>CM065436.1:1200000-2400000 GCA_033030585.1 Hippophae rhamnoides | reverse complement strand
TCACGAATACGACATAATTAAAATTAAGCATACGAGATCCCTTTTTCAATAATTTCATATGAGTTGTGATTTTATGAAATATAGTTAGCTTCTTTATATTTAATGCTGAAATTTTAGTTCTAATTACGAAGGCATAAAATGCATTGTATAAACAAAAGTTTGACAAAAAAAAATTATTTTTTTGTCAAACGAAGAAGTATTCATTAAACAATTACTCTATATAAACTTGTAATTACAGTTTTAATTGTATACTGATATTATCAGAGTTATTTTTCTTATTATTAAAGTAATTTTTTTTTATTTTTAAAAATACTTAATCATTTAATTGTAAATATAAATTTTTTCAATTGAGAGAATATTAATTCCCTTTTAATTTTATAATATCAATAAATTGACTTATTTATTTATTTGTTTGTAACTTATATAAGATATTCAATTTTAATCAAAATAATATAATAATATTATACTTTATAATCACATAATTTAAAATTTTAATGAATAAATTATATTTTTAAGATAAATTGGACCAAATGAATTAAGAAATCAAGTTTAATACTAATTAAAGATAATATTGTTAAATTATTTTAATAAAATTAAAAATGTAGACAAAATAAAGATTAAATTGTTTTAATAAAAAAATAATAGATCAAATTATACTAGAGTTTTTTTTATATTAAATCATTTACTTAATTTGGTTTCTTGTATTATAGATATTGTTATTTAATCTTTTAATTTTTTAAAAAGAGGTTAATTAATAACAAAATATATTTTAATATAAAAATATCAAAATAATGTATTTTTCTTTAATTTTTTCATTTTTAAAAAAATTAAATAACATCACTAATGATATGTTGATATTGATTATTGTATAACAATGAACAAAATTATCATATTTATTAAATAAATAAAACAAGATTTTACACAATTTTAAAAATAATTTTTAACTATTTATGCTTAAATAACTATAATATTAAGTTCGAATATTATATAGAAAGATAATGATAGATATAATTATTTTTTAAGAGATTCAAGTAATTTTAATTATATATATATATATATATGTGTGAATACATATAGAAAAATTAATTAAATTAATAGGTATATTTTGTGGATAAAATTTATTTGTTATAATATAGTAGATATTTATCATTAATTATATTTTTAAGATAATTAAAAAATTATCAAGCAATAATCTTCTTAAAATTAATATTTTATAATTATACTTATTTTGAGAATTTATTAGGTTTTTCTCGTAAAGCTTGAATGTTTTTGATATACAAAAATATCCTAAACATAATTTAAGAATAAATGGTACAAATAATTAAATTTAAAAGATTTTTAAGGAATTTTTTTATCTTAAATAAATTAAGGATCAAATAGATAGATAAATCATAATCTTATTTAAAATTTAAAAATTTTATTTATATTTTAATTACACATTTATAATTAAAATTTATTTGTATGAATAATTAATAAAGCGTTTTCGATTTGAATTAGACTTGTTATTTTGCGTAAGGTGAGATTTGTTTAAAATAAATTTACGATAAATTATAATTATTATGATATAGATTATTAAAAAATATTTATAATAAATTATAATTAATATGAAGTAACGTTATTAATAAATATAATAAAATATTTCCTCATTTTTTCCTCAATTTTGTTCCCAAACCGTTGCCTCTTTTCTTTTAAAAAGAAAAACTAAAACTTTTTACGGTGAGACTCTAGGGTTTATGGTATTTGATCAAACAATCACCATTATCAACTTCTCTTTTCTTCCCCCTTTAAGGAGACTTCGAGCTCCTTTTTTGCACTACCATAGCTGAAGATTCGACTGATTTACACAAGTATAATCGGTATCACTTTCCTTCCTTTCCTTTTGGTTTTGTTCTATTTTCTATGGACCGGAATTTGAAAATTCTATGAGCGCCTGTAAGATTAACAAGTTATCTTTTTTATCCAATGAAATTTTGAGCAAAATTCAATTTGTAAAAAAACTGTTTGTTTTGATATAACAAAGTTAAGCGCTTTGTTTATGAACGTGCTCTTCAAGTGGTACCCAAATTTGAGATGATTTTAGAATAGGTTTGAATAGCTCTTTAATTGTCTGATAACTTCAGTTGAAGGGTTGGATGAATTGAGATTCTATGGCTGGGAAGTGTCTGCTTTGGGTGTGTTGTCTGTCCATGGACAAGCCAGTTTAATATTTAAGCCAAGAATGTGCAGCCCATAGGTTTGTTACATTACCCAAATGAGAGATTAGTCGTTGGAGAGCTTGACAAATTCGAGCTAAAGATTTTTTGGTTGTTGGTGGGGGGGCGGATATCTGGTTGGTTGAGTGAGGATTAAGCAAGTCCTACAATCGGACTTGCAGTGTTTGGACAACCTCTATGAAGCACCTTTACTGGCTTTGGACGAGCAATTTATTTAGTTTGTTAGCTTTTATGGCTTAATAGTTGCCTTGCTGAATGTAGTGTCAAATGTCAAGAGGCTTTTCCTTGTTCATGCATTTTGGGTAATTTTAGTTTAATGTTTGTGATGGTTAAATGTTGATTCCTCTATTAAGGGTTATTAGGTTTCATCTGAGTTTGAAGCAGGAGTAGCTATCGAATAGTATGTAAATACAAAGCTTCCATAAGTTAAATGATATATGAATGTTATAGGTTGAATATCATGCTTTACTTAATTGAATTTTCAGTTTTTTTTTTTAATTTCTTTTGAAAATATACTACAGTTGAGCTAATATAATGAGTTATTTGCAATTCTAGAGAAACATATTCGCATATATGAACTACTTAAGCAAATTTATAATTTTTTTAGGGAAGTTATTTAGCACAACTATTCAACACAGCTACTCGGTTACTGACAATTATTTGGAGCTCATGGCGGCTGATTTCCCCATTTTCATCGACACCAACCTTGATACTCACCTGGTCATGACTGTCTCTGCCCTCAACACTGTCTCTGATCTTAAACGTAATACTGCCCACTTTAATACTCTTAAAGGTTTAATTATTGAGAACAAGTCCTGTATGTAATACTGTGTTTGCTTTATGTAATTTCTGTTGAATATTAAAAAAAATAAAAATAAAGTAGCTCCTTTATGGTTTTAATGGAACCAAATGATAGTCTTTAGTTTCAAGTTATTATTTTGGGTTTTATGTTGGAGCTATACTTTTAATAATTTGTGGGTTTATTATATTATGAGTAACATCTGTATATTTGCAGGGGAAATTGAAAAGGAGCATCAATTGTGCTTTCCTGATGTTGGGAAGATAGCAGTTCAATCTGTAAAGGTAAGCTTTTTGTCATATTCATGAGAATGTTACTCAGCAATTCTATGCATGTTGAGATGGATCAAAAAATGATGTGACAGAACATAGTTGGAAGATAAAACTTGACCTAACAGTTCATCCAATAAAAGTCTGCCACATCACTTAAGGACCCATCTCATGTTGAGATGAAAAGATTTTTCCGACGGTAATTGTTTGCTTGATTAGAGTGTTCTTGTAAATGTGAAATTGTGTAACTTCAGGTGGAACGTAACGGGCACCTCTATCATTTTCCTGGTTCTTTGTTAGTAAAATCTGTTTTTCATCGGGTCCAAGATGACTGGTTTCTTAGTCTTGATGTTTCTGTCCTAGAGGAGCATGATGAAGATCTGCATTCCCAAAACCTATTGACCGTTGGTGGCATTGACAATAATAATTCTGTTGATGTGGCTGAAGACTCTCTTAATGGATCTCCTAGACAAGGAATTGATGCAGGCAAGCGAACAGAAATTCCTCAAGAAATTTCTATTATCAAAAACAATACATCCAAACATGACATTGTTGTGCAACACAATATGGAAATCGAAGAAGCCTCATTAACCGATATTGTTGAAACTAAGAAACGCAAGAGGGAATATATAATAAAGGGAAATGCTTCTGACATGAAGACTTCAAAGCTGGAGGTCACACCTGGGCTCTATTCACAGACCAATGAGAAAAATGAAAATCTTCCCTTAGATTGTTTTTGTACGATACCTGGGAAAGATGTTAATAGCAGTGGGAAGAAAAAGAAAAAGAAAAAAAAACCAAGAAATCAACATAATGAAGTTGTGGCTGTGCCATCCGGGACAGATGTTAGGGAAGAGAATATTATGGTCATGACAGGTATAAATAACAACTCCTCTGGAGGAAAACCATTTACAGAATGTGTTTCTAGACAAGGTGACCAGAGGGTAAGACCTTCACAACCATGCATAAGTAATATGGAGGCAAATCATATTGATTCTACCGCAGAAGTGTGGAGACCTGATACAGCACTCTCTGCAGTAGGTGAATCCTCTGTTCTGTGTTGGCTTGTTATTCAGTATGGCTTTGACATTGAAGTAATTTATTTATTTTTCCGGAACTTATAAAATTAAAAATTGATATAGAGATCTATCATTGATTTTAACCTTTGGATTTTTATAGATGCTGATTTTACCAAGAGCCCTGCTGACAATATTGAAGGCAAAAATGGCATATCTGTGGGTGCAATGTTTGAATTTAAAATGCCAAGGAATTCAAAAGATGACATTGTTTCTGGTGTTGAAGGTAATCCTTTTCTCATCCAAAAAGAGCCAAATAGTCTTCAAATGAGCACTGAGCTTTCTCGTATTCAGAATAATTCAACAGTTCAGGTTCAACAAGTTGGAGAAGAAAGATCATTGACACAGAAAAATGATTCTGAAAGAATGCAAGCAAAAACTTGTAAATCACCAGGCAAGGGTGAAACAGAGGTGAACAAATTAAAAGCAGCCTCTGAAATGTTGGATCATGATGGAATTGTTGCACCTAAAAGCTCGAAAAGGAGGAAAACCAAGGATTTAGTTCGGGAAACTTTAGTTAGCTCAGATAGAGAAAATGCCAAACGTTCTGAGTCTGAGATTTCTCAGGTTGAGCCTCAAGAAGCTTCATTTAGGAAACAACTAAGTAATAAAGCTAAGACAGAAGAAAGTAAGTTGTCCAAAACAAGTGGTAAAGAAGTTTTGAAAACAAATACAGAAAATACCATAACACATCTAAATGCAGAAAATAGCCAAAAGGAAGGCATTGTTGGAAATGAGGTGGTTTTCTTGCAGCAAACTAGCATAACAGAAGCAAACACAGAGAATAGGGAGAAGAGAGAGAGAAAGAAATCTAACAAGAAACAGAAGTCATCAAAACAGAACTGCACTGATTTTCAAGCAGAAGATCAAACGGTTGGTCATCAGAATTTCACACCCACAGCTAATGGTAAAAGAGAAGAGGCAACAGCATCTAGCTTGTCTAAAAGTAAAATTTTCGAGGAACCAGTTTCAAAGGACCAAACAAATAGACCAGAGCTTGAATCTGAGAAATTTGGGGTTGAGATTTTTGTTCCTGATGAATTGTATCTGGAACCTGGTAACCCTACCAAAGTTCAATCAGAGACAGTTGGAAACACTTATGAGAGGATGCCTACTGAAGCTAAAGCTAACCTTAATTGCAATGCTCCTGTTATAGGCTCCGAAGCTGAAGATAATAATCCTACAGGAAGGTCCACTGAAGGCAACAAGACTAAGTCTCTAGACCATTTGCCCAATCAATGCCAACATGAAAATGATGCATCTTTTGAATTGCCTGTTGATAAAAATAATAAAAACAGAGGAGATGATGAGAGGGTTTCCTCGCTGCAGGTCAGCTTAACGCTCTCTAATGTGGAGAATAAGGAAGAGATAGTAAGGAGAAAATCTAAGATAAAGCAGAAGTCATTGGCTGAAAACGGCACTGATGTTCAAGCAGAAGATCAAAATGCTGTTCACCGAAATAAAATACCAGCAACCATTGATAAAAGGGAGGTGGTTGCTTCATCTAACCAGTCTAAAAGTAAAAAATTAGGAAAGCCAGCGTTCAAAGACCATTTAAATGGCACAGAACTTGAGACTGGAACTGCTCGATCAAATCAAGAATCTGCCTATTGTACCAAAGTTCATCTGGAAGCAGTTGAAAAAACTGAAAGTAACCTAAATGGTAATGCTCGTGTTGTTGGATTGCAAGATAAAGCTAATAATCCTATGGAAAGCTCTACTCAGGGCAGTAGGAATAACTTCAAAAAGCATTTGACCAAGCAGCACCAGCATGAAGTTGATTCATCTGGTGAAATACTGGTTGAAAAGAATAATAGAAATAGAGATCATGATCCAAAAGTGAAGGAGAAGAAGAAAAAGATCAATTCGCATACAGGTGATGATTCATCTGCTTTACAGGACGAACTGAAGTCAAATGATGAACAAGGGATTGTAGGAAAATCTCATCATGGAGATTCTATCACTATAGCACATCAAGGGTCACTTGTGAAGAAAAACTCTGAATATTCTATGCTTCGGCATGAGAAGAGGTTGCCAAAAGCTTCCAGGCAAAATAGGACGAGTCATAAGCATCTATCTGAGCACTATCATAGAGGCAATGGAATGGCTTCTGGTAAGAATAATGGAAAAGCTGCCAACATTTCGGAAGGTAGGAATGGATCATCTGCTGCACCCAGATCAATTTTCGTTGATGGTAGTAGTGAAAGTTCTGAAGATGAAGGAGAACATGCTATTTCAGATGCCATCACCAAAACTCCATCAGATTATGCAGTGTCTTCTGATTCAGATGGGGAAAGCAACACAAACTTGACATCACTACAGGATGGTAATTCAAAATCTTTTTGTGTACTCTTTACGGTGTACGGTAGTTTTTATGTTGATATTTTTTAGTGTATCTTATTGGTAAACATATAAAACTTAAAAATCTTTCAGACCCTCGTATGATTATAAGGCCTCACCAATAGCAGTTAGCCACAGGCCACTGTATGAAGCTTTATAAATTAAGAGGACCAAGAAAGAAGGAAAAAAAATCCATAATGAGAAGAAAGTTTCAAATGTCACATAACTTGCAGTCTTGTATTATGCTTATATATGTGAAGACGTTGAGGGTTACTAATTGAATTTTAATTGCATCCATAGGAGTTAAGACCCCGGAAGGGAAGAAGACTGGAAGGAGGAGCACGAAAAGATCAGGGTAAGTTCCGGCAAAAAACTGCTTTCATTAAGTGGTTTATCAGTTGGAAATTAATGTTTGAAGTCTAAAGTGTGGTTACTTCTTGCCTTTTATGATAATTATCCTGCGTGCAATCATGGGAGACCCGCATGGGCTTTGAGTTTTGAATAAAAACCGTGCAGGTATATATTTTTAGAAATCCATGTGCTTATTAATTTGACAAAATAAACTGAATAAGAATTGAATGGCTGACTTGTCAACCTTCGCCATTCTTAGGATCCATTTAGTTGTGCTTCTCAAGGAAAGTGGTTTCAATAGAAACATTCAAAATGTTTTGTATAAAATTTTAGAAGTAGTTTTGAGTGGTATTATAGTAATTATTTTAGTAAGGGCCATGCATGCATAGATTTCTCAAAATTAAGTAATTACTTATCCTCAAAGACTAATATTTCTCAAAATTCTGAGAGCACTTCAATTTTAGACTGCTAAGTGCTAAATACCATTAGAAGTGCTATTTTTGAAAGCAGAAGCAGTTCCAAAGGAACCATAATGTCTCGTTTTTTTTCTTCTGTTCTATTTTGTAAATTCCCATTCTTAGTATCTTATATTTTTATGGTGTATGTTTTGGCAGCTCTTCAAGTGCTAAGGATTTGGCTTTGGATACAATCCTTAGAAGTTCAAGCAGATACAAGAAGGCCAAACTAACTGCATCACAGTCACAGCCAGAGGATGACAGCGAGCTTGTAGATTTTGTTCCTGAAAGCCAGGGTATTCAATAGTCAGAAAAAATGCGATATTTACATATTGGAAAACTCTTCTGATCTCAATTTGAGATGTGAACTGATATGGCAGAATGTGGCTGGATGAAACGGCTGGTTCTACCTTTAATGTTGAGTCACATTTTGCCATTTTTGTCACCTAAGTTGATGTATCATTTTAACATGAGCTGAATAGAATTGCTTTTAATTGTTTTCTCCTTTGTTTTGCTGTTTGAAGAAATCCCTCTGAACCATGTTACGTTACAGCTTGTTTTTCATCAAGTTTTGACCATTGTTAGCGAGAACTATAAGTTAATTCCAATGAAAAAGGAGTGCACTCCTCACTTGACTTTTACAAATTAAATACATTGATAATTTTGATTTAAATTGACAGCACTTTGGTTCCCTACTGTGATATTTAAAAACAATTATTTTAAGCAAATTTTGATAATTTTAATCATTTTATTTTCTATTTTTTTTAACTAGCCAAGGTCAGGAGATACAAACTTCTTGACTATTCAATCATAACTCGCACAAATTTACTTCTAAAAGTAAAAAATGTAGTAAAATTATAATCAGATATGCAGATAATTACTAGCATCATCTCAATTGCCACGAAGAGCTGAGAACACAAATTGACAGAAAAAATTGCACTCAAACTAATACTAGAATGCCAAGTGATAATTTTTAGTAACATGTATTATGCATTTAGTTTGAGCACAAATTAATATTCAAAATTGTGTGCACTTACATCTCTCTTGCATGCCACGAAACTGTAAAATGGCCCAAATGTCTTACCAACAATTGGACAAAAGATAAAATGTGACGATGCCTTCGTTCTAGAACTTCATATATTTTTTCCCAAAAATACGCAGGCTTTCCATGGCAGTTCGAATTTGCTCAGAGATTGTAGTGTAGAGACATCTTTGTGCAGCCTCATCCAATCCATTAGGACAAGTACTTTGCCAGCCAAATGTTGGATGTGAAAAATTACGGGACCGGGAAATTGCAATCTGCCTCAATTTTGGAAGGTCAAATTCTATTGGCTCTCCAACAATTATGTTGATGTTCTTATTGCATAATGGAATGAGCGGTCTTCTACCAAGCCAATAATTCTCAGGCATCACCTGTAAGCGTAAGTGGAAGCAACGTAACATGAGCCAGTATGAACATATATAACATAGAGAGATGACAAGATCATTATTTTGCCAAAAAACAAGGCAAGACTATTGAGGTTGAATTCATAAGGGGTCCTCTTTTTTTTGGGTGGAACATTCTAGGTTAACTATTTTCCACACAACATGTTTTACAATCAAAGAGATGCACATTTTTCTCTCGCAGATACATGGATTTCTCAAAAATATGTCCAGGAAACTATTTTAGAGCTCTTACCTGTTCAAACCCATGATGAATAATTGGCAAAACAATTGGAGTTACAGGAGCACGAGCAATGAGACTGGCTGTTCCCCATTTCAATTGCCTTATAGGAGCATCTTCCTGTGTCACTTTTCCCTCTGGAAATGTATGTAGCTGCCAAAAATCTGAATTAAGAACATTTATGTATTCATATACTAAACGATCGTCCCGAAAAAGAAAAGACATGTAACTGACTTTTCAATAGGTTAATAGTTATAAACAAGTCAATAATTCTCCGCCCTGAACCATCAGTTCCAGTTTCGAACTTTTTCACTCAATGCAACCTAGCAGAAATTATGCAATGTTTGGTTATATTATTATATTACATGGTTAACTGCTAGCATATGTTTTCCTATGCTTATGTTAAAAATGGTTTTAGTTAAAAACAATTTCAGGAAAAAAAGTGCTAATAAAAGAAGCACAAAATGTTCTTTCTAAGTCCTGAAAGCACTTCAGACAAGTTTTTTTCCCCTGTTTGGCTTAGGAGCACTTTTGCATAGTTTCAAAAGCATAAAAAACAAAGCCTTAATGAGCTAAACTAGGTGGAACATTGAGCCAAACCAGTCATAATGGCTTTGGATTGTTGTTAAGGTAGGCATTAGAAATATATTACAATTTGATATGGAGAAAAATGACAAAGTAAATACCCATTCTCCATTACTCAAGCGCTCAAGAGCTTCATTCATATGTTCTTGATAAATTCCACCGCCCCTTGTAATAGGTATGCACTTGCCTGAGCAATTTATCATATTGGAAAAAGAAGATTGCAAAACGTTTGATAACAGAAACATAAATATAAGCCACAACTAAAACCAATTTGATAACAAGAACAGAACTTATTGGTATTTGGTTCTGTAAATGAAATTGTACCCACCAAATGCAAACTAGCAAAATTTAACAAGTTATTATGACAAGAACAAAACTTATCCTCACAAAATTCTTCCGAAATCATCACCATTTAGACCCAAAGGACCCAAATAAAATAAGCATACGAAATGTGAGTTTCCATTCATATAAATAGCAACCAAATAATTTGGATTTGTAAATGAACTTGTAAATTCAAACAAAGAAAAATTAACAAGTTACCAACCTATTCGAAAAAAATAAGATAGGACAGCATTTTTGAAGCAAATATCTTCTGCAGCCAGTACCCATCTAGCCAAATTTGCATCAAAAGATGGAAAACCCTTGAATCCCCACATAACTGGATCATCCAAGGTGGACATATGATTGCTGACAGTGATGAGAGGAACACCAGGAGATCGAGATCGAACTACATTAATCAGAGTCTCAGCATTATGAACAGTAGTTGAGTTGAGGAGAGAAGCAACCACCTTAGCAAATCCCCCAACAGCCATGACCACCATCTTCCTAGGAATACCTCCCAAGTGATTTTCCCTACTTGCCCATTCCAATATTCTTCCCATTAGCCCTCCTTGTCCCCCCCACCAGCCCCTTTTTTTGGGTATTTGTGTCACCAACCCAGATGCTGAATCAATACAGTTTCATAATCCCGATCCACAACCCTTTTTTGGGTATTTGTCACCAGCCCAGTTGCTGAATCCACTATCCCTGCGTTTCCAAAGTCATAATTGAGTTCTTAAAGGTATGGATATCGTATCAAAGTAGAAAACTATGAAAAAAGAGAGATGTATAACTACATCTATGGACTGGGTGAGCACTATCATAACTGAACATATCATATTTCCGACAAAGATATCATATTTCCAAGATCCAAACAGCCCAACTGTTTAAACCCTAAAAAAAACGTACCTTTGAGATGCTGAATGAATGCAAATGCAGTTAAATCAATTCCTGAGAGATAAGAGTTGCGATAAGGTGCCCCGAGGATAGAAAACGATAAGGGTGTCCAAAGTTTAAAGATTAATCTAGGTTGATAGATTTTTTTTAAAAACAAATCGTAGTTTTTAAATGCATAAATTTATTTATTTTAAAAACTTTATTCTTTCTTATTTGAAAATTAACTATTTAATCAAAATATTTTCGTGATAGACATATTAATTCTTATATTTTATAAAAAATTAATTAATTTATTTTAATTAATATTAATATATTAAAATTATCATTTAATTTATGTATTAAATATAAAAAAAATATTATTTTTTTAATTATTTATTATAAGTTATGTTACACAATTTCATTAATTTTAATGTCTCAATGACAATGAGATTAATTTTTTTTAATTTTTTTCATCCTTGTCTATAAAATTTAAAATAATTTAATATTTTTTAATAGTTTAATTTGAAAATGAAAAGTGATACAAATTATAAATTTTTTATTTTTATTATTTTTATAATAATAATTATTCATTTATTTTTTATTTATTTTAAAATAAAATATTAAATTATAAAAAAATAACAAATAAATAAAATATTTTATTGTCATACCTAAATGATTCTTAGGTATATATAAAAAAAACCCAAAAGCCCAAATAAAAAGGCCCTAAACCCCTAACCCTACACAATCGCACAAACCCCATTCCCATTTCATCACCGTCCCAACCTCTGCGAGACACTGAGACACAGCCGTCGTCGGCCTATCTCAACCGGAGACGAAGACACTGCTTCCGATGATGCCTTATTTTCACTTTCAGTGAGAACAACTTAAAAAGATCTTCCAGTATCAAACATAAAACCCCAAGAGAGGGCTTTTATGGTTTTTCTCAATTTGTATTCGTGTTGAAGGAAGTTCGTAAATTTTAATTTGAAGGGTTGCTATGGAGGGAGGTGTAGTGAGTGAGAATGAAGATTACACTTTGGTTGTGAGAAAGTCCTGTTTTGGTCTCCCAACAGCTTGCCCATCATGCTTGCCCGTGTACTTCTACCTCAAATTTGCTAATATTCCTTTTCGCATGGATTTCAGTCTTACCTATCCTGATTCTGGTGAATTCCATTTCTGATGTTTTCATTCAAATTTCATTTTGTTTAAGTTTTTATTTTTATTCTTCAAATTTAATTCAGAATTATGTTCCCATTGTTAGCTGGAAAAATTGGGCACTACTAATATATGTACTACATTGCAATAAATTTCTGATGTCTAGTTTGTTGTCAAATGCTGCAATGTAAATTTTTATAATTGAAACTTAAAATTAGTTCTATGCTACGTTTATAAAATTTCTGTTGGTATTGATGGTAATTAGGATTACATAACAGGTAAGCGGCTTTTGTGTTCCACAATTCTTTAATATATCTTCAAGTTGTACTTTAGACCGAGTAGTGAAATATGTTCAACTTTGGCATATTATTGCTCTTGTCAGTGGTGTAATTCATGCTTCTTCTGAACCCTCTTTCTTTTACTGTGATTGTTATCTTGTTATCATCTCTACAACTTTTTAATGTAACTTAAATTTTGACATTTTTGTGATCTACCACATTTAGAGGAAGGAAACATGAAAATTATGATAATGTTCTTTACATGAATAAAGAACTCACTTGTCTATGCTACGTTAATAAAATTTCTATTAGTTTTGATGGAAATTAGGATTATATAACAGGTAAGTAGTTTTTCTGTTCTATGCAGAAAATCCTTTAATATGTTGAAGTTTGGCATATTCTTGCTCTATTCTAGCGACTAGATTTTGTTGTGTGTATTATAAGAGTTGAATTTTATATATTGAAGATTATTCTGTTATATGTACGCTTGAATGTGCTACTACTCCAAAGTTTATTGTAATGAAATCTGATGGTCAACACATTATTATTCCCAACAAAGGACATGTTCTGTATTTTCATTATATCCCTTGTTTATCTGTGTAAGTATCTTGCATGCTTCCTAGTACATGCATATGATGGTTTGTCAAGCGTTTAATTGCTCCAATTGGGAAAAACGTATTTTTCTTACCCACATACTGGTGCTTAAATAGGTGATGTGGTAAATAGATATCCATAATTAACTTCTAATTTGAGTTTTTTCATGTCAGCTCAAATTCCTTATGTTGAACATGGTGATTATGTTGCCTATAACAATGAGAAGGGTGGCGTCATTGAGGGACTAAAAGGTAGTGGGATTGTTGATTTAGATGTGGAATTTGAATCTGTGCCAGAATGGATATCTATGAAAGCAATGATTAACTCTTGGCTGGCTGATGCAATCATATATGAGATGTGGGTTGGAATTGATGGTAGCTCTGCTGAGAAGATATATTGTTCTGACCTGCCTTGGCCAATAGGAAAGATCCTCTATTTGAAGCAAATTCACACTGTAAAGCACCAACTTGGGATCACTAAAGACAATATCGAGCAAAAAGAAGAGGAGGTCTCTTTTTTTTCCTAGTTGATTCTCTCACTTAATATGCACTAACATATTTATCGTGGGTGTGTGTTAGTCGTTTTGATATTTTGATAGTGTTGATATTTATTAATTTGGTTCATGGATATCAGATTTATAAAAGAGCCAGCACTGCATATGGAGCTCTGTCAGCTAAGTTGGGGGAACAGGACTTTTTATTTGAAAACAGGTGACTCTTAATATTATGTAATAGTTAGTTTATCCTTTTAAAAAAGTCGAGAAATTTTGTAATTTTCCTTCTTTTCATGTGAGGTTACTTGCTGATTAACACACTTGGTTTTCTTATATAGACCATCAAGTTTGGATGCAGTGTTTGTGGGTCAGGCACTTATCACCCTTCAAGCATTACCTGTGAGTCATCTATGTGCATTGAAACATGACTTGTAGCTAGAATTTGATTGTTTCTTGGTGAAGTAATAACCTTATACTATAAAAGATGATATTTGACGAAAACAGGCAGAAAAAAGTTATGCAGTGCATATTTGTAATTATGAGGGAATGAGAAATTTTTGAAAATTTTATGGCGATTTGGAAGTATTTTAATCTGTATTTGTACATTATGTTTTTTCAGGTCACATCTGTGTTGCGGAGCAAATTTGTAGAACATGAAAACCTTGTAAGGTATGCCAAAAGAATTAAGACTGAGTTTTTGGAGGCTGGCTCTTCGTCGTCTGTCCCGCCATCTTCGTCGTCTGTCCCGCCATCTTCGTCGTCAGCTCCTAGAAGAGGTCCATCAAATTGGAGTAAGATTATTTTCACTCTTTAAAAAAAAAAAAACTGTACTATTCACGTATCCATAACTGGTATTCAAACCCCAGATCTTCTACACGTCCAAATGAGCTTCACATAGTTGAGTTACAACTCGTTGATGGAGTAAGAATTTTGGAGACTTTTGATGATTTGTTTTTCTAGTTAGAATCTAGACCATCTTCTCCTCTATACAAGCCAATTCACTTGTCTGGTTTTTTACAAAACGGTTAGAACTAGTATACTGAACTATCGTGGCTTAAATTTTCTTCACTATTGGCCATTATTATAAGCTTTTGTTCTGTCGGGCGGGTCTTAAATTTTTCCTTTTTTTCCCTTTCAGGTTCTAAACCTAAAAAGAAACCCAAAAGAGAAAAAACAGAGGAGGAGAAAACTTTCAAAAGAAGAGCCAAGTACTTTCTGGTAACCCAGCTGGTAGCAGTTTTGCTTTTCCTCTCACTTATGGGAAGACCTGAAGATGCTGAAGTTGAGCTTGACGATGATGATGATGAAGTGTATGGTTACAATGAGTAATAGAATCTCACTTCAACTTGAGCTACATTATTTAGATAGGCCTTTAAATTGATCACCAGCCTAAGCATCAAGAACACTACATTTTTGATATAGAACAATTCACTTGAGTTTAATCCTATAATTTGTACACCATTGACCATAGTTTTGAATGGAAAACAAATTCTTGTTGCAATCAGATTCCACAGTTTGTATTTTCAATGATAAAAATAAATTGGCTTGGTGCTTGGATGATGAACAATGATAGATCCTTGGTTTGCACTCTTTGAAGAACTCTTTTTTTTTTAATTGTTTCTCTTCTCTTTCTCTTTTGGCTAGAACATAAAGGTTCATTTGTTTCATATAAGAATCTCTTCTATCGTAATTAACTTTATACTTTTCAGGTAAGGTTTTAAGTAAAGCTTTGATTGATATATCTCATCTTATATTATAATATGTAAGCGCCCCAATATGGGAGTGAGGTCTCCTTTTTTTTCTTTTTTTATTTCCTTTGTTTTGATTTCTTTTTTTTAATAAATTTATTTTTATTTATTCATATAAATAAATATCAAATTTTTTTTAAAATAAATATATTTTTTATTTATAGACAAGTCATAATATGGGGTGATGATATCTTGGTTGACACCCTTAAAATAAATATTTTTTTTATTTATCCATACAAATAAATACTAAAACATTCTTGTAATAAATAAATTTTTTATTCTTAAAATAAAAACACTTTTTATTTTTGGAATATTTAGGTATTTATTTGAGTTATAAATAAAAAGTGTTTTTATTTTAGAAACATTTTAATATTTATTAATATGTCTAAATATTATTCATGTGCATAAATAAATATCAAAATGTACTTATATCTCATTCATTTTTATATATTTTTTTTTGTTAGTTTTTTATTATTCAATAGTTATTTTTTGTATTTTTTCTTTTACATTAATAAATATCAAAACAATCTTGTATATTAATCAATTTTTAAAATTTGTGTTTAAAGAAATTTTTTAAATTAAGAATTATAAAATAATATCAACTATTACTTGATAATTAATACTACTATTATATAGTTATCAAATTTAAATAATATAATATTGTTTATGTTTTTTAGAAGTAATATCAATATTTTAAATAAGTATTAACACAAAATATGAGATAAAAATAAATAAATTATTTATAAATTACATGTTAATTTAAATAATTTTTAAAAAACTTTATTAATGTGATTGTATTTTGTGTACTCATTCAAACTAGTTATATATTAAAAACATCAATGACATAAATAGTGTTCTGGTTTTTCTGACTTTCTTTTTATTATTTTTATATTAGTTTTTTATACCAATAAATACCAAAATATTTATATAATAAATATATTTTTTCAATTTTTTTCAATTTTTTTCAATTTTTTTCAATTTTGGTTATTTTTTAGACTAATAAATACAAAAATATTCATATAATAAATATATTTTCATGAATAATTATTTTACAAAATATAAGTATTTTTATTACATTAAATGTGATAATTTATACATTCAATAAATACTAAAATATTTATATAATAAATATATATTTTTATAAATAATTATTTGTATAATGCAATTGTTTTTATTATATTAAAGACGATCATTCATAATTACTCATTTAATAAGTGTTCTATCAATTTACTTACGAGCAGATCATATTTTTTTGAACTAATAATTTTCACGTCAATTTCGTATTATATCTCACATTAATTAAAAAATAATATTCAATTAATATAAATTATTTTTAAGCAAAAAATACTATTATTAGGTAGGATTAATTTCTTAGATAATAAAAATATTAATTGAATAAGGTTATATATTGTTATATTATATTTGACTTATTTATTAAATAAAATTATGAAATTATTATCAATATCATGAAAAATTCTCATATTTATATTATATTTGGATTGCATTGCTGATAAAATAGTTATTATTATATATTAATTCATCGTTAAAGTAACAAATTAGTTAATTATTTATTTTAAAAGTATTTTTGTAAACTACCTTATAAAATATTTTAAAATTAATTTTTCAATTATAATAAAAGTAACTCAAAAATTTATATCCAAAGACTTAGAATCAATAACAATTATTGTTCAATAATTATTAATATTATATATTTATCAAATTTGAATAATCAAACTGTGCATTTGTACCATTCCAAAAACAAGTTATAAGTAAAAAGGTAGTTAAAATCTTATAGGAACATCATTTTTTTATAATAGAAAAGAATTTTTTTATCCAATTATTATTGCAAAATGGGTTAAAGGAGGATAAAAAGTAAAATTTATAATAAAATATTATTATTTGACACTATAATTAATATATTATTATTTTAGTGAGAGTAAATGATGCATAGAATGAACAATAAAGCAATTGATTTTTCTTTTATTTTATTTTTATAACCAAATAACAAACTTTGAGTGCCAAGATGCACATAATGATCATTAGGCTATTGTAAATTTTACAAAGATGAGGTGCACTATGATATGGTGGAAATAGATGCGTGTCAAATTATTTTGGGGAAGCCCTTGCAGTATGATATGGATTCCATACACAAGGGTAGGCCAAACATTATCATTTTCACTTGGAAAGGTACCAAGATATCCTTATTCCCTGTAAAGAAAAACTTTCCCAACCTTACCAAACATAAAAATGCTTCTTAACTGCAAACTCAACGAGTTTGACAATGAACTCAAAAAAGCTAAGGTGGTGTTAGCATTAGTAGATATGGAATAGTAACATGTCACTCATACAATCCTTGATATTGTTAAAGAATTACTATTTGCCTACAGTGACCTTACACCAACTGACTTACCAAGCATCTTACCTCCATTAAGAGACATTCAGTACCATATATATTTCATACCATACAACAATTAACCCAATTTACCACAATATCAAATGAATCCAAAAGACCATAAGCTCCTATAAGAAATAGTGGAAGACCTCTTGAATAAACACCTCATCTAATAAATTAAAGTCCATGTGTTGTGTTTTCATAACTTGTACCCAAGAAGGAGGGCACAATGAGAATGTGTGTTAATAGGAAGGCTATTAACAAGATCACATTCAAGTACAGGTTCCCTATTCTTGGGTTGGAAGACATGCTTGAAAAATTACAAGGTTTCATTGTCTTTTCTAAGCTTGATTTTCATAGTGGATATCACCAATTTTGCATCAGAAAAGGAGATGAATGGAAGACAGCTTTTAAAACCAAGGAAGGTCGGTATGAATGGCTTGCCATTTCATTTGGGTTATGCAATGCTCCCAACATCTTCATGAGGTTGATGCATCATATTTTGAAGCCTTTCAATGATACTTGTGTGGTAGTGTATTTTGATGACATCATATTCTATAGTAGGAACCCTAATGAGCATCTAGAGCATTTGTAGGTTTTCCTAGAAATATTAAGAGGATACAAGATTTTTGTTAACCTCAAAAAGTGCGAGTTTATGACCACCATACTATTTTTCTTGAAGTATGTTACCAACTCTGAAGGCATCTTAGTAGGCATTAAGAAGATTGATGCCATCTAGTTATGGCTTAAGCCTAAATCAATACACGAAGTTAGGAGTTTTCATGGCTTGGCAACATTCTATAAGAGATTCATAAGGGATTACAATTCAATTGTAGCATCCATAACAAAATGCATTAAGAAATGATAGTTCATTTGGGGTAATGAGTAGAAAGACAATTTCCAATTCATCAAGGAAAAACTGTGCACAGCCCTAGCTCTATCTCTGCCAGATTTTGACAAAGTATTTGAAGTTAAAACAGATGCATCCATTGTTTGTATTGGAGTAGTGTTATCTGAGGGTGGCTAGCCTATTGAGTTCTTCGGTGAGAAACTCAGTGAAGCATGCCAGAAATGGTTCGCTTATGACCAAGAGTTCTACGTTGTCATTCAAGCCCTCAAACATTGGGAGTATTATCTCATTTCAAAAGAATTTATCCTTCAAAGTAATCACTCAACACTCAAATGAATTCACTCCTAGAAAGACATCTTAAGAGCTCATATAAGGTGAGTCATCTATATGCAAAGTTTTGCTTATGTGTTTAAAGACAGGAAGGGACATCCAAACAAGGTAGTTGATGCATTTAGCAGGAGGCACACTCTACTAAATACCCTACAAATTGAGATTACCAATTTTGACACCATTTCTAAGTTGTATGCATCAAATGTGGACTTTGCCACAGTTTGGACCTAATGTAACAACCATGAACCTGTGTATGGTTTCCATTTGCAAGAATGGTATCTCTTTAAAGACAATAGATTGTGCATTCTAAAAACCAGCTTGAGGGAATACCTGGTTCAGGAACTTTATGCTGGTAGACTTAATGGTCGTCCTTGTAAGGACAAAACCATACTTTTGGTTTAGAAGAGATACTACTAGCCTCACTTACGAAGGGATGTAACCAGATTTGTGCATAAATGCTTTATTTATCAAAAAGATTAGGGAGGCAACCAAAACATTGGCATCTACTCTCCTATGCTAGTTCTTGCAACCATTTGAAAAGATCTTAGCATGGATTTCATCCTTAGGCCACCAGTCACCAAAAGAAGAGTAAACTCCATCCTTGTGGTAGTGGATAGGTTTTCAAAAATGTCCTACCTAATTTCATGCAAAAAGATCCATAATGCCAACAACATAGTAACTATCTCCTTTCGAGACATTGTCAAGTTGCATGACATTCCTAAAACTCACTTCTAATCGTGATGTGAAGTTCATGAGCCATTTTTGGAAAGAGTTATGGTGTAGATTAGATGCCACCTTGAACTTCAGTAGTGCCTATCATCCCCAGACCGATGTGCAAACAGAAGTACTCAACATAAATATAGGCAGCATACTTAGATGCTTGACTCATGAAAGACCTCGAGAGTAGGATATATATCTTTCTCAAGTTGAGTTTGCTCTCAATAGTATCACAAACGGCACCACAAACCACTCACCCTTCTTGGTTGTCTACATCAAAGTGCCCAACTTTAGTGTTGATTTGTAAGTCATACCTAATCTAAAGAGTAAAGTTGTTGGCATGTGGGCTACTGATTCTACTCAATTCCACCAAGAAACTCAAGATCACATAAAAAAAATTAATGCACAATATAAGACACAAGCAGATCAACATCATAGGCTTGCGCATTTTCAAGTTGGTTAGCTAGTCATGGTGTACCTCAACAAACAATGTCTGACACAAGGCATATGCCCAAGCTTCAGCTTAGGAACTATGGCCCTTTTAGAATTCTTAAAAAAATCAACGACAACCCTTATGTCATTGATCTTTTTGAAGACTAAAACATTTCCAACACGTTCAACGTAACAGATATTCATAATACTACCCCACAGATATAACTGCTGTGATCAATTTGAATTCGAGGACAAATTCTGGTGCAGAGAATGAACAATAAAGCAACTGATTTTTCTTTTATTTTCTTTTTGTAACCAAATAACAAACTTTGGGATCCAACCGTTAGGCTATTAGCAATGTTGGTGCATATGGTGTGTGTGTGTGAATGGTGCATACGCACAAGGGGAAACAGTTAGGCTCGATGCCTATAAAACTTGTGCATGGCCACAACTAGAAACACACTTACTTTTGTTGATTTTGTTTTCTTTTTACAAAACTTGTTTTGTGAATTCTAGAGTCCAAACAATAGAGTTGTTCTCTGAAAATCAATACTACTACACTACAATTTATGTTCTTGTTTTGATTTTTATTATATCAGTAAAATAGAAATTGAAACTAAAAACTAAATAATATAAAAAATGACATATTAAAGTGTAAGAATTATTGAATTACGAAAATAATGATTAAAATGACATTAATTCTAATTCCTACTAATAAAATCATATACACTATAAATATAATTAAAAATTTCTCAAAAATTAATTCATAATTCTTTAATGCATAAAAAAATTGTTATTTCTAAATTATATGATTAAATGATCTAATATCCTATTTTCCATTTTATTTATATTAAAAGAATATACATTTTTGTAACTTTACAATTATAAGTTCCTATAATTATGTATGTAAAACAAAATTATTGTATTTTTGCTAAAAAAAAGAAAATTATATTTTTCCTAGCCTGTCATGGACATGGTACATGCTAATTAGTAATTACTACACAATATCATTTCACTGTTTAATTCTATTTTTATATGAAAAAGGTAATTAATAATTCCCCTTATAGGTTCGCCTTCACTTTTTTTCTCAAATGACTTTTAGCTGCATTTCCAATATTACCCCTGCTTAGATCTTGCGATTTCTCTTCACTATCCCTCGTCTCTGTACTCGCCCAATGATTATCTCTCTCTAAACTGCCCGACATTTTCTCTTTATTTGACATGGATCTCCTCCGTCTAGGGTTTCCATAATCCTCTTACTCCAATCCCTGATTCTAGACTTCTCTCTCTCATTGTCTTCGAAGACCGCAACCTTTGTCTGTATGTTTTGCGACGGCTCGTTAACGCTGGAAATCATCTGAGGACTGTGCATACTATTAATCTCTGTTTGTTACCGCATATTTTGGTCAGTCAAAATCTTCATTTGACAAAATCTTGGTTTACTTGCTCTGTTAGATGCCGTAGGATCTTTTTTTGTTTTTCGTGTTTGTTGTAGTTGGGGATCATTTGGGGCTTTTCGTCTTCATTTGGGGCTTGCTTCGTGTTGCATGTAGTCTTTAAGGAAATGTATAAACGAATTTTGTTTCATAATAGTGTTCGTATCTGACAGTAGTTGATGACCAAATGATTTTTGGTTTATTGAATTACTCTGATGAAAATTCATATGATTTGTCAATAATTGAATATCTACTTAGCTCTAAAGATGTCCAAAGCTTATTCAAGAATTTTGTAGCAGAGTTGTTTGCAGCAAATTTTTAAGCTTAGAGAGTAAATGACGTCAAATATGTTATCCTTCTTCTAATATTCGTATTGAATCAGTGTTAGGATTTTCAGTTTTTACAATCATATGGTGTATTAGTATTTTGGTATGCGGTATGGTTGGTAGGTGCTATGGTTTTTGCCAACTTTTTAATAATCCTATAGTATTTTGTGCTAGCCACTGTAATTTGAATCCTAGGATTTCCATTTCTCATTCTCATACTGCTTTTCACTTTGGTGCCTGAGATTACCAGGTCAAGTGGACTATGGGGTCAATCCCCAATCCAGGCGAGTTGACTGAGTTGACTCTGCCAGGTTTCGATGAGTTTCAGAGGCAGACCTCGCTTATGACTAGCTGTACTTTGCTTTGGAAAGAGCTCTCTGACCACTTCATTGGTCTTGAGCAGAACCTTCTGAAGAAATCTGAAGCCCTCAAGCATAAAATTGAAACTCTTGACCATGAAACCAAGGAGTCACTCAACGAGCTTGAGAAGCGGGAGTTCTCCATTGAGAACAGTGTTGAGATTGCACTTGGTAAGGTCGAACAGAGCAAAGAGGCTGCTCTCGTGGCTTTACAGAGAGATTCTGAAGAAGATATGAATGGTGAGGTTGATGATGGTGATGGTTTGTTGTTGAAGTTGAAATCGATTTGCTTGAAGATGGATTCTTTAGGGTTTTGGAGGTTTGTGATAGGGAAGAAGAAGGAATTGAATGATTTGAGAGCCCAGTTGCCATTAGCTTTAGTGGCATGTGTTGATCCGGCAAAGTTTGTGCTCGAAGCAATATCGGAGGTCTTTCCAGTGGATAAGATGGGAGTGAGGAGCGAGAGGGGGAATGATTTTGGTTGGGCTTGTGTTCTGATATTGGAGTCTTTGATTCCAGTTGTGGTCGATCCAGTGATTGGGGAATCGAGACTTTTGGTGTCACCGAGTGTGAAGGAACGAGCTAAGGACATGGCTGAGACCTGGAAGCTGAGCTTGGAAGAGAGAGGGGGGATTGAGTATGTGAAGACACCTGATGTTCATACTTTCTTGCAGCATTTGGTCACTTTTGGGATTGTGAAGAAAGAGGATGTTAGTTTCTATAGGAAGCTTGTGGTTGGGTCTGCTTGGCGGAAACAGATGCCCAAACTTGCTGTTTCACTTGGGCTTTCTGATCAAATGGAAGATATGATTGAAGAATTGATAAGCAGGGGTCAACAACTTGATGCGGTACATTTCACTTTTGAGGTTGGCCTTGTGAATAAATTTCCTCCTATTCCTCTCCTCAAAGCTTTTCTAAGGGATGCTAAGAAGGTGGCAACAACCATTTTAGAGGACCCAAATAATGCCGGACGAGTCACGCACCAAGCTATCCGCAAGGAGCAATCAGCACTCCGGGCTGTAATCAAGTGCATAGAAGAGTATAAACTTGAGGCCAAGTTTCCTCCAGAAAATCTCAAGAAGCGCCTTGAACAGCTAGAAAAGACCAAGATAGAGAAGAAAAAGCCTGTTGCGGTTTCTGCCAACAAAAGAGCTCAAACCAACACCGGAGGCCCCATGCCTCCTGCCAAGGCTGGCCGTCTGACAAATGCTTATGTTTCTTCCTTCCCAGCAGCTCCCACATTTGTCAAATCCCCTTCACATGCCCAATACCCAGCTCCAGTTCATCCATATCATTCTCCTCCCACCGTGTATGGCAACAGAAGCCCACAAACCAACCCTTATGCTTACTCACCAGAGGCAGCATCTGTAGCTGGATCATACCCCGGAGCTGCAATGAACTTTCCTGCATATGGTGGTTATGGCATTAGTATGGCACCAGCTTATCAGCAGGCTTACTACCGATAGACATGACTGCTTATTGAAGATGATAACCACTGATAAGATGACTCAACTTCATCGGCTTTTGTTATGGCTTGTTTGTAATCATGTACCTTTAATTGTAGCTATGATCTGTGTGTTAATTATGATGCCTTCCACTCCTTGATCTATCATAGTGGGAAGCTGTATTTCTAATATTTCTAATGTGGATCAAACTTTAGTACTAGGGTTGTCGAATATTAACTAGGATGACCTCAAAACAGATATCTGTGTGTTAAATATGTTTATGTTTCTCACAAATACCTCCAGTTTGTGAGTTGTTTCATCTTCATTTTAAAATCATTTCCACTTTGTCGAACTCCCCGTAATTTATGGAACATAAATAGGAACATATATGTTCCGTAAATTGTTTCAGTATAAGCTGTACAGGGAAGGATGCATCAGACCCAGAATCTCAACAGACATATAAGGTAACTAGCTTTATAATCGTTCTATTTTCGAGATAATTTATTGGATTATATTTTATTTGAAGTTTTTTGTGACAATTTTTGCAAGAAGAGCAGTCTGCCTTTTGTCCATTTGAAAAAATTGTAGCTGATAAATTTAAAAAAGTGATATTAGTACACGTACACCATATTGATTTCTTGGTCTCACTCTCACTATTACATTTTTTTATGAGAATAGCCAACTCATCAAAGTATTACACTTGTGCATGCTAGACATATGTAAACATGCATGTGATACATTTGTCTACTGTACTAACAACATTTTTTTTGGTCATAAAATAAAAAGAGGACAGAGATTGGGGTTTGGTTCCTCTGCAGTTAGTCATTACAGATTTACAATCAATTATCTTTTTTTGGTATAGAAAGAGGTTTGCCAGGGAAGGCATTTCATTGAAACCAAATTCTGCCGCCCTATTGCACTTTTTAATGTATGGCACAATCATCAAGAGATAACTATCTATTCTAGTATTTTCCACCATGAATATCCATATTTATGTCCCTTTACTTGTTTGTTTTGTGTTTATAAAGACAAAGCTCAAAAGCTTTGGATTTTACTCGCTCTTTCAAAGTCTTTTTAAGTTTTGATGCTTTCTCCCAAGTCTTCAAAAATGGGGCTGTATCTCTTTTTGATGTCAAGTCTTCTTGTTGCTTCAAGTTTGGTATTACTTCAAATAGATGCTCGAGTAGTACTAGTGGAATCAAAACCCAAAAGTGAAGAAGAAAGGAAAATGAAGTCAGCCATTGATGCTAAGATGGAATTCAATGAAATGAAAGATTTAGGTCCTCTTCCAAATGTTCCAATTCCTGGGATCCCAAATGTCCCAATTCCTGGGATTCCAGGTATGCCTATCCCCGGAGCTCCAAGTCATGGAATCCCAAATGTCCCAATGCCTGGAATTCCATTCCCGCCTCCTTTACCTCAGATTCCTTTTGTGCCTCCATTGCATGTTCCTGGTGCTCCTCCAATCCCATAATTTTCTACTGTTTTAAACGTTGTATGGTACCCATGGAATGAGAGACTAGTTGCTTGTTCTCTCTCTCTCTCTCTCTCTCTCTCTCTCTCTCTCTCTCTCTCTCTCTTTGATTCCTTCAAAAGTATGTTTGCATGTGCTTATAAAAAAATAGTTAAAAGTGATTTCAGAAAAGTAATTTCGAATTCTGTCAGGAATCGTAAGTCGTGCTTTGCTTAAACGCACGTTTTCATAATTGATCCTAAGGAATATGTGTGAATAATTGGAAAGGGAGTTAGAGATCATGAGTTCATGGCTATATATGTCTGAAAGTAAATCCATAATATTAGCTAATCACATTCACTAAAGAAGGTCAAGTGCCAGTTCCAAAACAAAGTAAATCATAAAATTTATGGTAGTTCCTATTTTTATTTTTTTTAATTAAACTTCTCTAACTAAGATTGACATAGAGCACAGTTTAAGTATACACTTACCAAAATAAAAGAGCATAATTAAATTTCACTAATTTCGTGGTGCTTTTATCAGTTAAACTAAAATAATTATATTAGAAGTGTTACTTAGCCAATTTTGTGCATATTCACATATAGAGCAATTTGTTCGTTGAATTGGATGTGTTGTGAGTCTTAAATCTTTAAGCTATTGAGAAGCCACCTTGTTAGGCTTTTTGTCAAAGTATGTTCAAATGGATGTATGCCTCCAAATAACATGAATTAGTAGGTTGTGTTACACCATTCCAATATGTTAACAAAAACAACACCAACAAATTTTCTCCTTATTTTTTAGTAATTAAACATGGCTTACTTGAGTTTTTATTCGAGGGGATTTCATTATTGGTTATATATATATTGGACAATTTTCTATATAATATATAAAAAGCCGTGGTTACTGTTCATTCAGTAGGTATTTTTAAAAAAACTTACATAGTTAAATTTATACTCAAACGTAAAAAAAAAGTAGATTTTTAAAACACAATTTTTTAATAAAAATATACAAAATAATAATATCAAAATTATATATTATAATAATGTTATCATTTAATTTTTTATTTTTTAAATAGAATATTTTACACTCACCACAAGATTCTTTGGTTATAATTACATCAAATTAAATTAGATTTTAAAACATCATTTTTTTAATAAAAATGCACAATAATAATATTAAAATTATATATTATGATAATACTAAAAAATGATTTTAAAATGTGTATATTAAGAGGTCAAATACTTGAACAAATTTAGTAAGAAATCAAAAAGATTTAAAACTTTATTAAGATTAAAGTAAATTATTCAATTAATAAAGTTATAATCATTTCTAAAAGTAGCATGACTCTTTCAAAAGAGGATAATGGAAAAATTATTAAATATGAAACTAATTTTAAAAGTAACAACCTAGAAATTGGTCAAGAAACAATGAATGTATTATGCTTCTATGTAAAAAAATGTCACCAAAGATCACATATATATATTTACTACATTAAAGATCGAGAAGAAGAATATGCATAATCATTAACGTCATCAAAAACATTGTCGATAAAAAACAACAAAAAAGAATAAAAAAAGAAAGTGTCAGTAGAAGATGACAAAAAAAATAAATATGTAGACATACATTTTAGTCGGTAGCATGTGTAAAGAAAAAAAAACATTGGTTACTATTTAAAGCAAAAAATTAGTTGAATTATGAAAACAAGGATAAATAGTAATTTTTATCTTGTAACGAGGGATTTCTTATACAATAAAATGAATACTTATTTTCATTTTGAATCACACAGAAAACCATAGCACACACCTTTGAAAAACACATAACTCTAGCATAGAAATTTTCTCTATCTATAAATCCTAAACCAATAATGATATACCTAATAATTATTAGTGATTAAGAATCCCTTCAAAGTTTTTAGTTGACCTTAATTTGTAATAACTATTATATTATGAATATAAATAAAGTTTAATTACTCTTTCTTATAAGTTAAAATTAGACATTATCGTGGTGGATCTATTAAAGTTGAGGCATTATGAGTGTAAAAAGAGGAGACGAACGTAATGAAAAATCGTGGTGGATCTATTAAATTCAAATATAATAATTATAAATTTTAAGTCGAATAAGAATCTTAAATATTTAAGATATTTGCTTATACGAAGTGATAATACCGATAAAAAATGAAGATATAAATATCACAATGTTATGATAAGAAAATTTATATAATAGGAATTATACATGAAACAACCTGTATACAAGAAATAAAAATGAAGAATAAAATCTAATTTTATTATAAAAGTTATATCTTAGTCTTAAATGATTATTTTAGATATTAGGATTATGAAAATTGTCTTCAAAATTTTAGTGGATTAAACTACTTATTAGATATTTATACATATTGTATTAAAGCTATCATAAGTATAATAGACCATCATGTTTCAAGGATATTAAAAGAATATTTTAATAAAAAATATGTAAAAATTGAAGAGTAATTCAATAACTTAATATTTTGATATTATTTTTTTGAAAATTATAAATACATTATGTATATACAAGAAAAACCTGTTTATATATTACAAATAGAAAAAATGTGCATTAAACACATATGATTTATAAACACTCGATTAGCTTAGCCAACACATTGAAGTCAGATTGATTAAAATTTTGTCATAATAGTCTCTGATTAAAAACACATCTTTAAATCAGTATCAAAACCATAAAAATATTATATATGAAAAAATTAACACTATTAGTTTTAACAACATCAGTAATATTAACTATAAATCTAGAGGTATTTTAATATTTTCTACAAATCTCGAGAATATAAGTAAAAATATGTTAAATCTTAAAGACATTTTAGATATATATCCTTAAAATACAAGTGTTGTATTATTGATAAATATAATAAATAATTATTATCTATTTATAATATATAATATTGAATATAATTATTTTCATTTAAGATAAGAATCGCAGCCCAATGAGAAATGAAAAAGTAATTATGTTAAAAAACCGATTTTTTTTTTCAGAAGAAAAATGAGTGCAATACTAGCAATTCTCAAAACGTCGCTCATCTTAATACTATTTTCGTTTGAGTATGTTTAAGTGTGAAGTAAAAAAACAAGAAAATAGAAGAATTATTTATTAATTTTGAATCAATTTAACGTATTTACTTAGATAAATATATAAATATATGTACATATTTTTTAAAATTATTATTCATTATTTTATTCTACTTAAATCAATTTTACAATTTGGTTATAAGTGTAATGAACTATTTAAATCTTTTTTCCCACATTACAGTTTGATCTGTTTTGTTAGGTTAGTTCATTTTATGCTTCTTTCAAAAATTCAATCATGACTAATTAATAATTTGTCGGAACAAAGTAAAATCCTTATATTTATTTAAAAAAAGAAGAAGAAGGTAAAATCCATACAACAGTAATCAAGTGAAAGAAAGAAAGAGAGAAGAAGAAAAAAAAAGGGGGGTAAAAGGATCCATAAGACACAAGACTTTCAAAATGAGGATAAAAACAAAGAAAGAGCAGAAAAAAAAAAGACAAAATTCAAAATACAGAATGGAAAATACATACAAGCTGCAGAAGCCAGCGAAATAACGAATACCCTTAAGTCTTAACTCGTAACCCACTTCTCCAATCATCACTTCGTTTCGATCTCTCTTTATGTCCATCTTCTTTCTCTATTTATATTTTTGGCCACTGCTTCGGAGGACTCTTTTGTTTTCCTGCAAGACCAGACAAGTGTTAATCTCAGGTATTAAATCTATGGCAACCCTTTTGATTTTGAATGATTCGTTTCTATATGGTGATTAAAAAATTCTCATATTATTGAAACTATAAATATTATTCTTTCTTGTTTGCTAGAACCCAGAGATTTGTTGCTATTTTACTTAAACTTTGACTTTGAGACTTTGAGTCAAGTATGTTTTTTCTTATTCTTCAGGCGAACAGAGATTTATTGGGTTTTTCTATTGAATTCAATTTTTGACTGCGCTGACTTACGATCTTTTTATTAAGACGAAGATCACCACTGGGTTCATCCCGAATTTGATTTATTTTTAAAATTTATTTCCTTTGCTTGAATACCTGTTCTCCCCTTGTGCAAACGTTTCGTATTTCAGGGGTAAAGTTATGTTTATTATATGGGCTTCTCGATCTAAATTTTCTATTTTGTGCACTTCAATTTAGAAATGGTTGGAATTAGTCAAAAACTTTGATGGGTTGTCTCAAATCTGGTTAGATTCTCGTTTTGTGATACAGAATAATCAACTTATTGGAGTGTTTTTGAAAATCTCATAGTAGACTATTGTGAAAAGTATAATCTTTCGAACACGACTTTTAGAACTGTTTTGTGCCACTACTCTATCTTGACCATTCATTTCATAACTCTTTTTACTTTTAACTTTCTCTCTACCGATTTCAATGGATAAGATTGAGTCCAAAAATGCCTCTAAAGTTGTGCTCCATAGAAATTTTCTTATGAAAAATACGAGTAAGAGATGAGAGGCTTCATTCTAACCTCTAACCACTCAATTAAACTACTTATGGTTATTGTGGAGTTGTTCTCATTCTGTTTGTGCCTTCCTTGATTGAGGAACTTATTTGTTAAATCTTTCCCGAATCGTATTTGCTGGAACTTGTACAGATCCCAACTCTTTTTTATATTAGGTGCATGTTGATATGCAGAAGTTACAGGATTCATTTCTCTTGTTGTTGATATTGAGAGCTGCAATTGGTGAGTCAAGCAGGTCTTAGAAGTTAGAAACTGGAGGGAAAAGAAGTATAGCTGCAGTGATTGGGATGTTTTTGATTCCTATCCTGGGTTATTGAGTTGAGTTGGTTGCAGGATACAATTGAGATTTGAGACTTGAGGGTGGTCTTTGTCACTTTAATGATGGATTCAATTCACAATAAAGTTTATTACTGCTGTGTATCAAGGGGTAGCAAAATCATCCATGCATATAGCTCTGGCGACCCCAATCTCGAGAATTTGGCTGCATTGTGCTTAGAAAGTATTCCTCCATACCATAGGTGGTATTTTGAGACCATAGCAAAGAAGACCTTTGGGTTCTTAATAGAAGATGGATATGTTTATTTCACCATTGTTGATGAGAATGTTGGAACCTCTGAGGTTCTTCAATTTTTGGAGCATGTAAGGGATGAGTTAAACAAGGTAGCCAAAAAGAGTTCAAGGGGAAGCTTTTCGACCATGAGCTCAAGTTCTATACAAGACCAACTAGTTCCAGTTATACGTAATTTGATCATGTCCTTAGAGAATGTTTCCAAGAGAAGTAGCAATTGGACCAATGAATTCACTCTACCTATTCATGATAATCTCTCTCCTTCTCCAAGTAATGCTAATGCACAGCTCGAAGCTGCAACTTCTACTAAAGCACCTTTATTGGGGAAGTTTAACAAGAAGGCAAAAGATCACGCTATTGGAACGAGAGATGTTGAGTTTGGGGAGCATCGGAGATCAACTGATAAAGGTGTTAGTATTGATTCGATTGCGGTGACTTTAGATTCTGCAAACCAAGATGGAGCAGGTTCTTCAATTTCCTTGCAGAAGGATATCAGTTCGATGAGGATCAGATCAGGCTCTCAAAACATTCGAAAGAAATGGTGGCGGCAAGTGAGAATTGTTCTTGCCATAGATGTAGCTGTCTGCATCATATTATTTGTGGTTTGGTTGTTGATTTGTGGTGGTCTCGATTGCATTCGTTGAACCTTTTTTCCACAAAGTATGATTTAAATGTTAAGCTAGTAACTGCTTCCAATATGGTGAGGAAATGAACATCTTGAATTAAAAAATGCTGAGAATTCTTGTTTGGAATAGCAAATTGGTTCATGTGAGAATTGGGATTTTGCACATGTTTGGAAGGAGATAAAAGATTCAAACTTTCGTAGTATACAGAAGGAGCTATCAATCTATAAGATATTACTGTATAGTTTCAATGTTTATTATGTATCTGGAAATTTACAAAATTGAGAGCTCAGTTATGTTGTTGTTTAGCCTTCCTATAACTCAGGTACTCAGCTTCTTTTTTTGAAGTATCCTATTACTCAACTTGTGAATTCAGTTTTGATTCATGTGCAGTGCGTAATGGGAATTCAAACGTCTCTACGAGCTCTTTTTTTTTCCCAGGGACTTAAAAAGTTCAAACCCATGTTCTTTGTATTTTATGCCTTACAAAGAATTGAGAAGTGGCTAACAGTCTCTTTGTCACTCACAAGTAAACGATCAACCCACCAAAATTGGCTCTGATAGTCATAATAAATGGTGGTTTTGGATCTTGAAAGATTTTGTTTAAAACTGCAATTTTGTTTATATTATTAGGTAGGCTACTTTTAGATTCGTTATTACAAAAAATTAGCATTGTAGTTTTAAAGTTGGTTCCTTAAGTCCTTTTTTTTTATTATTAATAGAAATGTTCGTTTTTAATAATTGAGGATTAGAAATCCTCATTTTTTTCTATAAAAAATGTTACATAAATTTTTTAAATTACCTCATTTTTACCGTTTAATTTATTTATATTAGAAACATCATTATTTAGTCGTTTAATTTATTTATATTATAAACATCATTATTTAGTCTCTTACGTATATGAAAAGGGTCCATCGATGACATATTATATTATTTTAATAATTTTTTATTAAAATATTAATATCTTTATTAAGTGATTAAACACAATTAAAACACGAATATTTAAAAATAATAAAGTCACAATTAATATTAAAAAATTACAAAATATTTATTTTTAATATTTGTTATTTGTAATTATTTTATTTTAAAATAATTTATTAATTTTTAATTTCTATTAAAAAATAAAATATATATCTAAATAACTTTTTATTTAAATTTTATTATTGTTTTATTTTTTAAACTATATTATATTATATTAAATTTTATTTTTATAATTGTTAAATATTTGTATTTTAATAAGGTTTTAATAAATTGATATAAAATAATAATATTTTAAATAAAAAATCATTAAAATAATATAATTTATTTTTAATTATTTATTTTTACAAAATTAATAGACTAAATCATATCGTTTATAATCTTAAAGATTAAACGATACAAATAACCTAATTTAAATGAATTATGTGTTATTTTACACTTTTTTATAATAAAAAAAGAAGAAGTATAAAATCCAATAATATCAAAATTAAAATGCATTTTTAAAAAATTAGTGATTTTGAATGTATTCACCATATTTGTATTAAAGGATAATTTAGGTATCAATTTTTTCCTAATCAATTGAAAATAAATTTAATAAAAAATCATTTAATTAAATACAACTTTTTAAGTAAAGATTCTGCTTTTTCTCATTAATCCAAATTGGACCACGTTCGGCACAATGGCTACAATGCATAGCAAGATGGGACAGTTGGAAAAAGCTGAGGACTGTTTGAAGATGATTGAGAGTATAATCACCTGTCGGGATTGGATACCTTATCATTACCTTCTTAGTCTTTATGGTAGTGTTGGTGACATAGAGGAGGAGATTGGTAGGGTCTGGAACACTTATAAATCAAATTTTCCTAGTATTCCTAATTTGGGATACCATGCAATCATCTTCTTCTCTCGTTAGATTGGATGATATTGAAGGTGAGGAAAATATTTATGATGAGTGGTTGTCGGTAAAATCAAATTACGATCCTAGGATAGCAAACACATTCGTGTTGTTTTATGTTAAAGAAGGAAATATTGATAAAGCAAACAGTTTCTTTGAGCACATGGTTGAAGCAGGAGGAAAACTTAACTCTATTTCATGGGAAGCCCTTGCTGAGGTACATATTGGTGAGAAGAGAATTTCCGAGGCCTTGTTCTGCTGGAAAGAAGCCTTTACAGCAGAGGGATCGAAGAAATGGAGGCCAAAGCCTGTAAATGTTTCAACCTTCTTTGATCTATGTGAACAAGAAGCTCATAAATGAGTAAGGAAGCTGTTGTGAAATTGTTAGAGGCAAGGTGGTTATTTGAAAGATGAATCGTATGCGTCACTTCTTGACTTGTCCGTTGAAGCTATTAGTGACAATGAAATCACGGCAGATAAAGGTAGTCCGGACATTGATGAGAACAGTGATTCTGAACTGCTTCTCAGCCTCATGTAGGGTAGCTCATGACTGTATACTTTCATTTTCTTCTATGAAGAAGACATACTGAACCGTTTCTATCTCGCGCAACAACGCGCATGGAGGTCAAGAAGTGCCAGTGTTACACTCTGCTTGTAGCAGCTCTATTTGGGCAAAGGAGAATTGAACTAGTGCCGAACTAGGTGCGCTTTATACCTGTGTATTTGACTCGTTTCCCTTATGATATAGTAGTTCACAAGTAATTTTGTGTAATTTATGAAACACTTTGTTTCAGAACGATTCAGCTTCATAGCAACTGAAGGAATAATGAGGTCATATTGTACTTGATGAATTGAGTGAACTTTTGGTCATTTCATGTGAGGAAATTAAAAAAGACAAATTTGCATTTTGCTTTCACTTTTGTTTCGGTTGACAGAACAATGAAGAAAATTATGTTTTGTATTGGAATTACTTTAACCTTTGATATGTGAATTAAAAAATTGAAGTTCCTTTGTAATGAACATTATAGAGAAGTTAGAAGTATCAATGAAAGCATTTTATGGACTAGAACTCTATAGCACTTTCCTATATCACTATATCACTGAACTTGTGTCTATTTATGAGCCTTGCATTATATACTAAATACCATTCAGATTTTTTATTTTTTTGTTAAGTTAAACGAACCCAAGTTTTCAGTGTTGCTTCTGAATCATATAAGCTTGTTTGTTTAGATCAAACGATGATGATATAATCCGAACTTGTAACTTGAAGTAGGGATTAAGACTCTTATCCAGCACATCATGAGGTGAACAGAAAATAAGGTGTTGTTCTTCCATATTTACAAGTTAACTTTTGAAAGAACACTGTCATGACTCAACCTTAAATAAAGTCTTTGGTGTGCTTATATTTTTGGCATCTTAGATTCATTGTGTATTTATTTTCAGCTCTGGCTGGCACATTTTGATCTCCATGTTTTAAAAGCAAGACTGCAATTATGAACCCAAAATATATTGACACTTCACGCTCTTTCAGATGCCTACCCAACGTGAAGACAATATCACGAATGAGTGTCAGTCTGCCAACGACCCATCTTAATTTGAAGAGTAGTCACTTTGGTGGTGTTGTGTACTAGTCTACTAGAGGGGATAGAAAAAAATATAATAATCACGTTCAAGTTGGAAAATTTTGGTAAAAGTTATGAAAAGCAAATGACACTCAGAGAAGTATAAATATGACTTTACATGAATATGTAACCAAAATTTTACAATTATATGAGCATGTAAAAACTTTACATGAGTATAATAAGGAAGAAAATGTCAACATATGAAAAACAAATAACCCAAACTAAATGATGAGTATTGATATAACCAAAACTTATTTTGTGAGTTTGCACTGGAAAAATTATTACTAATAACTTTTATGCCTTTAGTTGTTATAATTTTATAAATATTCTATCAAATATAATATTTAATAAAATTAAAACCAATATAAGTACACACAATTACTTGGTATTATAATCATTGGAGACAAGGCGTAAAAGTAAGACCAATTTACTACATCACATAATTTTCAGAGCAAAACTTCTAAAGTACTTTTGACAAATTCAAATCAAATCAAAACATAATCTCTTATATTGACCTTTACGCTCAATGACATTGATATAGTATGCGTTTTTCTGTTAGACTCCATTACATAAGATTTAATTTTTTTTTTATTGTGAAAAAGTCCAAAACTTCCAATACAAACCGAAATCCAAGAACTAAAAGCATTGATAAATAATTAAAATCAGCAAATACAAAACAATCGTCAAAATTTCACGCAAGCTGTATTCAAAACATTTGCACCTGAAGATACTCGGCATCCATAAGACCGTGTGATTCATTCATTAAGACACGAATAGGGAACAAATGAAAAATAAAACTAAGTTGAGGGTTCGAAACCATTAATCAATTTCCTTTGATGAGCCTTGAATCCCTTTCATTAAGAAACTAGATAATAGTGTAGACACACTACTTTCTTCTACATCTTCCGTGTTCTTCACGATTCATTCGGTTGAGACAAATGTAGTAGCTAGCAGGAAAACTCTAGCTTTTACCGGTATGCAAAGCAGATACTCCAGGGGAAGAAAATCATACCCATAAAAAAAAATTAAAATACCACATACCATTGCAGTAATAGAAATGCCATAAATTACAACTTTATTGCAGCATAAAGAGATCATTTGATAACCATCAAGTAAAATGAGTACATTGATTTCAAACGTTATGCTTTCAACCAAGAAATTGAAGAAAAAAAAATTCCTAATCATTTACCTTAGTTTATTACCAGCTATGCAAAATGATCACAATTGCAGCATCAATAAGAATGAATTCATACACCATGGAATATTAAGATCATTGTGAGAAAGTGATCAAATGGTCAGCAAATTGTATTGATAATCCATATCAGCCAAAAAAATAAAAATAAATAAGACATGGATGTAGCATCATGATTCAGACAATTCAAATTGTTCACCAACCTCAAAAAAATTGTATTTGTAACATAGTAAAGAGCTGATGATCATGAAAATGCAATCATTCTAAAACACCAAAAACAGTTGAGTATAAAATAGCAATTAACGCTCTTTTTGCGAGCAATTGAAAAAAAAAAGAACTAACAAGCAAACATCCTAGAAACTTTTTTTTTTTAATATTATGCTATATTAGAAACTTAATATGTAAGGAACATGTACATTCCGACAATCTAGTGGACATTGAAAACTCAAAGGACAAGTAACACAAAATCCAAGCCTATTTATATAACCAAACAATTAGACCTAACCAACCCTTAAGCAATGCAACATTACGCAACTAAAAAGATCGTAACCTCCAAGAAATATCTAGCATTATATCCCAATAGGGTCTGACTAATGTGCAAGATCTATAAATTTCCAACTGCAGAGGCCCAAACTAAAGCCTTTGACTCCAAGAAGACTATGAACACATCCCATCAATATCAAGTATTTCCTAATCACAGAGAAACAAAATACTAACTTAAAAGATTCGGAACAGTGATGAATTACTACCTCCATTTCTGGTCTGAGAAACTACTCATGAGAGGGCAAGAAAAAATCCATATAAAGCTGCCCAGCAAGAGATACAAATCTTTATAGATCAAATTCAATAATAGCCAACAATCAAAACATAGAATAGCAACTTTGGGATGGCTCTTAATCGTCGTGATGATTACCACTTGAAAGCCAATTCTCTGAATCCTTCACTTATCCTGATTTTATGCTATCTTAAAATTGTCCAATGGTGTAGGACCGGACATTCATCCCCCTTTTTCCAGGTTCTTAAAAGCTGTCTGCAAACCAAAATAGAAGGCTACTGCACTCATTTGGGACCAGAAGTTAATGACCACTTACAGGTCATTTGTCATTTGACATCAATTGGAAAAAAAATCAATGGAACCCTGCTTACCAAGGCTAAATAGTCCCATCCTCTTCTTTGTAAATTTCTTATTAAGTAATAGTACCAATTAGACCAAGTAAAGAAAATATTTCAAACATGTATCAACCAAGGAATTTACTATGTCATATATTAACTGCTATCACTTCATAAAATAGCACCAAAACTAAGAAAACAGGCAAATCAATGTTTACAAAAAAAATCTTCAGGCACAACCTTGTAACCATGACTTTATTCTAACTAAGCAAGTAGATGTTTCCCTGTAGCCTCCAGTTTCCAGTTAATTCCTTTCACATTTGTACAAGGTTAATGTGCAAAAAATATTAAATCACTCGGAAATTGGAATGAGTAGAACGTCTATAATATCTCAAACAGCAACTTTTCCATAGTTTCAGCATATTAAAATATCCAAAATACCTTAAACCGTACAAATAAAATCCATGTTCCCTTATCAGCCTCTGTCCATAAGAACAGATGGTGCAGTGTACCTCCTTGTTATCCATTAGGAGTTCTTACAGAAGATAAAATAGAAGACATATATAACCTCAGACAATCTTACTACAATGGCTAGATCCAATATAGCCTTCTTGTACCAGGTTCTGAATTCTAGGAAATACTTTTTGGTGCTAAAACTTGCCAAGATTCTGTCTCCATAATGATAAGCATCATAATGGTTAACCTTCATATAGTCCATATCCTAGAGCAGCCTTTCTCATAACAGATCTGTTTCATGGACAAAATCACTTGTGACAATTGCTCCATTTTCACCAATTACTTCACTTACAAAGAACAAAGAGAAGCCAAGCCTCCAGAAAAAACAAAACTCCCAGTAGGAAGTAGAGCCCAAGAAGAATGCACTTACTAGGAAGTTACCAAGTCATGGAAATCAGAAATAGTTGGTTACTTACCTCAGTAATAAGAATCAGAACCACCACTGCCCATATAACTACTTCCACCCACACCACGACCAGAGTACATGGATGAATACGAGCTACCACCAGCCTACATTACAAGACCACATATATAACTTGTGAAGCAAAAATTTTCAAAAACTTTTTATCAAAAACTTAAACTCGAAGCATAAAAAATATAACAAAATAGGGCTTTAAACATACATCAGAATCACGAGGCATATATTCGCCACCATAGCTTGATGAATAAATCCCACCAGCATCGCTGCCATAAGAACCTGAAAGTCATGCAGAGTTAAACACAACGAAACCTCATGGAGATGTGCAATTTATCAGATTGTACTACATATTATAACAACTAACCTCCTCCATAACCCATGCCCTGGCGACTACTATAAAGCCCATGTGAATCCTGACTTGTTCTGCTGCTTCCGTATCCTAAACTAGACCGTCCCAGCCTATGGACCAGAAAAGAAGAAAGATGAGTATAAAAACTGTATAGATGTAAACAAAGTTCTGAACAAGTAGTGTCTTTCGAAAGATAAAATAACAGACCTATCACCATAAGCATCTTCATACTGAGAAGAACCACTTCCATATTCATAGTCCAGACGTGACCTTGATGAGCGAGCACTAGCATCAGAATAGCGTGGGGGCGCATCATCCTAGCATGAAAGAAGATATATCAACTCATTACTCTTCCAGATGCCACAGAGAGGAACAAGTGAAAAATGAAGTCTAAAACAGAAATACAGATACTGACTAACCAGGTCAGAGTACGGACGCTTTGTACCAGAAATGGAATCATAATCACGTGAGCGTCCTTCACGATAACTAGGGAGGGGGGGAGGCCTTTCAAACCGTTGACCATACCCATCATATAAATATGCTCTCCTTGTTGCTTCGCGTGAAGTTCTTGGCGGATCAGAGTAACCAGGACCACGGGAAGGATAATTGTCTTTATATGACGGACGCCTTTCTGTGACAACCCGAGATCCATAGCTTGCAGGTCTATTTCTTGGGGGAGGAAGTTCAACACGTCGACCATATTCTCTCCTTAAGCTACTTTTGGGGTATGATGGAACTGCAAAATAAAACAATGTAATAATGGTACCAGAAAAATAGCACGCAGTAAAGCAGAAAATGGGTTTAATGCATACCAGGTGCCCTCCTATCATAGGACCTAGCTGGAGGGGGCAAAGGCCTGGGTCTTGAAGGCACAGACATCACAGGTCGTCTTTCCCTAAATCCTATAGATCTCTTCATGCTGGCAGGGGGGATATGGCTTCCAAGTCCTCTCACCCCACGCATAGGGTGACTTCGTGACACTGGCCGACCCCAAGAACCTCTGGAAATTCTTGAAGCCCCACGCGAAGAACGAAAATCTCCACGGCCACCATGTCTACCTTTACCCCGCTGAAGTGGTCTAGACAATCTAGCCCTAACTTTAGCCTGCAATGTCATATTAACATTCAGGTCCACCCAATTTATACTTTGGAAACTCCCAAGAAAATAAGGCAAATTATATACACAAATTATAATAGCTGATACACCCATGAGAAGAAGACAGACCTTGCAGTCTCCATCACCCAACTCTGCATTGTTAATTCCCTTTGCACATGTAACTGCAGCATCATGACTGTCAAAGGTAACAAAACCAAAATCTTTCCGCTTGGCAGATGGCATGTTCCGAGCAAGTTCAATCTTTTCAATCTCCCCATATTTCTTAAGAAGACCCTTCACACGATCCTCATCCCAGGAAGCAGACAGACCATCAACAAATACTGTTTTAACCTGTAAAGACATGATATGGAGGATTATCAACTCTTAAAATTGCTTCTGCAGAAGTTGTGAATATATCCCAAAATTTATATATATATATACATATGCAACCAACTTAGAAAGCCATGCTCAAGGAAATATCATCGAACTAGAAAATGCAAGTTTATAAAGATATACGGGACTAGATAAAAATGATGAATCCATTAAGGGAATGTCCTAATTACAGCAGAGATACAAATAAATCTGAAAGGAACTTCCAATTCCTAATCAGAAATTGGATTAAACTATCCCATTTATTACCTGTGCCATAATCTCATCACCTGGGTCAATAAAAGAATCTGCAAATGAAACTTTTGCAGGCCTATCAACTCCAAACACAACATCTCTCTTTTGAAGACGCTTAAAGGCTTCCATGGCTTCTGAACGAGATGAAAATTCCAAAAAAGCAAAACCCCGATTCATACCGAGATTGTTACTGTCTTCTACTAATGTCACATCCTCAACATTTTCGACTCCGTAATGTTTCAGCTTCTCTTTCAACTGAAAGAAAAATAACAAGACGACAATCAGAATCTATTAATTCCTAATAACTTCATTCGCTTGCAAGTACCACCAAGGCAAGAACAAGGTACTCACAGCTTCTTTTGTCCATGACTTGCATATGTTACCCAGGAAAAGCGTATCACTGTCTTGACTGGGAGTAACACCACATTGTTTCCCATTTATCTGGAATTTTTTTCACTAAGATGTAAATCTTGCACGGTAAAAAACATCAAATTTCATTAAAACTACGATAAGATCAATAATTACCACAGGATTTTTAAGTTCTGTAACTGCTCTTTTGGCTTGCTCCACTGTCGCAAATCGTAAAAACGCAAAACCCTTATTCTTCTTGGTCTGGGGGTTCATCATAAGTCTCACTTCCGTAACTTCGCCAACTTTGGAGAATACTTTTTTAAGGTTATCCTCAGTGGCATCCTTGTCAAGGCCACCAACAAATACTTCAAATTCCTTACGTTTACGCCTTTCTTTCACAACTTCATGATGCTCGTCGTCATCAGGGTCAGCATGTTCAGCATGATGTTGCTCCTCACCAGTATGCTCGTCATAATCCTCCCCTTCAAGTTCTTCTTGGACAACATCCAACTCCTCCTCAGCCAAATCACCCTCATCTTCTTCATCTATATTATCCTCAGGTTCATCTCCTTCATCATCAACCTCATGAACATTATCTTGATCACCCTCCTTCTCATCATAATCAACCCCACCATATTCCTCAGTTTCATATTCAGGATCGTTATCTTCCAAGTCCAACCGTTCATCCTTCTCATATTCTTCAACAGTATCCTTCATCTTTTCCTCTTCTGTCGTAAAGTAATAGTTAATTATCAAACCAGTTCAAGTCCTAAGCTCTTCATTATGCACAGGAACTTTAAGCAAATAAGATGCTTCAAAATTATTACCTCACAAAAAAGAAGAAACCACACAGAACAAACAAATCTAATCCTGTGCAACTTTGACCACCAACTTAAGCTCTTAAGTAGGAAAGCTCCTTTTTATAGAAGAATTATGAGAACATTATTGGTTCATAGCATCCAGTTTAATGATAACAACTACAACTTTCCTGAAGCCCTTACATGCCTATAATTCTACTTAATAGCATTAAACCTAAGTTCCGAAAGACCTCTGAATCAACTATTGTGCAGAACAAATCAATCTCACAGCTATTTTTCAGTTTTTTTCTTCAAGCTATTTAGAGTCTACGATACTACCTCCACAAAAACACAGCACATAAATCACTGTGAAAAGGATCTGAGCAATTTTACAAAACAAAAGAACAAAACGCAATTATATAATACTTGAAAAATGACCTAACGACCGACGGGGAAAAGTAAAAAAAAGAAGCAAAAATCCATGTAGATGGCAACATAATGAGATCCAAACAACATTGAATTCAAAAAAACGCATAATAAAGAAAATCTATAAAGCAAACAAACGAGTCAATGCCAAATCCATCGAAGTTCCGATGAATATATCGTCCAAAAAAAAGGCAATTAGAAAGCGTAACAACAAGAAAGCATCAAACTTTATATCCCAAAAAAAATTACTTACTTCTCAAGCCATTAGGTTCCGGCTTCGCTTCAGCGTTGATGTCCAAAGCCATCCGACCGTGATCGACGGGCTTCTCATTCATAGAAACGGATACAACGGGAGTTTCCTCAACCACGGCCGGCTTTTTCTCAAGAGCTGGATGGTGTTCAATATTGGGTTCTTCTTTCGGCTCCTCCACCTCCACAGCCAAGACCTCTTCAACCTTCATATCTTCGTTAGCCTCCGGAGGAACCTGATTGAGATTCTGAGACTGAGCCTTTGGCGTCCCTTTGGTGGCTCTTGGAGTCTTTCTCGTCCCCGCCGATCCACCTCTCTTCACCGTACGTGGCGGCATTATTTATCAATCAAACTGAAAATCTAACAAACTTGTTGCAACGAAATCCCCTAAATTTCACGAAATTAAAGGGATAATAAATCAAAACACCTAATTGTAATTTTACAATTCGGAGTAAAAACGAATGGAAATTTAATGGGGTTTCAAGAGAAAATAGCGAATCTGAATAAGAATACGTATATATGGCCAAGGGCGAAAAGGATACGAACTTGATCAGAAACCTAATAGAAATTGAGAATAGATTTATCTAACCCAAGAAGGCTATAAGCATATAACAATAGGGGAAAACCCTTTTAATAATAAAAAAAAAATGTGGGCAGCTCGTAGCTGACACGTAACCTGAGGCTTTCTAGTTTCTAGGTTCACTTTTTTATAGTTATATTAGGGATTAATTCTATTTTAATTTTTTTAAATAAATAAATTTAATTTTAAAATTTTAAAATAGTGTAAGTTTAAATTTTTATTAAAAATAATATTTTATTTTATTTAAGATGTTATTAAAAATAAAAATAATTATTTATTTCGTATTTAAATATCTTTTAATTTTTCTATTTTTCTTTAAAATTTTACTTTTTTTATAATTTTTAAATTCAAACAATTTTAAAAATAAAAAATTTATAATATTAACACGAATAAATTAAAAATATATAAATAAAATAAGTTAATAGATAAAGAAATGTTGATAAGATTAGGAATAGAGAGATTAAGATAAAATTAATAATTAATAATTTTAAAATTAGATATAATTTTATTTTTATTATTAAGTAAAATTTAATTTTATCTTTTTGAAATAATTAATTTTATTAAAAATTTAAATTAAATTAATTCTATTTAAAAATTACATAAACAAACAACAAAAATTTGAAGTGCCCTCGTCCAGATTTAAAGGACTACTTATACCCTAATCTCATTATATTATTATTATTATTACAAATAATTTATTTATTATAAATTTTAATATTATTATAATTTACATCCTAGATCATTATAAATACAAAAAAATATTATATATTAATTACAAGTATAATATAACTTATAATATCAACAATTATACTTGTTTTGTTTGTTGATAGTAATAATTTTAATTTTAATATTAATGTATTTTTATTAAAAAAAATATCATATTAAAATAATCTTTTATTAAATACTAATATTGTTAATATTTATTAAATAATTTAATATTAAATTTTCATATTTATGGATTGAATTTTATTAAACTTTAATTATTTAATACAAAAAATATATATTTTAAAAAAATTATTAAAATAATATAAATTATTTTTAATAAATTTATTTTTTCAAAATTAATATATTAAAAAATATCATTTATAATCTAAATGATTAAACGAATCAACATTAAAAGAGTACAACATTCAATGAATAACTAAAATAATGAAATACAAATTCCTTGAAAATGGACACGAAACTCGTAATAATAAAAAATAAATAGATAACAAATAAAAAATATAAACAATAAAAATCAATAACATAACAAATAGATTAATTTACTACAACATAAATATATATTATAATAGAATAAGCATGGTACACAATAAAGCATATAATAACAAAAAGCAAAATAAACACAAATCAAAGTACAAATCTATATATTTAATAGAGAATTATATTCTGCTAACACGAAAGAAGATCATGCGTAACACGATATATAAGAAGTTAAATCTATATAGAATCACTACATATGTGATAAAAGATTTGGATTATTTATAACAATCACTCGATAACAAATAATTTATTAAAATATAATAAATAAATACAATTTCGTAAAAATATAAATGTAAATACGTCTATTAATCGAAATCACTTTGTCACAATACCCTATTATCGTATAAGATTGTTGCCCTTGTTGTTGCCTATGCAATAACTTATTCAAAACACGAATTTAATTATCCTCGAAAGCAAACATTGCACATAAAAATATGATTAATCACAAATAATCAACAATGTGAACACAATAAGGTACCTACATCAACCACAACTCATTGGTAAAATTGTCTTAAATACTCACCACTTAAGATAATTTGTGAAATAGAATAAAAAATGCGATAAATATTCAATATAATTTCATTTAGATTTTTATGAATTGCCAAACAATAAAAAAATAGTATTTATAAAAAATTCTCAATTATTCAAGACCTCACCAATCCAACCTAACGAGGGTAAAGCACTATCTCGACGAAGATAATAGTTGTTAGAACCTCAATGACTAGGGTATGTGAGCACTAAAAAATGTGAATTTTTGCTTTCAAAAATTGTAAGTCATTTTTCATAAATATCAATAAACAAAACACAAACACTCAACTTAGCATAAACACTACGAAAATCATCTTCATAATGTGTGTAAACATGCTTACATATGAAAGTGTATTTAAATAAGTGTGTGTATGTGTTACTTATTGTTAATGACCAACCTTACATATAGAAAGACAATACATTAAATAAAACAAAACGGACTCCATATTTTGCATACGATAACTCCAACAAGGACTTACATTATCCCATTTGGATTTTCATAGTAAAATACTATACAATTGAATCATGAGACAATCATGAAGATAACCTAAAGATTTATATTCTTATGAATAAGTCATTGACACACGACCAACACTCAGAACACACTTACTCCAAATGCATTCATATTGTGCATTCCATCCATGTTCAAGATCAAAAAATCCATATTGTATAAGTCTAAAACTCAACGGTTCCGATTTGTACACACGAAACAAACACATCCATATGAATATAACATATATAAATAAGACTTCTACTTTAAGTGCATCCAATACCTAAACACATGTATAGTCGTTAAATATTTAAGAGTAAAGAATATTAATAGTAATAAAAATGTACAAATATAATTTTTTTATAATTCTTTTAAAAAATATAAATTGATTATTAATCTTTAAATTTTATCGTAAATTAGTTGAATTTTTTATTAATTTATCATTTTGAAAATATCTCTTAAAATGGAGTAACATGTCAATAATCTAACTATTTTCAAATAAATAAATAATGAATTGTTAATATAGAATTAACGTGTATATTTTTTAAAAGTTATAGAATTTTTGGGTTTTTTTATTTGAAATTATATGTTTTAGCTAAAAACAATGAATTTGTAGTGATTTTTATCATATAAAATTAGAAAGACATAAAAATGAATTAAAAAACAAAGGAAGATGCACGATGAGACAGAGCGAAGCCTAGCTTACCTTTCTTAGAGCACAGCTAGTCTTTACCTTTCTCAACTCATATTTCTCCTTCTTACCCTAGTATTCTCCGTTCCCCCTTCAGCTCTACGTATGTGACTCTGTGTCTTTGCTTGCTTATTCAACCTTCTTCTTCTCAACCCCTCGATCTGTCTTGTTTTCTTTTTCGTTCTTGAAAACCCTACATTTCCAATCTTCCTCTATTTCTAAAGCATTCAGAGTCTTTGTTTTTCTTTCGATTATCCACGACATGCTCAATTTCAGACTTCATATCTTTTAATCGGAGAGTTACGGTGGTTGGATTGGAGGTTCTGAACATGTATAGAGATCGAGGAGGCGGTCCTGGGTCTTCGAAATCAGATATTGTCGGTGGACATTTTGATCGAAAGCGCATCAACGATGCGCTTGACAAGCATTTAGAGAATTCTTCCTCGTCGAGGACTATTAATATTAAGGAAAAGGAGAAGCTTTCTATTCCATCAACTTCGACTGGTAAATCCCAGTTAGATAATCGTGATTCTCGCTCTGTTTCTGCAGCCGCCGTGTCTCTGTCTAAGAACAAATGCTCTGAGGGTCAGTCTCTTTTTTTTTTTGCTTGCTTGTTCTATTTTTCCTCAAATTTTTAGATGTGTTATTTGCAGTCCTTTCCCTGATAATGGTTTTTTAGGAATTGCTTGGGGATCGTTTTGAAATGCGTTCTGCTTTCTATTTTGTGCGTTGAAACTCATGTTTTTGAATTTCTATTATCAGTTTTCATTTTGCTTGGAATTGAGTTCCATTTTTTAGCCTAATTTTGGAACTCGAAAAAAAAAATCTTTCAAAACTTGCATGTTTGATTTGAATGGAATCAAAATTGAGAATATAATATTATATTACGGACGGTCTTTGTCAAAAGCGTTTCTTGTATTTAAAGATAGCACCTTGACTTGTTTGGTTTGTATGGATGTTTGATTACGTTCTGTGAAAATGCACAATTATGTTTTGTCCCTTTTATAAATTGTGAGACGTGTGGAAAACAGTGACATTATCGCTTGTTGGATGTGCCTTTTGTAATAAATTGCAGAAGAATCAGAGACAGATAGCGAAGAATCTGAAGTAAGTGGGTCTGAAGGAGATGACACATCTTGGATTTCATGGTTTTGCAATTTGAGAGGAAATGAATTTTTCTGTGAAGTTGATGACGAATACATCCAGGATGATTTTAATCTTTGTAGTTTGAGCAGTCAAGTTCCGTATTATGATTATGCACTTGATCTGATATTGGACGTTGAATCTTCTCATGGTAATAATATGTTATCTAAATGTAGCATTAGATTTATTTGTGCCCTTATTTTTTAGTTGTCAGTTTTAATTGTAGTCACTTGTGAGTGAGATTTTTTTTCCTATCTATTCATAACCACTTAGTAGGCTGAAATGAAACTTTTGAGTCTCAGGTGATATGTTTACTGAGGAGCAGAATGAGTTGGTTGAATCGGCGGCAGAGATGCTCTATGGTCTTATTCATGTCCGCTACATACTCACTAGTAAAGGAATGGCTGCAATGGTAGGGCTTGTTTTCATTTTAATGTTTTTTGTTAGTGAGTGAAGCTTAAGTTTGTATGTGTGTTTTTTTGTGCTTTGTTTGTATGGATATGGACATAAACCTCAATAGCTGGAGAAGTACAAGAACTATGACTTTGGAAGATGCCCTAGAGTCTACTGCTGTGGACAGCCATGTTTTCCAGTTGGTCAATCAGACATTCCCCGCTCGAGCACCGTAAAAATATACTGTCCAAAATGTGAAGATGTATATTACCCTCGTTCCAAGTATCAAGGCAGTATCCTTCCATTGTTACTATCTTGAGCTTTATCTACCAATATGACTAAATGTTACACCTGCATTTTATATGCCTTTTCAGCTAGATATATAGTCATTTCGTTCACATGTGCTTTTGAATTCAATAGAACTTTTCATAAAGAATCTTTATGCTTACAATCCTGTCTTGCTATATGCATATTCATTGACCTCTTTTATTTGTTAATTTCCTGGAAGCTTGATCTGAAGCATTTAGTTATCATGTTATGGTAAAACTCCATCAGAAGTCAAATATACGAGTATTCTTTGATGTTCATATATTATGGATTTTACCATTCTTTCATGTTGTTGGCAGCTGCCTGAATACATGGCTTCTGATATTTTTTATGCTGGAATAAATATTTGAACAACAATGTTTGAGGTAATTTTTTGTCCATGGTCTACCGTGCATCACAATTGATTTTGCCTTTGGATATTAACTGATCTCTCTACTGGTTTTCCATTATCTTGGGCCAAAGGCCAATCAAGCCTGTATGAAGAAACACTCCAAGCAAATCTCCTTAGTTAAACAACATGACTAGTCTTTACTTTTAGATTCGTTACCTTTTCTGTTGTAAAGTTTCCTTGATGAGTTTTAAGATATTGACGGAGCTTATTTTGGAACTACATTCCCTCACTTGTTTTTGATGACATATGGGCACATAAAGCCACAAAAGCCAGCCCAGAGCTATGTCCCAAGAGTTTTTGGCTTCAAGATTCACAAGCCATGATCACTGAAGTAGCAAGTTTGAATCTGCAATCTGATCCATAAAGCTGCTTTGGTTGCTTGCTTGCTTTCAAGGCCTTTGTTGAAATCGGAATGTGGCTCTGACAGTGAGGTAAATTAAAGCACTGCCTAAGGTACCACACTTCATTCACCAATGAAAATGTTAAAAGTGCAAATTGGCTTATTAGCGGAGAAAACCTACGTTTGAAATTAGTCTGTGCAATTAACATAGCAGTTGTAAGGTTTTCCTTTTTTGATATTGAGATTGATTGAAGTGCTTTATATCTGTGGCTCTTTATTTGTTAATTACTTTGACTGGTTGCACAAAACCACATTAAACTGCAATAGCTATTTATAATGTAGTAGATTTCAGTCTATCTCTTTGACAAGCTATTTTGGAAGAAAAAGTGTCTTTTGTATTCTATTTTTCATGGTCGTTGGGAGTCCATAAAACAATATCTACCAATCTTCTGTAGAAAACAAAATGATGTACCTCATTCAATAGCTATGAATAACTTTTCGTAATTGTGATTGATCTCATAGTAAGACTTACTCTTTTTTTGATTCATAAGTGGTTTGAATTATATCAAGTATTATTTGATCTATATAAAAGAAAAACTTATCAAAATCTAGCAACCAGAATGTAAATTTAAATTTATCATGCCTAACTTGCTGATACGAAATTCAACGTCTGGCCTATATGGTGTGATTTACAACCTGTTAAATATAGTTTTGAAAATCTATTTATTTATTTGTCTACTCTTTCATGCATTATAACCATGTCGCTTGAAAATTCATATTTCGCCTTATATTAAGCCTTGGTATTGTCTGAAACGACAATAATTTTTTTTAACTATATATAATGTGATTATAGACTCTTTAATATATATATATTCGAAGAACTATTTATTTATTTGCATGCTCCGGGATATAACCATGTACTTAAAAATTCCATTCCGTGGCCTTGATTTTAACGAAAAAATTAATTGTGGCATTTTAACTTTAAATGGTTATGTTACATACCTTCTTTGAAGTGAATTTGAAAATTCATTTAACCTAATATTTTTCATACGAATCATGGGGTATGATTATGTCATTTCAGAAATCCTATTTTTTTTTTTACTTTATAGAAGCCTTGTTTTGACCAAAAAATTCGACTTTGGCCTTTTTACTTTAAATAGTATTTTTTAAATAACATCTTGAACGTGGATTTGAAGATCCATATATTTACTTTGTCTATTTTCTTTCATATGAATCGATAAAAACAAATCACTTAAAAATGTTTTGGGCGGCTTAAGATAAATTTATGTTGATTTTGGAGGACGAAAGTAATGATTATCTGTGTGTAAAATGTATCTTACATCTTAAGGGATAAATATACCAAAATACACTCAAAAGAATGTGACATGGATAACATGTGATCCATGTCAACTGTGACTTTTTTTTTAAGTTAAAAAGGCTGCAGTTGAACATGGATATATTTGTTTAAGTAAATAAAGATTAAAAGGGATGAATAAATATGGTAGTTCAAGTTTCAGACACCTTTATTTATTAATTCACTGCCACAAACAGGAATCAATGACTTTTGCCCTTAAATTATTTATGATTGTTTTAAAGCATTATAGTCCCCACAAAACAAATTTGATTTCAAAATCAAATCCCAATTGTTTATCCACATAATGCTAACGTTATAATCCCAATGGTGAGGTTTTGTCGTATAAAAATATACAAAAATTGGGGACTGGACTTATTGTGAAGCAGCATAAGATGGAGCAGAAAGAGAAGGAAATGGTGCTACAGAGGCATATGCAACAGGTGGATGCCCTTGTCTACTTTTTTTTTCTTTTTCTTTTTTCAAAATTTTGATCTCTTCCAAAGTGAGAGAAAGATCAACGACATTCTCCTAGCTTTTATGTCTCGTGCGGTCACACTGTGGCACTCATTGCAAGGTTGAGGAGTGTGGACTCAAGACAACCATCCAGAAGTTAGGCCCCCTGCAACGAATTTTAAATGCATTATTGGCAATAAGATGTTACCACTGTAATGATATACCATAACTGAAAAAACCATTTATTGCAAGGGTGAGAAGTGATCATTTTTTTTTCTTTCACAGCAGCATAATTTTTTTTTAAAAGATGATGAATTGCTCAAACTTGTGCTGTAATATTACTTCAATTACTTGATACTTTAGTGTATCCTATCTTTTTATTCTTTTTATATTCTTTTATTACTTTTTTTTGTTGTAAGTTTTTTTTTTAATTTTAATTTATAAAGTGCATTACGTTTCATCTTACTATATAGTATAACACATGATTACATTTTTTTTCTTTTCGTATAAGCTAAAGGTGAGTGTAAAGTTAATGTTTAATAGTTAGATATAAAATGTTGTTTAAAGATATTGAAGATTATTAATTAAATTAAAATGAGTGACTAAAGATATTAAAAATGGTTAGCTTGAAAGACTCAATTAATTCAAATAATACCTAAATTATTTTTTTTGCTAAATAATATTTAGAATTTCGTCTCAAGAAATAACCAAATCGATTCTAAAACATAATAGATCCTATAAACGCGCCTAATTTGACACAATTTTTTTCTCAATAATAACACCAAAATCACTCATGAATATGTACATAAAAATTTGAATCAATCCAATGAAAACTATCGAGCATATCACATGATTAATGTAAGTATCTTAATGAGTATGTTACATTCTTTATCCTAGTCATGATAACAAATATATGATGACTCTATGAAAGTAGAGTTTAATGGGCACTTTTTTACTTAATATTTTCTTGTTTTATTTAATAAATAGTATTTTTAAGGTTAAAAATATTAAAATATAATCTTTGTACTCGAAAAGTGAAAATATAATTTTTGAATTTTTTTAGAATTATTATGGATTTTTTATAAATTTTTAATGCAATACCAATCAAAAGTTGACACGTGGCACCATGCAAACATAGGAGTTGATTGAGCATGTCATGCGGATGTCACGCCAGTAGATAGGACAAATCGTAGATCGTCACGTGTGAGGAGTGACGTAGCGCCTTGCCACGTGTCAGCACAACATTCATTTCGAGTTTACAATGCGATCAAACCTCTTTGCCATGTGTCGTCACGCGATTTGTCATCACTTTTTGCCAGCACGCCATGCCATCTGTTTCCGCGAATCACATTGTGCCAATTAGTGCTAACTTAGTAGTGTTGACCCGAATCGATCTCCTCTTGCCACACATAATGCTTTGATTTGCCTTATAAATTCTACGTGCCACATGTTTGATTGTAATTGGTTAGCGCTGTTAATTTTGTTTGTTTTGATCTAAAGTTGATTTGATAGTCTAAATTCCACCTAAGTTATATTTAACCCCCTAATCACCCCATAAATCCTTACAAGTCGTTATTAGCATAATTTTGATCAGTTTTTAGAGCTAAGAAGAGATAAAAATACAAAAAAAATTATGAAAAGATATACTTTTGATGGAGATTTAAGAGTAGATTAGCACTATAATTGAAGAGATTAATTGTATTTCTTATTTTACTTTTTCTTTTATTAATTTTTATGTCTTTTTTATGAAAAGTATTAACTTTATGAAAAAAATTATGTATAATTAATTTATTAATCTAGGGATTTTATGAATCCAATTTTCATCATGTTATGGTATAATATTTTATCATAATTGTGATTTCAAATTAATTATATTATTTAATTTGATTTTTATAATTTTAATTGTTTGGCCAATAATTTATCTATAGAGTCAATAAAATATATTTGAAAAAATTATTTAATTGTTTATATTGATTAAATAGCATGCATAATTTCTAAATATATATATATAATTTTTATGTATGTGATCCATAATTGATAAAATTAGTAAATAATATGAAATTTAATTGACATGAGAGTGTGATTAGGTTAATTAATACATGGTGTGTTGTTTACTTAAGATAAGAATATATGTTTTATTAGATTTAATTAATCATGCAATTAATTGATAATTATATTATAAGGATCTTCGTGATTCAAATGTTTAGAAAATTAGATAATTAAATATTCATAGATATTTTGAATATTTTTTCATATAATTTCTTGGAAACGATTATCATTATATTATTTATTACAATACGTATATTTGCGTGTTCATCGCATACAATTTGTGTGCAAATAAATATATCCTTGTGTTATACATTTCATATAAAATATACATGCATTTAATTTATATATATTTATCAATTTTTATCCAATTAATGAATAAAAAAATCTAAAAATTAAAATGTGTAGTGTGTCATAACGGCAATTAAATCATGACATTTTTATTTTCCCTAGCTGAAGTTTAATATTAGTACGACCATCAGAACAAACAAATCTCATAATCAGCACTAGTCAAAGAAAGAGAGAGAAACGGACCCTAGATTAAAAACAGTAGACATGATAATATGAAATGAAATAATACCTGAGGCGAGCTTTGGAAAGCTCCCATTAGCAGTGGCCAAAATGGCGAGCCAAGTCGGAAGCTTTCTTAACTGAATAGATTGACAAGGATGAGACATCAACAGAAGACGCTGAAACAGCTCGAAGTCCATCGTGGGATCGCTGAAGACCAACAACTTTGACGGATGAGGAGTAGCTGAGGAATGAACCAGACTGAGAGAGCAGAAGAGGTCGAACGACGCCGTTGGAGATTGAAGAGGGAAGAGAAAGGTAGTTATAAATTAAGAATTTGGAAGAGAAACTCATACGTGATGATCTGATCAATTGAAGGCTTCCTTCCTACACTGCGTTCTCCCGAATTCAATTTAACTACTGCAGATGTCTATCGAAAATCTCTTCCATCTCATCCTTAGCTCGTAACACCACTGGGCTAGGCCAAGAATTGTTTTTATATGTTCGGGTAATTTTGTAATTTCAATAGGTTTTGTTTCGTTTTTTTTTCCTTTCCTCTTCCGGAATTTCTCTTCTTTCCCTCACAAATGTCTTCCCCTTTGAATTGAATTTCCTTGCCATTATTTTTCAATCAAACCCATGATCCAATCATAAACATAGCCCCAAGGGAAAAAGAGAATCACACCACTTGAGCTTCAGCTTCAGCTTCATATATAAAAACATCACGCACCTACCTACATATGGATTTTGACGTATATTCCTTGGCCCGCCTGCTTCGATTCTGTACCAACCACCATTCAATACTCCAAGGTAAGCAGCTCCACCTTCTTTTTCTCAAAAATGGTCTTCTCAACTCTGCTGTTACTATTGGAAACCGTCTGCTTCAGATGTACGTTAAATGTGAGAGCTTGAGTGATGCACGATCACTGTTTGAAGAAATACCTCTAAAAAATTGTTTCTCATGGAACACCCTAATTGAAGGCTACATGAAATCAGGAGAACATGATAAATCTTTGGAGTTATTCCATAACATGCCGGAGAAGAATGATTTCTCTTGGAATGTGGTCGTTTCGGGCTATGCAAAATTGGGTTTGCTAGATATTGCCAGGAGTTTGTTCGATAGCATGCATAGGAAAAATGGGATTGTTTGGACTTCCATGATTCATGGATATGCTCAAAATGGGTTTCCTACAGAGGCTATAAGACTCTTCAAGTCTTTGGCTTCAAACCCGTTTGAAGCATCCCGTGGCGACACTTTTGTATTGGCAACGGTTATGAGAGCTTCTGCTGATTTGTTTGCTCTTGGTTGTGGCAAGCAAATCCATGCACGCATTATGATGGATGACTTGGAAATTGACAAAGTTTTGGCTAGTTCACTTGTTAACTTGTATTGTAAGTGTGGGGACTTGAAAAGTGCAAATAATATTCTGAATATGATGAATGAATTTGATGATTACTCTTTGTCAGCATTAACTTTAGCCTATGCCAGATGTGGCCAAATGAGAGAAGCTAGTAGAGTTTTTCATATGAAAGATCATCCTGACGTTGCATTATGGAATTCGTTGATCTCTGGATATGTTTGCAATAATGAAAATATGGGGGCTTTGCTTCTTTTCAATGAGATGCGAACTAATGGTATTCTGGAAGACTCAGTAACATTTGCAAGTATTTTGAGTGCCTGCAGCATTTTAGGCATTCTTGAATATGCTAAGGAGATGCACACACATGCTTATAAAGTTGGTTTCATCGATAATGTTGTTGTTTCGAGTGCTCTTCTCGATGCTTATGCTAAGTGTGGAAGTCCTGATGATGCATGTAAATTATTTAGTGAACTCAAATCTTTTGACACGATTCTGCTTAATTGTATGATCACCATATATTCAAGTTGTGGAAAAATAGAAGATGCAAAAAAAATCTTCAACTCAATGACATGTAAAAGCTTAATATCATGGAATTCCATTATAGTAGGTCTTTGTCAGAATAGTTGTCCCATTGATGCTGTGAATCTTTTCAAGCAGATGAATCAATTGGGCTTGAAAATGGATAAGTTTAGCTTGTCTAGTGTTATTAGTGCATGTGCTGGTATATCCTCTCTTACATATGGTGAGCAGGTTTTTGCCAGAGCTACAATCATTGGACTTGACTTTGATGGGATTGTTGCTAACTCACTTGTTGATTTCTATTGCAAGTGTGGACTTGTAGAAAATGGTCAAAAAATATTTAAAAGCATGGTAAAGATCGATGAAGTCCCGTGGAATTCAATGTTGATGGGGTATGCTACAAATGGTTACGGAATTGAAGCATTGAAAATTTTCAATGAAATGAAGCAGGCTTGTGTAATACCAAATTATATCACATTTACAGCAGCATTGTCTGCTTGTGATCACTGTGGATTGGTTGAAGAGGCAAGGAAATTTTTTTATTTAATGAAAAACGAGTATCATATTGATCCTAGTATTGAACACTATGCTTGTATGATTGATCTTTTCTCTCGTGCGGGTTGTCTTGAGGAAGCAATGAATCTAATTGAGGAAATGCCCTTTAAAGCAGATGCAAACATGTTTTCGTCAGTCGTGAGAGGTTGTGTGGACCATGGACATAGGGTTCTTGGGAAAAAAGTGGCAGAGAGAATGATCGAACTTAATTCTGACAACTCAGCAGCTTATGTGCAACTATCTAACATATTCTCCTCTACAGGGAATTGGGATCGATCAGCAGAAGTTCGATCGACGATGAAATATGAAAGAATTGAAAAGAATCTTGGTTGTAGCTGGGCTTATTGTTAAATAAGAAACACATGTGATGGTATAGTAGTTCATAAATAGAAATGACCTTTAGAGCATTAGTTAAAGTTGAAGCTTCAAATGAAACAGGCATGTAAACCATTCTAAAGAATATTGTTTTCATTTGAAAGCAATTGAGAAAAAACGGTATTTTTTTGCAAGAAAAAAAAAACTATTTACAACCTATGTATAACTAGGAACTCCATATTATAGAGAGTAAAATGATGGTTTCACACCATATCATATTTTCAAATTATCACTTGTTTTTGTTGGTTTTGGAACGTTAAATTATTTTAGTATAATTATTTGTCTGCCTAAACTTACCTCTTAAAAATTGTCTACAACACCCTTTGAAAATGACTAGTATCTTCTTCATCATTTTTAAAGAGTAACATTGGGAGAATATTTACTAATAGTATTTTTTTTTCTTTTTTATTAATTTTTTAAAAATTAGTAAAAACATATCTCAAAACTCATCACTTCGTACTCATAAATATCAAAATATCCTTACAATATATAAGAATAAGATTAAATTCATAATATCTTCGATGACCACAATCAATAGAATCCAATAATCATTGCTATTGATCCATCGAAGTTTCAACAATCATTGTCGGTAACCACCATATGTAGCATGTGTACATCAACGTATATTTTTGTACATATTCTATTACATTCACCATAGTTTTTGTGATCCACCTTATGTAATATGTATATTTATATATTAAAGTTATAAAATGATAATTTTTAGTCTTTTTATTATGTAATTTGATATAAAATTATAAAATTTATATAGAATTGTTGATGCCTAAGAAAAATTTATAAATTTATCAAAAATACACCTATTTAGACAAAAAAAAAATAATAAAAACAACAACAACAACAACAACAACAATGGCTCTAATATCTACACTAGTGTGCGAAATTCCTTTTTTTTTTTAATAAATAATCAGTCATTGAAACTTTCAATAAGATATACCCAACTTCTTTCTTTAAACTTAGTACCATACTTTTAATAAGTGTTTTCTTAACAAGTATGGGCATAAAGAAAAGAAAAGAAAAAACTACACACTTGTTTACCTTTTTCATGGTCCCTTTTAAACTTCAGCCACTATCAGGGTTCATTTAAGACAATTGCCCAAGATATTTTTGTATGAGAAGCTCAAATTCAACTCATTCTATTTGGCTGCCACTAATGTACAAGTTCTTTTTTCATCCACATACCCACAAACTCATGTTAACTGTCAACCAAACACAATATTAAAAATTCTTTCACTTTACTATTTTTGTTACGTACTATGAACCAAACATGACAATTGTATACTCTTCATTAAACAGGTCTGCAGCTAGAGGGTCTCCATCTTATTTTGCTTGAATTTCTTTCTTTCAAACTATCGAATTAATGCACATTTTTAGTCGATGTACAAAAAACATTTCAACTCAATGAAATGTCTGAAGACTCTGAATAGATAAAATAGAAAATCATAATATGAACCATTGTGGAACACCAGAGAGCGGCCTAACAAAATATTGCATTTGAGAGCAAAGAAATTACAACATATCACTTCACTCATAAGCTCATTCCTGTTTCAGTCACTTTAGCTTGAATCGGTATTTAGCAGATGTTTTTCATAAATTGCAACCATAGCTTCCACTCATTCTTTTGTCAGCTGATATCATCAGTCTATGCCAACAAAACTAATGAATTAACATAGTGATATTTCTTAGATCCTCAATATTAAAGATAATTGAATATACAGATGTCACTGACAAGTCAACTCACTTTTTATATATATATATAAAAATACTTTGTAGTCATCTATCAATATCTAGAAACAGGGTGATAAAAGAGATGACAAGGTCATACTTCCAAATCATCTCTTCTACAAAACCTTTCTCAAAATCCACGTAATCTAGAGTTCATGTACTTTACCTTCAATGCTGTACCCACATAGGTTCCATGGAGAAAGACTTCTCTTCTCGGGCACGAGGACTGGGAGTGCCAGGTGGAGGAGCATGCACTGTGATCGGGAGCACCCACTCACTTTTGTCTCTTCCCTCCATCAGAAGAGGATGTTCGTATCTGTAGTGAGAAAATCCATGAGCTCTATTCCAGAAATGGTTAAGCAACGACAGAGTGAACCCATGATTTGGCACAAACAATGAAACAATGCACAAGTCATAATTTCAACTCATAAATGAAAAAGAAAAGAAGAGAAATGAGCAAATATGAAACAAAGCAGAAGAGGAGAAAATGACAAACGTGGAGACACATGTTTCCCTTCAAAAACATAAAAGTAAGAGAACAAGTGACGTAGGAACTAATGCTATATGGAGTTTGATTAGTTTAGCCTATATACCTTATTGTTGTTTTAATCTTAGATGTTTTTAGGTCCATGAACTTATTGTCCCCTAGGTTACTATTAGTACCCTTATTTTCTATTTTAATTATCCTTATGATGGATATTTTGATATGAGTGAAGTTTTGGAACAATTTGTTCTCTGGTTATCTACTTCCAGACCCCTTGCTCTTCTTCTCTTCTCTAACATCTCATTTCCTTTGCAGGTGCTTTTCTCTAACTGACATATTATGCCATCCAATAATAAGGTTTCATGTAAAAATAGACCAACTTATTATCCAGATTATACATAGAAGGGCAATTCGTGTGAGCAACTGGGAGGCTTGTGTCTCTTTATTTAGACTGTATCAAGCTAAGATTTGACAAGGCTTTTGAACTTTGGTTTTATCTTGGTCTATTTAGAACTTTTTCTGCTTCGGTGGAGTTTCAGTTTTCCACTTGCTGTTGACTGCCAATCAGCTTTAAATGCTTTGGTTTGTTGTTCTTCAATTAAATATAATTGTTTCTTATCGAAATAAAAATAAGTTTTTTGTTTCAGAACAGGTAAATAGGCAAGAAAGCTACACCAATATCACAAAGGAAAACAAAACTGGCTAGTATTCAAGTATTCAACAATACCCATACCTGGTCCAATCAACATTTTTCAGACTGGTAAGAAATTCAAATCGGAGGGCCCAATGCACAGATACATGGGGAGTAGAAAAGGACATAGGGCCATCCATAGGAATGGAGAAAAGAAAACTGGTCTGCATCAGGTCAGCAACAACCTCATAATGATCACTCTGAATCTACAAAATGAAAAGATCCTGTGTATGAGCCATTGATCAGACAAACCATGATGACTATTGCCTATTACTCGGGCCCAAAATTAATATTCTTATCAATACAGAACAGCTCATTCTCTGGAAGGTTATGATGCCAAACTTAATATTCCAGTCATGGAACTTGACTCGTGAGATTATTATCATACCAGGACTTTCTAGGCAAATTAGTATATATATATATGTGTGTGTGTGTATATATATTCAGTTTCTATCTAAAGAAAATCTTAAGAAGTGAAAAAACTGAAACAGGAGAAAACCATAATATTCCACACCTATATAATCTGACGAATAAAGGAACCACCTCACAAAATTCAAAGAGAGCAGCTAAACTTGCTCACTTTTTATCTAATAACCTACCAATTTTTTTAAAAATTTAAAATTCTTGAGATGGACATTCAATTAATATACCCTCATTGTTTCTAGAATGTTTGTTGCTGGTCACCGAATTCCTCTGTTCAGGTGTCATTTTTTTAATTAAAAGAGAAAAAATCAAGAGAAGTCCGTTCAAATAATTTTCCTTTATTTTGTATCATTTAAACTTTATTTGAGTCTGGGCAAGAAAATATGTTAGGAGATCAAATATAAGCAAATGTCCTTCATCCAAAAAAAAAGGAAAAAAAAGATACAAGCAAATGTTCATAAACTTAAACAATTGGTAGCAAAAGCCTCCTCTTTATCACTCTTATTTTTGTTAATCCCTTTATTTTCTCCTTATTTGGTTTTAAACTATGAAAGATAAAGAACATATGAAGAGAGGCAGAGATGGCAAAGTATAGGCAAGAGCAGGCACAAATCATCGACCATAAGCAGCGACCTCCCCCGCAACAGTTTCCTCTTTATCTCTCCCTCTCAACTCAGATTGTCTTATTTCTGATGTCTATTTGAGGAATTTTACAAAAGGTTAAAAAAATAGATGGGCAAATTTAGATGAAACCGAGCTAATTTAAAAGCACTCAAAATCAAATGGGATGTGGATGTGGTCCTAAAACATTGTTGACAGGTTTTTACATTTAATCAGATTTCTATTTACCTTCGTTACTGTGGGGGAATTCCTCCGAGAAGGATGGACAAATTGCTTGCTGATAGTCTCTGAAGTCTCCAGTGTTATTGAAACCTGAAAATTTAGAGGAAAAGGAAACCGAAAAGAAAAAGGGAAAAGCGGCTCAGTAAAGCATTATTGACAGAAAAAATTTTGATAGAAGTAATATCCCTATCACCAATAGAATCACTAAAACCTCAAGGCATCTTCTAGCTCCTTCTTCATGAAAAAAGGTCAAAGTTCCACCAATCTGTTAGACAACAGTTTGTCAAATTTGCAAAAGAAAACTTAAAAAAGAGAAAATGGAACCATAAGTCATGCAAGAAATGCAAAATACATATTGTAAAAAGAGTTACCATATCACTGAAAAAATATGTTGAGTCTGAGTTTTTTGGGGAAAATCTAAGCAGAACTCGATCATCCATTCGGATGTTATAAGATCTTCCTCGAATAAAGCCTTCTGCTGCAGAAAATGTTTGCAGGAAATTAGTTTTCGGGTCTTAAGCATTGAGAATACTTGTTAAGAATATGTGAACATCTAGAGAAGAAAAGCTGCATAAGATTACATGCTACAGATTCCCCAGCTTCAGCTGTAGATGAAGAAGATGCAGTTGCTTTGTCATATGTGGCAAAATTCTTTCCGAGCTTCAGCTTTTCATGTGGAGAGACAAGGGCTTGTGACTTTTGAGGGGATGGAATATCTGTTTGCACCAAAAAATCTGCCACTCAGAAAAACTGCTCTTCTGACATTATAAATAGCAAATCACGTTGCTCATTTCTCCAAGGAAATAATTATATTTGCTTCAGAAAAGTATTAAATTCAGTTGCTACAGTGATTCAAAAATGATCCCCAGTATCAATTAGGAATGCTACTCCAGAAGACTCACCAGCCACAGAATCATATAAGACCTCAGCCACAGAGAGCCGAGGGAGTTGTAGATTTGAAGATAAGCTTGCACGGTCTCCTTCAGTATATGTGGCATCCTTTAATGAACACCTTGCCATAAATGATTGCAAAGATAGAGAACTTTCAAAAGTTCTGTTTACATGTTCTCTTGTATGATTGAAGGAAGAAACAGATGAGATTTCATCCCTAGAGCTTTCATATGCTTCTTCTATTCCATCATATATATCATTTGCTCTAACCTGTCAAGAATCAACTCAACTTTACATCACAAGGCTAAAGAGAATCAGTTATGCCTTATACAAGCTGCAATGACAATTATTCACCAAAGCAATTCGGGAATGCCATGCATCCAGGAAATAAGAGAGAAACAGAAATACTATAAAATGGCAAAATGATGCACTGATATTAGCCTACCCAATCAGAGTCACCATCTGCCTCTTTCCAAAATAAATCCATCTGGATGGTTATCAAAGGTACAATCCCTGAGAGCATAAAGTACTAGGTTAGGCTAAGGCAGTTATTCCACATGCATAAAAACCAACATAAACAACTTATCGGAAACATGGGTAATTGGGAAAGAATTATGAGCTAGTTTCAGAATTTGCGAAGTTGTTAACCAAAAGTACTTTCAGCAACCAAAAATGAAACAAAACAAAAGGAGAGAAAAAAGATTAGTTCAAACTAAAAGGAAGATAATGATACATACTGCTGCTAAGCCTACTTTTTCTTACTCTAAAAACTGAAAGAATATAATACTGATAGCTATGTTGGACAAACAAATACTTACAAAAGTGACAACCAAACCTAATCTGCAATCCTGGTCTACATTACAGTGACAAAAGACCAACAGCAGAAACTAGCACACAAACTAACAATTCCTTTAAACTCCAGCCTATGATCTTGTAGTGAGTTCCAACCCTTCAATCCAATTCAATTTAGTATCCAAGTAAACCTGAAGCTCTTCTAGAAAGGTGTAAATATCATTGATCTTTTGATTTCTTCCAAAAGGAGGACTGGGAACTAGATTTGTTTGCTTAGCCATTTCTGCTTCTAACAAGAACAAAATCATCTGATAAGCACTTGCAGAGGCATCTTGAGTGAAAAGAATTTTCATAGGATCACTCTTACCACCTTCAATATATAAAACCTTACTTATGAACAGATAAGAGCTACTCGCATCAATAGCCACTCACAGTCTTCACACATCATTTAGTTTACGAGCTAATAAATGTAGAACATGAGTGTTCTTGCTTGAGGATTAGTAGTGTGCTTGATGAAGACCATACACTACAGTAAATCCCCCCCCCCCCCCCAAACAAAAAAAGAGAGAAGTAAATACCATAAAGAAAAACAAAAAGCTGAACGAAGGATAACAAATCTGTAAAATAAGTTCCTTGCAATATATACTGATACAGCTTTTATCACTCTGCAGAAGAATGAAACATGCAGACACACCTCCATGAACATTTTGATAACCAAAGCCCGTAGGGCAAAATATTTTTAAGCGACTTACGGATCACAAGAAAACAAAATAGAGGGAAAAAACCATGCAAAAACTTACCATCACATTCACCTTCTTCCGTCAGTAAGCCATTGTTTTTCTGTGTGACCCATATTTGTAAAGGAGTACGAGCTTCCTGAATGGTTGAAGTTCATGAATTCCATAACTTAAAAGGGAAGATATTAAAGCAATGTATTATGAAGTTGAGATTTAGAACATCAGCTAATGTGGGTGCACATAAGATGTGTTTGGTCAGATACATGCACATGAAAAAGCTCCTTTAGCTGTTTTTCTATTTTGGGGGGCCTTCCAATCTAGGATATCAATATATCTTTTTTGGTAAAAGTAGATAAAATTTAGATGCAGTCCTTGTCGAGGAGTATAGGAGAATAATAGAGAAGCTTTCATTTTTAAGATTGACTTTGAAAAAGCATATGACTATATTGATTAAAACTTTTTAGGACTTTATGTTGAAAGATAAAGGATTTAAGAAAAGATTGAGAATATGGATAAACAATTGCTTGAGTTCCATGAATTTTTTTGGTAATCATGGAAGATCAAGAAGGCCAGAGCTTCAAGAAGTCTATGGTAAGGAGACCCATTTTCACCTTTCCTTTTAATCTTAGTAGTTGATGGATTGGACAAATTCGTGGAAAGAGCAAAGAGATATTACTTGGTAGAATGCCTTTGTATTGAGACATATAGTGTTTAAGTCTCTCACCTTGAATTTGTAGATGATACTATTTTTTTCTCAGGCAATGAGGAGAAATTAATAAATTTGGTTAAGATGATTGATTATAACTACTAGGTTTAATAGCCCCCAACTGAACCTCGATCCTTAGCCCTAATTTCCCCCTACTTTTCTATTTCCCTAATTTGCTTCTCTTCACATTCTACATCACTTAACTTTGAAACTGAGCTAAGATGTTTAATAAGCAATTCAGAAAACAAGCCATCAACATATATTTGGTAACAACTTTATGACCTTAAAACAATAAACACCATGTCAAATGCATTCTGTCTGGACTAATTAGATTTCCAATTAAATTACCATGCACAGTTGGACAAAACTTAGAAAGGATTTCTCAATTAAAGATCCAGTGTTTATGAGAAGCAACAGAAAAACAAAACAGAATAAAAAAAAATATACAACCAAGGTCCAAAGCTATTTGGATTTATGCCATTAGAAGCAATAGAAGTGCAATATACATCACAAAAAACAATTGCAGAAGCAAAAATGTAGAAAAATAAAAATTTATCTAGTGACAATCAGCTCAAGCCAAAGAAAACCAACCAATTCAGAAATATCTTTCACTGACTCGCCACGGGAATGGGCATCCTCCAGCATTAACCACTGCCAAGATATTATGCTTCTAACATAGTACAAATAGCGAATGGTAGCACCTTTGTATGATGGAGGTATCACACTTGGCAGTACTATTCGCACCACATCTGAAATTTTGAAAAGGGTTGAATCAACATGAGAAAATAGGAAACCAATATAAGATGACATCAGAAAGTAATTCATGTCAAAACTGATTCTCAACATATATGAAAGATCACAACAATTTTTTAGGGAAAAAGGTAAAACATGAATAGAACCACAATATAACAGCGGAATATGTCTAGTAAGTTATATTCAAAAGAATGGGTCCAATCTGCTTTTGGGTGCAGAAACTTTTTACAAGTTAAAAAGGAAGCACCATAGTCAAGAAAACACTACAGGTAAGCCTACATAATGGTTCTTTCTTTGAGTCAGCTCACTAAGAATAGACTGGACGCTTGAATTGACAAACAACAATCCACATATATTCTCTGAATAAAATATAATTAGTTGATAATGATGAGCGAGAGAGAGAGAGAGAGATTGATCACCACCTGTCTGGGAATCGTATGGAGTGACCATTTTGGAAATGCACTAGGATCCGACACACTTTTCTTAATTTCCTATAAATTTCCATGTATTTGGAGTTTCAAGCACCCACACCCATATATATGTCATAAATTCATTGAGCATGGATACTACACGATTAAACGTAATTTCAATACTAATATGCTTTTACATTCCTAGCCTCCAACATACTTTGCCTCGATTCGTACATCCTACTTATGTAAACTTCCACTGCCTTAACGAATCATAAAAGAAAATACTTAGAGGAGCCAGCTTATGTAAGGGCTCGTTTTGCGACAAGTTCTATTTTAAATTCTTTTTTCTTGTATTTGAAACTAGTTGTGTTTTCTAATTCATTTTTAAAATAAACAAGAGCTCATTTCGCAACGAGTACTATTTTCTTGTATCTGAAACTAGTTTTTTTGTTTTCTAAATCATTTTTTTAAAGAAAATCAAAGCTACTCTGCTAACGAGCTTACAGAATATAGAATACCCGTTTGATAAAACTATATTCCATGTTCTATTTTCTGCTTTAATTTTCTATTTAATACTGATTTTTTCTTTTTATATTCTCATTTTTTGTTCAATTTTGTTGAGAAGATGGGTGGTCATGGTATTTGTGAAAAATGAAACGTTAGAATAGTATTTGAAATTTAGTCCTGTAAGTTTTGAAATCACGTTTTGGAAGTTTTCTTAAGTTACAAAATTAGGAAAAAATTGTAACTCATTTCCAATTAAAATGAAAACCAAAAACAGAACTAGAGCAACACTACATTTAAAATCTTGAATTGGAACATAGAAAATAGAACACCTTACAAATGAGCCCTAAATGATCACTTGGTTTATATCAGCACGTTGGCAACTAAGTAGGGTACAAGAGTACATGAACAATTAATAAAAGGAAAAGAACGAAATAACCAGCTTAGAAAGATGACATCAAAAATAAAACAAAATCTTATGAAACACTCCAGATTGGATTATTTAATTCCTAAATAGCCCCAAAAGCAAGAATGAAGCCGGAATAAAAAAGAAGAAGAAGAAGATCTATTTAACAAAGAATGTAAGCGAAACCAAACATACATGATCTAGTTGCCCCAGCTGCCACTATCTGATTCGAAACAAGAGCAGGTGCCGAACCCTCCAAAAGTACATGCTCGCCTGAAAAGATCAACAAACAACATAATTAACGAACCGGGAAGCTTCGAATTAAAAAAAAATAAAATACAACCAAATCAATTGGATTACAACATTGCTAAGTATAACGCTACAATCTCAAAAGTTTAAAAAAAGAATTCAAAACCTCTTCTTTGCTTAGATCCTCGCAAGGGCTTCTGAGTGGCAAACCATTGGGTATCCAACTTCTCAATGCCTTTGATCTCAAAGCTGAGGCACTCGACCAAAAGTGACAAGGCCGACTCCGAATCGGCATTATTGGAAATTGGATGAGGGTTGGTGATCTCAATAGTCAAAATGACCGGATCCCCAGTCCAATACACTTGTTTATCGGTTTTGAGTTTGAGAGTAGGCAAAATTTCGGTATAACGAGGCTTCGCTTGGGATCCACCGCCACCGCTACCTCCTCCGAAAATGGAGGAGAATCTGGAGCCAAACATTTGCTTCCTTAGCTCCAATTATTATCGATATACTCCGAAATCAATGTCTGAACAAGCAGTGTCAGTAATGCAATTGCTTGTACGGATCCAGGCTTCCTCAAGCCCAGATATTAATTTGAAAAATAAAAATGTATATATATATCAGAAGATGAGAATGAGAGTCACCATAGCCAGATCGGATTAATCAGACTCTCTTCCCAATTTTCTTAGGGCTCTTCTTCTTTATTCTCTTTCTCTACGTATGAGATGCAAAACATTCTCATTTCCCAGTCTCCTTTTTTTTTTTGGCTAATATTTACCCGTCGTCGTTTAGTCTTATAACCCGGCTCTTTCTTTCTTTCTTTCTTTTTTTACGTGGAAAATGTTTTGAAAGTCAGTAATTTAATCAAAATGGAAACCTTAGTTCCTTTTTTATCATACCTTATTAGTCTCTAATTATTTTTAAATATATAAAAAAAATTAATTTTTACTTCATAAAAAATTAGTATGAATAAAATAGTAAAAAAAAATTGCGTATAATAAAATTTCGAATAGTTTTACACTTACACTGAATGGTATCATTGTTAAAATTATCTAAAAATAAATAAATCATTTTATTATTTTTAAAGATAATTCTAATATTTATCATAATATATATAATATGGTTGCAATAATATATACAAATTTTAATTTAAATAATAACACGTATAATTTATTCAACATGCAGGGCAATAAATTGAAAGTATGTATATATTTCTATAAAATTTGTGGAGATTACATGATTTATATGTATTAATTTATTATTTAATTTATAAAAATTAAACTTAAGTTAATAAATTGAAAAAATAATTAATTATATTAATTAAGATAAATAAAATTATAAAAAAATAAGTAATTATAATCTATAAAATTATCAATATTTTATTACTTAATATATATTATTTAATAAATAAAAAATAATTACTTAGATATTAACTAAAAAACGATTATTTTTTGATTTGCATGAATAAGATGGCATGAAAAATAAATAATTATCAATATTTAGTTTATTAATAATTTATTATTTAAATTATATAACATAATTAATAAATAATAATAATTAAGATAATTAATTTAAAAAATGATAATTATTTACTTTAAAATAAAAAATTTCGTATATAAAAAAGATAAATAATTATAATATAAAAAATTTCAATATTTTAACCATAATAATTTATTATTTTTAATAAATGAATAATTTATTAATTAATTTATAAAAATTAAAACTTTGGATAATTAATCTAGAAAATGATATTTATTTATGTTACTTGTTTAGTTTAAAATAGTTCATACCATATAATGCAACATAACATGTCTTAGTTAAGGGTGTCCAAAAATCAGATTGGATCAGATTAAACAGTTTTATAAATCAAACTGTCTAGTTCGATTTGTATTAATTTTTAAACCGATCAAACCGGAGTAACCCGATTAATAATATATTAAAATTTTCATATTTTTTCTCACTAGATTGTCTAAAAATCAGACCGAATCAAAAAATTGAATCGGATCAGACCGAACATTTTTATAAATCAAACGGTCCAGTCCGGTTAAGTTTTTTTTTCAAAATTAGACCAGACCGAACCGTGGACATCCCTAGTCCTAATTGATGAATCTATGAAAGTATAGTCATTAGTGTATTTTTTTACTTAATATTTGCTCATTTTATTCAATAAGTGTTACTTTTTATGTTAAAAATATTAATATATGAACTTTTTAGTGAAAATGGTGAAAATATATATTTTTTTGAAATTTTTTTAGATTTTTTTAATGCATAATCAATCGAATACGTCACATGGGTGACACGCAAGTAGAAGAGCTTTCCAGATGTCACCAAGTGGATGACATACAAGTAAAAAGGGCCAATTGAAGCATACCGCATGTATCGGGTGATGTAAGTCATGCCATATGTCGACACGATGTTCATTCCGAGTTTTTCCACATGATTAACGGGCGTGCCACGTGCCATCACGTGATTCATATATTCTTTCCACTAGGGCACCACACAATTCATATCATCGAATCACTTGATTCCATTACAACTCGGGAATGATTTGGCGAAAAAATGCTTTATGAAATATTTCCTACCAACAAATAATGCTAAGCATAGGAATAACATGACCTTTTATCAACAATGTGAAGAAAAATATTTATATGAAGTATAGGACAGATTCAAAGAATTGCTAAGGAATTGTCCTCACCATGGTATCTCCCATTGGATCTAAATGGAGACTTTTCTACAATTGTCTCAATGCTCAAAAAAGAACCATTATTCATGTACCCGCTAATGAAGCTTTGTTGGTTAAATCTTACAATTAAGTTTATGATTTACTTGAGAAAATGGCTAACAATAATTAATAGTGGCTAATATAGGTAACCACAAAAAGAGTAACCGGGATACATGAGGTAAATGATATCATTTTGAAATTTTTTTGAATTTTTTAATACATAACCAATCAGAATATGTCACGCAGATGCCACACAAGTAAAAGAGCTTACCAAACGTCACCACGTGGATGCCATACAAGTAAAAAGGGTCAATTGAAGCACACCGCGTGTACCGGGCGATGTAAGTCATGCCATATGTCGACACGATGTTCATTCTGAGTTTTGCCACATGCTATCACGTGATTCATATAGTCTTTCCACTAGGGCACCACACAATTCATATCCTCGAATCACTTGATTCCATTACAACTCAAGAATGATTTGATGAAGAAATTCTTGATGAAATATTTCCCACCAACAAATAATACTAAGCATAGGAATAACATTACCTCTTACCAACAATATGAAGGAAAATATTTATATGAAACATAGGAAAGATTCAAAGAATTGCTAAGGAAATGTCCTTACTATGGTATCCCTTATTTGATCTAAATGGAGACTTTCTACAATTGTCTCGATGCTCAAACAAGAATCATTATTGATGCACCCACAAATGAAGCTTTGTTAGTTAAATCTTACAATTAAGCTTATGCTTTACTTGAGAAAATGACTAACAATAATTAACAGTGGCCAATATATAGAATAATAGCCACAAAAGAGTAACCGGGATACACAAGGTAAATGATATCATGGTACTTATAGCTTAAGTATCATCGTTGATAAATCGTTTGAAGGCTCAAAATTTGCTAGTGAATGACTAGATTCAAAGGTATCATGTGTTTTTTTGTAAAAGAACTCATTTGTTTGATAATTGTCCAAATAATCCTGAATTAGAGTGTTATGTGGGTAATGTGAATCAAAACAATAATCCATACTCGAACACATATAACCCCGGATGAAAACAATATCCAAATTTTTATTAGAGTAATAACAATAATCAAGGTGGTAATCAATTCAACGGTCAATCAATTCCATCACCTAATTTTTAATAACTATAACAATCACAAATCCTAGAGAAGAAGTCATCTACTGAGAACAATTAAATACAAAAATGTCTACTCAGAAAGCTTCAATTTGAAATATAGAGACACAAATGTGACAACTTGCCTAGGCCATAATTAAAACACCTTAAGGTAACATTCCAAGTGACACAAATATAAACCCAATAAGAGAAAGTGAGGAGCATTGTAATACCACAACCATGAGGAGTGGTAAAATTTTAGAAGAGGAATATGAGACTCAAAAGAACGAGGAGGAATAAGTGAATAAATAGAGCATTGGAAACGAAGTAATTCAACTAAAAAAAAGCAACTCTACAAACCCACCATTCATTTCATCAAATACTCTGAAAGCAAAAATTAGATACACAGTTTTCAAAATTTTTAGATATCTTTAAGAAACTGTATATAAATATACCGTTTTCAAAATTTCATGCAAATTATATTCAAATAGAAAATGTTTTTCCTTAGTGGAATAAGCATCATTTCAGTTACTTTAAAAATAGATTGAAAATTATAGGAGATATATTATTAAAAATCCAATTTGGTTTAATTCCTTATGAGAATAGTACTTATGAAAAAGGTTACTTTGGGACATTGATGAGTATTAAAATAGATTAGAAAGTGTTTGGAGATAAAAATTCAAAAAAAATATGATTATTAGAAGGTGATCATAATACCAAATTATTTCATATTTGCACCATGATTAGGATAAGATATAATACAATATATTATATTAAAGAATCTGGTGGTAGATGGCTAACTCGGAGATTTGATATTAGTACCTGGTTTGTTAATTATTTTAAATAGGCCTTTAAGTCCACTTTTCATCACAATGTTAACAATATAGACTCTAGATTATCTCAACTATTTATTTAATGCATTTCTATGGAAGAAAATACATTTTTGCATAGAATTCCTTATCATAGAGAAATTAAAGATGTTTTATTTGTAATCGATTCTTTCAAAGCACTTGATCCTCTTGATGGTATTCTTTCTTTTATTTACAAAAAATATTAGGACATTCGAGGTGTAAGCTTAATTGAAGTTGTACACAATTTCTTCAAAACTTGTATTCTAAGTTTGAAGTTAAAATATACTTTCATTACTCTCATTAAAAAAGTGGACAATTCTTCTTTTGTTCATCACTTCAGACCTATCAGTTTATGCAATGTTATCCACAAAGTCATTTCCAAAATCTTATCTAACATACTTAGATGTAAGCTCAAAGATTTCATTTCACCTTTTTAGTTTGCTTTCATTCATAATATATGGATTTCTAATAATGTCATTATTGCTTAAGAGATCATTCATACTATTAAAATGAAACAAGATAGAGGTGGTTTAGTCAAATTGGATATGCAAAAGACTTATAACAGTATGGAATAGAGTTTTATCATCAAAATTATGAGACACTTGATTTTTCTAAACATTTTTGCAATTTAATTTTATCTTGCTTAACATACGTCTCATATTCTCTGTCATTGAATGACATCCATTTCGATAACACTATCCCACGAAGAGATCTTTTATAAATATATCTTAGTTCTCCTTATTTATTAGTGGTGCTAAAACCCTTTTTAGACTGCTATTCAAGTTGAATCTTTATGGTATAAAAATTACTAAGAATGCTCAAACTATTAGCCATATTCTTTATGTTGATGATTTGATCCTTTTTTGTTTGGTTAATTTACCTGAAATTAATGCAATTAGGTATAATTTACAATGTTATTTTGAGTGGTTTGGACAGAAAGCAAAATTATCCAAGTCTTTCATCTTTTACTCTAATAATGTTTCTCATTCCCTTATATCTTAAATTCAAAATACTTTAGGTATTATTATAGGGGATATCAAATATTTATGTCATAACTTATTTTTGTCTGAGAAGAAAAATAGAAAATTCAAAAAAGTTATTAATAATTTGACCATGAAAACCGAAAAGTTAGAGATCTTGTTTACTCTCCAAAGCTGCCAAAACAACCTATATTAAATATGTGCTTCTATTGTTACCCATATATTCTATGAGTACCTTTAGATTTTCAAGTTTTATTTGTGATAAAGGTGATTCTATCTTTAAGGAATTTTTTGTGAAATTTAGAATCAAAAGATGACAGTTCTAACTGAAGATATATGGCTTTCAAATATGGGATCATATTTGTTTACCTAAAGAAATAGGTGGGTTGAGATTTCAAAAATTTGAAGATATTAATCTCAATCTTATTTCTAAACTAGAATCATAATTTTTAACTAATGATAATAGAAATAAGGTTTAACTCCTTAAATATAAATATAGGAATTTGAATGATTTCTTCGACAACAACATTAAGTTATTTGATTTATTTATTTGGAAAGGAATCTATTTTTCACAATCTATACTAAAAACTAGTGTTTGGTGTCAGATTGATAATAGTAATTTCATTGATATTTGGATGGATCTATCGATTCCATGATCGCCTAATTTAATTGTTTATTTTTTTTGGTAGATTTAAATCTTCTTGACTCATGTTAAATCAAATTCATTAATCTTTTTAATAAGAATGATAAAGTTGAAACTTTCAATTAATTAGTATTATTTGCGATTCTTTAACGTGTTTTTACATCTCTAAATTTCTCGTTTTTATTTCAAATAAGTTAGATTTTTGGTTTTGGATTCACAATTTAAGAGGTTAATTTAATTATAAATCAACTTATAAGAAATATAATTTCTTTTATAAATAAAAGAACTTTTCCTTCATTTTAGAATTTGATTTGGAAACAAATTTTTTATGAAAAATAGAAAATTTTTTGTTAGACTTTTTTTTTATTTGTCTATCTACCTGTTTTCATTCATAGAATTCTATTATTTTATATTTTTTATACCCTTTGTTTATCAACTATTGAAAATAATAATCACTTATTTATTTCCTATTAGTTAATTATTTTTCTATGGTCTCTTTTATATCCTACTTTTATGCTAGCGAATTCAAAATTTATCTCTTTTGAATCATTCATCCAATTTATTTTATCCCATATTTGACAATAAATATTTCATTTTAACAACAAATTTAAAAATTCATAAATGACTTAATCTTCATATCTAAATCCTCAAATCTTAACTTTAATGTTTCTAAATTAAACCATAGATTCCATAAATTCAAGGTTTTATCAAAATCAATTTTGATGTTACAATTCATAATCAAAATATTAACGCTACAACTGTTAGTAGAGATTCTAAGTATCATTTGCTTGGTTGTTGTATTATTATTTGCTTTCCATATGGTTTTGTAATTAAATTTCAAATCCTTTTAACTTGGTCTATTTGTTCAGAGTTTTATTTTCAATTATGTTTTATCACATAGTTATTAACTATTATTAGTAATATTAATGTTAATATATATCATTTCTTTAGACTATACATTTATATAATTTGACACATATTAGGACAAAAAAATAGATATATAAAATATTTATTCTCTTTAAGAAGTTTATAGAATAATTTTTAAAGTATAAAACCTGTAAGAAGATTACCAAAAAGGGGAATCACTTTTATAATTTTTAAAGTTTATAGAATAATTTTTAAAGTATAATTTTTTCTTCCTTGAATCACCAACCAAAAAAAACAAAGCTAATTGTCCAAACAAACTCTAACCCATTCATTAACCACCCAAAAACCCTTAATTCAGATCAACCCAACTTTCATTTTCGATTAATTGGCCTCAAATCTCTCTCTATCCTCCTCTCTGTGGCGATCATTTGAGTGAAAGAGAAAAATATGACGTCTAAATCAGTGGTGTCAGCGATGGCGGCCGGGATTGGAGTGAGTGTTGACGTGTTTAAGGCACATACGGCCATGGTATTAGTCATGATCTTCAGTGGAGGCTACCATGTAATTACCAAAATAGCCCTCAATGTTGGGATCAATCAGCTCGTCTTCTGTGTTTTCCGAGACCTCCTTGCTCTCGCCATTCTCGCTCCTCTCGCCTATTTCAGAGAAAGGTAAACTTCTTGGCATTTCCTTTTATGACTTTCGTAGACTTGTATTCTCCGAGTTCTTATTGTTCTTTTGAATCAGAATATTGAATAATGGAAGAGTTGGAGATATATATTCCTCTAATCGTTTTGATCCGATGTTTTCATTAATTCAATCCAGCATTAAGTCTCGGACTTGTTCCCTTCACTTTATACCATCACATATTGCACTCCACTTGGTTTCATTTGTTTGGCGATATTGGTGCTTGAAGGAATACCCTCTTGTTATTTTTATACTGATAATCTTGAGTATTATTGGGCGCCACACTATTTTCCATAATTTATGTTGCTTGCAAAATAGTGGAGCCTTTTGGGAGATGAAAGAAGAAAAATCTCCCTTTGTTACTTGCAAATACCGGGCATTTTTCAGATTAGTAAGATTATCCTCCTAGGATCATATTTTTTGAATATCAGAAATATAATTGGCATTTGCCTTAAATTTCTTCATACCATCTTAGATAGTAGCATCAATTGTGAATATAGATTCCTTATAGTACAAGAAAGTGAGAGTTCAGTTTTGGTTAAATTTCGATAAGCTTTTCTTTTTTCCATTAACAGAAGTTGTTAGGGTCGAAGTGTTGATATGGTGCTACCTTTCTGTGTATTTTATTGTAAAGTCACTGCACCATTTCAAAATGAAGTGTGCTTTCTCGGATAGTCATACGGAGATCTTGAACTGGATCGTCAATCTAATGTAGTTTTCATGATTCATACACCTTGATTATCTCTTGCTGCTTCTATTATGATTGTAAGTGAATAATCAATTCAACATTGTCTAACCTTCTATCTTATTATTTATAGACGAATTCGCCCACCATTGAATAGAGGTTTCCTTTTGTCATTTTTCTTTCTTGGATTAACTGGGTAAGTCTATCGGCATACTCATAATATTTTGTTGGTCTCGCTTAAAGCACCATTTACTTACTATTATATGTAACTGCTTTCTTCTTTATAAATCAGGATATTTGGTAACCAGCTTTTGTTTCTGATTGGTCTTGGCTACACTAATCCAACTTATGCTGCTGCCATACAGCCTGCTATCCCAGTTTTTACCTTCATTTTGGCTGTTTTGATGGGGTCGGTTTGAAATTTTTTCTCTTTTGATTTAGTTGATGTCCATCATGTTATCATATTTCCTCGAACACAGAGAAACTCGTCCAACTTTATTTTAATTACTTGTTCAACATATATATGAACCTTGTCCATGCAGTACAGAAAGATTGAACTTGCTCAAAACTGAAGGTCAAGCAAAGGTTGGAGGTACAGTTATATGCATTTCTGGTGCTGTGTTAATGGTAATCTATCGTGGCTACGCTTTGTTTCAAAGTGTAGAGTCAGACTTCTCTACAAAAAGCGAAATAAGTGCCAGAGCTCAACCAGAACCTGCTGGATGGGTAGTATCTAGCTTCATGGAGCTTGGGCTGGATCATTTTCATCTCGGAGTACTGTGCTTGTTAGGAAATTGTATGTGCATGGCTGCTTTTCTAGCCATTCAGGTAAGTGACTATATTTTTGTTGCAAACTATATTATGACCATGGGATACATGAAAAATATGACAACTTCAGTGACTGCTGACAATGTTCACCCACTGCATTCTGTTTTGGTTGAATTGCAACTATCTACTTTATAAATGAGAAACATAAATAATTTTACTCTCTTGAGGATTCATTAATGTCGAGCTCCTGACCAAATTGATTGGTGCTGAAGAAATTTACTTACAATAAAAACATAAAAGCCATGACACCAATATTTAGACTTTTTTGTATGCATGTATTGTGTATGTATTTAATTATTTATGCACATTCTTTTTGCCCTGTCCAAAACCTACTACCTACTTTTGCACACAGTGCATTAGTATATGTACAAATCTGCGAGACTATTTTATTATGTCTATCTGCATCATCTTCAGTCTATCTCTGGTAGAAGTAATGAAATTCATAATTGTTTTAAACTTGTTCATTGCATACATTATTTGGGAATTGGTACCTTTAGACAGTCCTTACTTTTGTTTTGGTACTCTTTTTGACTCTTATTCTCAACTGAGACACATGAATGCACCTATTTAAGTTGTTGGTATACTTTTTGGTCAAATTCAACAGTAATCTTAATGAATTGGGGTAGTTCATAAGTATCAATTACTATCGAAAACTATTGAAATTGACACAAATGTGTACCAATACCTTAAATTATGGTATTTTATGTGTCCCAGTTGAAAATAGGGATCAAAAAAGGTATTAAAATAAGAATAAAAGTTGTCTGTACCAATCCTCATTATTTGGCAGATAGTATTTTTCTCTTGTGTAGTAGTTATAGGTTTAAATATTTATTTTGTGTAACCGATAATTATTGGATGTACCTCTTCTCATTGTTCGAGATCTCAGGCTCCACTTTTGAAAAAATATCCTGCAAACCTCTCAATCACGGCATATTCATATCTCTTTGGTGTTATATTTATGGTGGTGACAGCATTCTTTATGTCTAGTGAGTCAACAGACTGGAGTTTGACACAATCAGAGTTGTTTGCTGTCATTTATGCTGTAAGTTATTAATAGTATATTTGCCATTAAATGATATATTTCTTATTGAACAAACCCAACCCAAGTTCATTCTTTTGACAACGAGCTTGTGGCACAATGGCATGAAACCTATTTAAGCATGTTGAAGATCTGGAGTTTGTGTATCAGTTATGGGTGTGAGTTGAGTCGTATTAAAGAAAAAGGAACAATTTTCCTTTTAATTTATGAACTTTGGCTAATAAGGTAGTGTAAATTTTAGAAAATAGAATGTGCATAGCTATTCTGTAAGTGGAGAAATTATCTTATTCCTAGGGCAGTTGTCTGTCTTTGTTATGATGTTTCTGCCTTAATGATTATGCGCAATTTATCCAATAAAGCGGAAGTGCAAAAATATCCAAATGCCACAAAAGCGAATGCGGAAGCGAAAAATGAACAAGAACACGAGACAATTTACGTGGTTCGATAAATTAGCCTACTCCACACCTAAAATCACAAATAAATCCATTAATATCACTTATCGATACAAGAATCTTAACCCAGTACTCAATATATATTGTATTCCAAGAATAATATTAAGAACCCTAAATCACACTCAAACCCAAAGCCCTCGTGTACACCTAAATCTCACATACAAAGGCACAAAGTAAAGAACTTAAAAATACCAATAATGTTCTTTACTTTTTTCATCTCATACACATGCACAAAAGAGTAAATTATCAATTTTTCCTTTTTTATTGTGGGTGTTCACTCACCACAAAACCCAAAATATATATATATATATACATATAAAAACCAAAGAGACTTATCATCTTTACATATGGTACACCATATATTAATCACATGTTAATATATGTTCTCACTTCATTTTCTCTTAATGTTAGAAACCAAAAGTCACGTTATATTTAATATGACTTAATATTTCATTACAAAAGGTTTTGGTTTTTAAATTTTATTTTAATGGTGGTTTTTGAGCTACCAATCCCAACAATTTCTACCTTAGCTCAAACACTATCAACATTAGGTGACACTTCATGGCATGCTAAAATACACCCTCATTGCTCCCTATTTATGGGTAGGGTGCACCCAACACTTCAGCTTCAATCGAAGACAATCTTACTCGAACTTGCTCCATATTTATACCACCAAAGCCTGTAGTCTCTTCATTGAACTTGATATGTTCGCTTACCTCACCTTATCATCACTAATATAAGATTTCAATTTCAATTTGTCACTAATAATTACTTTACTCTTAATGGCTACCGTAGTTCCACCTCGAACATAATCCCCAATTAATTTGTAGAAGTTCTTTCTTTTCTGCTTTCATAATAACCAAAAAACATTTACTGACCTCCATAAACATGTTCCTCGTAGAAAAGTCATAACTCAAAGTACTCAACCTACTCGGCAAAATCAAATTCTTTCTTGAGCTAGGTATGTGCCTCAAATCACCTAGTGTTTGGACAATTCCATCAAACATCTTCATCTTCATAGTATTCATATCAATTACCTTGTTTCTTGAACCATTAACCATTACAACGTTATTAGCATCACAAGGCTTATATTTATCAAACAACTCCTTGTTTTCACACATGTGAAAGGAGCAAGCAGAATCCAAAATCTAATCATCCTGTAAACCATCATCAGTTGTCACTCAAATTATATCATTCTTGGTATGACAAGTTTTAGTCACATTTTCCACATTAGTATCTTGTCTTTCCTTTTCATCAAGGTCTTTTATAACCTTCAATCTTTCTTTACAATACCTTTTGATGTGCCATTTTTTATGACAATAAAAACACTTAATGTCATATCTTGGACAAGGCTTGAACCAGTTTTCATCTCTACTTAGATATATGTTATTTTCTCGTTATTTGAGCTTGCTTTTGAATCAATAATAGTAACAAGATAATCTCTATGACTTAAGGAACTAGTTAATTGTTTCTTATTACCATTTTCTAAGAGAACTATTAACACCTCATCCACCATCAATAGAGTATTTTCCTTAAACAATGAAGACACTAATACATCATATGACTCAGGCAGTGAAGACAACAATATTATTGCCTGATCTTTCTCTTGTATCTTCACATCAATCTTTAATAATACAAAAATATAGTCTAAATTTATTTATATGATTTTTAATCTCACCACTTTTATTCATATTCAAGGTATACAATTATTTCTTTAAGTGTACTTTAAGAAGTCTTTTTTGTACCCGTATATCTTTGATATTGTTATTGACAATCTCAAACCTTCTTCTTTTCGTATCGTCCTTAAACCAAGACCACCTAACCATTAACTATGATACCACTTGTTGGGCGCGGTGGAAGCACAAAATTATCCAAATCCAACAAAAGCAAATGCGGAAGCAAAAATCAACAAGAGCATAAGAGAATTTATGTGGTTCGATAAATTAGCCTATTTTACATCCATAGTTACATATAAATCTACTAATATTATTTATTGATACAAGAGTTTTAATCAAATACTCAATACACCCTATATTCTAAGAATAACATTAGGACCTCGAAATCACACTTAAACCTATAAAGCCCAATTTACATCAAAAACTCACACAAAGACTCAAAATAAAGAATCTAACAATACTAATAATGTTTTAACTTTTGGCTGTGGATCATGTCACACACATGAACAAAAGAGCAAATCATCCATTTTTTTCTTTTTTACGATGGTTGTTCATTCACCACAAAAACCCAAAATATATATATATATATATATATATATATATATATATATATATGTATATATATTATCATCTTAAGAAGTTACACCATATATTAATCACATATTAATATATGTTCTCACTTAATTTTCTGTTAATGTTAGAAATCAAAAACTACATGATAATGACTCTTAATATTTCAGTACAAAATTTTTTGTTTTTCAATTTTATTTTAATGATCTTTTGAGTTACCAATCCGAACAGACTGTTGGTTGGTCCCTCCAAAACTTGCTTCCATCAAATTTATCCTGGCAGGGTAATTTGCATTTGTCAGATAAAACCTCGCAATACTTTTCTATCTAAACTAATAACATTTATCTTGGGTTGTATCTGGATACAAATGGTATCAATTCATTAATACTGTTGGTTTATTTTTTCAAAGAAAATTAGATTGCTTATGCTTGCAAGGTCATTTGGATCTTTGGGGTTTATCTGTATATAGAAGCTTATTTTTTTCAATCGTTGAAGAAGGTTGTAGTGATGCAATTGTCTGAATATTCCAATGGCATTTTTATTAAAAAATGAAAGGAAGAAATCCTCAAAAAATTTATGCATATGTCACATTATATAAACTTATCTTATCCTGATTCTTTGAGTTGAATATATCTTATTGTAAATTTTTGGAATTTCTAGTTAGTTTTGTTTGTAGTTATTTTTCAGAAAATATCAAATAATAAAGCTTGTTTTATCACTTGATATCAGGGCACAGTTGCTTCTGCCCTAAATTATGGTCTTCTTACATGGTGCAACAAGATCTTGGGACCTGCTTTGGTTGCTCTTTACATGCCACTTCAACCTGTGGCTTCTGCTTTCTTGTCAAGAGTTTTCCTTGGAAGCACTATCTATTTTGGAAGGTTTCATTCAAACCTACCACTATTTTTCTCTGCTAGATTATCTCATCAGTTGATACGATTTACAATCTCTCTCTCTCTCTTTTTCCGGTTTACTTTATGTCAATTTACGGGGATGACCTAACTCGGTGTTTTCACTTGGAGGCAGTATTTTAGGAGGATTTCTAATTATCTCGGGCCTTTATTTGGTCACTTGGGCATCTCACAGAGAAAAACAAGCATGCTCAGGGACTATACCACATGTCACTGGAACCTCAGAACCCTATATTCACAAAGATATGTCTATAAACAAGGGGCCATATCATTTGGGACACATATTCTCAGGACAGTCCAGCTCCTTACCGAAATTGTCTGATTGAATGTGCGCGGTTTGGATGTATACTTCTGTAACTAGCATTGTCACATCAACTAACAATAGTCATTCCTTATCAAATTGGTGTGCCTTCTTGAAAGGTCTGCTGAGGAGTGAGAAAATGCTTTGAGTTAAAGCTTTTGCAAGCTCACAAGGCACCACCCGCCCTATCTCTAACTCCAAATTGAGTATCTTCCCTTCGACTCGCCACCTGAATAAATGGGAACAACACCAGGAAAATGACAATTGTTAGTTATCCGCTGTCATAGGGTAACACAATTTAGTAATTTATTTATTGGAGATTCTTATCTGATCTAATATTATTTTATAGTTCACATAATGCTTATAACCTCCATCCATGAATGTGGATCATCCTCCAATGCTCTTGTATATTTTTTCTCCTCTCAAAATGTCCAAGAAATAAATTTAATAAATATATGACCAATACAACTTGCTATAATAATATCAAAGAAAGAAGAGAAAACAGTATTTATAAAACTATAACCATGAAAATAATATTTCTTACTTAGAGTTCATATTTTTATTAAAGAAAAGTTTAGTTCAAATATTTTATATTGAATGTTTTTTAATTATATATTATTTAAGTTGAATTTTAGTTATTTAAATTAGTTTAATACAAAATTTTATTCAATTTGGTCTTTATAATATTATTTTTATTATTATAAGTTTTAAGAGTATTAATTTTTCAAGAAAGAATATGATCTCCTTAAAATGAAAGAAAAATAGGCAAGGAAAAACAAAAAATAAAATAAAATGCCATGTAATAGGTTAAGCCAATTAGCACTTTAATCAATTAAATTAGAGGAGATTAGCAACGGAGTATTCAGAAAATTCGTTTAGAAGGTAATCATTTAAACTAAAAGTGAATCTTTCTATTTATAATTAGTTAATTAATGAGTTGTGATTCAAGGTTTATTTGAACTCATTTACGGATATATAAATAGTTTAATAATTAAATATAAAATGTTAAATTTATATTTTTGTCAAAGATTGAAAAAAAATATTTAGGGATAAAATTTGTAAAAAAATAATGGAATAAAATATAAAATTATACTTAGATTGTACTAGAAAATAGTAAATAAGTTAAATTAATTTTTTTCATAATTAAATTTACTATTAAATATGTCATAAAATTGATAATAAAATATATTTGAGAAAAAAGATTTTATAAAAATGATTTTAGTGTTAGAATTTGTTTTTAAATATTTTTTTATCATTTATATAAATTATTTGAATTAGACAATTTTTATCAAGAAAATATGTATTTTAACACTTTATTAGTGAGTGAATGTTGTTATTTTAAATGTTAAAGAATTTAAAATATGAACAAAAATATTATTGTTCTTTATAATAATAAAAATGAAAACAAAATTTTTGCAATATGTGAAATTTTATTTTCAAAACTTGGAAAAATTTAAATATATCATATATTTGAAAGGAAAAATATTTTTTTAAAACGAGAACAAAATCAAATAATAGAAAAATATATATACTAAAAACATAAACATTACAAGTAAAAAATATATTTTTAAAAATTAAGGGAGGATGTACATGCCTCCACCCTATGTGATACTCAACGAGGTTAGTTAAGAATCATTTATTAGCCATTTTTTATTTCTATTTATCATTTAATTTTGAAAATAAAGAAGAGTTTTGAAAGTCAAATTAGCATAATGATGGCACTCATTTAATATTTGAATATCTTTACAATATTATTAAAGAGAGAAAAATTGTCACGTACGCTAAACCCACGATGCTTCTTCTTCCTTTTTTTTAACCCAATAAAAAAAATACTCCCATCGTTAATAAAAAAATATATATCAATATAGATACAATTTAAAAAACTATAATAAAAGATCATAAATATTTACAAGTAAAAATAAAATTTATAATTTAAAAGACATATATAGATTCAATTCAATAACATTAATTGAGTCATTAAACTAATGAACACTTATTTATTAAACTAATGAACACTTATTTAAATATTTTAAAGATATCTTGCAAATATACTTATACATCAAAAAATAATCATTAATACTTCTCGTTAAGTTGAATAACAAGACAGTAAAATTTCATAAGAAAAATTCTTATAATTTTGATTTCGCATATGTTGATTATAACCTACAACATATATAAATTGTCAAGAAAAATTAGTAATACCAACAAAAAAAAAATTTCCCATATTAGTAAGAAAAATTAGATTAGTACAAAAATATCATAGTACTTACTTGATTAACAAAAAAATGTTAAAAATTTAATTTAAATCCAAAAATTTTAAACTTTTGATTTTGTATAATTAAATATTTTTATGAATAATTAAAAGTTAGTTTTAAAATTTAAAATATAATATCAAAAAAATTAAAAATAAAATATTTATTTTCTATTATAAAGTATAATAAAAAAATAGTTTTGAAAGGAAAAAGAGAAGAGAACAGTTTGCTATATTATTGGAAAGATTTTATTTTGAATGTAATCTTACTCAAATAATAAATTATATAATAATTATAATAAGCAGGAAAATTAATAAATTGGATAAAGATAGATTTTTTAATAAATTTTTTTGGGAAATTAAAATTAAATGGTTGGTTTTTTTAACTAAAACGTTTTTGAAAATTATAAAATATTATCAAGAATTTAGATACAATTGTTTGTATAATTATAGATGTATTTATTGAAAATGATAGATAAAGTTCAAAAGTGTCTTTGTACGTTAAGAAATTGCATAAAATATAAATCGTTTCATTATTAGATGTAATTAAAAATTGATTGTATATTTATTTACATACTCATCATTTATGTTATATATCAAAATTTAAATAATTATATAAATAATTAATTTGAACTACTTCTATAAGAATAATATTATTATTTTAAATAATAATGTAAATTCAATAACAAACATTTTGAACAAATTATTAACAACTTAATCTTTACAAATTATATTTAATTTTTGTTTTTTAATAAATTACCTGGGAAAAAATCATTTTTTTAGACAAATTTTAAAAACAATTTGATAATTTTTTTATGAAAGGAACTAAAAGATGGTCTAAAAGCATTTAAAATTAAAATCTAATAAGAAAATTTAGAACATATTTTTAAAGAATGGAGAGAGATGTGAAAACACAATTATTTTAAAATACATTAGTCTTATGAAATACCCAAAGTGCAATACAAAAGGCATAAAAATAGTTATTTAGGATTTGAAATGTAATGCAAAAAAAAAATTATTTTTTAATTTTTTTTTTGGTAATTTAGGTGATATCCTGAATGGCGAAAATTAATTTACGTGGTAATTAATTTAGATTAGACTTTTTTTATTATTCTTTGTAGCCCAAAAAAAAAAGTTTATAAAAATTTAGTATTAATGTTAAGTCTATGTTTAAATTATACTGATATTTTATTTAATGTGTTTGAAATTTTAATTCTAAAATTATATTTATTAATTTTTTTATTCAATTTAAATTAAAAAAATATTTATTTTTAAAATATAAAAATGTTTTGACTATTGATTTAAATAAACTTTTATAATAAAATTATTTTGATAGATAAAAAAATTATATAACAAAATAAATATTATTTTATAAAAATATTTATCTTTTTTATTTAACTATATTATATATATTATCATTAAATATTATATAAAATAATTATAATAAAATTTATTATAGATAATTATATTTAATTTACTTGTATACTCGTGGATAGGACATATATGCCTTTCTTTTTAATTTTTGTTTTTTGGGAACGTGTCTTTACCTTACCTTTTATTTTCCTTTTTTTATTTTTTATTTTTGCATTAAATTAAAGATTTCATCGGTTTATGTAAATATTACCCTTTTTTTTAATAAAAAAGTATAAAAATAATATTTAAATCATAGAGAATATAAAAATACAAATGCATTTGTATTATTAAAATTTATAATGTGTAAATAATTAATTTTAACTGCATCGTAATATAAATGAAATAAATACATTAAATATTATTACATATAATATACAAGGTAAATATATTTAAAACAACTAATGAAATAATTCTCAATTTATAAAAAAATTAAAATTCTTTTTTAAAATGATATTTATTCTTTAAATTTTTTTATTTTCTTACAGAAATTCATCTTTAAATTAAAATTAGAGATATTAAACATAATATTTCTCAATTGATTGGTCTAGAATAATTATCTATTTTTCTATTTATATTATTTTCATATTTAAGAAAAATATATATAGATGAATTAAATATATATGTTTTTGAAATTTAGTAAATAAAATAAATGTAATTTTTATTCTAAAACTTTTTCTAAATCAAATTATCTTATACAGAGTATAACTAAAGAGTCTATCTTACTAATTATATTATAAATATCAGCTCCAAACGTTGTGCATTCTTAGTATATTTCAATATTATCCTATTCAATCCTATATAAATATATTTATATTATTTGTTCATTAGGGTTAATAAAAAAATTGATTAAATTATTTGTTTCAAATCAAACTAAATCTCATTCAAAAAAAGATTTAATCGGTCCAGTTTGAAAATTTTATAAATTGAATCTAATCCATCAGTTTTAATTTCATTATCAAACTGAAAGAATTTTAATTATTAAATTAATACAAAATTTAAAATTATATATTATATTTTATAAGAAATTATTAAAATAAATTGAATTTATAATTTAAATATCTGAAACTAATTTTTAGATTTTAAAACTATTATGAATGATATATTAATATATTTTTAATAATAATTCTTATAAAAATATTTGAAATATAGTTCACTCTAACTATTTATTTGATATAGGCCAAAAGATTTAAGAACGAGACTCTCAATAAGATTAAGATAATTTAAATCTTAAATCTAACTCTCTTGTTTATTACGAAAAACATTTTCATTTAAATCTTGATGATGAAATAAAATTTAATTCATTTTATAAAAATGCTTAATCTATTTTAATATTTCACAAACATAATAATATTACTAATATCATATGTTTTTATAACCAGATATGTATAATTTAATAAATAATCAATAAATTAAATATATAGCGTATAAAATAACACTTAGAAATAATTTGAAAATAATAAATATTTTTAATATGTTTATTATTTTAGAATTGTTTATTATAAATTGTTTAATATATTTTAGAATTGTTTATTACGAAAAATCTTGAAAAAGAATTGATGTATTGTTTATTAAATTGGAACTAAAACTGTCATGTGAACTAAATTTGTACAATTCTTGAACGAGATAATAACTTTAAGCTATTAAAGAAAAGCTAAAGGAAGCTACGAAATGTAAGAAATTAAATGATAAAAAAGCTGTGGGATATTATATATTGAATATTTTTTACAAAAGGAATAGGGTCATATTTATATGGTGAGAAAAAGAGAAAAAATGGATTTTTAGCATGATGTTGTAGCATAAAACTTTGTCATGCCTCAACATACACAGGATGTATACAATCTGAGCATGATCCACTATTTTCGTGTCGTGGCATATAATATTTTTACATCATGACCCTCATCATATCTGGGATATGTTTGATTCTTTCCTTTGTTCTCGTGTTGTGGCTCAGAATAATTTTATTTTATGGCACACTTCAAATTGCATCACTTTGAAACCCTAAATTCCTTGTATTTTCTTTTTTTAATTTTAAAACATATGTAATGTTTTACAAATGTTTTTTTTAATCTTCAATAGATGATTCAAGTATAATTATTTTAAAACAATAAATACTTACAAAATAACAAAATATATCAATGATTTTGAAAGTATATATCTGTGTAAAATGTTATTAAAATAAGAATGCCTCAACATACACAAGATGTACACAGTCTGAGCATAATCCACTATTTTCGTGTTGTGGCATATAATATTTTTACATCATGACCCTCATCATATCTGGGATATGTTTTATTCTTTCCTTTGTCCTCGTGTTGTGGCTCAGAATAATTTTATTTTATGGCACACTTCAAATTGCATCACTTTGAAACCCTAAATTCCTTGTATTTTCTTTTTTTAATTTTAAAACATATGTAATGTTTTACAAATGTTTTTTTTAATCTTCAATAGATGATTCAAGTATAATTATTTTAAAACAATAAATACTTACAAAATAACAAAATATATCAATGATTTTGAAAATATATATCTGCGTAAAATGTTATTAAAATAAGAAAATATAAATATATATGATCACTAAACATGCATAAAATCACTATATATTAAATGCTTTTGAATACTTATTATAACCTCTAATGAGCTTATTGTTAGTCTTTTAGCAAAAATGACAAAAAACTATAAACAAAAACTAAAAATTAAATTATCCTAAATTATTTTCGTAGATTGATACGATTGTATTTAGTGTATAAAATAAACATTTAAACCCTTAGGTTTTCCAAGTGGACGAATTTAAATATTGTGAAAGTTTTCAGATATGATATCCAAAAACATTAAAAGTTAAAAATAAACAAATAAAAATGTAAAAAAATTAAAAAGAATAAGAAAAATAAAACTCTTCATGCTTTAAAATTTCATTTAAGTCTACAATTAAAATATATGGCATAAGTCATTTCAATATTCTAATAATTAATGATTTATCATAATAATTAGTTGAATATTACTTTTATATTAAAATAAAATTGAATCAATATTAATTTACCTAATCTCATTATAAGGAATTTTACTTCGCATTGACTCTATCCTCGTAAGACATATTTTTAATAATATTGATCTTGTTAGGATATAATCGTGGGTCATGTACTCTACTGTGGGAGGATCCGTAAACTTCATCTCCAATCCAAAGTACGTTAACGAGTTTTTTTCGTCTTCCTCAAGCCTTGAACATGGGACCTAGTCCTTAAGTATCACTTGAACCTGAGACATAGTCCTTAAGTACTACAGATTAATAGAAGTTGGTATCAATTGAGACGTTATAATGTTAGGATATACTCGTGAGCCCCGTACTTTATCGTGAAAGGATCCTTAGACTTCATCTCCAATCTGAGATATGCTAATGAGTTCTTTTCAACTTCCTTAAGCCTCGAATCTGAGATCTAATCATTAAGTACCACACAGGTTCATAGAAGCTTGTAAAAGAATAGAATAAAAAATTTATTGAAGGCTTTTTTTAGTAGTAATCAAATAGTAATTTTATTACTATAAGAGAAGAAAATTATTTAAGAAATTATAAAAGATATCACTTATAGAATTTATACTAATAAAAATAACACTCTAATAATATTATACATGGTTCAATTATACGATATTTAACATTGAACTGATCTAAATAGTTGTAATTCATTTTATTAATATTAAAAATTATGTATAAGATTTTTTTTAATAATAAAAATATATAAGATAAATATAAATACTACTTGTTTTATAGTTAAAATTTAAATTGCACACGTTACTATTTCTATTATTTTATTTTAATATAATATCTTAAAATATAGGATACAAAAAATACAAATCAATAAATATCAAACAATAATACAAATTTCAACTCAAGATAAAGGTTATATAAGATACCAAATAAACTGCCACTAAAAAAACACCAAAAAAAAATCAATTAATGCTTCGTTTATGAAAGATGGATTCGACCCTAGCGCAAAAAAATAAGAAAATATTGACATAATATATAAAAAATTTTAATTAATAAAATTTTATTTTCAAATTTATAATTTTATACTCATAAATATTAAAATATCTTTATAATATAATTTAATAAAATAAAAATAATAATATATTTCACAATATTTTCGACAACAACCCACGTCAAAATGCCTGCAATCCACTTAAGTTACGATAATTATTGTAACAATTTACTAGAGTTATAATAATCTATCAAATATATTTTTATATATAATATATAATATTTATTTTAATTATAACAAACTACTGAAATCTATTTTAATTATAACAACCTATTGAAATCCGGACGTAACATGTTATACTCGTTATAATTACGAGGAACACGTTCATTTATATATTATATATATATCATTTATCTATGTTTTTTATATATCATGTTAGATATATTTTTAATGAAATTATTTACTATAGCTATCAGAGTATTAGTGGGATCTCTAGCTAACAGTAGTTGTAGTAACTTCAATGAAATTATTCGAACCTGTCGTGGGGTAATTTTTATACCATTTTATTGACGTTATAGAAGATCATTCTTTTATTTTTTTATTAGATAATTTTGTATAAAATTATTATTAATTAAAAAATTGTTGCTGAACACGAAATTATTTAGATTAAAAAAGGGAAGAAAAGTCGAATTAATGCCACGATATTGAGTCATTTTGATTTGAGACTGCGTCTTGCTACTCTCTATTTTGTTGGCGTGTGCAGTGAAAGTGGAAGACAACAAAGTTAGTGGAGTTAAGAAATTACAGACAATGTTGTTAGTGAACCATAAATTAGGGTTAGAATTATATTCGGTTTTCTTAGTATACATAGGATGAGTTATTTGTACAGAATATGAGAAAAAAAATTATTATAGAAATAAACTCTGCATAATTTGAAATGGTATCAGAGCAGATCATGACTCTAAAGAAATAAAAATTCTACGGTGCTACCTGTTCTCCTCAACATTGGTTTGATCTATTAAATCCGGAGAGATCGGATCAATAATACCACGTATCCATTTTTCAAGAAGCTGTTATCTTGGTCGGTTTGCTCGACTTCTTATCGGATGGGTGTTTGTGTGTAAACACTTTCTGAAATTGTCTCTGTGATTCTCCATTATCTTTTTGGAGTTCAAAGTTCTTAGTTTTAATTCAAGGATTCGAGTGTCTGCATGCGTACGAAGTTGATTTTGTTGAATATTATACTCAGCAGTGCGGTGCGACCATCTTGATCTATCTTTCCCACGAAAAAAAAAATAGAAGAAGAAGAAACCAAGAAAAGATGGAAACGATTAACGACCTAATTAGGTGTCTATTTCTACTGACATTTGAAACCAAAAAAGAAGAAGGGAAAAACGGGGAAGGGAAAAATTCGGACGGTCACGAAGATATAGCTCGAACAATGACGGATCGAGATAGTGCGAGATATGGCTCGAACAAGAACAACTCGAGATAGTGCGAAGATATGGCTCGAACAAAAAAAAATAAACTACTCGACTTCGCTGGAGCTGCTTCGGCTCCTCGTGGTCGGTGGGGTTATTTTCGAAACGGAGGACCAGGTGGAAGGTTAACTGCGTACGGATCATGGCCGGGTAGGGTCGGCCATCTTAACCTCGCTTCTCGTTGCAGAAGACGGGCGCCGCTCACGTGTAGCAGGAAGTCGCGCTCGGTTGTAGAAGGACACCGCTCCAGGGCTGCGCGAGGGAACTGCTCAATGCACAGGGAGAGAAAAGGTGCCGCTTGCGAGAGAGATTAGGGTTAGGGTTACGAGTTGTGTTTTTTCCTCATTTATATAGTGGCGTTTTTGTAAAAACAAAAAAAAAACAAAAACAAAAACAAAAACAAAAAAAAAAGGAAAAAAGGAAGAAAAAAAATTTTAGATTTCATGACGGAATCTAGAGATTTAACTACCAATTTCATATTGGAAGATTTAACGGCGAAAATGACAGAAGTTTTCACTAGAGCTCGGAGATCGGCTCTTGACATGGCCCAGAGCGTCGTTGCTCCCATTAGTATCAAGTTGGGAGGATCAACTATGCCTTGTGGTCTAGGGTGATGGAGATGTATATCTACGCGAAAGATAAAGGCGGGATATATTAATGGGGACTTTCCGACTTTGTTGAAACCGATCCACTCATTTAGGAGATGGCGTCTTGAAAATGCCATTGTCGAAGGATGGTTGATCAATTCGATGGACCCTCGCCCAATTGCAAATTTTATCAGATTCCCATTTGCAAAAAAAGTTTGGGATTCCGGTGCTTCTGCTCTATGATGGGACGGACACGTCTCGAGTGTATGATCTTGGCCGTCGAGTTACTCGTACGAAATGAAGCGGGTGGATCCATTAAAAATACTACAATGACGCCGGGGGTTGTGGCGTGAAATTGATTTCGTCGTCCACAATCCAATGGAGTGTGCAATTGATATACAAAAATACAACTCCGTACGTACGGGAAGATCGAGTGTATACCTTCCTCGATGGACTTGATGATAGATTGGATAAAACTCGAGAGTGATGTGCTTGAGATCAAACCATTCCCTGCGGTGAAACAAGCATGGATTCGTCGGTAGGGAAAGTCGAAGCAGGGCCGTGATGATCACGGAGTGTAGAAAGACTCCAGGAGCGAGTTATGGCTTTTAAAGGGGTCGAGGACACCGTAATCTAATGCCACAACGAGGAACTTCCTTGGGTAGCGAAAATCACGAGGAAATCCACCATCTCTGTGACATGAAATGTGACCATTGCGGAAACTCCAAACACACCTTTGAAAGCTGCTTCCAAACTACGCTGGGTATCCCGAGAATGGTGGAATGATCTTCGAAGCACGGAAGAAACGGGACACATTTGGACGAGCGTGTGGCTACCAATAATGCCTGTTATCCGCACTTCTCGGGCGAGATCTTCCCGGGATCCGGGTATTTCAAGTAAAGCATTTCACGTCTACACTCGTAGTGATAAGGAGGGTTGGATTACGGACTGCGGAGCTACGTCCGTCATATGACATTTGACCCAAACGATCTCTCCCAGAAACTTGAACCCGGCGAGACGGAATTGTGTTGCCAATGCAAATGGGGTCGCTTACCCGATTACAGATGGAACAATGAACTTAACTCGCCCATTATCATTATCTAATACTTTACTTGTACCATCTCTGAGCCAATGTACGTAAGTCAGATCGCTGCAGATCTTAATTGTGTAGTATTGATGTATTCTCTTGTTTTCCCTTACACGGGATATTACTTGAGGAGATCATTGGGCGTGGTACTGGCGAGGAGGAGCTATATTATGTGGATGACCTCGGCTATGGAAGAGCGACCATATGCAAAACATTGTTGGTAACGAGCAGCAGTTGGCTATGTCATCGTAGATTTGGGCATCGTCGTTCGGGTATTTAAAAGCACTCTTTCCCGGTTTATTTTCAAATATCACACATTCGGATTTCAAATGTGATACTTGTATCCTAGCAAAAGTCATAGGGCATCTTTATCTATGAGCATGAATAAAAAGTGTGACTCCTTTTGCTTTAGTACATTCGATGTTTGGGGACCTTCCCACGATCGTTACATCGTCGGGTCATCGTTGGTTTATTATTTTTGTTGATGATTGTACACGAATGACATGGCTTTACCTTCTCGAACATAAAGATGAAGTATTTGCTACATTTCACTTATTTCACACCATGGTTCGAGACCATGATTTCTGAAAAAATTAAGATACTTAGGTCGATAATGGAGGGAGTATTGTTAATGAACAATGTTGGACATACTTGGACAAGCCGTGGTATTCTCCGTGAAACCTCGTGTTCCTGAGCCTGACGAGAATGGGGCTGCGGAGAGGAAGAATGGCATATTTTAGAAGCGACTCGGGCACACTAATCGGTGCACGTATGCCTAATAAATGCGGAGTGATGCCATTCTTCTGACGATGTATCTTGAATCGTATGCCAAAAACCTTACAATTTCGGACTCCATTAAAGGTGTTATCGATCATCTTCCCTTGCACACTATTTTGATGCTTCCATACTGAATTTTTGGATGTGTTGCTTTTTTCCACTTCCGCTTAAAAATCAACGAACTAAGTTGGATCCATGTCTTTGTCAGATTGTGTGTTCTTGGGGTATGGTGTACAAAAAAGGGTTATCGATGCTATGATCCAATTACTAAAAAGAACCTATATTACCGTGGATGTCACTTTCCTCGAATCAGAATGTTTTCCCATGCGGTATCCAATTCCACTCTTGGGGAGGAGAGTTATGGTGAAGAAACGAAATTGGCTTGATGTTGAAATATTAGATACTAGTCCAGCGTACTCGGATCGTACCAATAATATGGAGGAGATAATATCTGAGACCAGAGCTTGAACTTCGAGTGAAAATTTGAAGTAGTGATTGAACCTCAGGAAGATGAAGTGGTTGATGTACCGTCCCTTTCTACAGTACCCGATGATCCTCTGTTGAGAATACTCTGAGGAGTAAGTTATCCTATCACGCATTTACACCTAATGCTATAGATACATGTTGGTTATGTTTTACCTTTCGAGACTGATCGAGGCAAACCTCCCGAATCGATACTCCGCAGAAAGAGAAGAACGACGATCCAAGTATCCAATAGCAAATTATGTATCTCTTTCGAAGGTTATGGAGAACCTGTCGGAAATTTACCTGAGCACTTTCTCGAGTGTCCAAAATTCCAAGTAGCATTGAAGAAGCCTTGGGCGATCGAAATGGGCGAGGCATTGCCAGGAAGAACGACACGTGGGTGTTAAGCGAGTTGCCTCGAGGAGGAAATTTGGTAGGGATGCGAGTGGATTTTCTCCGTTAAGTATAAATCGGATGGGTTAGTTGATCGATACAAGGTGAGACTTGTAGCAAAGGATATGCAAAACACGGGATAGATTATCAAGAAACCTGCACTGTGGCTAAACTAAAAGCAGTGAGAGTCTTGTTATCTCTTGCGACAAATTTAGATTGGCCATTGCACCCGACTTGAGCGTAAAAAATGCCTTCGCCCGTGGTGATCTTGAAGAAGAGATTTATATGGATATCCCTTGGGATATCTTTGTTACATCGAGGAAAAGAAAGCGCATGTAGATTACAACGAGCATTGTATGGGCTAAAACAATCGCACAAGCATGGTTTGGTAGGTTGAGTTAATGATGAAGAAATATGGGTTCCAATGAAAGCAAGCTCGTCATCGTACTCTTTTCCTAAAACATCGATTGGGGAAGATAATAGCCATATAGTCTATGTAGGCGACATGATCATTAGAGGGGATGATAAAGAAATCTCTAGCTTGAGAAAAACTATCAAAGGAGTTTGAAATGAAGAATTTGGGAGGGCTCAGTACTTCTTAGGTATTGAGGTAACAAGATCAAAAACAAGGCGTATGTCTTTAAAAGGAAATATACTCTGGACCCTTCTTTGGTAGAGCGGGGACTAGATTGTAAACTGTCGATATTCGATGGTTCAAAATCGTAAACTCGGAGAATATGTGGACGAGTACCGGCGAGATAAACGAGAGATATCAACGGTTAGTAGGTAAACTCGTATATTTATCTCGTACTCGTGATATTGCCTATCTTTATGAGTGTCGTAAGTCGATTCGTACCTTTGCCCAGTGAAGACCATATGGATGCGGTCGTCACGAATGCCCGTTACTTAAAATCCTCACGGGAAAGGACTTATGTTTTCGAAAGAATGGTCGATTGGAAGTCGCTTGGATATCTGATTGAGGGCGGGGAATATGAAGGATAGGAAATCTCTGCTTGGGTACTTTACTTTTGTGGGGGGGAAATCTTGTTACATGGAGGAACGAAGCAAAGGTAGTTGCACTTATCCGGTCTTTGGAGTTGAATTTCGAGGAATGGTCGAGGAATATGTGAGCTCGCTTTGGTTGAAAAAACTAGCGAGATTGGTGTAGCCACAACTTTGAAATGAACTTATTTTGTGATAACAAAGCGGCCATTAAATCTCTGATGTCAGGTTCAACATGATCGCACGAAGCACGTTGAAGTGGATCAGCTTTATCAAACATAATCTTGAAGAAAAGATTATTAAGCATTTGTTAAATCAGAAGATCGATTGGTTGATATCTTAACAAAATGCTGTATGCAACGAGGAGCTTACCTGCGCTGACAGAGTTGGGCATAAGAGACATATATGCACCAACTTGAGGAGGAGTATTGGCGTGTGCAGTGAAAGTGGAAGACAACAAAGTTAGTGGAGTTAGGAAATGGCAGACAATATTGTTAGTGAACCATAAATTAGGGAAGTAGAACAGCTGTTAGGGTTAGAATTATATTCGGTTTTCTTAATATATATAAGAGTAGTTATTTTTATAGAAGATGAGAAAAAAAAATTATTATAGAAATAAACTCTGCATAATTTGACATATTTAATGTTTTTCCCTTTAGGTATTTGCATTCCCTTTTTATTTTAATTTCAGATCAATCTACGTAACTCAACATCACAAAGCTCAAAGGCATCGTCGTTCTCCTTCCTAAAGGGGCTAGGGAAGTCGATGATGATCTCTACCGCGCCGTTGATAACAAGCTTGTTTCGCTTTGCTCCAATGGTGGAGATAGCTTTATCAAAATGGTGGGAGGTAGGAGTAGAAGGGAGGAATTGCTGAAGATAAACAGCTCCAACGTGTTCGTCGCCCTCAGGAGTTTGAAGAACAAGAAGCAGTCAGGTTCAGAGAAGGAGAAGGGATCTTCGAAAAGGTTGACTTGCACCATCCTTCTATTCATTTCTGTTACTTGAATATATATATATATATATATATAAAAAATGGTGCTTGAATTATTTATTATACTGCTTATGGAGTACAAATGTCAGGAATTTTTGTTTTTATATCATATTACTTGAAAACGTGTTTCTTAAATCAGTTCGTGATCTTTTTATTATTGCATGGTGCTAATTTTGGATGTCAAAATGATTTTTTCAATATGCATTCAGATGTATATTTTCAGTTTGTCTACATATTGCATAATTTATACAAAATTATATATATATATATATATATGCTTCTTTTATACAATTTAAGAATTATTTTACATATTTTAACTATTTTACGAAATGAATTAAATACGTGGTTATTTTAGACAAATACTCACGAAACAAATTATTGTCTATTTGTATTTATTTCTCAATTTTTTGGGTAAATTTTTATTCTTTCCAAATCTGCTTAGTGGGTTATTTTTAGTTCCCAAAGTTTGATCTTTCATTAAGACTTAGATTTAGGCTCACGGGCTCCACGGATTTACTTAAACTCCGTAAGTAATATATTAGCTATATTAGAGTTTTTATATAAGATACTATAGATATTGCTCCACAGATTTACCGGAACTCGTATCTAATATATATTATGTATATTAGAGTTGTGTATATAACTTATTATATATATATATATATATATATATATATTAAAGAAGTGACGAGTCTTGTTTTTACCTTGTTTTATTAAAATTATAAAATAAAAATATTTTATTTTATTTATTAAATAGATTGATTTAGATGGTGTTAGATTTAACGGAAAAGAATTAAAATTATTTCATTACAATTTTATGTTTATTTGGGCTAAAAATCGACAATAGATTAAAATTGATCCCTAAAAGAGAAAGAGTGAAAATTCTTTTTTTACTTAAAGAATCATGATTGTATTTCCATTTTAATTTTTTGTTCAAATTTTACCGTAATCTTAAATATAACCTTAAACCCTAAGCAATAAATCCTAAACCACAAACCTTAAAACTATATTTAAAAGAATAATAATTTTAACCCTAAACCTTAACCCATAAATATAACCTTAAACCCTAAACCTTATATCTTAAACCCTATACCCTAACTACTAAATTCGAATGCCAAAAACCTAAAATCCTAAACCTTATTTAGAAAGAGAATAATTTTAACCCTAAATCTTAATCTATAAATATAATCATAAACCCTATACCTTAAATCATAAATTTCAAGACCTAAAATCCTAAATCCTATACTCTAAACTCTATTTAAAAAAATTATAATTTTAACTCTAAACTTTAAATTTAAATCCTAAATTGTAAATCCTATACCCTATAACGTATACCTTAAACGCTAAATCCTAAATCTCAAACCTTAAAACCCTAAAGCCTATTTAAAAAATAATATTTTAATAATATATTTTATTTTTAAATAATAGTTATTTAAAAAAATAATAATTTTAATAATTTATTTTATCTAAATAATTAAATAAATAATATTATTTAAATTTTAATGAATATAGAGATATTAATATAATATATAATATTTTACGTTATATTTCATTTGTAACATTTAAATAATGTATTATTGATTCTTTTTATATTCTAATGATTAAATTAAATAATATTATTTCTTTTTAATTTTATTTTCTTCTCGTTCTCATGCGAATTTTATTGTGTTAATTAAATCATACTTAAAAAAAAAGCAAAAAAGAAAAAACAAAGAAAAGTCCTCGATTTAATTAAAGGCCCGGGGCCATAATGTCTTACGTAGGTACAAGACTACAGTCGTGTTCAAATCATGTCTGAATGGGATCAGGAATCATGGGTAAGTGGTATTATCATTTTTATCCTGTCTTTCTAGAAAAGTACGGCTCTGTTCATTCTCGAACTAAGCTAAGCAAGTCCCTTTTTCTTCTCTACATCCATTGTCGTCCTCACCAGTTGGTCCAGTTGGTTTTCTAATTCTGAACTGGCGACTCTTTCAGATACGCTGATCATTAAGCTACAAGTCCACCGTCCATGACTCTGATGACTCCGCCACCGCTCGATGTAATTACCGAATTCTGCTTTCCTCTTTCTGCTGCTATTAATTTGTTCACTCTCCTTCCAATTCAATTGCCATCCAAGGCCGATTTATTAGTGTTTACTGTAGTTCTGGTAAGGTTTCGTTTAGTGGATCCGAGCTTTTACACCGATTTTTTTTTCTGTAATTATTTTGCAGCCTCAGCAGCAGCAAGAAGACAACGAAATGTTGGTCCCACACTCTGATTTTTCTCATGGTCCTCAGTCTATGGAAGGTGGTCATAATTTCTTTCTCGTTTTCTGTTTGTCTGCTTAGAAAATTGTTTATCTTGGGTTAAAGTATTGAATCTTTATCGTATTTAGGTTTTTTTTTCTTTTCAACTTGTATGAGACTTGAGTTGATCAATAGTGGGATTTTATTCGGTTCAAGGGTCTAATTTGAGATTCAATTTATTGTTTCTCCGCGGATAAATGGGGTGTATGTGATTACCGAATTTATTTATTATGTTGATTTGGTTTCATGTAGTTCACGGAGAATGAAATAAGGATTGATTTTCTCAAGAACCATTTTATTTATTATTTATGGAAGTTAATGACCGAGCTATGAAGAACTAGTCTGAAGGCTTTGTTTGTTTGGAAACTTGGAATTTGGAAGGATTTTTACGATGGAATTGGGTTAATGTGTTTCCTGCCCTTCCCCTTTTTTGATGAACAAAAGGAGTTTGGGGGGTCTGACATTTTTTGCTAACTGTCTTTAGTAGATCAAGCGGATACAGCCAATGCTGTGGATGCTCAGTCACTGGATGATACTTCATCAGCACGGTTCACATGGACAATCGAGAACTTCTCAAGGCTTAATACTAGGAAGCTTTATTCTGAGATTTTCTCTGTTGGAAACTATAAATGGTATTTGGATCCATCTCATTTTTTAATTCCTTTTCTATGTTTATCATCACGTCTGTTTAAGGTAATCATTATTTTATACTTGCTTGTAATGCACAGGAGGATACTAATTTTCCCTAAAGGGAACAATGTTGAACATTTGTCTATGTATCTAGATGTTGCGGATTCAACAGCTCTGCCTTATGGGTGGAGTAGATATGCCCTGTTCAACCTGTGTGTTGTTAATCAGATTCACAATAAATATTCTATTAGAAAAGGTACTCTCTATAATTTCTTTTACATATTGTCTTTTGCAACATTTACATCATGTTATAATGATCAATCACCATTGATACTGGATAAAGTTTAGTCAATAAGCTGGAGAATAGGTAAATTAGGCAATTTTGTTTCCCTTTTGAGTTCAAGCACATGTCATAGTAAGTAGTAACCATTTTATTTTAAAGATGTGAAGGATCTGTAACATTTAATGGAGTATTATAGCATATGGTTTGTATATTATTGTTCCACGAGCTTTATAAGGCCTTATGGAAGAGTAACAACAAAAGATTTTGATAAAATGAATGTTTGACTATATGTTCATTGTTGTAGTTCCACACTACCTTTTCTCTAGAATCATGCATTGTTTAATCTCCATCATGAGGCCAATTGACCTGATGAGAAAACAAAAACCTTTAGAAATTTGAAAAATGAACACATGATCTAGTTAGTTTACTAGGAGATTGTAATTTCAAAAATTATGACATGACTGTTTCTCTTCTTGAGACAAATTTCTCTTTGTAGGTGGTTATAATAGAAATGGATTTATTCAATCTTGAGCAGTGTTGAAAAAAGGCGGTTATGAGGTGTCACAAAAAAAGTATCAAGGCTAAAACCTTTGATGAAAATTTGAGGTTTACATCTTTTTCTTGTGAGGCGCAAGCCTTAAGGCAGTTGAGGCTTAAGCCTCATAAAAATTTGTGATTTTTTAAGGTGGGTCATGGGCTACCCATTACAACTCGACCTGAGTTTATTAATTGAATAAGAAATTAGAAATTTTAAAAAGAACTAAAACAAAGCTCAAAAAGCTCAAGAAATTCAAGTCATGCACCAACCAAATCAGGACAATTTTTTTAGTTCTTCCCAAGCTACCTCCAAATCTCCATGTCTATTTTGAATTCATGGTGTTTTTATGAATTTCAATACTTCCTCGATTGCTTGCGCATTAATTAGCTTGAATTTGAAATACATGTAGTACAAATAGAAACTGTGGAATATTAATTAGCTTGAATTTGAAATACATGTAGTATAAATAGAAACCGTGTAATATTAATTAGCTTGTAGTTATGTATTCATCTTTATTCTTTACATAGTGGTTAAATTTCATGATGTTATTCTTCATTTTCAAAGGAGAAATATTCCATAAGTGTATTAATTTCTTTGTATGTGTTGCCAATTCTTATTAATATACAGATGTACTATTGTTCAATTAGAGCATATTTATGCCTTGAACCTGTGCATATCGCATGTATATCGAGGGCTCTACCATTTGAGCTACATCTCTATAATGGCTATGATATTCTTTGTTTGATTATTTTTTATTTCCATGATCATTGGGTTCAGAATTGCTATTAGGATCAATAGGTTTAAAAATGATAATTAAATCCCTTTTTATCATTGTTTATGGCTTTTTCAAGGGGAAATATAATTGAGAAATTTAGGAAAAATATAATAATAAATCAACAATGTATAGATGGATGCAATTCCTTATTTTCCAAGCTTGAGTGATGTTTTTGTAGTTTTTGAAAACCTTGGAGCGCTTTGTAGTAATTTTCCCTTGTTATTATTTATGTGGGAAAGTGGTCGTAAAGGTTCCTTTGTTTAGGCCTTAGGGGCTGTTTAAAAATATGTTTTTAAGTCTCTTTATTTGTAAAAAAATGTGTGGACAATGACAAAGTTAACTTTTTACCCAATTTTTCATTAAATATAATGGAATAGTATGTGTGACACATGCATGTTTATATTTTTCGATAGACATATATCTAATGAAATAATTTTTAATTAAAAAAATTATTCAAACTTTTTAACAAATCTTTCAATAAAACTTAAATTAAATTTTTATTGTTTAATATATGACTTTGGATATTAGACTATGGAATTTTTGTTAATTTTGAAAGAAAATTTTCTCTTGAAAAGTTTGGGTAATTTTTTTAATTAAATATTAATTTTTTATTATATACGTACTTAAAAATATAAACATACATGTGACAAATGTGCTTTTCTGTTATTTAACGAAAAATGTGACGAAAAATTAATTTTGTCCTTACCTGTCACCTTTTTCACAAAAAAAGGACTTAAATGACACATTTTTCACAAATAAAGGGACTCAAAAAACTTTTTTCTAAACAAAGAAACTAAATAATACATATTAACAAAGTGACCATTTGGGTACTTCACCCTATTTATATTATTAAAGTTTATTTGAAGGTTAAGTTTGAGGCTTATGGCTCGGACCGCTTTGAGGCTACACCTCATTGGAGAAAAATGCCTCGATACCTATAATAGCCTTTTACAACATTGACCTTGAGATGCGTCATGGATTGATCTTGAAGATGTTTATGATTTGGCATGAATTGGAAAATCTGATATATTATTAACTCTACCAATAGATTTCATGATTTGTTTTGAATACTAAATAGATAGATAGGTTATGATTATGCTTAGTGAATGTAACTTTAATAATGTGTGTGTTATGATTATGCTCTTCTAATATGTGCCAATTAACTTTCTATTTTACTATTTGGATCCTTGCTACCACAGTGACAATGCTTGACACTCTTGGGTATTAGCTCCAGCATCTTTGACGTTTTCCTGTAGAACTTGTTATTGGCAATATGGAAACACTGAGAATGGCAACGGCTTCTGCTTTGGGAAATATAAATAGAGTTATGAGTATACTTAAAATTTGAGAAATGACACATAATAACTAATGGCAAAGCCATGGCTCTCTTTGTGCAACAGTATGTCTCTTTATATGTGTTCTACAATCCATGTTCATGTCTCGTTATAGTTTGTTCCATTGCACTTGCAGAAACACAACATGAGTTCAATGCACGTGAAAGTGATTGGGGTTTCACCTCATTCATGCCACTTGGAGAACTTTATGACCGGAACAGAGGCTATCTTGTGAATGATACATGTGTGGTTGAAGCTAATGTTGCTGTTCGTAGGCTTCAAGATTACTGGTCACATGATTCAAAGAAAGAAACTGGTTATGTTGGGCTTAAGAATCAAGGAGCCACATGTTACATGAACTCTCTCCTCCAAACTTTGTATCATATTCCTTACTTTAGAAAGGTCAGTTAATCTGTTATATATAGCTAGAATTATGGATGATATTCTTGGGAAGCGTTATTTCTTGAATTTTTAATGCAGGCTGTGTATCATATGCCAACTACTGAGAATGATAATCCATCAGGAAGCATCCCCCTGGCCTTGCAGAGTTTATTTTATAAGCTTCAGTATAGTGATACTAGTGTTGCAACAAAAGAGTTGACAAAGTCTTTTGGATGGGATACATATGATTCATTCATGCAGCATGATGTTCAAGAACTCAATAGGGTTCTCTCTGAGAAGCTTGAAGACAAGATGAAGGTAGAAAGATTCACATAATATATGTTAATTTATCTAGATTTATTTCAGATGTATGATTTTTGTGGTCTCTTCAATTCAACTTATTCTTTCAGGGTACTGTTGTAGAGGGTACAATTCAACAGTTATTTGAGGGACACCTTATGAATTACATCGAGTGCATTAGTGTGGACTACAAATCAACGAGAAAAGAATCATTTTATGGTAACAGATTTTAGTTAAAATACTATATATTGCAATAAATCAATTCATCCAGAATTATGGTTCTGTGTTTAATTGTAGATCTTCAGCTTGATGTTAAGGGTTGTCGAGATGTTTATGCTTCTTTTGACAAGTATGTGGAGGTGGAACATCTTGAAGGTGATAATAAGTACCATGCTGAACAAAATGGCTTACAGGTAAATGTTGTCCATATGGAGGAGAATTATTTTATTCCACTTTGACCCATTTCTTTGTAATTTATAGCAGTTTTTTCAATTATTTAGTTTATTTATGTATAAGCATGATTTTTATGCAATTCATCTTTCATTTCTCCAAGTAGTAAGTTGGTATATGGCTGTGGAAGAATGAATAGTTGTGATTTTGATGATGACTAATGTTTTCAAGGTATTTGGCGATTCTATCTTTTCAGGAGGCTAGGAAAGGTGTTCTGTTCATTGATTTTCCACCTGTTCTTCAACTTCAGCTAAAACGTTTTGAGTACGATTTTATGCGGGACACAATGGTGAAGGTAAGCAATTGTAAGATAACAATTCTATATCTTTGGATCCTATGATTGTTTCAATTTTGTTTTGCTGTAATGGCGAAAATAGAGAATGCCATCAGACAGTAGGAAGATGATTTACCCAGTAATTATTTTACAACTTATGATTATTTTGCCTTTGTCATCTTGGGAATTAGATTTGGATGATTGTAAGACTTGAATATCTTTATCCTATGGTAGTAAAAACGAAGTCATTATATCTCTTCCGGAGCATTTCATAAGATGCCTCTACCTTCCTGATAGCCTGCTAACTTTATATATCTTATGTGCGAATGATTTATTGTTTGTTTTCCCGTTACCTCAATCATTATGATTTATTATCCATTTGCTTTAGATAACTGCTTGGTATTTTAATTACTTGCATGGAGAATGGAAAGCATTCTATAATTCCTTGGGTGTATTTTTATCATCTTGTACTTTTGTTTTTAACCCTTAAAATCTACATCTGGAATCACTTATTCTACCATTTATGGCAGATAAATGACCGCTACGAGTTCCCTTTGCAACTTGATCTTGATCGGGAGAATGGAAAGTATCTGTCTCCTGACTCTGATAGGAGTATCTGCAACCTTTACACCCTTCATAGGTATGAGTGGTTTTACTCTATTGACATTCCTTGTTAATAATTTTTTCTCTATTTGGGTACGTAACCCGCTTTAAAAGGGAGCTGCATGTGTTAATGGTTTTTTGAATGCAGATGTGGAATTTTCAGTATCTTTTCCCCCTTTTTTCTAATAGCTGGATAGTCGTATTTAATTTAGTGCAAGCACATCTGATTTCTAAGTCCCAGTTTTTAGCTCTACTTTGTGATTGATGTGGAGCATCTGGAATTGTACTATTCTATTTGTATTTGAGTCAATTAGAAATTAGAACAGACTGTTCCAACCACATGTAATTTCATTCTTTTCCCTTTTTCTTGCTTGGTACTAATATAAACAGTATTGCATCCTTTATTTTAATTCTTTTAAGGGGAATTTGGAATGAAAATTTCATTAAAATGAATAATGAAAAGGTACAAAGTTGAGCCAGAGGTCTATCTAACAATTGTGCAACTTGTGTTACAACAGTAGTACAGCTTATAGTGGTTCCATCATCAAGAAGTTATTGTCTCTTTATGCCTGAAGCTGATATCATCCTTTCATTCTTAAGAGGGAAGAAAAGTTGCAAATTGTATGAAGTTGGGGACAGTTTATGGCCTGTAGTACCATGTCATTATACTAACATTTTATGCAAGAGGTTCTGATGTAAAACATGCGGGAGAAATAGAAGAGAGATAGTCGAAAGGGGAGAAATGATAGATGGATAAGGCTAGGAATTAGACGAATAGAAATTGACAATTGGGAGAGAAACAATATTCATTTCATATTCTCAGTTTGATTTGATAGTACATAGATATGTTCTATTTAAGGCTCAAATAACAAACTAGATAATTACTAATAAAATCCCAAATAATAATCTAATACCTAAATGATAAATCTAATATCAATACAAATTTAAAGATAAATAAATAATATCCTAAAAGATAATAATTTCAATCTAGATAAATCTTAATTTAAATAATTACTCTCTTTATTTTCATCATTACAGGTAAAGAAAATTCGACTCCTGATGAGTTGTAAAGCCATTGATTAATCAGCACTTGAGATTCGACAATAAGTCGTCCTTAGGGTTCGTGATCAAAAACTGTGGTTTTTCGAGCAACAAGTTCATCTTTTGAGCACATAGTAATCTAATAGGTGATTGAAAATTGTTGTTCGACAATGAATAAAAATTAAAGTTTGGAAATTCAATTATGTTCAGACAAATATCCCTTGAAGTGGTGGTGGTTGGGGCAACTTTTTTTGAATATGATGCACCACCACATGGTGACAAACTTCTGCTGAGAGTTTTTTGGTGATAGAAATCTCTGAGCAAGCATGCTCTTTTTTTTGCTTCTTCAAATATGATATTTATTGAACAATAGAAGCCCTCATGGACTTTATTTGCCTTAGTTCATTTGTAAGTCAATCCGAAAATTCATATTTTGCCTTAAATCCTTAATTAATTGAGGTAAACTTGAGCCCATGTTGCTATTTTTGATTTGAGGGTTGAGAGTTATTTTTCAAACTATTCAATCTTCGTACTAGTAACAAAAATTAATTAACCTGCAAAAAAAAAAACAACTTTTTTTCCCTACCTAAATTGGAGTTGACTGATGAAGGATGTTAACTTCAGAGAGGGTTGATGGTCGGTGGAAATCTAGGTGATATTGGAAAGACAATGGGGAGAGGGTGTCAACGGTGGTGCCCGTGTGTTGAAGCGAAGCTTGGTGGCTACTAAAGGTGGTTGAAAGTGAAGGGCAAAATTGGTCGTGGTGTCATAACAGATTCTGGTGTCGGTGGGGGCTATAAAATGGTTGAAATGGATAACCGGCTACTTTTGGTGATAGATGGACCTGTAATGGCGACGGGAAGGGTTGGTTATGTGGTAGATGTTGGTGGATTTTGTGGGTAATTCGTGATTTGTTTTGTGTGAGGATGGCAGCTAAAGGGACGGTGTTGGTAGTGTGTGATGCTGTCGACGTTCTAGGTTCAGTGGTAGGGTTAGACTTGAGCAATGATGACAGTCAGTGTCATTTGTGATTACGGGTGGCTGATGGGTATGGTGATTTGTAGGGTTTGGGTAGTTTCACGATTTTTGGAATTGTTTTTTGTGCATATCCTTTTTTTTAAAGATAAAAAATAAAAATATCTTTTAAAAAAATAAAATAAGGATAGGTTATGATTTTGTTTAGGGAAATAAAATCTAGTAACTCTAATACCAAATTGATGTACAACAAGAGGGAGAAATAGAACAGAGAGATACAAAAGGGGAGCAATAATAGGTGAATTAGGATTAGGGATTAAACGAATAGAAATTGGGGAAGAAATGGAACAATTGGAGAGAAATAATGTTCAATTCATATTCTCAACTTGACGTAGAAGTATATTGATATGTCCTATTTATTGGACTCATAATAAACTAGGTAATTACTAATAAAATCTTAAATAATAATCTAATATAAATACAAAATTTAAAGATAGGCAAATAATATCTCAAGGGATATTAGTTTCAATCTAAATAAACCTTAATTTAAATAATTATTCTCTCATTATTTTTATCAGGTTCCCATTGATGGTCATGTAAATAGTAAGGAACTTTACTCAGTTGCACAAACTTTATACTTGTTTGTTCTTTTTTATATATCCATTCTATTGGTGGAGATTTTTGATAACGGACTATGTGTTTTCAGTGTATTGGTGCATAGTGGAGGGGTGCACGGTGGACATTATTATGCTTATACCAGGCCAACTCTATCCGATCATTGGTATGCACATGGTGCTTTAATCTTTTAGGTGTAGTGTCTTTGCATGTTTGTTTATGCATTCCCGAGTTTTTACAGATTTTTGTTTAAAATCCCTTCAATTATTTTTTATTCTATTTTTTACAAACGTTCTTTTCTCTTTCTTTCTTTGTGATCTAAGGTTTAAATTTGATGATGCACGAGTTACAAAAGAAGATATTAAAAGAGCACTCGAGGAGCAATATGGTGGAGAGGAAGAGGTAAAAAGTTTTCAGGGCATTGCTTTCTGCGTTATTAATTTTAATTGTGTTATTCTTTTTTATTCACTTGTTATTTTCAACAGTTACCGCAGACAAATCCTGGTTTCAACAATGCTCCATTTAAGTTTACAAGGTATTCAAATGCTTATATGCTCGTGTACATACGTGAAAGTGACAAGGATAAAATAATTTGCAATGTTGACGAGAAGGATATTGCTGAGCACCTTAGGGTAAGATGAATGAGTTGCATTTCTATGGCTTGAATGTTCCCATGTTTTGCATTGATATAAGACTGTTTGAATGCTACATCGCAGATAAGGTTGAAGAAAGAACAAGAAGAAAAGGAGCAGAAAAGAAAGGAAAAAGCAGAAGCACATCTCTATACCATAACAAAGGTATTATATAGTTAAAAAGAAATTTTCTCCCTCAATGTCATCTTCTTTTGTTATTTTGTCATGGTTTATTTTAATCTTTTGGCTTCTAGGTTGCGCGAGATGCTGACCTATTTGAACAGATCGGAAAGAATATATATTTTGATCTCGTGGATCATGACAGAGTCTGTAGTTTCCGTGTCCAAAAGCAGATGCCCTTTAACTTATTTAAGGTAACCCTTGCTATTCTGTTTACATTTTAATCTTGCACTTCATGTAGCTTTAAAATGGTCTTCTTTTTTTTAAATTGACTCTATTGTTTAGACTTTCTGTGAAGGTTGGCATTGTTTCAAAATTAACTGAGTGGTTTACACATGCTGGTTAAAGACTCATTTAAGTAAACCCTACTGAAATTACTTAAGATGATGCCTAATTTCTTTTCTGCTGGGTCTTGATGTTATAAGTTATCACCGTGCATCAAGTGTCGATATGGTCTTTATGGAGAGAGATTTAAGTGTTAGATGATTCTCTAACAATATTAACCAAGATTACTCTCTAATGTTTATAAGAAGTACAGCTTCGTTTCTATAACTAGAACAATTTAGCACACACCAACGAGTCATCTGCATCCTTGAATTGTCTCCATATATTTTCTCCCTCAGAGTCTAAACATCTAATGTTAGGTCTTTTTATCTTGTATGCTGAAGATATCATTCGACTTTTAATAATTCTCCCTATCCATTACTGGGTTATGCAACCTACAAATGATGTGGTCAAAGGGCATTTGGTTAGCCAAGTTAATCATAGCTGTGTTTCTCATACACACTGAAAGTTTAATTTTAATTTCTCATGCTTGTGGATTTTTTTTACTGTATGATCATTTTAATTCTGATATTAACTGATTTTCAGGAAGAGGTTGCGAAAGAGTTTGGAATACCAGTGCAATTTCAACGTTTCTGGCTATGGGCAAAGCGACAAAACCATACATACAGGCCAAGTCGGCCACTTACACCTCTGGAGGAAGCACAATCTGTGAGTACCTATGTGCATCTTATGAGGCTTTTGGTATATATTAGAAACAACATAAAAATATTGTCCCACCCTTTATTAGCTTGATGTTTCAGAAGAGAGAGACTATTCAGTCTATGCAAATATGGTGCTCAAATTGTAGGCCTCTTCTGATAGATGCTCAAATTGTATCCCTATACGTCTCTTAGCTGGAGTACGATGCATTGTGATTTTTGATACAAGACTCTGGCAAGTTGTAGGTTGGACAATTGAAAGAAGTTTCAAACAAGGCAAACAATGCGGAGCTAAAGCTGTTTCTAGAAGTTGAACTTGGCTTGGTAATGCTGTCTTGACCACTGAAATATACTTTTCTGCTTATTCCCTTGGCCAAGTCTTTTAAAGTTTCTCCGACATTTTGGCATAATCCTTCACATGTGTTGCCCATCTACACAAACTTTCAGGATTTTCAGCCTGTTGTGCCTTCACAGAAAACCAAAGAGGAGTTTCTTTTATTTTTTAAGCTTTATGACCCTTTGAAAGAGGAGTTGCGGTACTCTCTCTTTCTTCCTCTCTTGCTTCTTACTTTAAATTTCAGTTGCCTTTTTGCTCAGCCTTTGTTTTATTCTTTGACACAGGTATGTTGGGAGGCTGTTTGTGAAGGGAAGTGGGAAACTGATTGAAATATTGACAAAGTTAAAAGAAATGGCAGGCTTCAATCATGAAGAAGAAATTGAACTCTTTGAGGTTATTCGGGATTACATATTTGGGGATCCCATGTCTAGATTTTTCACTTGCTTACATTACATATCCTCTTCATCCAGGAAATAAAATTTGATCCCATTGTGATGTGTGAACCCATTGACAAGAATCTCAGTTTTCGCACTAGCCAGGTATCTTTAAACTATGGTTGGTTATATTTCGCCTTATGTAGCAATCTATCCTTAGCTTAGTACACTCCTTGCATGCCTCTGCAATTTAAATCTGGAAATCGTTGATATATTTGAAGACTGTATTAAAAATATATATTTTTCTTATTCATAATCATATTCACAGATCCTGTATTTATAATACAATAATGATAACAAAAAAAGAATAAAATATAAAAAATCCCTGATAATAAGATAGAATATTAATTTAATCTCTATTTGAATATACATCTAATTTCTAACTTTTTTACTTCTTAAGATTTCGGGATTTCAACACACTCTCCCAAGTTGGATCATAAATATTAAGTATATCCAACTTATAAATGAAATCATCTAAACTTCATCGAGGAAGTCATTTGGTGAAGATATATGTTGTTTGCTCTTTTGTGGGAATGTAGGTCATGCAAATGATTTTGTTTTCAACTTTTCCTTTTGTAAAATGTCTATCCATTTCTACATGTTTGATCCGTTCATGTTGAATTGGATTGAGGAAAATGTTGATGGTTGCTTTGTTATGACAATAGACCTTGAACAGAATCTTGAGTTTGATTTGCAGTTCTTCCAGAAGCTTTTTCAACCATAACCCTTCACATATCTCTTTTACAACTGCTTCGACGTTGCTTTAAGCTATTATATTTGTTTTGTTACTTCTCTAATTTACTAAGTTTTTCTAGACAAAAGTGCAATAACCAGTAATAGATCTTCCATCTCTTGTCGAATCTACCCAATCTGCATCTGTAAAGACTTCTCTTTCTCTATCTTCACCTTTTTTGAAAAACAACCCTTTCGTGAAGAGCCTTCGAGATAGCTTTTAGATGAATTTTCTTTGGCGAATGCATATGTTGGCTTACCATACTAACTGAAAATACAATGTCAAGTTTTGTGTGTGAGAATGAAATAGACAAAACTAGAACAAAATAAAAGAAAATCAATTTCAATAAGAACAAGAAAACTCAGCAAGAAAAAACAAGAATTGAAATCTTGAAAAATTTGACACTTTGTTCTCCTTTTCTTCTTTTTTTCCTTTTTTTTCTTCTCTTTTTGACTCCTGTTGTTGCTGCTTTGAATAGAAAATTCACAAAAACAAATTCGTAACTCTAATGAATAAGAACCGAAAACAATACAAAAATGTGCAACAAAACTTCAACCCTTCGGTAAGTGGTCTAAACGATGAAATTTGGGGTCAAAAACGGCACGGAAAGGAGGCATAGCTTTGTTCCACATATAGAAATCGAAACGAGTTTCGATACTCGAGTTAAAAGTTATGGCCGTTTAAAGTTCCAACTTCGATTTATAATTTTTTTTTAGAAACTGTGAACAATAAACCTCTTCTTTTTGTCTTTTTTTTTGAATGACAAAGATAGATTGAAAACAGAAATAAAGAACAAGAAAAAGATACGAAGAATTCAAAGAGAACTACGAAATGAAATCCAAAGCCAAAAACAACAATAAAATTGGAAAAAACACAAGACTTGAAGGACAATTTTTTTTTTAAAATCAAGGACTCAAAAGAAACTACAAAATGAAATCTAAAGACGAAAACAACAAAAACAACGAAAATAAAAAGACTTGAAGGACAATTTTTGTTTTTGTTTTTTTATGTGAATTAAGAAAACACAGAAAAGGGAATGAAACAAGAACAAGATATTTTTTTTATTCAAGAACTAAAAAAAACGATAGATGTAGATAGATAATCTGTTTTCAGCAACCAAAGATCTGATACCAAATGATGCGGATCCTCTAGGCGAACAATCCTAGGAACCTATTAATTCAAAAGAATAAAAATGATTGATTTGCTAAGAACATGTTGAAGATGAACAAATTAGAACCCTAAGGAAACAAACTCTTTAATACTCTAACTGGAGACGCCACAAATGATGATGACTCTCTTTGATAAGTCGAATTTAAGTATTCAATCAAGAATACAAGAAGGTAAAGCAAGAAGCTTTCTGAAATGAACTGTTATTAATCAAATATGGTCTTCCCCATTACATGATTGCTGTTTTCTTTTATAAACAACAAAACTCTAGGCGAAATTTACCCTAAAGGAAAGAACCCTATATGAAAGGGGTCTTATGAGCCTATTTAGTTGTGGATTGGGCTTAATCCATACTTAAAAATAAAAGACTAAAAAAAGACTTATTATAAATAAAATGTAAAAAGCCCACAATTAACTAAAACAAAATTGTTAAACATAAAAGACTCATAATTAACTAAAACAAAAAAATTACTTCTTAAATTATTTCTTGCACCCAATTTGAAATTCTAAATCTATCTCTTGTGTAGGATTTTAAGAATATTTGTAAGATCTTGAGGATCTTTAGATTTGTAGACATCAATTTGGTGAGCAGCTCAATCTCTATTAACTACTATTATTATTAACCTCAGTCATTAATGACAAGATTTGAGAAAACCTCAACTAATACCATGAAGACTGGATTAAAAATATGTATTTTTCTTGTTCATGGTCATATTCACATACCATGTATTTATAATACAATAATGATAACAAAAAAAGAATAAAATTTAAAAATTCCCTAATAATTAGGAAGAATATTAATTTAATTAACTGAATATACAGTTAATATTTAATTGTTTTATTTCCTAAGATTTCGGGATTTCAACTATATATTGGTTCTTTGAGTATGAACTGTCCATTTATAGTGATATTATGATTTTTATGGTTTTTTTTAATAAAGCTCGAAGATGGCGACATCATCTGCTTTCAGAAATCTCCAGCTGGAATCACCGGCCAATGCCGGTATCCAGATGTTTCTTCATATTTAGAGTATATTCACACTCGCCAGGTATGTGGGGCCATTTTATTTTATCAGTCTCCGAATATTTTCTTCTTTTGACCTACATGTTGTGGATCATAGCCCCTCTTTGTTTACCCTGATGTCATTTTAGTACACAGGGCATCAATTTCTATTAAACTCATGTCTTCCTATGATTTTGTAATCTTTTGCATTATGCACTTTTTGATATGTCATATACATAATTATGGCAGTTTTTTCATGCTTCATCCATGATGTTTTATTCAATTCTACTTATGAATTGGTGCTTGATGTTATTTGGAACTTTCATGAATTTATAATGTAGAATCCTATTTTTGTGGTGTGCGTTCAAGGCGATCTTTTATATTTTATTCTTCGTAATGAAATCGTGTGAAATTTCCTCTTTGTTCTTGTGCATCTCTTTGCTGTTTCCCTCCTTTCTACACTCCCTCCCTTTCTTCCTCTTTAGTTATATATTTATCCTGCTGAATTTGTTATATTGAATAGGTTGTCCACTTTCGTTCTTTAGAGAAACCAAAGGAGAGTGAATTCTCCCTTGAGTTGTAAGCATTTCATCTTGAATTATTTTGAAATTTCTATGACTGAGGTCATTCAGTTGGGTTATCTTTGCACCAATCTTTGCACCTTCTACTTTCTTTTAGATCAAAACTTCACAGCTATGATGATGTTGTGGAAAGAGTCGCCGAACATCTTCGGTTGGAAGATCCATCAAAAATCAGGCTCACATCTCATAACTGTTACTCCCAACAACCCAAGCCCACACCTATCAAGTATCGAGGAGTGGAACATTTGTCTGACATGCTTGTGCACTACAATCAGGTACTTATATGTATTTGCTTGTATATTTGTTATTTTATTTTGTAAATACTTTGCTTTTTGTCATCAGTGTTTTTTTCCTTAATCATCTTTGTTCTGATTTCTGAGAGCCATGTTTTCTTTGAATTGTTAGACTTCCGATATTCTCTATTATGAAATGTTGGATATCCCCCTTCCGGAATTGCAAGGCTTGAAAACTCTGAAAGTTGCTTTCCATCAGGCAACCAAGGATGAAGTGAGTGCTTAGTGATGAACTTGCTTTATGATTCAATATTTTTATTATTTATTTTGTGTGTATCATATAAAATGATGTTACGTTCTCAGATGGTGATTCATACTATTAGATTGCCAAAGCAGAGCACTGTAGGAGACGTGATAAGTGACCTGAGAACAAAGGTAGCTTGTCATATATTAATATTTCCAAAGTGGATATTTATTTCAATTTATTAAGATTTAGGAAATATCTTATGATTGGTATCAGTTAAATATATACACAAAATGTCATCGGAACCTTTTCTTTTTCATTACAAACTCTCTAGGTGTTCTGATTTTATAAACCAAGATTAATTGATTCTCCTTATGTGTTGAACAGGTCGAACTGTCTCGTCCTAATGCAGAAATCAGATTGCTTGAAGTTTTCTACCACAAGATATACAAGGTATTTCTTACCATTTTAATGAAGCTCTTTTCCAAATTGAAACTTTGAAATTGCTGCTACGTCTTGATATCATATTGTGTTGGTTAGAAGTGTAAATTGGGATGGGATATCCATTAACCCGTGGTAAAATCCATTAATTTTAATAACTCATCCCATCTTGTCTCAACTTTTGATAGAATGAAATGGTAAAGAGATGGTACAAGTTGGAATACCTCATTTGTCCCAAATGGGCCTAAGTGAGAAAAGTAAAAATACAAAAAAAAAAAATAGAAAATATGAAACGTGATTGTTTATAGTATGAAACTCTAATAAAGAAAAATGATGAAACATTATGTTTAAAGTGAAGCATATTAAAACCATAATCTAAACGGGAGAGGATGGGATAGAATTTAAATGAGATGGGACAATTTTTAACAATGTGGTCATTAAAGACACTAAATGAAACATGGGATGAGATGGTATAGCCCACTTTAGAAACATCTTGTGTAAATAGCATTTATTTACCTTAATCTTTCTCTTCCCTTAAATTAGCATTCCTTGTTGAATTTCACTTTTCTTTTAGTTGTGAATGACTTACCTTGATTTTTCATTGGTGCTTTTTAATCAGATTCATTGGTTCTTTCCTCTTAGCAGAAAGGATGTTTCATTTATCCTTTCTGAAAAACCTTAATGACCAGTGAAATTTAAAACAAACAAAAAAATTAATTGTCTTTTGTCCGTTTACCATTAAAGAAAACAATTTTTACTTCCAATCAGTTTGATAGTTTTCTTTTTCTAAGAATGGATTCTAGCATGGAGCAAGGATTAAGTGGTTGAGGCAGTTTGTATTCTGTACTGCGTCTAGTATTTCAGCTTAACCCTTATTCCTTCTTTCATTGTTTTAATTTTTTTTTTGGTTCTCTTATTCCATAATATTTTAATTTCAGATATTTCAACTCAGCGAAAAAATTGAAAATATCAATGATCATTACTGGACGTTACGTGCAGAAGAAGTAAGTGTGGTTTCTTGCAGTTAGATGTTGAAAGCATGCTTCTGTTCACTTTCTTTGCATTTATAGATGAGGAAAATGCCTCCATTTAGACATACCAGATTTACAGCTGTCATTACTTAGCTCAAATTATTGCTATATATACGTTTTTCAGTTTTCCTCTCTTTCCCATTCTTTGATTGTGTTAATTTTTTTCTCAGTCAATGACATATCCCAATCCTTGTTCACACTTCATTTCTCTTGGCTTATTTTATCAGCTCTTCTCAGAATAGGACAATTCTTGACAATATGAATAATTGTTGTGCAGATCCCTGAGGAGGAGAAAGACATTGGTCCTCGTGATCGCTTGATTCATGTTTATCATTTTATGAAGGACATGGTTCAGAACCAGGTGGGGGAGGCAGAGGCACATGTCACTCACACACTCTCTCTCTTTGTTGATATAGGTGAACTGATTTCCTTATATTAATGTTTCTACTGTTTAAATTTAGTTCATTGTTCAATTTACAGCAGGTCCAAAATTTTGGAGAACCTTTTTTCTTTGTAATTGGCGAGGATGAGACTTTAGCTGAAATCAAAGCACGAATACAGAAAAAGCTGCAAGTTCCTGATGAGGTGTTTTCAAAGGTATCTTTGTGCAATTGTTGACAAGTGTGAGATGGAAGCACAGAAACTATTTACCTTTGCTTCTGGGTGCTATTATTGCTTGCAAAATTATTTTTCTACTAAATAACTTGACTTCTATTTCCTCGTCTCTCTGATTTTTTATTTTGGGTGCAAAATCAGTGGAAGTTTGCATTTCTGTCACTTGGTCGTCCTGAATACCTCCAGGACAATGACATCCTCGCTAGCAGATTTCAGGTGTGTTAACTCTTCCCCTGTATCTTGTTTATATTTTTTGAAAACTTGGAGATTGGGATTTTTTTTAAATACAAATTTATTTCAATTTTTACTTTGCCTGCAGAGGAGGGACGTTTATGGTGCATGGGAACAGTATCTTGGATTGGAACACACTGATAATGCTCCAAAAAGGTCATATACAGCAAACCAGGTATATAAACTTTCTTGACTTGGCGTTTACTAGGATGGAATGACCTAGCTGACACGTATTAGCTATTATGTATGTAAAACTCATGTATTTAGCCAACCGAGGTACTTTGTTAGTGTCTTCCAATCAAGAAATAACTTGGTAGGCAAAGTTTAGCATTATTGGAAAAATGGCCATAGCTTTCTGATGAGCGTGTATTCTGGAAAGAAATTTATTTTATCCCACTTGAGAATACAATGATGTGCTTGCTTCTATTTTGCAGAACCGCCACACATTTGAGAAGCCGGTACGAATCTACAACTAAGAAAAGGAGAAGTATTTGATGACTCCTGTCCATCTCTTGAGGTCAACTTCTAATGGCATGTGCAGTTTCCTGAGTCTCAAGGAAAATTTAGATTGCTTGCTCTGTTTGGTCATAGAAATTACAGATCCTGGGTGGGTTCAGACGTCACCTAGATATATGTATTCTTGTAATGAACTACTCCCCATGTGGCACCCTTTATTGAGGTGATGAAGGTTGCATCTCAGTTATATTCCATAGTTTGGTACATAAGATTTTGAGTTAGGGATGAATGGAGGAAGAGGGTATAGGTGTTGTTTCAATATCTTCCTCTCATATATTCTTCCTAAGGCATTACAAAACAAGGGGTTGTGTATTATTTATGAGGGATAGTCTTTCTCCATTTTGCTCAAAGTTCTAACTGATGCATTGTTCGAGTCTGGCCATTTAGGCATTCTTCACTCTGTTTCATGTGCATGTTAGTTTATGTCAATATACATGTATATTTTCATTATCAATGCAATGCATTTTTGGCATATCTTGACGTGAATTGTGGTGCTTAATATTGTTTATGGCTAATTTTCTTTTAGTACAATCGCAAACACTTTATCAAGCACTTGTGTCCATGGTTTGAGTCCCATCTATGTATAAGTGTGTGTACAATGCTTTATTGTTTAATAAAAATGTTTAAAGGTGAGGATTTATGTCACCAATGTACCATTAGTTGCAGAGTTTGTGGTTTTCCTTTTTTGCGGTCAAATTGAAGCCTTTCATAATTGTATCCAATTTCTCAGAAGAATAACCGAGTGTGATACATTGTTCCTATGAACATGCATGGGCATAAACAATGCATGCCTCAGGTTCTTGTGTCCAGGACCACTACAAAGTCCTGATAAAAATAATGAAATTGAATTAATCTACAGACCCCAAATGGAAGGAAATTCATGCCCTTTTTGATTCAAAATTTCAATATCCTGCACTCAAACCAACTAAATCAGCCAAAATCTCCAGTCAATAGAAAAAATACCTAACAGAATACTGAAGGTACAAGACAAGGCCATACAAAAATGGATAACTTGATCAATTAGTGAAGAAAATACCTTTGCAGTATAATTACATTAATCATAAGGGGCAAAAACACACGGCCTTTTAACAACATCGGCAGCAGAAGAGGCAGACGTAGACCTACATATAACAATATTTGGTTCATAATAGTCCTAAGAAAATATATTCTTACACATATCAAAAGTATTGATCACAATCAGCATTATAATTCAAAGTCAAAGCAATATACAAAGTGCAAGTTAATACTAATGCTCCCCTTATTTTGTGAGATGGTGTTTTGTATTTATAAGCTATAAAATTTTGAATCAGAATGTAAATAGGATCGTAAGTATTCTTGTAGAGATAGAATTAGTGTACATCATATTTCAAAAGGATAAGATAAATTACAATGTGGATAAACTTCAATGAGATAAGTTACAATGGTTTGTTAAATACATCCAATTTCTTTCTATGTTAATCCACATATTAACTAAAAATCATAAAAAATCTATAAAATTTTAAAAAATTTAAAAAATTAATATTTTTTCAATAATTATAAAATAAATAATTTTCGCTCCTTATATAATAAAATATATATAAATGTAAATGAATTGATAAATACAAATGTATATAAAATAACATTTATCAGGTGCCAACCACCATTTGACCTCTGATGGATCTCAAGTTGACAACAACATTCCATATGCCGAAAAAGAGGGTGTCATGATAAGTAATGGTCATCACCTTCCAATGTTTCTTTTTGTGAAGAATTTGTTTGTCCCACATCGGTCATGAGTTAGACAACAATACTGCTTATAAGTTTGGGAAATCTTTAACCCAATGAGATCTTATTGGATTGAGTTAAGCCTGAGTTTATAACATGGTATAAGAGCTAGGCCTTAGTCCTATGTGTGGATCTCCCTTCAGCTCTCACTATGGCTCAAAACTAAGACCACTGTTGTCCTATGTGAGGGGGAGTGTGAATGATTTGTTTGTCCCACATCGGTCAAGAGTTAGGCAGCAGTGCTGCTTATAAGTTTGAACAATCCTTAACTCAATGAGCTTATTAGGTTGAGTTAGGCATGCGTTTATAACACTTTTCATTGAACAATTTATTACACACTCCACATGTAGCAACCAATTTGATGTTTGTTCATCAGTTTGTGCTAATAACAATGTTATTGTGGAATTTCATCCCAATATATTTTTTATGTTAAGGATCAATGTTCGAGTAAAATTCTTCTTCAAAAATCAATGAAAGAGGTTAGTACAAGCTCAAGGGTAACGTACATAATTTTGAGAATGTTGGTACATGTGTAAAAAATAATAAAATTCATTTTCTACTATTAAGAAGTTGTTGCATAATGATCCTATATCTTTACATGTAACTACAAATAACGACAACTTGTTTTGTACACTGTCAAATTGGAAATTCACATAAACTTTCTTTTACTCACAAACATACTCGAGTTACTAAGCTTTTTGAATTGTTGTTTTTGGACTTATGGACATCTTCCGTGCTATCTACTACTAGTGACAAATATTGTCTACTGTTGATGACTACTCACCCTTTGTCTGGTTGTTTCTAGAAAGGTTATGAAACTTAGAGAGAATCAAGAATTCATTTGATTGAATGATTAAACAATTGATAATTACAATTAGCTTAGAGTTGGACTTTTATATTAGTGTGTAATGTGTGCACCACACTAAAACATACAAGTGCTTAACTAACTAACTTCTTAAGCTAGTAACTTACACGAAAACATGTACTACCAACTGTTAGATCAGTTGCACTATAAGCTACAAGCGGTACTACATTTATTTACTACAAACTATACGATTGGATCAACGTACTTTACAAGCTCTTTTACCTATATCAATCTTAAGGTGTGGTTGAGCCAAGACAAGTAGTTTGTGTTTGAAAAACACAAATCATACATATGACATCCCTTTAATAAGTGCATCTACAACTTGTTCTTCAATAGAAATAAAACGCACATCCAACTCTTGTTGAGTTACCAAATCTTGAATAAAATGAAAATCAATTTCAATGTTAGATTCTTAGCTAGACGTTGGCTTCTTATGTTATCACAAAAGACAACAGATTATCTACTATAAAGGACTTTTAATTCACACAGTAGAGACTTTAACCAGATTAATCTCATATAAAATTGAGGTAAAAGTTCTATATTCTGACTCTATAAATAATCTTGTGATTACTTTCTACTTGCATGACACCCATGACATGAATGAATTACCAAGTAAACACAATAGGCGCTATTTTTTTTTCTTATCATCAAGATTTCAGCCCAATCTGCATCTAAAAATTAGTAAGATTAAAAGAGTATTACTTTTGTAGCAAAAGACCACGTGAAGTAGTGTCACTAAGATATCTCAAGACTCTTTGTACAAGAAGCCAATGAACATTTGTGAATTGAGCAAAACACTAACACTATTTGTTAACTATGTAAAAGATATTGAGTCTGGTCATAGTGCAATATTGAAGGCCTCTAACAATACTTCTATACAATGAATGGTATGTTAAAGGAGTACCATTAAACTTGGAAAGGGTTTTGCTTGCTACAACAGGTATTGGAAGAGGTTTAAAGCGACTAAGTCCAACTCTATCAAGAAAATCCTTGACATATTTGTGTTGTGAAAAATGCAAATAGTTATCAGTCATTACCATCTTAATGCCAAGAAAGAATGAAAGATGGCCCAGATCTTTCAAAGAAAATCTTTCTTGAAACATGTTAACAAAATCTGAATCAAATGTGGACTATCAACGATGACAAAGATATTATCCACATAAACTATAATGATAGTAAGTGAATCAATGGTCTTGTGAAAGAACAAAGATACATCTACTTTAGAGTTTGCAAAACCAAGAGACAACAAGCAAGAGCCTAACTTTTGGTACTATGCACAAGGTGCTTGCTTAAGCCCATATAAAGTCTTTTTTAGCTTACACACCAGTGGAACCTCTGATGGAACTTCAAAACCAAAAGATTGTGTCATATATACTACTTTCTTTAGCTTACCATTTAAGAAAGCATTGTTAACATTTAATTGCCTTAAAGACCAACCCTTAGACAATGCCAAATTGAAAATGACTCTACAAATTGTATGTTTAACAAGGCTGAATGTTTCAAAATAGTCTATCCCTTCTACTTGAAGAAAACTCTTAGTAACCACCTTTGACTTCCTTCTATCAATGCTTTTATCTAGTTTTTGCTTCACTTTGTACACCAATCGATTACCAATAATCTTCGTACAATCTTTTAAAGTGGCAATTCTTAGGTGTCATTTCTCATTAATGCTCCCTATTCATCGGCCATAAAGTCTATACATACTTGATACTTACTAGCTTATGCATAACTCTGAAGTTTAAAATAAAAAAGGCTTAGGTGTATGTGATGACTTTATAAAAGTGGAGTCATCAGTGCACTTTTTAATTTAATATTTGTTTATTTTATTCAATAAATAATATTTTTAGGATTAAAAATATTAAAATATAAATTTTTTAGTGAAAAAGAATGAAAGTATAATTTTTGAAATTTTTATGAATTTTTAATGTAAGATCAATCAGAAGTTATCACGTAGATACCACACAAGTAGAGGAACTAGTTAGGAAAGCCACGCGTACCCCAACCTAATCACATTTTTTTATATCTCTATTAAGAGAAAAAAATCAATTTCTTGAAAGAAAAAAAAAACTAAAAACTAATGTACGTTCATGGTTCTTGAAATTACAAAAAAATGGTAAATAAAACATCACTCACTTAAACTTCTCTCACAAGCTAATGCCCTCTCTCTCCATCTCCCCAACTCCCTAAATATCTTGCTATTTGATAAAAATTGATTCAATAATATTTTAAATTTTAGGATTTATCGTTTGAGTGAAGATAGACTTTGAAGAAACATGGAACTTTTTCAATTTTCAATTAGGCATTATTTCTTGATTTTTTTTTTAAATTTCAAGATTCTTGAAAGATGCTTCTTGCTAATAGTGATCCAGAATAATTTTTAAACATTTGAGAGAAAAAACACAAAAAAAATGCAATGGTTTCTTGCTTTCTCTGCAGATAAGTTCTATGTTAACCCTCCAAAATAACAAAATTAAAATTTACCTGCTAAATTATGTGCAAGGCATGTTAGTTTTAATTAATTTAATTTAAAATTAATGAAAAACGAAACACAAACGAAAAATGTTTATATAGTTCTCAAATTGTCATACAAAAGTAAAATACTAAGTAATTTTTGAGTTAAATTCACTCATCTTATCTTTGATGTGTTATTATATGTACTATTAATAAAATTATAACAGGTAAGCAACACTAATTTTTTTCTTCTCATCTTTTTTAAGAGACTCTACAAAATTTCTTAACATTTTTATCTATTCGTATGCCTATAAATAGTAGCACCCAAAGATGTGACATAAAAATTGAACTCGACCTCTTCAATTGCAAAGCTGCAAGATTTACAAAGTTTACACAATCAACAAAGAATAACCCTCTTGTATTGGTTTGTTAAAACAAATAAAGTCAAAAGTTAAATTTTAGAAGAAGTTATACTTATACCTCAGACCCTACCACAGGACAAATGAAAGCCCCTCAAAACTAAAAAAAAAAAAAACCCAAGTATACAAAAAAGGAATAGTCCCACTAGTACGAAACCGGCCCAAAATGTTCTCTACTCTAAATGCTCTCTCATTGTGCATATATATTCTATATATACACACGTTCAAAACAAATGCAATAGGAGTCAATACAGAATCATCAAAATTTGAATTTCAAGTAAACATAAGTACAAGTATTTGAAAATGGTTAGATGGCAACGTTCTGATGGAATTGCTGCCGGTCGTCGACAAACGAACCAACCTACGTATGAAGATTTCCAGCCTATGTTCGAAAGAAATGAAGAGGAAGCATATCATGTTATCACCTTAAGTCTTCCTGGTTTGTTAATAATCACAAGAATTGCAAAAAATATTATAGCTTGTTTCTTGTCATCTTTGTATCTCTTATATTATTTTGAAAAGGAATGTTAAAAGACACTTTTAACCTTGGTCATAACTCACTCATTTTATAAGCTAGGCACATGTTTTTCGGATTTCAAAAACTTGTGATTTAGTATCAAATTTTTGAAACTTGATAGATAATTCTTTAAACTTTTAAATTATATTATTTAATTATGGCAACAAATTTAGACTTGTTATTTATGAAATTTAGTAGTTATTTTTGAGTTAACCCCACTTATTAAAGAACCAAATAAATCAAAGTTATATTTTTTCGTTTAAATTAGACATAATTAGACATGAAAAAAGCAAGATCTATTTCCGTATAGGTATTATATAAAATTTATAATCAAACTATATCATATAATATTATTATTTTTAAATCAAACATCAAACATTTTTTTTATTACATATGAATTTTTTTCAATTTTTTTTAATTATTATAGATTGAAATTACTAAACATATACTTAATAAATACATTTTTTCGTTATAATGCTTAATTTCAATAAAATTATGTTAAATAAAACCATTTAATTATTTTTATTAAATTACGAAATCTAATCAACCCAATTCATGATTTTACAAAACTAGAATAATTATTTTGAAATAACTATAAAACTAAATCAACTAATCCAACACTTTTATAAAAGGCCAACTCAATTAAAGAGTACGTCTCTTACTGTAAAATCTTGGCCACCATTTGGTTAATTATTGGCTAAACCTATGTATGTTATCATATATTTTTTTGCATTTGAATTTGTAGGATTTGTAAAGGAACAACTAAGGATAACATCAGTGTATAACCCTCGTGTGATATGGATCCGAGGAGAGCGACCTGTTTTGAATAACAAAAAGAGCCGTTTTAAACAAGAAATTACAGTTCCACCAAAATGTGACCTAAATAATATCCATGCCAAATTTCAAAATAGTATTCTCACAATCAAAATACCAAAAGATGTTCCACCAAAACTACTGACTTCGGACGAAGAAGTCCAAACAATCCCAGAGAAAACTCCAAGCAGTACTTTACAAGCTCCTGCTGATCAGCCACCAAAACCCACATTGACCAATCAAACTGAAAGACAAAAGGTTGATCAGAAAACGATTTCAGATCAGCAACAGGCACAAAAGAGTAAGGAAGAAGAGACTGTTCAAAAAGCCAAAGCAGGAGCCAAGTCGGACAAAGTTTCTTCTTCAAAGCAAGAGACTCCAAGCACTTCAAAAGTTCCCGAGCAGCCTAAGCCTCGGACGGTCCAAGACAGCAGTGTTTTGCCAAAACACACGCCAATCACAGTCGGGTCTGATAAACAAAAAGATGAGAAAAGTTCTATTGTTTCGTCAATTGCTCAGAAACCTTCTCCGGACCTGCCACAGATACAAAAAGAACCCCATGAAGTGGTTGTTCAAAAACCCATGACAGAACCCAATTTTCAAACGGTAGATGAAAAGCTTGGAGAAGCAAAAGCCGATGAGAAAGGGAAAGCTATTGAAAGAACCTTACAGGAGGAAAAAGAAAGGGAATATGAGAAAGGAAAAGAATCATCCGTCTCAGCTGATCATCAAAAGGGCGAGGAAATAAATAACAAGGAAAGTGGTGGTTTGATAGAAGAGAAACCCAAGGAAAAGTGTGAATGGGCAACAAAATATACGTTGGGAATGAAAAATGTGAACGAAACAGCAAAGGAGGCACTGAACAATGTACCAAAGACAGTGAACGATGAAGAGATGCAGCTCTTGGTGAATGTTGGTGTAGCAGCTCTTGTGCTTGTGGGGTTCGGAGTATATATTTCCTCTAGCTTTGGGACTTCAGGACAAAATCATAAATGAAACCCCCAAGCGCTTTGTTATAATGATATACATCAACCTTGCCTTAACCGCCTAGCTATACCCAATAGTTGCATAGTGTAACGAGCCATATGACTAAATAAAACTGTGTATAATTTTATAAGCCAAACGTGGGAATTACTCTAAAAATGAATCTAAGATTCTAAGTAATTGTCAGTAGAGCAGTTATTATAGAACAAGTTGCTCAGGAGTAAATTTGACTAAAATTGTACCTTTAGTCCCATCCATTGATTGCAGTTAGAATTCACCAGCATGAGATTCCCAGTCTCTCCTGCTTTACAACTGACATAAGTTAATCGACTATTAACTAGATATGAATCTGTTTTCAGCTGAAAGCGGAAGGTTTTAAAAAACATAATAGACGGAAGTTTTTCAAGTCATTGCAACTTGATTTCATTATATCAACAAAACAAAAGATAAATTAAAAAGTACAATCAAATGTTAATCATCAGAAACATCATCTCCATATAAACCATTGCTAGTCTCTTGATCAAGGAAAGACTTATTTTTAGGTTTTGATGGTCTACTAAAGGATTTTAAGGGTTTCTTCGTGACCTTCTCTGCCTGCAACTCCAACCCTTTCTCTGATGGCCTCCGTTTTCTTTTTAAGCGGGCTCCTCCTGCGTCCTCTGAAACAGAACCACCAACATCATATAAGCATAAAAATTTCATCCATATAAGGTATGAGGAAGCAAATATGTGGAGACTTATAATCCACCCTAATTCCTAGGAAATGAAATGAGCAAAATAAGCCAATATCGATATCAATTTGGTGTAATTTTTTGCAATGACCATTCACGTCTCAATTGCTCCGCAATAGGGGTTGTAGTTGTAAAGGAACCTATTAAGTACCCATGAACTAATTATTGGGAAATTAACAATTTGCACAAATACAAAATGTCTCTACTTCCATGAATGGTCGGTCAATGGACAAATCCATCAAAACTTTTGGTTGCTCCTTGCATGCATATATAATTAACAAAAAGGTTAAAATTCATGAAACAAAATACAACTTAGCTCTTAAAATACATGCAATAGCTCCCCACCCTATATGCATGCATAAGACCCTCAACTCAGATCCTATCAAGATAAATGGATCAGCAGAGATAGCTTCTAAGTCAGCACAGAAGTTCATAATTGTATATCCAAGGCATAATCTTACCATCTAGTGGACTTGATTCATGATTCATCTCTCCTTCTTCTGAAAAGGGAGATCCTGAATTATTACTTTCCACCAACTTTGAAGAACTATGCATGCCCTTCTCTGGTTGCTCAGTGACATCAGGAGAGGGAATTGCTGGCAGAAAGCACAGTTCCTCCTCTGACATATCTGAATAACTGAAAGTTGAATCCTTCTCTATAGTGACAATGTCGACCTCATCATCTTCATGGAAATCAGATTCTTTCACCTGCAAATACATATTCACTTAAGAAACCATAAGAAATGAACAAATATATACCAAAAACATTCTAATTTCATCACCTTTTCAGCTTCAGGAATCAGATCAAATTCATCTTCGCGTTCTACATACTCTTCATTCTCTTCAAGTTCTTTGAAATCAGGAGCAAATGCACTCCAATTCTCAGTGTAATCTTTAGCCCATATATAAACCAATCCATTCCATGAAACAGATACAACAATAGGGTGAACAGGATGCCATGCTAAGTCAAATAAGGCTTCCTTTGGCCCCTCGAGGATTTTCACAAGATGACCAACCCTATCCCATATATATATCTTGTGCTCTCCTTTGCTTGCAGAACCACCAACTACCCACTCACCATCTCCACTAAAACAGGGTGCCTTCCAATGCACCTTTGTTATTGAATCTTGAAACTCCCGAAAAAGTGTTAAGTACTTGGATCCAACAACCTTCAGCTTATCAACACCATCTATACCAACAATGGTCTCATTTTGTTCAACTAGGGTTTTAAGCCCATCTTTTAAGGGAAGAAGGTTTTCATATATTCTTATGGTTCGGTCATTTGAATTTGTAAGTAGATACTGTCCGTTTCTACTGAAAATTATGTTTTTTATCACAGCACCTCCAGAAATGGAAACCATAGCTTGCACTTGGGTGCTTTTATAGTCCACTATAAGTATTTCCCCTTTGGAGTTCCCTACATAAACAAGATCCCCATACTTGTTAAAACAAGCAGCTGTTGGACTGAACGAGGGAGTTCCATCAGACACTTTGTTCCGTGGTGGAAGAACAACCCCAGAGCCAGCATCAGGAACAGAAACTGGAAGCATAGTTGTGTTTCCTGTATTCAAGTCGACAATCATGGGAGCAAATGATACAGGACATGCCAAGCAGATCGACGGTATAGAAGAACCAGGATATAGCCGAGCTTGTAGAGGGGTGTGCTGCAAAGTTGTACGTGTTATTTTCTCACCTCTTACAACATCCCACAGTGTCAATGACTTGTCAGCAGCAGATACAAGAATGCAATGGCCATATTTTGACCAACATACACTTGTTACTGCAGCACTACAATCTTCATCACGAAGCTCCTTTGCTACACCTCTGGTTTCAAAATCCCAAATAATGCAACTTCCATCAGAGCAACCAGCTGTTCCAGATAATTAAATGCAACATATTATTTGTCACATGAACATTACTAGAAATTTAACCACCAATCATAATTTTCATATCTCAAGGACGTGCACAAGCAATGAGTATAATTGTAAAGTAAACAAAGGGCCTGTTTACATTGCTGGCTCAACTCAGATTATTGACAAAATAACTGGAATGAGTAAATATTTTGTAAAATGTATACCAAGCTATTTAAAAAAAATGATAACAAACCCCTATATCATAAAAACATAAATCTGCGCCAACAAGAATTATCCACAGCTAGCATGTATTAATTTAAACTGCTAACATTAAACCCAACAACTACTATGCATTTTAAGGATGCATGTGCAAAAATTTTTTTACCAGCCAGTAGTTACAAGAGAGTTAAAAATATTTTACACAGCTAAGCAAAATAAGAATCGAAAATCCTACACTTGGAAAAACATCTATCAGAGGAAGAAAAGAGAAAAGAAGATCAATGTCTAATTTTTCATATGAAACGAAAATCAATGTCAAAATGATATAATGCAGCTATCTAGATTTCGCTTTTTATATAGCAGCTGAAAACAAAAATATGATGCTCTAGTCTCTTAGATGGTTTTATAGTTGAAAGAAAATAAAACCAAAGGATATCAATGAAGGTACAAAATAAGTAAGAAAATATCTCAATCATGATTCCTTCGGTAGCTCTTGTCTAGTACATACTTTGATGTGTTGATAAGAATCATTATGTAATTTGTCTAGGCTGACCAAAAGAGTCAAAATAAATGAAGAAGGGGAGGGAGGGATTATTTCATTTGTAGCACATCAAATAAAATATTGACTGGTAGTGCCAACTAGCTCTACATGAGGTTTAATTAGGGTTGTTAAAATCAATTTGGCTATCTCTCGCACAAATAATATCCAAAATTCAAGAAAGAGCAGTAATACCCTATTAGGCCTTCATGTGGATAAGGTACTTATTACCACTTTACAGAGGTAACTCCAAGAGTAAGAGGCATCAACCCAACCATTTGCATGGAAGTGACAAGCACTACAACAATTATACATCAAAATTTTGATGAAAGCCTCCCTAAACTATGATGATAAATTACGAGAATGACAAGAGTTAGATGGGGTGAGTCCCTTGTAAAACAAAACTACATGGCTACATACATTCATACCCAACCAGGCCAAGAAAAGTGTAACAACCACTTTTGAGTACTTGCCCTTTCAAGATCGACTTGTAAGACAGTCCGAAGTGGTTATTACTAGCCACCTGGCATCCCTTACAAGCCTATTTTGAGAGGGCGACTATCCAAAAGTGGTTGTTACATAAAAGTAAAACTCTCTTGTAAGGGGGTGCCATGCGATTATTATCCTACTTACCAATCTCATACTAAACAAAGCGGGACACTTTTAGGTCCTTACATTTTGACCCCTGTTTTAGAACCGACATCCAAGGCAGCCCCCCATATGGGCTGGGTAGAATTCACCTGCTTGTAAGAGAGGTTACCAAGTGGTTCTTAAGACACTCATCTATCTCATCCATACTAGGCACTGTTGGACTCAATTACGTCCTTACACAAAGGCTGAACTTCAAAGTGCACACATAGCCACATAATCAGAAACATCAAAGCTCTAACCAGAAAAAAAAGCAGCAACTCATGAAATAAATAAAACCCAGAAAAAAGAAAGCACAATGCTTGAGAAAATTACCAGCAAGGAGGGTACCGCGACGATTAAAGGCGATGCATTTCATAATCCCATGTTCCAAATACTCCTCTATAACCTCCGGAAAATCTCCTTGCAAGGGATCTTCACCATATACCAAAAGATTAGGTCCAATCACGTTAACAAGTTATAAAATTTACAAAATCCATTACCAAGCAAGAGAATTTCTACTAATAAATCAAGACAATGTTTGAGGAATTGAACGCAGACGAAAACGAGGAAGAAAAGAAAAGGCTTACCGATTATTGCGGCGTCCATCGTCTCTTTGAGCTTTGAAAGCCAGAGCTTGAGCTTTTGTTTCTAGAGAGAGATTGGGCAGGCAAAAACAAAAATCTTTGTTACTTGTTTACCGTTGTTGGAGGAGAAAGAAGGAAAATAAAGAACATAAACCCTCCAAGCTAAGCCCGCCACAATCTCGATCAGTCCCTTTCTCTCTCTATTCTTTCAATTTTTCAGCGCTATGCCAGAGATTTGGGGCGCCACTCATCAAGCATCGTTGTCGACAAAAATCGATGAAAAACAAAAATTAAGAGAACAAATTTAAAATCTTAAAATTTAAGAGAAAATAAATTAAATAATATAATACATAACACAATTAAAATGCCAATGATATATAAATTTATACATATTTAGATTATATTTGGTTATAAAAATATGAATAACAATGAAAATAATTCAGGATATTTTTATGTTTAGTTTGACTAAAATATGTAAGATATTTCAATAATAATAAAAATATTCATTGTGCTCGTATTATTTATGAATAAATAATTTATTTCATATGTTTTTATAATTGTTTATTATTATTTTTTTATTTTATTTTGTTTAAAGATTAAAAAATATAATTTTTTAATTTTATTTCATTTATAAATTTTATTTTAATATTTATCATTGTTTTGATTTTATTATTTAAACAAACATAATAATAATAATAATAATAATTAAATTAAATTTCATTTCTATTATCATTTTTATTCACGTTATGTTTCCATAATATAAATCAAACATAACTTTAATACATCTTACTTGACAAGAAAAAAATAATCTTAGTTCGCACAAAGTTTTATATACTAAACCTATTAAGTACTTAATCATAAGATAAATATGAATACCATATAATCTCGTTAAATAAATAAAGGGATAATAATTATCTCTTAAGTATCCTAAAGAGAGAATTATAGATAAATATCCACGATATTATAACAAATCTATCTATATATGTAAAATATATATATGACGTTAAATCATCTTCCAATTCATATATATATTTACATATGTACACAATTTCAAATAACTTAACTTGAAATATAATTTCTATTGTATAATAAAAAATCTACCAAATATTATCTTTCTTCTTAGTCACAGAGTGAAACCTAGATGTCATCTACCTTCATCATCTCGTTACCAACTTAAGCATTAAAGGGCCAAATTTCACCACCCGTATAGTACTTCGAGATCTTAATAATTTGTTTCATATCGTAGATCCACGGAAAACAATCATACTTAATATTAACAAAAAATGAAATCAACAATTGAATGTTTGTAACACCCCCAAATTTACCTCGAGGACAAACTTAAAAGTATTATTATTTTTAACTATATTTTTAAATGAAACCAATGAAAATTTCTCTTTTTTTATTTAATAATTATCAAATGAACTACTGTAACATTTATCATAAAATATTTTGTCCAAATAAAATGTAACATCAAAATTCAAATGAACAACAAATCATAAGAAAATGGATTTAAAACTAATTAAGTTTTTAGAGTTCTTTTGATTTGGGAATCACTTATCTTTACACACCACTAGTAATCTTCTACTTATCTTCCAAGATCACTATTCATCATCTAAAAATGTTGAAACAAATATGAGTGAGTGAACACTCTATAAGTAAATTCGCATGCGGTATGCATCACGAGTGTTGGATATAAATTTCATACAAATGTTAATTTCTTATAGTTACATATACTTTATTTCATTTGTTTAGTTATAATATCATTGTTAGCTTATTATTTCCATTTCTTTCATAATAAGACCCTTCTGTAATACATATGCTATCACTTACTAATAAATCATGATTTTTAGAACCTGTTCTAACTATCAAATCTATGATAATATCATAATAAGAGCATAACATGAGTGCGGTCTAAATAAGTCATCTCACACACACATATGTGATCCCAAAAAGGACAAATCGTCTTCTATGGCCATAGGAAGAACCTCCCTACATGCCATCATTTATTTATTTCATTTAATATTAGTGGGTTTGACGATCCTCATATGCCCCTTGCACATTCAACATTCAAGATATATGTATACACAAAAAAATTAACATGTTATTTAACACAATTTGTTTTTGTAAGTATCTTATTTCATACTTTCATAGTAATTTTTTTTCTTCATTATAATATGTATATCTTATTTTATAATATCAGTTGTATCTAACGTTTCAACATTTGTACATGGTATGAATATTTCATAAGAAATATATATGTATGAGTTTATATCATATTATCATACGATTCAACGGTTACATAAATCCTAATATTTTGATTTTAAAACTTAAAATATCGGAATTAGTTGCTAGAAAATTGTTATTCAAAATTACCTAGAATCCTATCTTGGTTAAAGTCCTTGTGAACCGAATTTTGGAAGGATTTTAAGTGCATTTTCAACACCATTTTTATTGAAAAAAACTGTTTGAAAATTACATTATTGTCCAAATTTGATCACAAATAAAAATACCTACTTTTATCCCTTCTTTCTGCCTATTTCAATTGTCCAAAACTATCTAGTTTTGTGTCCAAAACTGACCAGAAAAATAATTGTGTTTGTCGTCCAATTTGAACAGCTCATTATAGTTTCAAATCAATCTATTTTGTTCTTGTTGTCCAAAACTAGTGCATGGTTGTCCACCTTTTCCAAGACAAATCTGAAATAGTTGAGTCTTTCCTTTACAATCCTTTTTGCTTTGCATCCCAAAAAAATTCATTCTTGGTGTGTCTTGACTTCTTAGTTATTGTTTAATCGTTTGAGTCAACATTGGTGTTAATTGAACTCCACAAATTAATTGATCATTTGCTTGAAATTTTTGTTTGCTAAGGAATTAAAGAATATAAAAGTGATCAACTTGAGAGTTAAACACTTGAGACGAGAGTTTAAGGAAGTTTTATGGAACAGTTAAAGAAAAATAATTTCTACACTAGATGCCATGTTAACAACAAAGTGTGTAATGTAATCATAGATAGGGAGCTACACTAACTTTGCTAATACTATCATAATTCAAAAATTAAGCTTATTAACTTTGAAGCACCCTAGATCTTATAAATATAATGGTTAAATAATTGTGGGGAGGTAAGGGTAACTAAACAAGTATTTGTGTCCTTTTCAATTAGAAGGTATCATGATGAAATAATGTTATTCTAATACTAAGGGGTAATATCTTATTGGTTAGGGCATGAAAATTTGATAGAATAACAATCTATACTATAATCACAGATAAATACTTAATTATAAAAGATAATAATGTCATGACTCTTGCACATTTGACACTAAATTAATTATACTATGATTATTTGAAATTAGAAAGATAGAATGAAATTAGTGATGAACAATTAAAATAAAATAACGTTAAAAAAATATAAGTGAGAAGAATATTGAAAAAAATTTAGTAAAAAAAAAGAGAGAAAAATGAAAGAAAAGATACAAGTGAAAAACATGAATTAATTAAGAAGAGAAACAAGAGAGGGAACATATGTTAGAGTGGAAAAAAATGCATGTTTTATTGCTCACAAATTTCTGCCTCGTGTTATTGTTACCTTTTTATAGAAATATGAACTCTAATATTAATTATTAAGAATGAATCATCTTAAAGAATGAGTGCATTATACAATCTAAGAAACTCAATGAGACACTTATCGGATTAATTCATTAGCACACCAAGAAAAGTACAAGAAAGACCTAATTATTTAACTTACTAAAATTTTAGCAAATATAGGAAGCTTTGAATTTGGGCTAAGAACATCATTTGAAGCCCTAGCCACGGATAAGGAAGGACTTTTGGACTATATTACCCTTGATTTTTTTAGTTGTCACTTGGAATAACTTGTAAGGAATTTGAAAGAATCTTAAATTGTAAAGTTATCTTGAAAGCTGTCAATATTATTGTCATACCTTTCTCGTTTTACATCCGATTGCTATGATTCAGAATGTGTTGGAAAGATAATGTCCAACAAACTTTATTGAAATATGATTTTTTAAATTCGTATGTATACTAGGCCAAAAGGCTCTTCATCTGCACTACAAAATCTGGACAGATTTACATGATCTTTTAAAATCTTTTTTTTTTAGGATTTTTGTTATTTATTTATTAGTTAGATTTAATGATTTAGTTTTAAGATATACGTAACTGTGGTTGCTGAATCAAAAGTACCCATTGATGAATAAAAATTTATAAAGTTTAAAGCTTTGAGTTTTTGAGTTTCTGTGTTCCTAATACAAACCAAAACTTCTCAAAGGTTGATATCTTTCGTGATGTCCTTATACTAAGGTTGATGGTTAAATAATAACCATCAAATCAAGGTACTATCATTCTTATATTAAGGTTCTTTACTCTTCTATCATTCTTATATTAAGGTTATTGACTCTTCTATAATCAATGAGTCGAATTACTATTCAAAATCTGAAATTTTAACTTTTTTGGGATTTAATCGCCATCTTCTCTGTGGATTAATGGTTATTACAGTTAAAAGTTGGTCAGTCCAATATTTTCCTCAAAACGCTTTATCAAAAAGTGTACTAGACTTATAACCAAGACAATGTAGCCTGGGCGATGTGAGACTCGCTCACTCCTCACATCGGACGGGAACAGCAATGATCGCTTACCGCGTCAAGTAACCAACGGTCACGGAGGCGAGTAGGGAGCGGCACATCAGGACTCGAATCGCTCGATACCAAATTGAAAGTCGCGGCCAATGTTTCCCTCAAAACGCGCTTATAAGAAAATGGGCTGCCCAGACTTATAACCAACACAATGCTGGCTTCTATGGGCGATGTGAGACTCCAACAGAGCTGATCCTGGGAGTCCCGATGTGCCCGCTCCCTACTCGACTCCGTGACCGTTGGTTACTTGGCGCGGGTAGGCAGTCGGTTGCGGTGTTCCCGTCCGATGTGAGGGGGAGTGTTGGAGTCCCACATCGCCTGCAGAAGCGACATTGTCGGTTATAAGTCCAGGCGACCCATTTTCTTATAAGCGCGTTTGAGAAACATTGGGCCTTGATTTTTCAATTTGGTATCGAGCCGATTCTCAGTCCCGATGTGCGCTCCCTACTCGGCTCCGTGACCGTTGGTTACGCAACGGGTGCGCTGTCGGTGTTCCCGTCCGATGTGAAGTGGGGAGTCCCACATCGCCTGCAGGCATTTTGGTTATAAGTCGGGCGGCACCCTTTCCCGATGCGCGTCTCGGGCGATGGGACTCCAACACTCCCCCTCACATCGGACGGGAACACTGCAACCGACTGCCTACCCGCGCCAAGTAACCAACGGTCACGGAGCCGAGTAAGGAGCGGGCATATCGGGACTCCCAGGATCAGCTCTGATACCAAATTGAAAGCTGGGTAGCCCAATATTTCTCTCAAAATGCGCTTATCAGGAAAGGGGCTGCCCAGACTTATAACCAACACAGTGTTGGTTTCTCTGGGCGATGTGTGACTCCAATACTTACTTGTTGGGTTCGATTCAAGGCATTAAATGAGAGAGAAAAATTTGTCAGATCTTGGTTAGTATGTAATTTTGATATCAGATGATGTATTTGTGTGATGCAAATTAGTTTTATTTTTCAATGTTTTCATCAAGACAATTAGACTTTTTTCTAAAAAATATCCAGGGAAATTTTTGTCGATGCTTCCTGTAGATCCCAAACTAGGAAAAATGCTGATCATGGGTGCTATATTTCGCTGTTTTGATCCTGTTCTTACGTAGTCAGAGATCCTTTCCTGCTGCTTCAAGACAAAAAGGACAAAAAGTATTGGATTAATCTACTACTTGTCATGTGCTAGTACATAAAATTGGTCTTGCAGAAAAGACCATATTTACTTCCTCAGTTCGACGTTTCTGCGGGATGAAAAAATGCAGAAAGAGAAGGGTCAAAATATGAATATTGTTGGAGGAATTTCCTTTCTGCCCAAACTTTTGAGGCTATTCGATCTCTTCGAAAACAATTTAGTGGCATATTAAAAAGTGCTGGCTTAATAGATGATGATGCAAGCATTAACAAGAAATTAAGTCACAACCAATCAATAGTCCGTGCAGTCATTTGTTCTGGCCTCTTTTCTGGTGTAGCATTTGTGCGTGGTAAAACGCCATGATCTGCTTAAATATGTGCTTTGTGCTTATCTATATATTCACTTTAAGTTTTTTAGTTGAATTTGCTATGTATGTTATCTTTTGATTGCTAATTATACTGCACTGGTGCAGCTTGAAGATCCTAGCTTTGACATTCAAAAGGGAGGGAAGTATCTTATGGTTGCAGTTCATGAGCTAGTAGCTGGAGATCAATGTGAAGGGAGATTTGTATTTGGCAGGGATAGCAAGAAGCCTCAAGAGTTGAGTGACCCGAACAAGAAGCCTAAAGAGTTGTGTGACCAGAACTAGATGCTCAAAAAAAGAAAAAGAAAAAAAAAAGAGAAGAGAAAAGAAAAGGAAGAGAATAGATACCAAGTTGAGGTGGGGTTCTTCAAATATGAATAATTTTGAGTTTACCAAAATTAATTCACATAACGATTTTAATTTAAAATTAAATAATTAATTTTATGATTTATGATTTTTTTTTGTAAAAATAATCACCAATATATTTGATAACAATTTTTACTTATAATTCTCAAGAAAAAAATCAAAAATTATTTATAATTTATTTGATAATATTTTATGTTTTTTATTTATTTTTTCGAAAACTTAAAAAATAATTTTTTTTATTATTTACAAATTTTACGTTTTTAATCATTTTCTTCGAAAATTTAGAAAATTTATAAATATAAAATTCATAAGAATTAATTTATTCTTTAAATAATATTTTTGTGAAAAAAATAAAAATAAATTAAATTAAAAATATAATTCAAAAATCCTTTTTTAAAGATTTGGGAGTGATACCTTCAAAGTGAAAACAAAAACAAAAAAAAATTATCAAATATACTTAATTGAAAAATTATTCTAAAAAAAATTAAAAATTCATAATCAAAATTGTTATCAAGCTTATTACAATTGTTGGTTTTTTTTTTTTTTGAAAAAGAAGTTATTTACAAAAAAAAAAGAATAAAAAATCACTCGAAAAAAAATTAAAAATTCGTAATCAAACTTGTTACCGAACAAGATTACAATTGTTTATTTTTTTTAAAAAAAAAGAAAGAATAATGTGACTTTCTGCTAAAAAGAGGCACCTTTTTAAAGATTTGTGACTTTCTGCTAAGAAAAAGGTTTCAAGAAAGTTTTATTTCTCCTCGACCTCTTTCTTAACGCCCCTTCTCTATGGAGGCAGGATATCGAAATTGTATAGATTTGCTGAATTTTAATATTTGGAATATCTTCTCCTCTCTCCCCAAGTAATCTTGTGAAATTTGAAGGTTAAAAGAATAACTCACATTTTCCGCTTAATAATTGTGTAAAATACCAAGTAACAATCATGTCTTTAAAGTCATTGCAGAAGTATAATTTGAACTTTATTGATCAGAAACTCAAATAAATGTCTCAAAACGATCAAAATCTAGCCTCTATCATATCTATCTTCAAAATTGTATATACTCTGGATGCATCCACGATTGGCAAAATTAGACTCCCTGCATAATCCTACAAGAAACACAACATCAGATAGACGAACCACATGCTTCAATGATCCCCTTTTTACGTGTTCTCTTGGAATGAATGGGAGCGTGAAAGAGCAGCTGGATTTGATTGTAAAACTTGGTCGGCATCTAATTCATGTGAATTAAGATCTATTTTCTGTTTGAAAGCTTTGAAAATACCATCCCCTTTTAAAGGTTGACCCTTTTGTGGCTTGATACCCAATGTTGACCATATAGAACTCTTTGCAGCCTCATTGGGGTCATCAATCCTTAATGTCTTGGGCACCCAAAGACACCGTTCGGAACTTTCTTCCGCCTGAAGATTTCCATCTCTTGAATGTTTTCCCAAAGTTGGCAATCTATTACCAGAGCTACTGTTGTTTATGGAGCCTGACGAGGACAGGGTACCAGTAGATTCCAATGACAGTGCATTCCATTGTCTGCCATCCCAGGTTGGCATGTAACCCCAACATGAAGCAGGTACAAGCGGGAACGTGATGCTAGGTGCACAAAGCCTGCCGGGAACTGTCACCATAGGACGAGAAGCCATATGAGGAGAATTGGAATCGGAGCTATCCGGTTTAGCCATCATAGTGCTCCAGCCTACACTCCAAAGATAAGCTGATGGTGGAATAGGGCAATGCTGCATATTATTTGAAGGATCAGAATTATTATATTCTTTTCCTAAACATTCATTTTCACATGAGGTTGTGGCCGTTAAAGAAGAGTTGGATGATGATAGCTCCTCCGAATAATCTCCAGCAGCTGAGGATCGAATTTCAGCTTTCTTATGGTCTTTGATATTAAGCAGACTTTCCATAAATTCACAAAGAGGAGTATCTAACCCAAATTTTAGAGATCCTCCCATCTCCTTTATAGGTTGTGAAGAGCATGGTGAAGATTGAGCTCTGGTAGAGTTAACATTGTCTTCCTGATTGATAGTTGTAGCATCAAGTTGTCCTGCTGCCTGTTGAAAATGCGGAGATGGCCGCTTGTTCTGACGCCGTCCAGATCCTACAGGAACATTTCTAATTGTTCCTCCAGCTGTCCAATATCTATGGCAATTCTTGCAAAAATGCCTTGGTTGATTGACATTGTAATTGTTGAAATAGCAAAACTTTGTTTCCAAGCTGTTACAGCGAGGGCATGGAAGAATCTTATCAGGCCTTTTGAATGGCTTCTCTTTGCTGCTATTATTACTTTCAGCACATTGGTCCTCTCCAGAGTTATGATTCTTTACAATGCCATTTTCCCGATTGTGGTTTTCGGAAGTGCTCTCTTTGACTTGATCGAAGTCAGAAGGCAAATCTAGTCTGAAAGACTCATTTAGAAGAGTATTCTCTGCATCTGCTTTAGGTGCTTCTTGACATTCATCCTGAAATTTGAGATTACTTGTTTCAAGTTGGTTTAATTTCTCAATAGGTTGCTACTAAAACATAATGGAAAATTCACATGAACTTTATGATAAACTAGCTTTTCATGTTTCCTTGCTTCTCTATTAGGACTCCAAAACATAGCATCGGGCAAAAAGGAGACATAGGAATGCTAAGAAAAACTGAAACAAGTAACAAAATGTTCGAAAATCCAACCTTCCACCACAAGAAAGAGACAGGGAAGCAAAAGAAAATACATTCCTAATGTCATGTACGAAACATAATGATAATGAAATCTACTATTCCTAAAACTCTTCAAAATTGTTGGGTTAACTCCATAAGCAAAAAAAAAAAATGTAGATTTTTCGTAATGTCATAATAAATTGCAAGAAAATTGATTACGAAGCACCACCATCAGATACTGCTTTCAAGAGGTTTAAACTTTAAAGGGTGTATTACACTTTCACTTTCTTTACGACCAAAGGTACGAAAAAGAGATTTCACTCGTTGTTGTACACGGAGACCAAAGACAAACCAATTATATATCATTCAGCAGTTTTTTTCAGTTCCTTTCTTCCTCTCTCTTTCTTTTTTCTTTAAGCCATGTCTACTCTATACCATCAGTCTCTTTTGGCTTTCGATAATAATTTACAAGTTAGAGTTAGCAATCAAAAGAAGATTTTTAACATAAAAATATATTAACTGAGTGCATTACGACATAATGACTATACAGAGAAGGAAATGTTTGGTTCCTTTAATTAAGGGTGCAAATATCTAATCTCTACCATTTCACCCAAAAATAAAATGCTAATCTGAAAACGGTATCACACAAACGAAACACGGAGAGGAAATGAAGAACTGCAAAGTGACCCAGATTTCCATGAATCCAAAAACCAAACAAAAAAAGAACAGACATGATTCCAAAAACAGAAGGGGAAACTTTTTTTTATCAATGTTCATCTAATCAAAAAGTCAATCTTTAACTTAATAAAAAAAATAACCCAAAAAAAAGGAACAAAGCCTAAAAGCAGGAATGGAAGGTCTTGGGTCTAACCTTGACCATGGGCATATCTGGGAATGGAGAGACCCTCTGTAAAGACGGTGCCGGAATATTCCTTCCGAAGAGCTTAATAGCCGGATCTCTAAGTGGAACTGGAGAGGGAGACATTGCCGCTGGTGAGTGGGACAATACTCAAAACCACTGACAATATGCCCCCAAATCGACCCCAAAAACGAATCACACACAACCCGCTATTGGATAGCCCCAGCTTTTTTGGGTTATTTAAAATTAAATTATACTATTAAATTAGCAATTTATATATACTATGACTATGAAACATAACAATAAAAAATATAACACCTAAACCAAAAGTTTAAATGAAAATTGTCAGTGTACTATTTATCTATTATATATTATAAATTTATCAAAATTTTAATTGATTTATATTTTTTTTAAATTTTTTAAATTTTATATTTTATAAAAAATATTATATTCTTTTACAGATATCTTATTTAGATAAAAAATGTAAATTTTATAATATAAAAAATAGATATTATATTGATAAAAAATTACAAAATCAACTATTATCCCAACTCCTATCAACATAATAAAAGTACATTGTTAAACTTTGGATAGCTTTGAAAAAGTGTATATAAGAGGATGCATCCTTATAATTTCAATATTATTTATCTTGTAATTTTTTAAATATATTATATGTATTTATAATATAGTAAAATTTATAGTTTCGATCTAAAATAAATACCTTTAGAAAATATGATACATAAAAGTAATAACAAATATAATTACATGAAATATTAAATTTAAAAACATTTCACTTTATAATAATTTAAAAAATATATTTAATTATTTAAATAGTAACTAAAATATCTATTTTTATTAAAATAATTACTTGATAAAAAAATAATTAATTTTTTTAATAATAACAATAAAATGATTAATATATTTTAATAATATAAATAAAATCACTTTTAAAATATTTAATCTTTTAATTAAAAATCATATTTGTTCTTCAAATACTAAGAATATATTTACATGAGTTATTATAATTTTTAATAAAAATTAAAATAAACTTTTTACAAAGTAAAAGGTAAGCCTTTGGATTAGTTACCTTATATTGTTCTTCAAATACTAAGAATATATTTACATGAGTTATTATAATTTTTAATAAAAATTAAAATAAATTTTTTAAAAAGGAAAAGGTAACCTTTGGATTAGTTACTTGATATGGACGTGGTTACGATTATATTAATAATCGTAATTATTTCATATTAATTAAGTATATTTGATTAATAACTATCAATTATGAGTTTTAATTTATTATTTTTTGTTTAATCATATTTTTTATATTTTAATATTTATTCAAAAATATATTTAGTTTAAAAAATTAAATGTTAACTTAATTATTAATTTATTATATTATTTAAAATATTAACATTAATTTTTATTTTTTAAAACTATTTAGAATGTATTTTTAAATAAAATATAAAATATAAATAAATAAAATTCAATCTAATTATATAAAATATTATATATTTTTTATGTAATTATATGTATATAAAAAAATAATATTAATATATATTTAATTTTAGTTAACTAAAGTTTTAGTACTGTAATAATCATCTCCAACTTACGTTCTATTAGTTATCGTGATTTTCGAAAATAATCATCAAATTTTTATAGATAATTATAACAGTCTTAATCTTTAATTATATTAACATATAATGTTTATTATAAATATATTTGAAAATTTAAAATTATAGTTATATTTAATAAATATAAATATATTAAAATTTATAAACAATATAAAAGTATATAATAACAAACGTAATTAACAGAGAAAATATGCAAAATGATAAAAAGTGAAGCAAATACAGCTGTAGAAAGCTGCCACTATTGTTTTTTCTAGGAGAAAATTTATACAAATAATTCTTTACTCCTAGACATCTTAATAACTATAAAAAAAATTAAAATTCATATTGTTTCACTAATAAAAAACCAAGTTTCTTTTCAAAAAATTCAATGCATTACTCTTTTTTCCCTTGTCAGAACCTATACATACATATCTACTTCCATATTTATTATCAAACACACAAATAATATGTTAATACTCGAAATCATAAAAATATTAAAAATAAAAGATATATATATATATATATATTTCAAAGATGTGAAAAAAAAACTCAAAACAAAATTGAGCAAAAAATTAATTGAAATAAATATTTTGGATTTTTTTAAAATTGTGTAAAGATTTGGTAAGAGATTACGAACATTTATAAAATGTTTGGTTATCATTACTTAACCTATCATGAATGACCGATAGACTGTAACGAACTCAATAACAATATATAAAGATTGATGGGGTCAAACACTCATGATATATTCGATAGAAATTATTAAAATTTTGTATTTTTGAAAAAAATTGTTAAATTTTTTAAGGATGATGGTAACCCAATCTTCAATGCTAAAGGTTTACATTCTCCTCTTTAAGGCTCACTATAATAACATTTTTCTCATGTAGCATCTAGGTAATAGAATCCATTTTTTAATACAACTTTGAAATATATCAAAAAACCTATATACACCTTAAATTGATCATGCTCACTCTTATAGTTATATCTCATGTTTTCTAGTATACCCAATGAGATCATGTTATTCTTTAATGCCATCACATGTCTCACATTCATCATTTCAAATGTTGAACCATAATTGAGACGAAACTTCATCGACCCAACTCTAGCCACATTATATGGATAATTGTTTTACATGTGAATTATACCACCATTCATTTCTTTGTAATCATCAAACCAAACCTTGTAAGGTTTCATGTGAAAATTACATCCCTAGTCTAAGACCCAGACACCATAACTATTTCTCGAAGAAACCATTAATGTATTGACAGTATCATAATCTATCTCATCATTCGTCATCGATGAATCTCCAGTACTGGTATCTCCCTCGGTGGATTCATCCTTCTCCGGATACTCCCTTTTGAAATTCCATTTTCTTGTTATACAAATAGCATCTCACCTTGTCATTTGGACCATGAGACTTTGATTGATATTTTCTCTTACATCTAGTTTGGCTTATTTCTTCACCTCTATTCCCACTAATATGAAGCTTTTTTGTTCGCAACTCTAGTTCTCTCATTCTCAATTGAGAGATCACTAGGTCCAAAGAGATATCATATCGTTTATATTCAAGACCCTTTCAAAGTTATGCTCTAAGCTCTTTGCCATATTCATTTGAAACCCAAGCAATTGTTTTTTCAAATGAAACTTTTGAGACATCATCTTTTGCATATATATCTCATCTAACTCCCTTCATAATGTCTTTGCGGTCTTTGCACTTTAAATTTCACGAATAACATTATTGTGCAAGTGCAAGAAAATTGAGGTGTAAGTCGTCAACAATTCCTTGCTTTGATACTTCGTAAAATCATTCGTATATTCCGGAATCTTATCTAGAGCTTGAGCTACACTTTGTTGGACTAATAAACTCTTCATTTCACTCTTTCAAATATGAAAGCCACAGTACCATCCTACTTCTCAATTTCCATTTTACTCATTTTCAATATTCAAAGTTGTTTCTAGTTACAACTTAACACCACAATATCAAACACCAAAAATTCACACCCAACAACCATGGAATACACCCAAGTCAACAAGGTTATGATATCACTTGTTGTGAAAATGAATCTCCTATATATTACAAATATTGAACAAAACAAGAACAATACAAATATCCAAAGCAAAACACCCAAATGAATATATTTCAACAATTGCACTATAAACCCTAGAAATGGATATTAAAGATAATAAAAGTAGTAACAAGGAAAATGTAAGCAAGAACACAACAAGATTTATCGTGGTCAAGCCAATTATTATTATGAGTCTAATCCAATTCTTCACCCCTTCAATGGAGATGAGTACTACTAGCTTCAAATGTTAAATATTACAAATACAATAGGAGAAAACTTGAAGAGAAAAACACTCACACTTGAGAAATAAAACTCAAAGAGACCTTACAAAGCTTACACACTCATTAATGGTGGAAAAATCTATCATTTTTTCCTACTACTCTCTCTCTTACATAAAATGATATCTTGAATCTTCTAGGGTACACAATATGCTTATACATGCTCAAATGGGCCTTTGCAAAAATGCCCAACATGTTCCATTCCTCCTTAACTTAATTATGTGTCCCTTCTCGTCATTTGTTCTATTATTTTTACAACCTTAATCAATCGAACTCTTTCTCGATCGACCAAGCTATTAAAACTAGGAACTAAAATTTGGGCAAAAACTCCTTGATTGAAGTATGATTGATTTTCGATCAATCGACCAAGCTTGATCAATATACTTTCACTTTAAGCGATCGACATTCATTAGAAATTATTTTCTTTAATCTTCACAATGTTATTAGTCCAACCTATAATCTTGATCATTCATAAATATTTTTTAAACATTTTCATAGATTTACATCACATTATTACAACATCTATTCTAATCCTTAGATTAATATTAGTTAATCTCATTCATCGAGTAATTTTAAGTAACTCATGATTATCTTTTCACACTTATCTATCATAATATGAGATGTAACATAAAATTTTCTTCCAACCAAATCACCTTGAATATAGTATTGAATAAAATTCACAAAAATGATTTAAATAAATGAATTGCATGGCATATGATTGATGTTAAAACATGTTATCATAACTAGTAAAGAAGTGAAAAGTAAATAAATTATGTTAATGTATAAATTTTTTATATGTATTTACATAAATTTTAACAAAAGTAACATACGATAATACAAAGGCTAATAAATAAATAAATAAATAAAATGTATTGACAAATAATAATTGAAAATATTATAAAATAAGTCTAATTGAAACTAAAATTTTAATAAAATTTATTATACAAATAATTTAATGTCAATTAATAGCAAAAATAAAAAAATAAACTTAAGTCAAGGTCAACGACTTGCTCAATAAACTTTTCCCTCGTAGTATTGCAGTTGAAAAAACTATTTCTCTATCCTTTCCCAGGCAAAATCTTAAGGGGTCAATATATGAAATATATGGGTAAATAGTAATTATATTTTTGAAATTTGTTTAAATATTAAGCTTGTCTTAAATTTGAAAATAACATTAACAACATCCACTCTTACACTAATTTACTAAATAATTTATCAAAGAAGGGTAAAAATGTCATATTCCTTTCCACATTAAAAATAAAATCAAACTTTTATTTTAAAAATTAAAAATAAAATTAATAGAATATATATTTTCTCTTAAATAATTTCTTCTTTTCTTCTCATTTGTTTCCCCCCTAATGTGAAAAGGTACATAATTTGCTCGGTCTTTTGTTTTTATTTGAATAAATTTTCTTCATATCTTAATTTTGGTTTTATCTGTATTTTAATTTTAATTTTGTTTATCAAAGACGTGATATATTTAATTGCAAATTTTTTTGAGTTATATTTAAGTATTGTTTTTTTTTTAATTTAAGTTTTTCTTTTCTTTCTTTCTTGGTTAGCATTCATATTAATTAAGATTTTTTTTTAATTAAGTAATACCTTAGGATAGACAATTGACATAAACCTTATAATTTAAAACCTAATTGATATTTAGAAAAATCTTGGAGACTGGTATGATATGTACCCGGAAAGATATTTTTGAGTTTTTATTCAATTGAGACCGAGTCATGGACTAATGGGATCAAAACATCATATTATTTTCCCTCATGGAAAATATTGATTAGAAAACATATGAAAAATACTTTATATATATTCCAAAATTTATTGTGTTAAATGTAATATCTTTCATTATTCAATGTCATAGGTTTATTTTTTTCATGAACTTAATATCATATTCATAAAATTGTATTATGGTGGTTTTGATAATATCTTTAAATATTTTAGTAAATACTTTTTGCTATAAAGCCGTGTAACAAATAGTCTAACTCTTTTTTTAATTACGACTACAGACATATTACTGTACATGGAAAGAATCTTACATGATGCATTGAAGCTAAAGCACAAACCTAAGTGTATTGACCTCTATCCTTAGGATAGCAAAAAATGAATAACACCACATGTATGAACAAAAAGAAAACAAAAATCAACCTTGATGGTCTACCATGGTATTCATTTCTACTTGTACATCTCCTAACTGTCTTGTTGTATAGCCAAATTTCTCAGCTTCCCTTGCAATTTGGACATCACATGGATTATAGTATTGATAAAACTTTACCACGAACCGAGGAAGGAGCGCTGCTACAACAATTCCAAGCAAGCATAACCAAAACAATCCCTTTCCCGCTATATGAAAGATTGCCCTGTAAAATTATAATCAGCATTGCATACAACAGTAAATTATGCAGGAACTATAGATATTTATCCGATAGTTTTTCAGTGAATGTGTATTTCTGGAGCATAATTTAAAATAAATAAAATTTCATAAGTGGAATTTCTTTGTTTCATCATCAAAGCCTCTTTTGCTTTAGCTATTTACATTTTGTGGTAGAATTGAACGTGGCTAAGAAACGCAATCAGGACAAAACAATTTGTGTCCTACATGTGCGATAGTATGATATGCTTTTTGTTTGACAACCAAACAGGGTATTATTCTCTTGGGAAATTCAGTCCTTTACCGCTTTGCTAAAGGGAGGTTGGCCAATATTAAATAAGAGTAGTATTGTATGCATAAAGTAGCGTACAAATATTAGATTAGATGTTAAATTAGGAAGGTAAGATGTTGAAGTAATTGTAAAACCAATTATTAAGAGGGGCCAATAATATTATGATATATGGACTGATCAATGTATCGAGTTGTGATAGAAAATATTTTCAATTAAATAATCTTACTTGACAAATATGTAAAAAGTCTCCATTGGTACTATTGGGATAAGAGGACATACCAGTAACCAACTAGAAACGGTAAAGCATCAATGATGATGACACATAAGAATGTTGCAACTATAGATCCCCAAATGGCTGCATGAGTAATCCACGTCCACCTTATTACATCCATAGCCAAATGTAGGTTAACCAAAATAACCACAGAAAGTGTCCAGAGATCCCCTATGCTTGATGTATCAATTGTGCTTCCCCAATATGCAAAAAGAGGGATGAAGAACACAGCCATACTTTGCCACAGTGTATCAACAATTGTCAACCAAAACAATTTTGAGTTATAGCCTTCCTTTCTATGACCAACACCGTAGAGCTGAGGATACTTCAGTAGAGTTCTTCGGCTTAGGTCCTTGTCAAGAATTCCAACCAAAATTGTAGGTAAAGAAGTATAGATTACAGAATACAAGACGCTACTCCATTCATTGATGGCAGTGGTTAAAGTGAAACCAGTAAAGAGCACATACCTACAAAGAGTACATGATTTGGTGTCAAGCAAGCAATAACATACCAAAAAATATAAAAGAAATAGCCTGTTTAGGTGTATTTTTCTTCGAAGTGGTTTCAAGACAAACATTTAGGTATTTAGCACAAAACTATTAGAAGTAGCTTTGAGTAGTGTTTTGGTAATTATTTTAGGATGAGACTATGAATTCAAATCTACTTTTATTAAAACTAAGTATTACTTCTCATCACTTTCAACCTTAAGTAGAGGATATATAGGAAGATTTACTCACCAAAATAGAACAAGAACAAAAACTGCATTCCTGTAAAAGTTGTACAAGATCATGTATCCCATTCGTTGGTAATTCCAATGCCCATGGACTAATAAAAGGTGAACCAAGAAACTAAATTGGCCCATGGCAAAATCTGATGCCATTACAGCTTGCCGACCTTCTTGACCGCTAATACCAACTCCCACATCAGCCATTTGAATCATTGAAACATCATTAGCACCTGTTGATCATCCAGCAGATACTTAAAACATCATTCAAGAAACCAATAACAGGATAAACGACCTAAATTTATGCTTTCAAAAGTACATTGTGAAGAGAAATTACCATCCCCAATTGCCAGTGTCATGTCATCAGTCCTGTTTTTCACTAGGGCAACAATCCCAGCTTTTTGCAATGGAGCAACTCGGGAACAAAGGACGACGGCACAGTAACTTGATAACTCAAAGAGCTGCAAAGTAAAACCATAAAACTAGATTAACATAAATACAAGAACCTATGACTTAGAAAAGAGATCCTGAAAGACAGTAATTACCTTTTCTTCAAGTTCACTATCAAGAATATGAACAAGGCTGGTACCATCAATAATCAAGGATATAGGATTGACAGTGGTGCCTGAACTTCCTTCAGTATGATTACCCCCAGACACTGTCACGAGCTTCTTGGACATGACTATGGCATCTTCTAAACTTCTTCTGCATGATTCCTTGGAGTTTCTGTTGATGATAATCTGAGTCATCTGATTGGTAAGAAGCTTCGATGAGTAACCAATAGATATTGCAGTTTCTTGCTTGTCCCCTGTCAAAACCCAGACTTTGATTCCTGCTACCCTTAGAGACTCTATGGCTTGTGGAACCCCTTGTTGTAGTTTATCTTCGATGCCTGAGGCACCAATTATTCTGAGATTCTTTTCTATGGAGCTAGCAACCATTCGAAGTTGAGCAGCTCGGCCAATTAAGGCTGTACTTGCTGCCTCAAAGGATGAGTGCCATTGTTTGAATTCTGAAGGACTCAGGTCTCGCATCCCAACAACAAGTGTTCTCAAACCCAATGATGAATAAGAATGAAGATGAGCTTCAGTTGCGCGTATTATGTTCAGGTTTAATGCTCTATCTATTAGAGTGAACATGATTGTGTCAGCCCCTTTTACAAACACTTTTACAGTTTTGTCTGGACATCCTAGTATGACTGACATTCTCTTCCGCTCACTATCAAACTCGTGTAAACCCAAAACATCGAACCTGCACTGTCCATGATCCAGAAATTCATAAAAACTGGGAAATGTAGGTCTAGGTATAATGAAGGAAATATATGTTATGAAATAACTTCATCTCTCCAATGCTACCTTGTTGTTCCATCAATTAATTTGACATTACATCAAGTTATATGAAGCATGACAAATAAACACCAAACTTAAGCAAGCAACACTCCAGGTCATTTCATAGGGAAAATATTCCAGGTTATTTAATAACTAAAGAATTAGTTCAGTTATCACTTGCGGGTAAATAATTCTACGAGTCACAGAGATGCATACAACATTTTTCCCTAATGCAGCCCTCCTTTGGCACCGTAGTACCATTAAGAGCCACAAATATAAAATCCAAGCATCTGCTATCACTTACTTGTCAATAATCATCCTCTAAAATCATCATTTTGGCAGGGTAGAGAGTCATCATATAAGAGATACTTTAGTCTTTAGTTAATTAAAACAACAGTAATATAGGACTAACAAAGTAGATGAGGATCTTGCTTGAAAAGGTACTGTAGGACTTAGAAGTTATAAGAAATCAGAACAGTTTGCATGGATAGAAGCACTTTAATATACCTTTGCTTATTTCCTTGGACCTCAATAACTATATGGCCAGAGGTTCGCTCAATAAGCATAAAACCGTATGTCGCTGCAGCATAAACTAATGCTTGTTCATCAGGTGACTCCCCTTGGTAATCTACCAACTTCACTGTGGGATCAGATGTGTCTTCAACAAGAGGCACAATAGTATTGCAAGTTGCCAGTGCAAGAAAGAAATCATAGATATGTTTGCCTTCATTTGTGTTGTTTCCACCTTGGGAGAGTCTTAGAAGTTCTGGATCCATCTTCACTGTCATCTTTGGCCTTAACATTGTCCCGTTGTCTGAAACCAGATGAATTATTTAGAAATGAAGAAATAAAGGTAACTGTAGAAAACACTGGATAATGATACAGAGAACACATTAGAAACAAAAATGATTCAACTGAAAAAAATCATGATATTACAGGCATTTTTTGTTATAGAAATTATTATCAAGAGCAAAGTAGCATTACCCTGCACAGCATATGCTGCTTGTTGATTTTCTGAAATGCTCTCCCCACCACTGTAATCCATTCCCCAAATGCTTGCACAATGAAACTCCATTTTATTCTCTGTAAGTGTTCCCGTTTTGTCTGAGAATATATATTTTATCTGTCCTAAATCTTCATTTATATTTAAAGCTCTACACTGGAATCTCGATTTTGAGGCCTCATCATACAATTGGTCATCATGGATCATGAAATAAGCCTGACCAAGCCGAACAAGTTCCATAGAAATGTACAGAGAAATGGGGATCATAATCTGGAACACAATAACAGACATGAGGAAGGTGAAAAAGATCTCCATTCCCCATCCATAATAGTTATAATTTTCCACTTTTCCATCAGAAAAGTCCTTTCTCCTATAGAAAGGCAGGTAATCCAACTCATCCCTGTGGCGCCTTAACCAAACTGCAGCACAGACTGAGACAACTGTACACAAAGCAATAAGAAAGAATGAGAGCATAATTATCTCAAAGTTCATAAGGATCTCAAGATGGCTTCTCTTAGATGGTGCTCCAGCACTGTTAAGCATAACTTTTGTCTCCTGGCCACAATAAACTGCAATACCGAGAGCCCACTCAGTATTCTTGAGCTCACAGCCACGAAGAACAACATTAGAGGGTCCAAGTGATAACCTTTTCCCATCGATTTCCATATTTGCTTGGAATCCATAGATATTCCTGTTGGGTTTCTCACACCTAATCAACCCATTAATATTCTCCCTTTCGGATAATTTTGAATGTGTTTCTTGCTTTGCATACCTTGTCTTCAAATTGGATTCCCCATCCAAATTAATGGTCTGAACATAAGCGACTCCAGTAGGATCACTAGTAGCCATCATTACCATATCACAAGGAATAGTTTCGTTTGCTTGAATTTTGATGATTTCACCAACTTGTATGTATTTCCATCTCTTATGCTGATAATGACCATTTACCAAAACTGAGGCTAATCTATTATTCTCAATTTTATCAGACCTATGCCTCCTATAATCCTCATAAGCATCTTTGACTGCAGTAACTAACAACACAAAAGCTAAAGGCAAAATAGAAGCTCCCCTACCAAAAACAGCAAGCTGAGGAAGTTGATTGAGCACAGCAATCACAAGGAAATAAATGTATGCTACCCTATGAAATTGTTCAAACAAATTTCTAGGCAGAAATGTTAAAATTGAATACTTAGCTGTTCTAATGGAATTCTTAGTAAAGTCAAACTTCTCATTTGTTTTCTCAGGATCATTTATGTAGATAAACCTCGCATCCTCATCATTGATTTCCTTCTGTGATATGCTATAAGCTTCTGAATCAGGACCCTTTGATCCATACCTCAAAGGCTTCGAACCCAAATCGCCCAAAGTCACTTCCCGGAAGGAATTTGCCGCTGAAGATCTAGAATGGAATGAAGAAATGCTTCTTCTTGAAGACGAGCTGAAATTAGATTCAATATATGGGGAATTCTCATCTGGGGTCTTGGAGTCCATTAAGGAAAAGGTTTTGAATTGAATGAAACAGGGTTTTACAATATCGAGAATACAGCTCAAAGAGGTTCTTGAAATTGAAGAGAATTTGATCCAAAGTTGCAACTTTGAAGCCGTTCTGCACCCGATAGACAATGTTCAAGAAAATAAATAAACTGCCCAGATAATAATTTCAACCAAAATAACAGAAGACTCCAACAAAAAACTCCAAATTTTCAACAACCCCAAGAAACGATAAACTTCATCTTATGTTTCAATATGTACATGTTGTACAAAGACCAAACCTTTACCCTTTACTTGCAGCTAAGATTGGATTGTTGAAACACGATCGCTTCAAAACCACAGCATTCTATAGAGAGATGAAGAGAGAATTGAAATGGGTATTTATGAGAGCATGTGTGTGTTCTACAATGGTGGTTGAGAATTAAGGAAGGTCAAACTCAAAGGCATTGTAGAGATAGAGCAGCTACGGCAATAAATTTGCAAGAAGTCGTAATGGGTGGCGACAGCAAAACAAATCAAATATGTCAGAGTCAAATAAAATATTATGATTTCTTCTCTTTCTCTCTCCATGAATGATAAGAGAAGTCTATAGTTTACAGAGAGAAGAGAAGAAGTGAAGGAAAATGAAAGCTATTTTCTTTCAAATTTCTTCTAGAAGGAAAGAAGACGAATCACATTTTGATTATTATATTATAATTGATTTTTTTATGTTTTTTTTTTTGCTTCTTAATAAGTCTATGGGTGTCTGAATTTGACCGCAGTGTCTTTCATCTCCGTCTCTAGCAAAATTGAAACCCAGAGATACCGAGATAACGAGAGGTTCTTTCATTTTCTGCTTCCTTCGATTTTCTTGTTAGTTTCCTTTTTCTGATGAGTAGTTGAATTTTTGACTAAATTTCGTCTTATTTAATCAAGTTAATGAGCTATTTGAGGATAAAAATAATAGTAAATGCAGCCAGAAGAAGCTAATAATGATAATGAATAAATAACATATTTGGCAATTTATACTTGTACCGTACTTGTACTTGTATTATAGAACGTAAAAACAATGATAATGAATAAATAACCTATCTACGTGTTATAACATTAAAATAAAATATTAGAAAAAAAATATGCACTATAACTATACACTTAGAATTAGATTAGATGTTAATGTTTCATTTTAATGTTCACTAAAGATAGTAATATGTAATATAATTTTTATTTTTTTTCTTACTTATTCATTTTATATATATAATAAACATGTTATAAACAAAAAAAAAGAGAAAATATATTTTCTTCTACTAGAGCGACAAAAAAATTAAATTAAAATTATTGTTTAAAAATAAGAAAAAAAAGTATAAAAATAAATAAAGAATTGATATTTTTAATATTTATCTATATTTTAATTTTAATATCTACAATATTTAAAACATTTTAGTCAAAAAAAAATATTTAAACGATATTTAAGTGATATTTTCCATAATTTAATTAAAGATATAAATATCACGATTTCAAGATATATATAAAAATATATATATTATTACAATAACATCGATGATATGTTATATATTTTTATCCTTTGTACCAAAATGAGTTTTACTTATACTAATTATTCTTTTGTTTTTAGATTTGAGATTAATTGAAATATTAATAAGAACTTTTATAATAATAAAAAAACTGGAGTAATTAAATGCCCTCGGGTGCATTTCAGGTAAGGATATAAACATAGTTTAAATTAATTGAAAATTGGAAACTTATTTTTTCCATTTCCATGAAGAAAATCAAGAAGAAGAAAACTCATAAATTGACAAAAAAAAAATGGCCTGCTAGAATTGAGTTTTTTTTTCTGGGGCCTTTAATATTGTTCTTTATATATCATGACCAATGACACCACAACACATAGGCACATTGTGATTATTTATAGCACATTCATTATTAACTTTTTGTCCCTCATTCATCATATTAATTTGTCTCTCTCTTTTTTCCCTTTCGCTTTTTGTTACTTTCTTCTGGTCCTTTTATTTCTTTATATCAACTTGAAACCCTGAATTAGTCAATTAACATATCTTAAGTATTTTCTTGTTTGCCTTTTTCTATGCTTTATTTAATTAATGGAGTTTTGAGGAATTGATTTCATAATATTTAAATCAAATATATAAAAAATATATTTAATATATAATATTAAATTCCACACAGAAATTCTATTGAAAGTTCTTAATTCTTATCTCTTGATAATCATCAAATTTTGCCTAAACAATATCTAAACTCAATTCATGAGAAGTTTAGTAGAAAAATTAAATTGAAGGACTTTAAATTTCTTATATCTTTTAATAAAAGTTTTATAGTTATTAAATTATGTATAAAATTTATATTTTTTTTATAAAAAAAAATGTACTTTAAATTGATCACTGTTTTTTTTTTCTTTTTAAAAATAATCATATGATAAACAGATGACCGTACTTTTAAAGATATTTTTAATTAAAATTATAAAAAAAAAAGTCTTTCTCGTCCTCAAACCCCTAAAATAGAAAATTCATACCCCAATCTACAAACACAATTTCTTATCTCCCAAACACCAACCCTAACTGAATAATCAAAAACCATCTAACGTCATCCCTATCCCAATCATAGCCCATTTTGGATTAACCCAAGAATTTAGAGTTTCATTTTGAAGCATTTTTACAAGTTTGGGAGAATTATGGTTGATTCGGTCAAACCTTCTGGGGTGAAAGATAAAGTTTTTAATAATTGGTGGTGGTTTATTAATTTTCAAGTTTTGGGATTTGTATTTAAAAAAAAATTTAAAATGTAATCATGTGTCAAACGTGTTAATGATCAAATTAATATTAATGTGCATCTTTTCTTAAAACAATATAATTTTTTATATGCTACTTAATAATTATACTATTTTTATATAATTTTATTGAAAGTTATAGTATCATTCGATAAAAAAAAGGATAATGGGAAGATGTTGTCCAAAAAAAAAAAGCCAATGGAAGAGTGGAGAAAAAATTAAATTAAAATGTACTTCTTTTAAAAAAAATAACAAAATTTCTTTAAAAACATTAATATCACTTAAATTTTCATTTATATGATATATTAAAAAGCCGTGGTCTGAGATTCAAAAGTTTTGTTGTCGTCTCGCATGCTTCACCTTCTTTTTCTTTTTTAGCATCATTATACATTTATTATGATTATAGCATTATTTATAACATAAAATACATATAATAATAATAAAAATTATAATATTATTATAATATTAATATTTAAATTTTTATATTTTATATCTAATATTTTATACTTAAAACTAAATTATCATTCGTCCTTTTTTAACTTTCTATTAAAAAAACACACTTAACAATAACAATAAAAATTAATTATTGTTACGGTATCAATACTTGAAAATTTGTTTTTTGTATGAAAAATTTTATACTTATTATTAGATTATATGGTTATAATTATATCATCACTTTTTAATAAAAAAAATTAAAACATAATAATATTAAAAAATTATGTATTTTTATAATATCAATATTTGAATTTTTGTTTTTCTAGATGACATTTTACACTTAATACTAGATTATTGTTCATTTTTTTTAAATTATAAATAAATTTAAATTTTTTTGAATTTTTAAAGCATTATTTGTACACAACTTTTTAATAAATAATGTACTAAATAATAATATACTTTTATAATATCAATTTTTAAACTTTTAATTTTTGTATGGAATATTTTACACATACCACCGTGAGATTATCACCATTTTAATAAAAAAAATGCACAAATAATTTTATAAAAATTATGTATTGTTATAATATTAATAGTACAATTATTTACTTTTTATACATATTATTTTAGGCTTACACCTAGATTATAAGATTATAATTATATTATTTCTTCAATTCATATATGAATTAAAATATATTTATATTAACTTAAATGTTTTGTACTTTTAAAGTATTATTTGTACACATTTATATTATTCAAATTCTTAAAATTATATTATAAATTTAAAAAATTAAATTTTAAATATATTACGCATAATAACAATATCAAGATTTAAATATATACTTTTGAATATGACACTATATACTTAACACTTTATTATAAAATTATAACTATTTTTTTAATTTAATAAATTTTTAAAAATTCAATTTTTAAAACATTATTTGTTCTCGTTATGAATTTACAAAATTAGATTTTTAAATATAATATGTATAATGATAATATTAAATATTGAACTTATATTTATTAACTTGTAAAAAAATTATGGTTTGATTTTATCGTTGTCTGTCTTTTTATCAAAACTTCCCCAATCTACCATGATAGCACGAGACTATCCAAAAGATAGTACTAACTGACTAACTTATTTCTTTAGTTGATTTTGGGTTTATTAAAACCATAATTGTTTAGTGTTCTAAAAATATTTTAGTAGAGTTTTTCCTAAATTAGCACTAACCATCTTGTAGTAAAATTATAACAATTCTCATATAATATATTTTCAAATATTAACATATATCTTAATCTCTTACATAACAATAAAGTAACTCATATTCATCAACATGGATATACATCATAATATAAATGTTATACATCAAATCATAAAGCTTTTTAATCATTACTACGAGTATATTTATACACCAACCAAAATTTACTAGACAAAAAGTGTAAAGATATAAAACAATCTAAATTGTATAATAAAATATTGATCTTATCCTCCCAAACTTTTGGTCACATATTTTTCTCAAAACTTCTACTTAAGGAGGAAAATATAAAATGTGAGCTTGAAAGCTAAATAAGTGAATGAGTATCATAAATATATGTAATTGTAAGATTAAAAACTGTGAATGAAATGGTTATGACTTATCTTGAAATAACATATTGATAAAAATAATTTACATAAGATCTTTAAAATATAATAATGTATCATATTTTCAGTTGCCATGAAATAACATTTTGTTGAAAATGATTTACGTTTGATAATTAAAATTTATTAACAAGCTATGATTAATATACATGCTTACATACAAAATACACACTACAAAAATCAATCATGTGGTGTGTATTAACATGTTTGCATACAAAGTGTACCTAACTATGTGCGTGTGTGAATTATTAATTTACAGTAACTAATTTTATATAGAGTAAGACAAATATTCTAAATAAAAATAAAACAGACATTGTATTTTGTACACAGAAGCCAACACACAAACACAAGCACAACGTGACTTACACATATTAATTCCTTTGGTGGAGCATATGCATATGCAAGCTTGCTTTAACTAGGATCCCTAAACATAGCTCAATCATCATATTAACTTCATTACTTTCTTTAGTAATCCATCAACATTAAAGAGTTGTATATTTCCTTTATATTATTTCCAAGACATTAGAATTCACTTTCATATAAATTATTTCAACAAAAATCACAACCATTTACCAAGGGTCACAATTTTCATCAAGGGTCACAATTTTCATCAAGATTCATGACATTTCACTAAGAGTCGTGATTTTTCACCGAGAGTCACGATCACCCCTCACCAAGAGTCGTGATATTTCACCAAGAGTCATTGCCCTTGACCAACAATCATGAATCTTTACCAAGAGTCACAACTCTACACCAAGAGTCACGATGCTCCATTAAAAGTCATGATCTTCCACCAAGTGTCACAATCTTTCACCAAGAATGATGAATTTTTACTAACAATCACAACCCTTAAAAGTTATGACCTTTCATAAAAAGTCACAACCCTTCATCAAGATCAATGCCCTAATCAACAGTCATAACTTTCCAAGAGTCCTAACAAATTACTAACAGTCATATTTTTATAATGACTCTTCACAAAGTTTCACAACATTTCACCAAGCCATGACTTTTCATCAAAAGTTAAGATTCTTTAACGTTAATTTTCATAATACTTTATCAAGGACTATAACTTCATCAATAATCATGACAATTTATTACATGCATATTACATATATACTATAAAACAATTGTAATATAGAATAATTACTTTATAATTTAGATAAATTACATAAGACTTAATCACATGCATATATTCAAATATAAATATATAATATGTTTATATTTTACTATTTAATATCAAATTTATCATCAAAGAACATAAATGCATATCTTAAATTCAAAATTATATACATAAAAAGAACCAATAATATAAGCATATACATGACAGTTTATTCATAAAGATATTCATATTCATAATCACGTTTTTTAAATAAAATGTTTAGAAATTAGAAATTTCTTACTATCTGCCAACAATAAGTTCACTTAGCAAAATAGCATTTTAAGTGTCTCGGGAAAAAAAATCTTGAACTCGTTATTGATTATTGGTTTTCGTAATCTTCAAAGCAAGTCTCCAATGTCTTCAATTTTGATATTGTAAAATCATATTAAATAATATAGTTTTTTGTTTTGGTTTCGAGCCTTCAATGCACGATTCTAAGTGGTTGTCCTTAAAACGTTATTTATCTTAACCAATTTGGTGATGCATTAAAGTTTAACAAATACGCCTCCAGGATACAATGAAATCTCTTGTTGTCTGCGGTGTGCATTTACGAAGACAACCCAAAAACATCTTTGACTTTGAAGAACACTCAAAATAATTAATATTTTAAATTTGTAATATTTAAAAAACTATTTTTGTTTGTATAGAAATCATGGTAAGAGAAAAGAAAATAAGAGAACAAATATTGTTCTTGTAGCTTTGCTTACAAATGGTTTAAACGAAAAGTTTATTTATAGATTTATATACAACCATTCACGAAGAATTATAACACTAATAAATAACTTTTCTAAAAGTAATATTTTTTTAAAATCAATACAATTATTCGTAAACTATTACAATTCATCCAATAGTCATATCCCTTTATAAAATATGGCAACCTTTCAATATAAATCATAGTATTTAATTTTTAAAAATTACAATTCTTTAACATGTTTTTTTGCAAAATATACATACTAAATTATTGCAACTTTTTAAATGTTGTAACCATTTTTTTTTATAATGTTCAAATATATAACAACTTTGAAATTTGTTATTTATATTATATATATAAGTATACTTAAATTACATCATGTTATTTTATCAAATATGAGTTTAAATTAGTGCTTATATGAATCAACCAACCTAATTATCAAAAATTTATACTCGGTGGATGAAGTTCATTGGTCGTTGATATATGGTTCGGACAATCTAGATGCAATACACATTGCCAACATAGGTGGATGAATACTTTGAAAACCAAATCAATTTTTTGTTCACTGTGTGTTCGAGCACTAAAGTCAAGGTTCAATATAATCAACCCATTTGATTAAAAAACTATTTAAAAAAATACTGACATAAAACATGTTTCAATAATGATTAAGGAGAAGGGCTGTATTTTTTAGTTTTATTTAAAAATAATAATCAATTAAAAATAAATAATATTATTTTAATAATTTTTTATTAAAATATTATTTTTAATATCAAGTGACTAAAATATAAAATTATTTTAAAAATAATTTATAATAATAATAATATTTTAACGTAAAATTATTTAAGTTTTTCATTAGTTATTAACGGAAAGTCATTTAAGTTTATTTAAAAAAAATCATTAAAAATAGAATATATAAATCAATTATTTTTGAAAGAAAAAAAAACTCATCTTCCTCAAAGGCGGTGGTCTCAATCGCACCAAGCAAGGAGAACTGTTGTTTATCGCTTGATGATGGTGTGTGTGATAGTCTTCCTATTGGATAATATTTCTTAATTTAAGGAATAAAACAATAACCTTAATTCAAGGAACAAAACAATGACCTTAATTTAATGAGCAAAACAAGGAATCCTTAATTCAATGAGTAAATCAGGGGATGGTTAATTCAACGAGTAATTGAAGGATTAAAATTTTCTTATAAATAGCTATACAATTGTAATGAAAACATGAAGAAAATAATAAGAACTCTTTTGTGTAGAGTTATTTCTTGTTTTTTCAACATGGTATCATAGCAGGAAAATTAATTTACTTCTGCTTTATTATTATCTTAGCATCTTCAATCTTTGACATGGCAGATAATAGCCGGCCAGATCGTGGTGAAAGTTTATCTGCTTTCCTTCAGGAATACGCATTTATGCGGATGTCAACCCAAATCAAAGATTAAGATCGGTCTTGTTGAATGAAGTTTAATTACTTGTTTTGGTCAAGAAAGCAGTTCCGCTCTGCGTGGAAGGTCCAAGTTGGGGTTAATAAATGGAAGCATCGAAGTACCTAATGTTTCCTCACCAACCTGGCTTAACTCGTAAGGATCACCGTTATGTCATGGCTCCCAAATTCCATGAAATGTAAATTAGTTGAAATATTCGGCATTACTGCGAGTATACACCATGGGAGACGGTCAAGGAAATGTATGGTAGTCAAAACAATGATGCACGGGTTTTTCAATTAAAGAAGCGACATCTCAAATCAAAAAAGATGGTAAGCCTTTTGTACAACTCTTAGAAGCATGAAAAGTACGTGGGAATGAGTTAGAAATATATCGTCCTCATACAACCGATGTGGCTCTGCTACGAAAAGAGAGAAGAAGATAAGATATTTCAACTTCGTGTCTGATTCAACATATGAAGATATACGATGCCATATACTCATTTAGATCAACTTCCTTCCTTCATCAACGTATGCGTGCGACAATTCAACGTGAAGAAGTAAGGAGGAAAGTCATGAACAAGGATACGATAGCTAGTGCACCGAAAAGAGCCTATCTAACCAACGAGAAAGTACAAAGGGAAGCATCCAAACTTGAAGTGTCAACATTGCAACTATACGGGCCATATTAAGGACACATGTTGGATTCTACATCCTAAAACCCGATTTTATAAAGGATAAGGGTTTAAGAAAGTGAATCATACTACACACCGTGCAAATCACGTACTGCCTCACCTTTAACGGGTCCGATCCATTCAAAACTTCATAGTGAATCCATTGAACTTATGAATGAGTTTATGTCAGTATCTTCAAAGCAAGACAGGGAGAAGCTAGAATTGATTGTGTGGATAACATAGAAGAGAAACTCGACAAAGATTGCTAGGCAAGTTTCGTAGGTTTCTTAGGCGTATACAAAACTCATACCACGTTAAGACATGCAAGTGTATCATAAAAGCCTTTAAACCGGCTTCTTAAAATAAATATGTTGCATGATTTTTGGGTTGTAGATTCAGGTGCACAGATCATATGACAAACTACGTGTCAAAGTCTCATAAGTTTGAAAAATTAGCAAATCCTTCTCAAGTTTCAATTTCAAATGGTGAGAATGTAAAGGTTTTAGGAAAGGAAAAAATAAAATTAATGTCGATGAAATTGAGCTCGCGGTTTTATATATACCTTCCTTTCCTTCCAACTTCCTCAGCCGTAGGAAAAATCACGAATACCTTGAATTGCTTAGCCATTTCTTCTCCTCACAATGTCATTTTTCAGGATTATGCCACCAAAAAGACGATTGGTGAAGCGTTTTACTTAGATGGTCTCTATTACATATCCAAGAGCAATCCCAGAGGTTTTCAAGCCAAGTTTAACCCTATCCAAGATAATTAATTGTGGCATCAACGTTTAGCTCACCCTTATCCACCAATTTTGTCAACTTTATTTCCAAACTTAGAAAATGATGCAATTGCATGTGAAACTTTCCACTTGTCTAAGGCCACTAGATTGCCTTTTAATTCTTCCTTGTCTAGGGCTAGTAAGTGTTTTGAACTAGTTCATTCAGATGTATGGGGACCAACTAATGAATCGTTTGATGGTTATAAGTATTTTGTGATTTTTGTTGATGATTTTTCTCGAGTCACATGATTATATCTTTTAAAGTCTAAGAATGAAGTTATGTTAGTATTTAAGGACTTTCATAACCTTGTTAAAAATAATTTCTCCTCTAAAATTCAAACCTTAAGGTCTGACAATGGCACCGAATACATGTCCCATATCATGAAACAATATTTGAGCATTCATGGCATTATGCATCAAACAAGTTGTGTTGGCACACCTCAACAAAATGGTGTAGCTGAACGCAAAAATCGGGACTTACTTGAAAAAACTAGAGCATTAATGCTACAAATGAATGTACCAAAGAGATTCGTCCCAAAGGGTTATGACAGTCGCTTACATCATCAATAAATTACCCAACCGAGTCTTCGATTTCAAGTCTCCCTGTAGGTCGAGAAAGGAAGGAAAATTAACCTCCCACACCTGAGTCTTTGGTTGTATCTGTTTCAGACATATTCAATCTCATCATCGAGATAAATTGGAAAGTCGAGGCTCTATTAAATGTATTTTTCGTTATTCATCTACACAAAAGGGATATAAGTGTTATGATCCCCAACTTAGAGATTAATCAGTGTCTAAAGATGTTCGATTTTATTAAACAAACCATTTTTTCACAAGTCACATGAAATCACAAGTAAACGGGATGACATCTTCGATGTGTTTCCATTACCAAGAATCAAAGTTGAGGCTCTACAACAACAAGATCCCACCATGTCAACATTGATATATCTCCACTTAAAAGTAACAACGGCGGTCTCTTCTTAATGGTACACCTACGTAAGATGGTTATAATCAAGATGATCCTCACAATATGGTACAAGATGTGAATGAGTGTGAGATAACTCCTCCTGCTCCACGACGTAATCCAATGTGTGTTAGGCAACCTTCCACAAGACTTCAAGACTTTGTCACCTACAAACCCACACATCCCATCTCAAATTATGTGTCATATAAGAGAGTGACACCAACCCATGCCGCATTCCTCAAAGACTATATCGAGTTACGAGCCTCAAAACTTTCTACGTGAGGCCAATAGCCAAGAGGTATGGAAGGAAGCCATGCAAGAAGAACTTAAAGCCCTAGATCAACACAACACATGGAGCATCACCAAACTTCCAAAAGGCAATAAAGTCGTGGGTTGCAAATGGATTTATAAGCTCAAATTCAAGTCAAATGGATCAATTGAGAGGTATAAAGCAAGATTGGTGGCTCGGGGATTCACTCAAACATTCAAGGTGGATTACAAAGAAACATTTGCACCGTTGGGCAGAAAATGAACACAAGTAGTTAGCTAAGCACGTACTGTGGCTGTCGTAAACAAGGGGTGGTCCATGTACCAAATGGATGTGAAGAATGCATTCTTGTATGGTGATATCAAAGAAGAAGTCTATATGAAATTGCCACCCGGGCATCCTCAAAGCAATGAACTGGATTTAGTATGCAAATTGCACAAATCCATTTATGGTTTGAAACAGTCCCCACGAGCTTGGTATGCCAACCTAAGCTTAGTTCTCACTAGTGTTGGTTTCAAAAGCAGCAATGCCAATTCTTCACTATTTGTTCGCATTACAAGCTATGGGAAAATTGGTCAGGCTGATGCATGTAGATGATCCGATAATTACGGGTGATAATCCCGACGAGATTTTCGGCCTCAAACAAATTCTTCGGACAAAGGTTTGCAATTAAAGACCTTGGGATATCAAGTACTTTCTTGGTATAGAAATGGCAACCTCGCACAAGCGGACTCTTTTCTTAACCAAAGGAAATATGTCCTAGATTTGCTCAACGACTAAAATGAAGTTACGCTAAACCACCATTACCCTCTCGTAAGCTCAAACCTAGTCATGGCACGCCACTCACCTGATATAAGTTATTATCGATTGGTTGATAAGTTGATCTACCTAACAATCACCAGGACGACATCACATATTCTCGTAAGTATTGTGAGCCAATTCATGCACTCCCGACACTCGAGCATTTGACCCTTGTTAAAAGGATCTTACGCTACTTAAAAGAATCAAACTGGGTCGTGGTATCATCACTGAAGAAGAACGACAACACACAAATCATGGGATATCGCGATGCGATCGTGGAATGCAATCAATCACAAGTCCACCATGCATCGTACATTTGTCGTTGGAAACTTGGTCACGGAAGAGTAAGAAGCAAATTGTCATCGCGCACCAGTGCCGAAGCCGAGTATTGTGCAATGGCTTCAACCGTACGTGAGTTGATATGGCTTAAAGGTCTTCTATGTGATTTAGGTGTTCCCACAACTCTTCCCATGTCCTTATTTTGTGACAATCGCAGTACCATGCATATAGCATCAAACCCAAGAGCCACAAGAGGACGAAACACATTGAAGTTGATTGTCATTACATTCGTGAACAAGTTCAATCACAAGTGATTCGTACATTACTATACAAGAAGCTTCGACCCGTGGTGACATCTTCACCAAGCCCTCAGCTTCTCATCGCTATTCACGATTTTGTCCAAGCTTGAATCCATAAACCTTTTGGATCCAGCTTGAGAGGGGGTATTGGATGGGGAGTATTGGATAATAGTTATTAATTCAAGGAATAAAACAACGACCTTAATTCAAGGAATAAAACAAGGACCTTAATTCAAGGAATAAAACAAGGACCTTAATTCAAGGAGCAAAACAAGGAATCCTTAATTCAAGGAGTAAAACAATGACCTTAATTCAAGGAGCAAAACAAGGACTCCTTAATTCAAGGAGCAAAACAAGGACTCCTTAATTCAAGGAGCAAAACAAGGAATCCTTAATTCAAGGAGCAAATCAAGGGATGCTTAATTCAAAGAGTAATTGAAGGAGTAAAATTTCCTTATAAATAGCTATACAATTGTAATGAAAACATGAAGAAAATAATAAGAGCTCTTTTGTGTAGAGTTATTTCTTGTTTTTTCAACACTTCCATTTGCAGCACAGCCCATTTGCCAATTTCCACCCGGACTAGTTGCAGCTTCCACCAAACACACCATCATATCGCACTCTCCACACCATCACATGCTAATGCATGTCTGTTCATGTTCTTCCTTATGAACATATGGAATAGATTCAGTTTGTGGCCGTATTTTAGAGGTGACAACAACGACATGAAGTTTATGAAAAGACTTGGCATTCAGGCGAGCCACTAGGTGGTTTAGGTCATGCATTATATATCCTCCGATATTTGATTAATAGCCCACCCAAAGATTTAGTTCCCTAGAACTCCATAATATATTCTCTGATGTTATTATAACATATAACTTGTCTCGTTTAGATTGGACTTTATTCCTATTATTATTATTATTTTAATTTTCTCATAATGAACTTTTTGAATATGCATGTTGATTTAAAGTCTAGTACGCTAGTATAATTCTTTGTGAGCAATTTGAGAATATTGGTTCGAACCTGCTCAGTTATATAAATAAATTATTTTGGAGAAAATAACAAAATTAAGAAATTAATGTATATAATATAACACTTAATAAATAAATGTTAGGATTAATTATGTTATATTAGCCGAATGAATAATTTATGAAAATATTTAAAACTTTTAGTTTTTTATAATTATATAATATATATATATATAACGATAAAAATATGTTTAATTACGTTATTTTTAAAGTTATAATTATGTCAACAACTTAAAGAAAATAACTTAATTATGTCAAAATTTGAGCATTTTTATTTTTAATTATACGTTTTGAATATAATTATAATAAAATAAATATTTTAAATATAAAACATGATTAAACATATATATATAGAGAGAAAAAGGGAGGGTCCAATTATTTTACACAATTTATTACATTATTTTATTTCGATAGTTGAAATTTAAATAATTAATTTTCTCTCTCATTTTTGTTACAAATTACACTTATTGAAATATAAAAATAATAAATTGTGACACTAATATGTTATATAATTTTTTACACTTTTTATTTTAAGTGAAGTTTAATTCTTACGTTATTTTTGATATGTTGCTTTATGTAACACTAATAAGTATTGAACGCGTTAACAAGTGGTCAAAAGAGTAACAATGATCAATTAATTACGATCAAAGTGAACAAAAGTCTACTAGTTTTTTTGGTAGAACATTATAAGTCCATTAATTATTAAAAAGTCGACTAAAAATCTAAAACTTTAAAAAAATATTATAATGGAACACATGAACACTAATGAGTGTTTTTTGAGTTGTTATTTATTCTCAAAATCGATTGCAACTCAAAAATATGAATTTGGATAGATTTAAACAAAATAATTGATTTATGAATATATGACAACTTAAAAAAATATGCACATGTGTTTGTGTGCTCTATTTTTGACATTTTTGGAACTTTTTGATTTCTTATTTATCTTTCAATAGTTAATAAACTTATAGTACACCACTCAAAAATTAATATTTTTTTGTATATTTTGTCAGAGATAGATGACTATTGCTATATACACACAAAATAAAAAGTATTAGAAGTTTGACATATTTGATAAAAGTGCACTTTAATATGTTAGTTATTGGTTAGTTTAACACAATTTTATTATCTCTATTGAAATGGTCGAAATTCATTGATAAATTTAGTACAAATTTTTAAGAGTAAAATTGATATTTTAAAAAATATTTATTTTTTACCAAAAATATGGTAAATATTTAAATAATTATTTTTTATTCATAAATACATTAAAATTTATCTTCTTACAAAGGATAGTCTTAATAATATATTTTTAATATTTAATTTTTTATTTACTTATTATTTTAAACCACAAAATATTTTTTTAAGAAAGTAATTATTTAAATATTTATTGTTGTTATATTTAGTATAAAAAATATTTTTCAAATTCTTAAAAAATTTAAGATAGATTTTAGCACCCTATCAAAAGAAAAGAAATAATAAATTTATATTTTCCTACTGAATAACTAACAAACTTAATACATTTTTATTAAAAATAATTAAAATGTTCTACTCTTTATATATATATCAAGCACAATGATTAGAATTGGTGGTGTCCTGTTATATTAGATTTACAAAGCGGGGATAATTTGGGGATAAATGATATACAGATTTACGGCCAATACACCTAAAACTGCTGAAGCGAGATAATGCATGTTAGTCAAAATTTGATAATGGCATATGCTTTTTATAATCTCAAAACCACACAAGAATATATGCGTGCGTGCGTGCGTGCGTGCGTGCGTGCGTGCGTGCGTGCGTGCGTGCGTGCGTGCGTGCGTGCGTGCGTGCGTGCGTGATAGTTATGTTAATAATTGTAAATATTCTGTAGCAATTTTTATTACATTTAAGCACTACTCACTAAATATAAATGTATATTAATTTTTTTACGGTTTAAGTATTTTTATTTTTTAATATTTATTTAAAAATATATTTAATTTTAAAAAATTAAATATTAACATAATTTTTATTGTACTAAATTATTTAAAATGACATTAATTTTTATCTTTTAATTATTTAACACATATTTTAAGTAAAAAAAATATATAAATATAAAAATAAATTTAATTATTTCAAATATAATGTATTTTATTATTAAAAATATATTTTTTATATAGAATATATATATATATATATATAATAACTTAACCACATTTTTAATATAACAATAATCATTTTCATCTCATTTCTTATAAGTTACGATTATTTTAAAATAAAATTCTCAGATATATACAATTATATCTCATTTATAATGATAAATATATATTGATTATTATAAATATAAATAGTTATACAAATAATTTTATAAAATGATTTCGATTTTTTAATAAACAGAATCTAACTATATATATTTTTAAATGTAATTAAATATATTTCTTAATTTTATGGATAACTCATTAACTTAACTTTATATATTTATTAAAATTTATATATTTAAATAGTTTAATCCAAATACACTATTATTTGTTAGTAATAGTTATTTTGATAATTTATAATGAAAATGGACTCATATATATATATATATATATATGAGAAGTAATGTTATTTCCATTATCACATATTTTTATAATTTTATTTAAAATTATACATTATCATATTAATAAATATAAATGGTATATATGCCTGAGTAAAAGTATCAAATAAAGTAAGTTGTTTCACACCACATATTAAGTAAGATATAAATTAACTTAATTCATTTAATTTTTAAACAGGTTTAGTCGAAATTTACTCATTTATATATGAATTGAGTTGAGTGGCACATTTAATTTTTTTTGTTGAACTCGTGTAAATTTTTTCTTACATTTAGGTTAGATTTGATAACTATTTTAATTTTTAATCTATAATTATGTAGTTTTGGGATTAAATTTCAATTTCAAAATATTTTGGGAAAAAAATTTGTTTGAACCAATTTCAATTTTTTATGTTCTAAATTTTAATTTTAAATTTATTTTCGATCAATTTTCTTCAAATTTAACTCTTTAATTAATTTGAGTAAATTGAAGTATAAAACTGACTTTTTTGAAGTACAGAATTTCATCAAATTTTAAAATAGATTTTTAAAATTTAGAAAATTAAAATTAAAAATGAGTTACCAAAGTTAATTTTAAAATTTCTAAAATTAAAAAATTAAAATTGATAATCCATGAATTAAAATAGTTATCAAATAAAAAACAAATCTTATTTTCTATTTTTACTTATATTTCTTTACAACCAAACATCTTTAATTTTAATAGTTAATAATAAAAAATCACAAAAAGTACAAAACAATATATAAAAGATATACTGGCATTAATTTTTATTTCAAAAAATTAAATTTAATATTTGCTAAGTAAACTTTTCAAAAATGAAAATAGAAACTTCCAAACTATTAAACTATCATAGAAAGTTTTATATTAACATAAATGTTAATTGTATCTCATTTTCTATTAATAGTAATATCATTGTCGATGTAATTTAGTAATTTTTATCAAACTTTAATTATGTTTTATATGTTTAAATAAATAAAAAATATTTATTATATTAATTTTTTTAAGGGAGTGGGGTTATATAGGTCTTATACTATGTTATTCATAAGTTGTTTCTTTAAATTAGAAGTGTTGTCAGATATGTTAATTGCTTAAAAAAATTAAATTAAAGAAAAAACGTATTATTTTAATATTTTTTAAAAGTAATATTATAATAAAAAAAATTTAAATAATATAATTTATGCTTATTTTTTAAAACTAAAAAATTAAATAATATCACTTATAATTTAAGGAAATAAATATTACAAATAACTTCATTTAAGGAACATCTACGATATTTTTCTCTTTTTTATTGATAGATAGTGATGTGATATATATCATGATTAGTTAAATAATAAAATTTGATGGTTTAAATTTATTGATAAAAAATAAAATGTTTGTTTAATTAAAAAGAGTGTTATTTGGCTAAAAAAATGTTAGAGAAATTTGTCACCCATTTTTTAAAGTTAAAAAATTAAATGATATCACTTATAATTTAAAAAAATAAATATTACAAATAAACTCATTTAGGAAACCTCTACTACATTTTTCTCTTTTTTTTATTGATAGACATTGATGTGATATATATCATGATTAGTTAAATAATAAAATTTGATGTTTTAAATTTATTGATAAAAAATAAAATATTTGTTTAATTAAAAAGAGTGTTATTTGGCTAAAAAAATGTTAGAGAAAAAATATTGTGGCAAAAAGATATTCATTAAAAAATATGTTAAAATAAAAATTATCAAATTAACTATTAAACCACTTAGGATTTAAGTAAGCTGTTTATTATTTAAGTTTATGAGATAAATAAATTAATCTTTTTTTAACTTATGAACTCAACGGATAAATTGAGTTAAAATGTTAACCGGTTACTTACAAAAGTTAAAAAAACAATAAAAATAAAATCATTAAACTTATAAACATAAAATAATATCATTTGTAATCATCTCGAATATTTTTACTATTAAAAAAATTACATATCAATTTCATATTAAATATAATCTAAAATTAAAATAAAATCATTTAAATAAATTCAAAATTCAATATTAAACAACGTACAGTTAAAATCTGTTAAATATTTTAAGATTTATTTTTGTTATAAATTTTAGAGTATTTTTTTTTTTAATTTTTCATAGTTGTCCCAAGTAGAAAATGGGGTAATAATTTACCAAACCATTTAACAATTAAACAATATAAGATTAGTATAAAATTAGATTTCTATTGAAGGGCTTCTACAATACAATTTTACCGTATCAAAATGCGTAGATTATATATCCACGAAGATAATATTTTCACTTGAAAAACACAAACAAAATATAGCCATACAACAAGAGTTTCATAATAAAGGGAGAGTGAATAGAAGAATTAGTTAATGATTTCACCCTCTTCCTTTCCATCATTTTCTTCACAACCATCACCTTTGCCACAACTATTATCATCATAACCATCGTTATCATTGTCATCATTCATAATCGAGGTCTTATTACTGCATTCGTAAACATCTTTCTTCATAGGGAGAGGCATTCCTTCAACCACTTCATTCTCCCTCTTAAGTTCCCTAACCATTATAGAGGGAAACTTCAAGGGTTTATTGGGCCAATCTTTAAGAAACGAATTCATCACCATGAATCTGAACACCTGCAGCAAGCTATTTTTGTCTCTCCTTATATCCGGACTAAGAAGTTTCTGCAATAATGTTTCTTTTCTCAAGCTCAATGAAGAAACATCAGAAGAAGCACTGTCATGTAATCTTTGCTTCTTGGCTGGTCGGTCATTTTTGTTATATCTTCCTCTTTTGTCAAACTTGTTTTGCAGTCTTCCCTTTTTACTAAATTGACTTCTATTCTTTTCTCTTCCAAGTCCTTGTTTTTTTAAGTCTGAGAGAGAGACTCCTGGTATTTCCGCAACTTCAACCCCCAATTCTGCCTGCTTAGCTAGAATCTCCTTGAGTTGCTGCAAGAAGGGTCATATTCATGTAAGGAATAGGAAAATAGATCTTAATTAAATTACCTAGAAATCTTACTCAAATACAAACCAGTCCTACTAAAATGAAAACTTTAGCAGTGATTTCTTCGGCGTGGATTGTAAGAAAAGACACAAAAGACAAAAGTTATCCAAAATCCACCTATGTAATTGCATTCTCTATACTAAATTTAAGTATTGATCTAATTTTTTAGTACATTCTTGAGATATTTGGGAATCTATAAAATACTGTTCACATAATCATATTTTTGAAATTTGATTGTGGACTGCAGTCAGGACAATGCAATTGAGTTGATGTTTGTAAATCATCAAAACATATTGTAGGCAAAGAAAGAACAATCAATGTACCTCCTGTCGTGTTTTGGCCTCCCTCTCAGCAACTTCTGCGTCTCTAAGCTTTGTGTTCAGCTTCTGTAAAGAACACGTACAACCATCATGACATGAATATTAGGTGAAAAGAACCAGGCAGGTATGAACTCCAAAAATCCAACCTTTTCTATGTTGGCTTTTGATGGGTAGTTCTTTCTACGTTCCTCACACCATTGTTGAATTTCTTGTTCCGTATATGTCAGCAAGAGAGGTCTACTCATCTCCAATGAATCATAAAACACCAATTAGCAGGAAATTTGTAAAAGCTTTGCCATCATAAGAATGAGCACCCCAAAAATGACGAGGAAATATAAAGTTCATAAAAGATGAATAAACAAAAGTTGATTGCTGAATTTACTGTTATAACTGCCATCTTCAAACTAAACATATAGAAAATGCATTTCTTTAAACTGAAGTCGGCAAATTCATTGGAGCTAAGACTTTCCTTGCACGAAGTCTCAATTTATGGCATGTTCAATAATGTATACCATGGATTTATATTACATGGAAATTGGCACCAGCATGATGACAGATACAATAGTTTTTTACATGATAGCTTAAAAAATTCACGGATCAGATCAGAAGACAATCCATAAAAAGAACAATCTTCAAAAAAATTCACGGATCAGATCAGAAGACAATCCATTCACGAACCAGCATGTTATAAATATGCTTTTTTTCAGCTCAATAGAAGTACTGTTATCCTATTTTATATTTTAAAGCTCTACAGAATTTTAGCAAAACAGTACCTTCCCCAGTAAATACTACTTGCTGATAAAGAGACCAATATCATAAGACCTAGTTAATAATATTATGCTTCTTATTGATAATAAATCTGCAATACTGTACAATATTATATAGAAGTTACCTTCTTTGTTCCCGGTCTTGGTTAACCTTTCCTGCTCTCTCATTACCTAGTCCTGCAATAACAAAGGCTCTGTTTTATGCGGCATATTAACTATTTAAACTTGCCCGGAATTATATAAACATGGTATCCTATAAAATATATGCCCCTATTAATGCACATACAGATCTAAAAAGTAATGGAAAAAATAGGGCTACATGAAAAGGATTTATTTAGTAATCATACAGGGAAGGCACTACCAAGAAATTTTTTTTCCCATCCAGTAATCCCAGGAAAATAAAGGTGATGGCCTACCTTCTGTAGCCTGTTTCTGAATCAAACTTCAAGGTTTGACTTACAAAAATTAACAGGCTTTATTTTCAATTCAAAGTTTATAGGATAAAAATTCATCAGATGAGCTATGGATAATACATTTCACATATTTTTTTATGAAAGAAAAAATCCACAAGTGAGCACACAGACATTAAAGTGTTCATCAGATGAAATCCATAAGATGCTGATAGCAACACAATTCATTTTTGTCCAATATTCTTCTAATTACTAATAAACTAGACCTTCACTATGGGCAGACAACGAAAGATAGTAATTAACAGCTAAGAGAAAAGGTGTAATTCCACAAACCTATTCCTGTGTGCCCATTTGAAATCCCAAACTTTTGCTTTCCATTTTTGATGTGATGAGACTGGGAATACTGAAATCTACATAAATTGCACCAATTGTGAGCTACAAATCGGTCTTCTGAAACTTTTAAAGTAAAATGGAAGAAACTTCATAAGAGGTCATACCCCCCATGTCGCCCTCCTCTTCTTGGATTCCTGTTAAAGTTTTTACCCGTTTGATTTTTCCGGTTAGAATTTGAATTATTATATCCAGAACTTCTTTTGGAGTTTTCCTGAAAGAGTAGGATAAGGAAACAAAGTAACTTTACTGTTTCAATATAGTATAAACAATTTCCAGAAAATTAATTTTTCAACCAAAAAAAGGGAATATGAGGATAATAATTGCTGCCAATATCCCAAGAAAACACCATGGCAGTAAAAAGTAAAAACAGATGCCAACTATGAAGTTACGAAGTGAATTTAAAATAAATAATTAATAGATAACGTTTCACCAAGTCAATGTCCTTAAACTCTCATTTCATGAAAACACAATTAACAATGAGGTAACTCACTTGGTTCCTTAAAACTTATAACCTGGCAAGCAATGCATGAGCATCAAATATTAGAACATATATATATATATATATATAAAGGCATGTGCTTTGCATGTGTTTTGAATTTTTCAATTATAAATATGAATTTACTAATATTTGTAAATAAAATAACATTATATCAAACAATTTTGACATAATGCAAGATATATTCATGTTACCATACAATTAAAATTGAAAATAATACAACAAAATTACATTAGTTCTAAAAAAATATAATATTTTCCTAAAGATACATTCTTTCAATTTCTATGATTTTTTAAAATGTGGATCAAAATAATTTAACAAATACAAACAATTATTTAAATTTTAGGATATTAAGGATACTGAGAACACATTAATATGTCTTCATAATATCAAATGTAGTCTTACAAAAACAGGCGAATATTTTTCTTTTGAGATGATAAAATATATTCTCATAAATTTTGTTGTGTCGGATAATTCAACTATATAGAATTTAAGACTTTTAATTATTTAATAATTGTTTTTCACTAACGATAACTTACTAAATTTAATAATTGTTTTTGTCACATGATAATTTTTTATAATTGAATATTAGAAAAACAAATAAATAAATAAAATTATTATAATGAACATAACATTTACCATTTTTAGATCTTCATTGTTAATTATTATTAAATATTAAATTAATAATAATGATTTTGTAAAGTAAATTGGATAATGATAGGTTTATTATTATTATTATTATTATTATTATAAAAATGAGTCCATTCAGTGACAACGATATTAACAAATCATTATAACCATAAGATAATCCAAATTAATAGTGTAGATGCTATTATATTTCCAAAACAAAATTTAATGAATAACTCCTAAAATCAAGGAGAAATCAAATAAAATAAAAACATATATTCACTATTAGATGAACTTAATTTGTCAAAAAGATTTGTCTATATCATTTGTAAGAGAAACGGTCAACATGTAGTGCATTTGTTGTATTGAAGTCTATAGTTTTTTTCTAAATTCTTTTTAAGATAATCATGCATTTAAAAAAAAGATAACACAAAAAAAGTCTATAAATAAGAGAAGAAAAAAAAGGTTTGAAAAGTATAAGATCATAAGGTTATATACATGATTTGATTTTTCTTTTATATTTATCTTCTAGAATAATGGAAATATGTGTAATTAAAACAAAAATGTTGGATAAAACGTCTAAAATGATATATATTATATATAAATAGGCCAATATATATGTCTTTTTTCGTTTTGAAAGTTGATGGCAACCTTCAAGTTTAGGGTTTCGTCTTTTCCTTCCTTTCCTCAATCATTTCCAACTGCTTCTTCCATCTTCTCCCCCCAATCTTCACAATTCCTTCACCCATTTTCTCTCCCTCCTTAACTAGTTTCTTCAATTTTCTTTCTATTTTGCTGTGTTTGGCATAATAAAGATCAAAATCCATTTAGAGTTTTGTTTAGATTTTGGACTTCAATCTCTCCAAGAGAGCTTAATCTCTTTGGAATCACCCTCAGACTTTATGCCTACAATCTCCATTTTTATGAACTTCAAGATCCCACTCTTTATGTCCCTGTTCTGTTTGTTTTTGGTTTCAACATCTTTGTGTGTTAAAGGTGCAATTTAAGAAGGATTTTGGCAATGGCTATCTTTCTTCTTCAAATAGAAAACCTAACGCCAAGTCTTGATGTTGAGGCCTTAATTCTAGAGCGAGCATTACTTGCTTAGTCTAACCATTATGGCTCATGTTGGCTCTAGTATCACAGAAGAGATGGAATTCATGCTAAGGAAAGCTCTTCTACTTTGCAACTGTAACCCGTTGGAGATGGAAAGTTTTGGGTCAGATTTAGGTTTTTTGTGGTTTTAGTATGGCCGGTGGTGCTACTCTCTTGAGTAGCTGGGTTGGTTTTCTCAAATTTTAAGAGTTCCCTTTCCCTTGTTATTAAGGGTCCTTTTCCCTATTTATTTGGGTTGAATTGTGATTTTTCGTTGCTGTGAATTTTGTGATTAAGCTGCAAACGGTGTGATGTCTTAGAAGGTGGTTGTTGGCTTCAAAGGTTAAGCAAAGGCCTATAAAAGGTCTATGTAATAGGGGTTTTGGCTTGCTCTGATTTATTTCCTTGTTATTGTGTTTTCTTTTTTAGATTTTGGTTTGTTTTGTTGCTACATATACTTTAACATGGTTAATGCTTTTGCTCTACATCATGCTGGATAATGCAGATTGAGCAATGTTACCTCTTCTAGAGTTTGCTACTAGTCTTTGATTACTAGAATGTTTATAGTTTGACTCCTTAAGCAACCTTAGGTTTATGAAGACGGAATCATGTTTGAGATGTTTTTGGCTTTTATTTCTCTATTACTGTTTAGAGTCCATAGGTTATAGTTTTGGTCCTTTTGCTTTGCTGTTGGTTTGTATTCAGAGTCTGTATGCTTGGGCACTTCTTGTTTTAATAAATTTTCTTTTCCTTTTGACCAAAAAAGCATATGTATGTCTTTGCAAGTGAAAGTATGGTTGTGCAAGTGATTTTATGTATGTGCAAGTGAGTAGTCATGATAAAGATTGATAAGATTTCCCCAATCTTATAGCTTCATAACACAAAATTGTGTATATACCTTTGAGCTCATGAATGCAGAAGGTTGCCAGTCATTAGAATTACTTTGCACAGGTTGATTTGAAGAGGTACTTGTTGTAGATAAGTTCCCAAAGTGCTGAGTAGCAGCAGTTGTTGATTTCATTGAATTTACATCCATCACAGGCGGAAGTATGTTATGCTGATTCTGGTTAACTTGTGGTCTGACTTGATTAAAATGTGCATTTCCAAATTGCTGGCTTCCTAAAAAGACAGGATTTCCAGGACCTCTGGTCTGAGGTGCTTGATTAAAAGCCCCAACTGCTTGTTGAGGAACAAATTGAGAAGGATTTGACATTTGCATGGGCAAATACTGATTCATATTTTGTAAAGGGTTTGGCAGACAGAGTTGCCCAAATGGAAACCCAAAACTCTGATTAACTTGATGTGGTAAATTCAACCCATTCTGCCCAAATGCCTGCCCAGGTAAATGAGACGATCTAACTTGGTTAAAATTCTGCACCAAATTAGTGAGTTGCCCAGAAACTGGGAATGTAGCAGCTGAGTTCAAATTGTTCACACTATTTTGAGGACCAAATCCCATTAGGTGGTTACCCAATTGAGGCATACCCAGATAATTATTTTGCATGGGAATGAAATTGTTAGGGACATTCATGAACCCAGGTTGATTTATCATGGAAGTAGGATTATTGGGGGTGGCTACACCATTGGTGAAGCAGTTACCAAATTGAGAACCATTCATACCGAACTGAGGCTGAATGGGAAAGGGGTTTTGCAACATATTGAACGCATTTTGATTAGAAGACATAGCCTGATACAAAAAAAAGGAGAAAAATATAACAGCATTAAATCATATAGATATAGGGTCGTCTATTCATCTGCAAATATGCTCATGTATGCGTGAAGTGAGAGAGAAGAAGAGTACCTGCTGAGGGGGTGGAGCAGAGCTAGAAGGGTTTCGAAGCTGGTTGCTGGAGGGTTGAGAAAACGTACTATTGAAAGGAAGCATTTGACAACGCGAAACTCAGACGATAAGGCGGAGTGAGCTCCGTCGTCTTTGAATTGGGAGCAAAGCTAGGGTTTTATGGGTTTTGGAAAATTCTTTACTTTTTGTCATTTGCAAGTATTATTACATATTATAAAAATATAATAATACAAATGCATATTCGTTCCATATAATTCTATGGTATAACTTTACTATTCAATTATTATTTTAAAAAGAAAACTTTACTAATCGATCGAATTATAACATATACTTGTATATAAATTTGATACCAAAAAGTTCCAATAACATAATAATTCTCATTTAAATTAAAATAATATTTTAAAAATTTAAATATATAAATTATCTTATCACCGATTTAACTATAGAAACTTTGATACAGATTATCACAAAGATACCTTCACTTAATAACAAAATTCTTGTAACATTTATTATCATTCAAAACATTATGTTTTTGATCAATTCTATTAAAATGCAAGAATGAAACATTTTATTGTTTTCAAACTCATCTATTTATAGTAATTATCATAAGAAATGTAATAAATAAATTTATATGTATGTAATTACAAATATTAATTATTATATTTTAAATATATTTAACTTTAAATATATAATTAATTTATCAATAAATAAAGAATAGCATTTAAAGTATTCATTTTCACCTTAAAAACTTAAAGAATAATACATATAAGTCTTATCTATAAAACCAATCCTAATATGTAAAATGAGCATAATAAGAATTAAAATCAAGTATTGCATGTTGCGTCGAGTTTTAACCGTGACAAACTCTTCACTGCATGAATTTACTAGACACATTGTTTGTTCTATGCCATAATAAAAAATTGTTGAGTCGTTACGCGACCTATTCTAAGTAACTTCAAGCAAACAATATCTCAAGTCGTAGGCCACAACATGGCCTATAAATTAAACTTTATATTCATTATATCAAAATAAATAAAAATATTATAATAGCTTATTTTATATACAATTTAGATTAAATAATAGTAAATAAGATTTTGTAATAGGTTGATTTTTCAAATCTAGTGATTTAAAAAGGATGTTGGAATTTACTAATAGTGAAGATAAAGATCACAACTGTGGAGTAGTGTACATCCTCAAATCTACTTTTAGGTATTAAAATGTTATCTATGTTCTTTTTTTTTCAATAAATGTTATTATTACTTGAATTTATTAAATTTAATTTATTAGCCATTTATTATTTTTAACATGTTTGACTGTGATAATGAAAATTTAGTTATATTATTATGTTTGTCTAGATTATTTAGGCAAATAGTTTTAGTTATTATTAAATAAGATTATTTTCTATTTTAAGATTTTTACAAAATTTATTATTGAGGAATACATTGACGACATATTTTTCTTAACAAATTTAAAATATGAAAATTAGGTTTCTTATATATCATCTAAATTTAATTTAGAGAACTTAAATAGGAGTTTAAATTGGTAATACAACCGAAGATATCAAATTAGATCGTTTGTTAATTCTTTAGACATTAGGAATAATTAGATTAAATTAAATGAAGATCCGATCGAAGGCGTTAAATGGCTTAATAAATAGTAACCCAATCGAATGCATTATTTATATATAAGAAAAAGAATCAATAATATAGATTTATAAGTAATTAATCTAATTAATTATATCAAACATAGTTACAAAATGTTTATGTTTAATTGTTGTATTTGTTTTTAAGAAATTTGTTAGTTCATTTAAAATCACATAATTCTTCTTTAAACTGACAAAGTATACTTATTGTTTATTATAAGTGATTCATGCACTTATGAATTTATTATAAATTTATAAAATTTGACTATTACATTTTTATGTATAAACTCTCACACAGCTAATTTTTATATTGTCCTCAATATAAACATGTGCATAAATATATTATAAGAATAAGGAAAACTGAGTAAAAAACAAATATAACAATTTGTTTCGAATAAAACACTTGGTTTAACATCTTCAGTTGTACTTTATCACTTTTTTTATCTACTATTATGAAAGTTCTTGAAATGTGTGATGTTGAGATTTCGAGTTAACAATGCATTATTTGCAACCTGTGTCTCAGTAATAATTTTTTTGAAACATATTATTAAGTTTGTATGTTTTTCGTACCAATGAATTTAACTTTAGATTAATATTATTCAATGAAAGTAAGAATGTGATTTAAGAGTAGGAATGAGATTAAATAATTTCATGATGAATTTGAGGCTTTTAGAGTTACAAATGAGTCCAACGTATTATTTGCTATTAATCCCTTATTCACATTAAATACATTTAAATAATTGTAATATTTTTCACAACCCGTACAGCATGTTAGTATAAAAATCTATTTAATTTAATACTAATAATCAATATATTTAATAACAATTTTTAATTAGAGTTTTTCGTGAAAAAAATGTACTCCTGGTATATTTGTTAGCTTTTCTTTTTATTCCCAATTAAAAACTTCGAGAACTAAGAGTTTATTTTATGTCATTTATAAATTTTGTTTCAATCATATGTTTTCAATATTTACTTATACAAAATTCATAAGAATTGAGTGACAAATAAGAAACAAGAATTTGATTGGAAAAAAAATCATAAATAAGAAATCGAATAAAAAAAAATTATAATAATTTATGAATCACCTTACAAAAGCATTCACTTATAAGGTGAAAATTAAAATTAAAAATTGCCATCAGTGGTTACAGATTTTCAAGTATTAGTTAAATACTTTGCTAGTAATTCAAAGTAAGAACTTGAATAAGACGTTTAGATTTAAATGTTTTGAGAAGACTTCAAATCACCAGCCTGTAAGTTCATTTTCTCCATTTTAATCTATAACACGTTATTAGGGTACAGTTGAAGGAGGAAGCTCGAAGGTGTTTGTCAAGTAAGATTGACGAGTAAACAAAGATGTACGTTCTTACATTAGGATTCCCCACACAGTTTGCCCCATAGCCGTCAATCCCTTTCATGCTATTCACTTTTACATAAGAATACAGCTGCAGATAGGTACTAAATATAGGGAAGGAAGGGGGCAAACAGAATCAAAATAACATCCATAGCACAATCAAACTATATTGACCACCTAGGCATTAACGACAGCTTCAACTTCTTCTACAGGTTCAGGACCTGTTGCAGAGATTAAAGAGGCCGACTGAATCTTCCCTGAATGATCCAGCCTCATTAAAATAACTCCCCTGCAATTCATGGTCGAGTATTAAAAGAAGTAGCATAATGATGGTAGCAATCAGGTAAAGAAGATAAAAAGGATGTCGTTCAAACTTCAAGTATCAAATGCTCATATAGCTTCATGATAAGTATTTAAGTTATATAAGTTATCATATGCTTAGCTGTCACTATTAGAGTGAAGTAGTTAGTTATTCCTCTACCCTTGTATACTTGTATATAAAGTAGTGTTGTAATTCAGTATGTTAGTAATGAGAAATATCTTTGCATTCCATTTCCTCAGATTCTTCTGTATAGTATCAGAGTGGTAAGAAAAGTTATGAGCACGATGAGTAGAATTGCTAGAATAGTAAACTAAATTTCAAGCACATTCATGCAGAGAAAGCATTCAATAAAGACCAAGGTGGCGTTTGGTTCGTGTAATGGAATCGGAATCGGAATCGGAATGGAAAGGAAACAATTTTGTTTGGTTTGATCACTGAAATCAAGCTCAGAATCAGGATTATAGTGTTTGGTTTACCACTGAAATGGAATGAAAAAAGCTATAAATGACATTAATACCCCTACATGCTGTAAAGTTCAAATAATGTCATTTAATTACTATTTTTTCGTCAGACAAAATACATTATTGAAATCATTATTTTTCTAAATAAGTATTACTTAATTAAAAAGAAATATATTATTAAAATTATTATTTTTCTAAATATGGTTGGGATGTGTGATTTAGGGTTTAGGGATTTAGGATTTGGGGTTATATTTGTAGGTTAAGATTTAGGGGTAAAATTATTATTTTTCTAAAAATAGTTTAGGGTTTTAAAATTTTGGATTTAGGGTTTAGGGTTTTAGGGTTTTAAGGTTTAGGGATTATGGTTTTAGGATTTGGAATTTGGGGTTTTGGGTTTTGGGATGTATGTTTTAGGGTTTTGGGTTTTGGGATTTATGTTTTAAGGTTTTGGGTTTTGGGTTTAGGGTTTAGAGATTTGGAGATTTGGGGTTTAGGGTTTTAGGATTTGGAATTTGGGGTTTAGGGTTTTAGGATTTGGAATTTGGGGTTTAGGGTTTTGGGATTTATGTTTTAGGGTTTTGGGTTTTGGGATTTATGTTTTAAGGTTTAGGGTTTTAGTGGTTTAGGGATTTGGGATTTGGGGTTTATGGTTTAGGGATATGGGGATTTGGGGTTTAGGATTTAGGGTTTTAGGATTTGGAATTTGGGATTTAGGGATTTGGGATTTATGTGTTTAGGGTTTGGGATTTATGTTTTAAAGTTTAGTGGTTTTAGGGTTTAGGGTTTAGGGACTTGAGGTTTAGGGTTTAGGGTTTTAGGATGTTAGGATTTGGATTTAGGGTTTTGAAATTTTGGGTTTAGGGTTTAGGGTTTTGGAATTTTGGGTTTGAGAATTTGGGATTTGAATTTAAGGTTATATTTTAGGTGAGGGTAAAATTGGAAAAAAATGTTTAGATGGGAATAGAATAATGATTAACAAAGGTGGGAGAAGGAATTGTGATTCCTTCTCTTTTAGTAATCAGATTCCATTCCGCCCTCCATTCCGTCCAACCAAACACACAAAATGGAAAGAATCGATTCTGATTCCATTCCATTCACTCCAACCAAACGTGGGGCAAACTTCCAAGAACAAATAGATCATATAAGCCCAAGGCCTAACTCAACCCAATAAGATCTCATTGAGTTAAGGGTTACCCACACCACTACAGTCGAACGCCTAATCGATGTGGGACAATATAATCCTTCAACAATATCCAAGATCCCAATTTGTCTTCACAGGTCAACAAACTGCCCTACTAGTCAGATCAATATTTGTAAAGTTGTCCAAATCCAAATCCATTTCTCAGCAAGTCTAAATAAATTTCATAAGCCTTTAAAATCTAGTAGCCTTTATAATACTTTTGGCCAGATTATACTGTTCAGATCAATTTGACCTTTCAAGAGCTAAAATGGTCTCTGTAAAAGCAAACTAAGAAGTCCTCATTTAGCACGCAGCCACAGGAAATTAACTCAAACGAAGTAACTAAACTTGGAGAGAGCACTTCTTAACACAACTCATCAAGCCTGGACGTAAATCACTACTTTCAGGATAATTCCATGCAAAACTTCTAAACTATGAAATGTTATAACACTTTATAAAAAGGAGAGAAGAGAAATGAAGGAGCCTTAGTGGCATCATATCCATTCAATTGAAGTAACAAGTCTCTAATTCAGTTTAGTTAGAACATGGAAGGCATCAGGAGAGGGATAGGGATAGGGAGAGGGGGGAGACAGCTCAAGGGAAGAGAAAACAAAGAAAAAGGAAGTAGCTCAATGGATTACCTTGCATAGCGGGACTGTATTGAGATATCCCGCACCTTAATTCTGTTGACCGTACCACTTTGGCTCACTAAGACCGCTTGTTCATCACTTTCTCCATCTTCTGGAAATTTTTTAAAGGATATTTAAGAATAATGCCCATAGATCATGACATACCTTAACAATCCAACCCACACACACCATCAAAAGAAGAACACTATTTAAGTATGATAAGATTACCTGACAATGAAAACCCAACAACAAAAACTGCTGCCAAACGATCCTCTGCTGTAAACTGAAAGCAAAGCATCATAGTAATCAAGCAAGAGCACAAATAGTTAATATCCCATAAACCAATTCTTTGTATGATGCAAAAAATACCTTGTATCCTATCAAGCCAACTCTATTCAAAGGCGATGAGCGAAAACAGCTCAACGGGACTCGCTTTCCATATCCACTTTCAGATATGAACAACAACCATGGGCCATTGTGTCCTCTAGCACTACAGAAAAATAACAGAAGATTAATATATTACCAAAACTAAAGAAATACAAAAAAAAGCTAGTAATCGCAGATCAACTAGTTTAAATTTCAGCTAGGATCAAATGCACCATCCAGATCCTACCTTCTGTCGGATTCCAAAAACCAAAATCAATTAAAAAGCTCTAAATGATTGTGTTGGCTGTGAAAAAAGATCCAAATGATTGACCAATAGACATTGACAGATGGTAACCTTTAATTCTTCTTTTACAGAAAAAAAGCATCTCTTTCTTTATTTTCCCCAAAATTTTCATTCCTAAAATTTTATTTCAATCACTAATGTATCGTTCACATAACATGCATGCCAAGACCGTGCTTTATTTGGCTAATGAGTTTGTTAACAAGACATATGATGAGTTCTGTTCATCTATAGTAGAAAAAAATTCAAAAAGTGGAAGGGTTGTAGCTTAATTTGGCACGTGCATCTTTACAAAAATAACAGCCATAGTAATCAACAAGTAGAGTTGTTCAAAGGCTTTCCTTGAAAAAAATATTCTAAAATCTAAAAAAAATTTGTTTTTAAGAAAAAAATGGATCAAGTCAAATTGCAAATACACTAATTATTAGTTAATTTCAGAGTTCATTCAGATGCCTCCCCTACATTCTCAGTCACTTTGACAAATTTGGTGCATCAGTTTCCTAAGCTTCAGCAGAATAAAGAATCAATATCTTTGTGGACATTTTTTTGTTGGACTGCACAAATGGTTAAAAAAATTCTATTGCTACCTTTTGTCCCTTACATTTTTTTCTTATAATTTTGTTGCTTTACTTTTTAATTTAACATATTTATCCTCCACCTTTTTTTTCCCTTCTTACCCGAGTTGCACATGATTGACGTTTAACCAGACATGGTTAATTTTGTTATTTCATAATCGATTTTGAGTTTATTCAAAATTGGAGACCAAATGTGCTAAATTAAAAAAAAAAGTACAGAGAATAAGTCATAATATAAAAAGTAAGGAACCAAAGTTTAGAATCAGAAAAAATTTATGGCCCATTTGACAGTGATCTATCGATATCTTCATGGACTTTATAGTAGGAAATAAACGTTTGCTAGACTTATGTGGGGTTATGCATTTAAGAATTAATGAATTATATTTTATTACTATGGGTGAAGGGCAGCAGTCTCATAACTTACACAAGTACAACGCATAAATCCTGTAACTTTTTACTGTACCACATGATCTTATTGTTTTCACAAAATTAACACAAATCCTAATTTGACCATTGACTAAAAAATTGAGAGAAATTTTCTCGTGTGCTTGGCATGTAACCAGCTAGATGCCAAAAGGAATCATATTTGGCACCAATAAACTGTCTTAAAGCCACCACCCAACATCCCACTCATCAACTCACCTGTCTTCTCCATTTCTCAGCCATTAGTATTTCATAAAAACTCCATTAAAGCCTTTTACTCACCTATCTAGGAAGAGGATTTTATGGGTATTTTTATGGAGGATCTCGGGTTAGAAAATGAGAAGGCTTTTAAAAGATTTCTAACTATAATTCAGCGGGTTACGGGTTTCATTTACAAATTGGTTGCTCAAAATCTCATTTACCAAACAATTGCTTTTGCGTGGAGGTCCCCTAAGTTGATAAGGGCACCTGTTAAACCATGTATTTCAATACTTGAGGGAAGATATAAAACATGTATGTGATGACTGGGAAGATATTACACGCTAAACCATGTATTTCATTATTAAATTTGTTATTCCTAAAATGTCCATAAAAAATGGTCACATGCCATGCACGACAGAATTTTCCCCAATTTTTCAGTACATAATCAAAATAGGATTTTTGTATTAATTTTGTGAAAGTAATAGGACCTCCGTGGTCCATTAGAAAGTCACATGACTTATGCTATCCACTTGTGTAAGCTATGAGACCCCTGCCGCCCTTCATCCTATTACTACTGTAATTAAAGTATAGGTCGTCTAGTAAAGAGAACTGTTATCCTTTTAACTCACACCTATTTCTTATTTATTGACATAAGAAGCTATAAACATATAGATTTTCCTACTCAATCAAACTTACTCACTTAGAGCTGCTTGAAACCTGCACAGGAAAACAAAAATATTTGGAAAAACATTTGGCAGTGTACAAGTTCCGACACCAATTTGACATAGAATAAAGAGAATGAATAGAGGGAGAGAAAGAAAAAGAAGACAGCAGAATAAATCTTGAAGATGAAAATCTAATTACAATTTGTTGTAATTGTTTATGTGAATTGGCTGGTTAGTTTTTTCCCAACTTCAAGTTCGAACTTGTAGGAGTTGGTCAAACATTAGTTTTATGGTAACAGTAAAAGCACTAATTCTAAGTCTAACAAAAACCCCAACCCAAAGGTTCAGCCCGCTAAAAATTCTGAGTCTAACAAAACCCTAATTCCAAACTACAGTCATGATAATGGTAAGTCTAAAGGGCACTGTTATTGCAATCTCATGTGTTTCTTAAGAATACCAATCATTGTAGCAAATAGCAGCTCATGAATCTAGAATGCCAATCAGGCAATCACTGGGCATCAAACATCCATGAGATTGTTAAAGATATTACCTGACAGGGGAAGCTTCGGACAGCCTTCCAAACTCATTTCTCATTGCTGCTGGTATAATATCCACACTTGCCATTCTATCCCCTCCTTTAAGTCTCATGGCTGCTGCACCTCTTGTATTTCTGCGTTGTGTCCGAATCTGTGTCACCAAAAATAAAAATAAATAAATAACTAAAATCCTTGGATAAGAAGTAACGGTTAGAACATACAGTGAACAATTATTATTTATGCTTACAACAGAAACATACAGGTTCTAATCATGTAACATTTTGAAGAATAAAGGATGAAAATGGAAGCAACATTTCCAGTTCTCGAATATAATTGAGTTTTTTTTTATGCTGGAAAACATTTAACATTTACTAAGAGATTGCATCGAACCGTAGTAAGAGTATTAACAAATGCAAACAATAATGCAATGAGAAATGAAGGGTCTACAATCATAATTAAGAAAGAAACATCCCGAGCTGTTTATTATACAATCCTCAAACTCATTGAATCCGACACTTGAAAGGAATCTAAAACCAGCATCTTCTCCTCCTGGCCAACTATCATATCAATGGCGAAAGCCTAGTAGATATTCCGAAAACCTTATAGAAATTTCGGACAGATCGAACACAAAAGCACATTATAGTCCTTTCAGACTACCGTATTGAATTATGTATAGGTTGAACTGCATTCCACCTTATCAATGGATACAGTACGCAAGATATATAACTTACCTTCTCACAGGAACTTAGAATGACCATTCCATTCTGTGAAGCCATAGCAACAAGGTCATCATTTGTGCAACAACGTACCCATTTTAGCTCATCACCAGGAACCTGTGCAGTCATGCAGGAATTGAAAGAAATAAATACATCTTCCTAAATACAAATGTGTTTCGGCATGCAAATTCAAGTGTGTATCCTGTGTATAGATCCATGGATGAGTGTAAACATGTATGCACGTCATATGTCAACAAGGTAAAGGCTAAAGCAGAACAAGACGAACCAATTGAATTGCAATGATTCCGGTACACCTGATTGATGAAAAAGAACTCAACGATACTTTCTTGATGTAGCCATTCGCTGTAAGCATTAGCAAAAACTGATCCTCAGCAAACTCAGTGACAGGAATGACTGATGTAATTTTCTCACCATCGGACAAAGACACGATCTGAATCCATTATAAAGGAGGTTAAAAAACAACTTATAGAGGCTACAGAAAACAATGGCAGAAATCAGAAGCCAGAAAAATAATACCTGAAGTAGAGGTGTCCCAGCAGCAGTTCTAGTGCATTCTGGAATTTTATAGGCACGTGCAGAGTATACTGTTCCTTTGTCACTGCAAAGGTTTAGGTAGTTTCATGACAAAGGAAATGAAGTTGAAAACAATAGTGTATCAATAACTGTAGAATCAAACTAAGTTTAGCGCACATAACAATCTTAACACTCAAATCTGATCAAAATATGATTAAATCCAAGGAAGAAATGTCAGTATCATCGGTAGGACATATTGGTACTTCTATTTTATGCATTTTTTTGGTCAAACAATACTTGGGTTGGGAGAATTTTAACCAAGATATTCATTGGCAAATGACAAACATTTACCACTTTATTAGAGGGCAGTTGGCATCCATTTTACGAAATTATCATGGATACATCACTATTGGTGTTGATATCGATGGAAACTTAAAAAATTGTGGAAATTTACTTTAAAAGTAGGAAATTATTAATGCAACTTTAAAATCAATTAAAAGCATAGATCATCATGTGGATTTATTCCATAAGTAAATATTGTTATATAGCAAATACGTGAATGAGATCCATACACCAATGATATGAAACAATCATGTAGACCACCAGATAAAGGTGATGTATGGACAACCTTGAACACAACCCATTGTAATAATCTTTTGCTCGTAGAAAAATAGAGAATCAATAAATCCATTCAAATAGTATAGTTGTTGAGCATCAATATGCAGAAACAAGTGTTCTTCTCTGTTCATTAGTCTAGATATTTTAACCTGATCTTCAGCGATTATTTTCAACCAATACTATCAAAATACTACAATAAAATAACCCAAACAAAGTTATAATATTCTTCTCAGTTTCTCTCACTTTTTTCCTTTTTTATTTCCACTGCAAGACTTGATAATTACCCTTTGTGGTAAAAAATCAAATTATGATTGTCTAACGGATGGAAGTGAAAAAAAAGAAGGAAAAAATAAATAAACTAGGAAAGATTTAGCATGGTCAAAAGACCATCTAATCCTATAGCCAATGCATCAAGAGATGCTCGTATGAATCGTGTTCTTAAATTATTGCACTGAGCTTGTTTAACAAGAACATCTTGTGTGTTGAAACATACAAACTCTGAAAGTACCTGAAATACAAGATGTGATCATGTGCGCGACAAACAATAAAGTCTGACATTGCATCATTTACCCTCAGCTTCCCAACAGATTTACCAATTGTTCCACGATTTTGAAGATTAAAGGTGTTGGCCTTCATCCGCTTAACATAACCTTTTTCACTGAAGGCCTGAAAAATACACAGAAATACTAATATAAAAATAAATAAGAAAATAGAGATCAATATAATGATAAAGATATAGTACATAAAAATGAGATATAAGGCAGGGGTGCGAGAGAGTTTAGGTATCTACCAGTAATATTTCATCATTAGGAATAACATCTATATCCTCGAGTTGACCATTGTCATCATCCTCCAACCCCGAACGTCTTGGACTGGAAAACTTGTTTTTTAACTCTATCATTTCTTGTTCGATCAACTGAAACAGGAAAGAAATTATAGCACTAGCAGAAGACTATGATACACGAAGATAGTGCTTATCAGTGGAGAAAACATTTAGGAATAACTGCTTCCATTATCAAAATAAGCTTCTAGCTGTTTGCTGTTGTTAGGTGAATCTATAGGATATTTGCAACTGGCACAATTTCTTAATAAAAACATTATTTGAAACCTAATCATTCATACCTGTAAAATGTTATTCTTGCTTAACAAGAGTTCCTCTAGCTTTAAAATTTGCTCTCTCAATGAACCACTTTCATCAACAAACCTTTTCATCTGCAAGATTAAGGAGACGACAAAAAGAATTAGTATTAAATTATAAAATGCAAGAAATGTAATCAAGCAAATAACTATCAAAACAAGCATGCACCTCAAGAAGTGTAAGTCTTCGTAAGTTTATGTCCAATATAGCTTCAGATTGTTTTTCAGAAAGATTGAATTCTGCAGTAGAAAATTAGGGACACAGTAAGGAGCAGCAACTATAATAACCTCATGCCAAAAATAAACTAAAGCAAGGTGTCCATTGAACAAAGGTGTCCCAACCAATAAATAAAATATAATCAATGTGTAACTAAAAGTGAAAGAGTTGCAACTTGCAACAAGGATTGATCAAAGTTTATGTAGTTTTCCCTTTAATTTTTATGCAGCATTTCACCCGCAGGTGCTAGTTTCATTTTTTTTTAGGGTTCAATTTTAATATATTTTACAAAAGATGATGAGTTAAGCAAATTTTTTAACGGAGTTTGGGTGTGAAATTCACATACCCATATGAAAAGGGAAGTATGTGGAATAACTTTGAGAAAAGATTTACTTTAGTCCTAAGAGCACAAAGCTACGGTACTCGTGTACTTTTTTTGGGACAAAAGTGAACCATTTTGGAACTAAAGAGCACTTTTTTTCAAAGTTATGGGACTAAAGTGCTCCAATTGAAAGTTACGGAACTAAAACACTCATTTGCACAAACTTACATGACCACTAGCACCCTTCTCCCAAAATTTGAATGGGTGTGTGGAGTTTTTACATGTTACAAGTCAGTGTGGAAATAAAAATTGATAAAGTGAACAGTAAAATGAATAGTGGCTTAAATATATCGTGAAACTAGTCATCAATATGTGTATTGCATGTGAAAATTCAATCAAGGAAAGTGGGTTGGCCCTTTCGTAAACCCTTCTTCACCTGTATCGTTGAGACTAATGCAATTTTTTCTTTCTTTACAAAAATGGTACTGACACATAAGGAAGGTGCCTCGGTTTATCCAGAATAGATGGAGTTGGTTGTTTAATCTACAATAAGGAGGTTTTTAGAAACCCCAATTCCCTCTCTGAGACATGCAAGCGTTAGATTTTCTTGAAGCTTAAGAGATAGATAGGGGAGGTCAATTCCAATGTCGGCTGACTCAAGTGAATGATGATGTGACCTCGAAATCTACGACTGGGGAACTTCGTCAAAACTTTCGCTCGATCTCTATTGTGCAGCCTAAATAGAAGGTTTGATGGAATTTCATCTCAACAAGGCATCATCCGCTTAAGAGCAGTTATGGAAGACCTCAGAACTTATGACTTCAAGGTGGAATCTATATCCACAAGGTCTTCAACGTCCTCGTTGAGAGTCGCTCCGTGAGACGTCCAATAGTCTATGACTGACTAACGAAATGACTTATTAAGTGAAAAGTAGCCTAGTAATGCTCAAAGATCTCTATGTGCATTCCAAAATTTACACTTGTTAATTAAATAGAGAATTATTTTTACTTATGATAGTACACTTGTATTACAATATTTTAAATAAATTGTAAAAATAATTATCAATTTTACAAACGCATAATATACTGTTTGTTTTTAGTAGTAATATTTTATTATTATCTGCATATTTGAAACTAACATTATAAAAAGTCAATCACAATAAGTAAATAAAATATTTTTCTTAATCAATGCTTCATAAATAAGCATAAATAAAAAATACGTAACATATACATGAAGAAAATTAAGAAGTAATCCTAGGATCTAAAAGTATAAAATTTTGTAAATTAAATCATTTAAAGAGTTATTACAAAAATTGTAAAACAAATGAAAATTTAACCATAATTAATTTAATATAAAATATTACTTTTTATGATATTAAAAAATTATACATTTTAAGACGAATGAAAAAAATAATACTATGTCAACCAAACTCAACAATTTCCCCTACCGTACCGGTATAAGACACCAACACCGGTACGAAATACATGTTAGACTCGAGAAAGTTTCATAAGACGCGTAAGCTTCTCACCAATAAAAGAAAAGAAAAGAGAAAGACCAAAGAGAAGAGAAAAGAGAAGAAGAAAAAGGGGACATGAAGTGCTGTTGAATAAGATGATGACGACTGCAGAGTTAGATAAAAGAACATTAGGTCAACAATTTTTCTTGGACTTTTTGGTTTGTTATTGAAATGAAGTGTATAGGATTTCAAAAAATTGGACTTTTTTTTTATTTGTTGGGCATCATTCCTATATAGTATATACTATGAGCTTCCTTTTTATTTATAAACTGAAACATTTTTTATAAACTTTAAAAGATAAATTCCAAGATAACAATGAATAAAAGTTATTAAACTTATTAAAAACTACTATTAAAATATAAAATAACTATTATTTTAAGCATCTATATGATATAATATACCTAATATATGTAATAACTTATATAATTAGTTGTGTCCCGTACCCATATCTAGAAATTGAACACTTATTATTCGTGTCCCATGTCCTAAAATTTAATAAATTAGCACTCTGGACATGCACCTGTGTAGGACTCTTTTTCAAGAGTCCATGTAACATAGAAATAATATGATAAAAAATCAAATAATCTCAAATATTTTCCAGAAAATCCATGTAACAGAAATAATATTAATAATAAAAAATAACCTCAAATATTGTCTAGTAAGATAGGTATATAATAATCATTGGTGTTGGGTTAGGAGTAGCAAAGATGTATCAAAATAATTATATGCGACCTCTAACTATTTTAATTTTATAAAAAAGTTAAGAAAATGTGATTAAATAATCAAAAATAAAGACTTATAATTTTAATTTTTCAATTTTAACTAAATGATTATTTGTGTTATTTATTATTACACAAATATTTAATTTTAATTAAGAATATTAAATTTTAAAAGAATTTTGACTGAAATAACTATATGCAATATGAAAGCATTTTAATTTTATATAAAATTATAAAATCGTGATTATATAATCTAAATTAAAGTCTTTTGGAATTATAATCCAGTGCTCCCTGCATCAACTATTTTACCCTTAAGAATGAATTGATATTCATCAATCATGGTGTTAAATTAATTAGTTGGATTTGACTCAAGTTGGACATTGGTCCACTTTTTCTTCCCTGGTCTTTTCTCTTTTGTATCTTGTCCAAATATGAATTTAAGTTCCTATCATATAAGAGGGTGCAAGTGCATATTATCTTCTCCCAGTACGCACATATTCTAGTGAATTGGTGATGTATGGCCAATACATCACAAAATCCATCGGAGCTCTTTACAAGCTGGCATTACAAACATGCAAACACTTACCAAGACTACATGCTATAACTTCTCAAATCTTACCATATACATCCTCTATAAAAGAGAAGACAAGCCTTAGGGAAAGAAGGAACTCAATCATTAATGTTAATTTATCCCAAAAAATATTTAATTTTCCACTCAGAAGAAGAAATGGGATATAAATAGAAGCTTACCATTCCTCAAAGCAGCTGATGCAGCAGTATTGCTTGAAGCCTCCCTTATGACACGAATTACCTCATCCAAATTATCAAGCCCCACAACGATCCCCTGTGTATAAACATTATTTGTTAACCGTGACAAAGCCAAGAATGAATCTAGAGTTGGTTCACTCTGATATCTGATCATAACAAACATAAATCCATTAAAGGAAGAGGGAGAGGGGGAAGTTGCAGCAATTGAATTGGAATAGTAGCCTCCCCCCCAAAAAAATAAAAAATAAAAGAATTGAAAGAATCACTGTGAAATAAACAAACAAAGAGGAATTAGATAATCACATTGCAGCAATACAGATCATCTGTTTCCAAACCTCTACTAAAATCTCACAGTGAGCAAAATGTTTCTAGTGAATCTGCACGTAAATCACACAAAGTAGAGATAGTACTGAATTTCAACAAGGCAATTAATCCTTCTGGCCCCACCCAGAGCCAACATCATTCATTGGCAGTCATTGCAAATGTTCAATAGATGACCCTCAAACTATATTTTGACGAAAATAGCCACGATCTATTATTTAGATCAAATCGGAAGACAAGGCAACTTATTGGTTCTTCCTTGTTTTTGCATAAAATACACCCTAAGAAAGACTGTGACTCTAGTTTTGAGCGTTCATTGTAAGGGCCCTTTTAAAAATAAGAACGGGGAGCCAGACAGGTGAAAAATACATTCCTGGCTTCCATTTCTGATTTTGAAAATGCAGACAGATAAACACATATTATGCACATAAATAACGCAAATACATACAAAATAACAACTCAGAGGAAAAATGAACATTAAGTCATCTCATGACCACCACTTTTAGCAACTGCTTAAATTTAGAACACATTAAGCACAAGATTTAAGTAAAGGCTAAATCTTATAAAGGTACTTTGTAAAATGCAGATAACATACCTCAACAACATGTCTTCTTTCCTTTGCTTGAGAAAGTTTGAACCTGGCACGTCTCTCAACAACAGAGCACCTGAAATCCAGGAATGCCTGCATGCACTCTTACAAAAGTTAATTCAATAGCCCCGTGAACTTTGTTCACTGATAGATGTAATACAATAACCGATACAATAACCTATATATATTATGGAAACAAGCATATCTTAAAAATAGATGATGGGTACAGAAATTAATTGATGAAGCAGAAATTGATAATCTAAAGGACAAGCACCAAGATTATTTTTATTTTAGTCGATGAAACAAATCATATTACTTTACCACACTTTACCATACACTTCCTTTCTACTTCACTCACTGAATTTAGATATCACATTTTACTGAATGCTGGACAACTATCTCTGCAAAAGCTTTTTGATTCGATCACAAGGCAATTAGTGATTCAAAGAAAAGCAATAAAATGCTGCATAATGCTAAACAGAGCCTCAAATAACATAGCCAAGACCATGTATATAACACCTCCACAAAAAATGCATGCAATCATCAAGTATATAGCTAAATTGCATTTTGCAAATATGTGTAAACAACTATGCACGAGATAATACGTATGCATGTGACAGAGGATAGTATAACACCAAAGTAATCACCTGCAGTAATTCCTTCAGACCCATTAATTTAGGTTGCCCATCAAGAATGCTGGAAAAAGACAAATCATCAATGAGATTTGACAGAGTACAGCATTCATCATTCATGCACAATTTAGTATAAAAAGAAAATGGCATAAAAATTCAGGAACATATAGTATTAGAAGCATAGATGAAAATATCTCGATATTTGCATAAAAAAAAATTGGAGTGAATGTATCGTTATGGATATGTTATTTTCAAAATATCTTTCACAATATCCGTAAATTTACAGACATTTCCATGGAAATATCAAAAAATATCAAAATCTCCCAATGTTTTCATAACTTCTTTCATAATTTTATAAAATTTTGGAAATAAGAAAATATCGACATGGATATATCACATTTACTTAGATAGTAAATATTCAATTATAAGTTATAACTCATTAAACTGTGATTCATTTATAGAAAATAATTACACTATTTATTTTAATTATCTTTCTCTCATTCTCTCTCATACTACTTTTTATTTCTAAACCATGTAATTTTGATTTTTAAAACAATTGTGTACTTGCCTTATTCACTTTTTCATTCATTTCAAAATGACTTATATAGATATTACGGGATTAAAATAAATGATTTTTTTTTCTTAATGCAAAAATAATATCAATCATAATATTAAATGTTATCTCATGTCATATTTGAGTCACATATATAATGTTTAAATAAAAAAATCAATTTAATTAATCTATTATTATTATTTTTAGTATTTTAAAACAAATCATATAAAATTTTAAAAATAGCAATAAATTTCACGATTTTCATAATTTTCTTCGATTATCCATCGATATCGATAATATCCTCAATATTTTCATAAAATTAAAGTCTTAATATTTTCCTCGATGATTAGAAGGGAAAGGAAAAAGGGATAAGAATGGCCGTCATATAGTTCTACTTTGTAAATAAAACAAAAGCAGCACTAAAGAGAGGCACTGACAATGTAGTCTTAAAGTCTGGATTACTTTAGGACGTACTGTCTAATTCAATCTCCCTGCTGCATGTACGGCTGTACTATTCCAACTGAACTCAGAAAAGGGGCAAGGATAAAAAGAAGTTGTTTTCTTTTCTTTTCTTTTTTTTTTCTTTTCTTTTTTCGTTTGGGGGGTGCACACATACAAAGATAATGAATGTCACTGTAGTTCACACAAAAACACCAAATTGAGTTTACTGCTAGCAGAAATAAAGTGGCAACATCAGAATTTTAATTTTTTTGTTCAGATAACGGCAACAACCCAACTACCTGTACATCTTTTTTATTTTTAAGGATACTCACCCCACCATGTTACAACTAAAACGAGATTGAAGGGATGTCAACCGAAATAGGTTGTTTAGGACAATTGATGATTCTGATCCTCGCTTGAGCTGAAGATATGATAAAAATCAATTGTTACTCAATACAAACGACTTTTATCTAAAAATTACTTGAATATAAAGACCAGTCATGAATCTTTCTACTTATTTGCAGAATGCACCACCAAGCATTCCCATACCTCAATGACTATACGCATTCCAGAACGATCACTTTCATCCCTTATATCACTTATGCCATCTAAACTCTGTTAAAGGATAAGGAAGGAAAACAAGAAAAGGTAGTAAGTGCCATGTAAAATCTAAAATTCAGACCACAAGAAAGAACAGTGAGGGACATTGATCACCCTCCAAACGAAAAATCTTACCAACTCCAAGAATTGGTTTTATTCAAGAAATACAAATGAATCATTACTTAATAGGCATATTGGCCAGAGTATTACCTTATTTTCCACAAGCTCAGCTATTTTCTCCACTAAAGCAGATTTATTGGTTTGATAAGGGATCTGTCAAAGCCACAATAAACAAAATGGAAACAGTGTTAACTCTTCATTAATAACTCAATATGTAATAGCAATTTATCAAACCAGAGAAACCAAGTAGGCTACCTCTTTTATGATAATTGCAGTTCTGTTTATCCTAGAATCAAGCAACTCAATATCAGTCTTCCCTCTGACTACAATACTTCCTCGCCCAGTTCGATATGCGTCTAAAATACTTGACAAAATAAATAAATATTAAGACATTGGTGAATACATGAGCATAGAGAGAGAGCAAAAGATAACTACATAAATTTTTGGTTACATAACAGAAACATTAATATCTGCATACATGATTTACCAGTGTTGGATAACATATCGATCTGGAAGAAAATGACAGGAACAAGATAGCCAATCCATACAGTACGTACAAGTATAAAACTGAAACTCCCCCAGATTCAGATTATCCACATTCTACTCTGAGTATTTGTTGTACACTACCTTTCTTTATAGCAAATTGATACATACACATTTCGCAGCACAGCTTCCTACTTACTGATTGAAAGCATCTTTCATTACAAATTCCAGTTCTTACAAGTACAAGTTCCAAAACACTTGCCTAGAAATTCAGGTAAGCACATCATGGAGAAAGGAACCCCATGAACTTCTAATAAGAAGTAACTATCCAAGCATTCATGCAAAAAGAAAAATATTCAACTCACCCAATGTTTCCCATAATGAGTCCTCCAGTAGGGAAGTCAGGTCCAGGCATGTATTCTAACAGTTCTTGCAGCTAACACACAGAAAAAAATGTCAGTTCGTAATATACAGGTAAAATTTCTATACGTCATAAATATTTTACTTTGTCGAAGATATTCCAAATGGGTATATACTAGGACGTGCAGGAAAACATACTACTTCTAAAGACTCAAGCGTCGTGTGGAAGGATCTGAGGTGGATTAACAAGGAATAGCAGGATATTTGGAATGGGTGGACTACTGAGGGCATCCATGTGGTAAGATAGCTGAATGAAGCATCTATTGTGGCCTAAATGGTAGATACTCTTCTATAACCACCATAAGCCAATGAAATCTGTTCTTAGAGGAGTTTTAAAAGCCATTAAGACAATAAAGATTCAGTTTTTTTCAAACCATAATTCCCAAGACAAAATTCACCTTAGAAGTTAAAACTTTGAGAAACATTCTGCAATCAAAACCTATGGAGATGGCAGTGAGAATGTTGCCATGTAAACTCACTTTCAAAATGTCATTATATGATAGAATAGCAATCAGAGCCTGTGTTATTAGATACATTCTAATAGTTTTCTCATACAAGTCATCGTATAGAAAACAGGTATATGAACCATAAACAATAGAGATGAGTTCCTGGTAAAGAAATTAATTTCCAGAAAATAAAAATAATTGAAGCACTACAGTATGCTGCAAAGCAAGGTCAAAGATCCCAGTACTTACTGTGGCTTCGGGATTGTGAATTAAAACACGGAGGACATCGACCAACTCCCCAAGGTTATGAGGAGGAATATTTGTTGCCATGCCAACCTGAAATCAGTTCTACCCAAACATGAATAAAATAGAAAATATTTAAGGAAAAGCATAGCGACAAAGAGCAAGAAACAGGCATCAACTCTTGAAAATAGAACTAGCAGAATTACCGCAATTCCAGAAGAACCATTCAATAGTAAAGTTGGAAGCCGGGCAGGAAAAAGTGATGGTTCTTTTTGTGAATTATCAAAGTTCGGAACAAAATCAACCTGTAAGAAATGAAGAATATAATGCACAAGCAAAAAGACAACAACCACAAGATATCTTAATTCAAAGAACGTCATTTACTGTGTCTAATTCTAAGTCTGCCAGCAACACTGCTTCAGTGAGAGCCTGCAAAAATAAAAGAAAAAAGCATGTAAGAACAACCTGGGCTGATAAGGATTGTGAATTATTTTTATCTTGGCAGCATAAATTATCATGCATGACATCTACAATGCAACATCTACTTGAAGATCCTCTAACTTTTCAGAAACTTATTGTGAAATAAATTTACATATGTTTAAAATATTTAGGCTGAACAGTTATTCGGTAAATATTTCACAAATTACTATCCATATCAAAAACATCCGGAAGAATAGCGGTTGTCTAGAGCTCAATTAGAACATGCCCAGCATCAACTGAACCACTCTGAACACAAAATACTAAACCAAAATAAGCAATGATCAAAGAACAGTCTGAAGATTGTTTTTTCCACGACAGATTTAGGTCAACTAAAATGTAAGATGACAAATTAGGACATTTGCACCAATAAGAAAGGAGATAGTGTTGTAAAAAATCCAAGCAATATAAAACACAAGATACAAATTAATTAGTTAAATTGATGTATGCATCATAAAATTAAGTCATGCTTGAATTTGTCCTGTGTTACATGGACTTGGGAACAAGGACAATGGGACACGAATAATAAGTGCCCAATTTTGGACACGGGTAAAGGGATATGGCAGATTATATAAATTTTTATATGTTGCTTATGTCTATATATGATATATATTGATTGTATACATTTCCTAAAAATATTAATTATTTTATATTTTTTGAGGACAATGATTATGCCACAATAACTTTTGTTATTGTCACAATAAAAGTGCATGAAAAATTCATTTTACCCCTAGTATTAATTATACCTTAGTATCACTACTATTAGATAAAGTTGTCATTAATTAATTATTTTTATGGCAATAACAAAATATATTATGGTAATACCGCTATCCTATTTTTAATAAATTACTAATAGTTTTATCTTATTTATTAATATATGTTTTTATTCACTTATAAATTTAAATCTTAATTTCACGTAACCGTTATTCAAGTTTATCTCATTTCTATAATTAATAAGACCAATTTTCAAAATTAATAAGCATATTATCAATTTTATGCCTACACCCATGTTTCTTTGCATTTTATTTTCCCAAGAGTTGGGTGCTTCTGTAGTAGGAATTTTTCCACTTGTCAAGGGCCTCCAACCTCTTGCATGCTTTAACTCTTGTTGCTATGCAATCTTCCTCTTCTTCCTTCACCTTCAAGTTATGACCATGTAAGCATGGCAAGTCTGAAAACCATTTGGTGCACCCAACTCATATCCCCTGAGTCATGTCAATACAAATGACGATGGGGACAAATTGCAAAGTCCATGTAACAGAGAACATGCCTAAGATGTTTTGAGTTATGGGGATAAAGCAAGATAGTTTGACATACATCCAATCTGCACTCTGTGTACCGCATAGCAGCAGGAGGATCAGCATCGATGGAACCAAAATTTCCATGCCCTTGGATTAATGGGAACCGTAAGGAGAAATCCTAGAAATATAAGATTTCAAATAACAAAACAAAATAGAAAATGAAAACTTTCAAATAACAAATATAGAAAATGGTGAGATGTCATAAAGGTTTCTTACATTAGGAGATTTGTGTCGGTTAGTCCTTTACATTATAAAAAATGTCATTTAGTCACTTACATTAGGTAAAAAGTACCAAAAAAGAACAAATTCCACCATTCAATCAATATTTTAATATTTTTTATGATAAATACCATAGAAAAAAGGAATTTTAACCTTCTATTTATTTACCAGTAAAATAAAATATTGAGAAAATAATATTATTTTAATCAAAATATTAATAAAAAATAATTTGTGTCCTTCTTTAGCCTTTTTTACAAAAGTAAAGGACTAAATAACACATTTTTTCTAAGGGATTAAATGATGCCTGTGTCTTAATATAAGGAATCTGTGCGGCATTTTTCTATATAAAAAATATGAACAAAAGGTAATTCAAAACAACATGAAGATAGCTAGTGACTTGACATAATACATATAACATTTACCGTAAGACTTAAGTATTGTACATCTTTTTCATTTTTTTTCACTCATCATAAGGAGACAAACCAGTGAATTAAAAATTTTAAAATATCTAATACTATGAAATCAACTGGATGGACGTAATTACACTTTTTAGTTTTTAACTTTCACATGTGATTATGCCACAAACCCCTTATAACTTCTTAACCAGACTGACACATAATTCCAAAAGCTAGAGATTTGTTTTTACTACCCTAGAAACTTTAACCAAGATAGTCATCCCTTAATTGCATGTCCTTCGTACAAATAAAAAAAACTTAATAATTAAAGAAATCCAGCATTACCTGAGCCATTCGCACCAAGGAATCATAGACAGCATTGTCTCCATGTGGATGAAATTTACCTAGAACCTGTAATAATGCATCATACATGTCAACTGTATACGAAGCAAACACAGGTGAAGCATCTTGGTATTCTTGAGATTATATCTATCTGTGGTGTTACACACCTCTCCAACAACTCTAGCACATTTCTTGAAAGGTTTTTTTGATGAAAGACCTAATTCATGCATTGCATATCTGCATTTCGAAAGTATTCAATGAAATGACAGTAAATCGATCAAAAAGAATACATATACGATATTGAAATACCTTTATTACAAAAGGTCCAAACAGAATATGCAATGCAGTGATTAGTCAATACCTTCAGTTTTAGATTGTTTCAAGTACCATATAAGATAAAATAGATATATACAGTAAGTGTGTTTAGACCATCAAACCTGATTAATCATGATATCATGTATACTAACAGCTGCAGCAACTTATACAACATCAGAATCTGGAGATACAAATTTGTAAAGAGGGGTATACTAATATAAATCTGGATATACAAAATTTTAAAGAGGAGTATACTACTGTTTCCATAGTTTTTATTAGTATCTGACCACTACCTTTGCAAGCCATTTCTATAATTTACTGCTGTGCTAGTACATAATTACATATTCTTCAATATTTTTAGAATGATGTTTAGATTTTTGGGATTTCTGTTAATCATGTATTTCTTGCATTTCTGTTGTACTTCCTAATGTAGGATCCCTGGTCCACATTTGTACTTAATTCTTTCTATAATGAAATGATTCAATGTTCGCTTCCGTAGCCTTCCTATCAAAAAGAATATTTTGAAAGAAGTACATTACGTATTTACCCCCAATTTTTCAAAATTTTGATGCAAGAGAACTGTTGCAAAGTAATCACAATATAGTTGTTTTTTACAACAACAAAAAAATATCGAAATAGAGATAGAAACTACGGCAAACTCACAATGTAAGCTTGAGATATGAGAAAATTCAGAAAGTAGTTTGGAGGCCTATTTTGCAAGGTAGTTTTTAGAAAATGTTACACGTCCCACGTTACACACTGTTTTTTGAAAAACTATGTAGTGAAATAAGACTAACGTAAACTAAAAAAGTAAATTCCGAAATAAGGGTAGCCTGCATTGTCAATTTTCTTATATCTTAAGCCTATGTCTATATGATATTACCGTAGAAACTAAGCTACTCGGTACTCACAATATCCGGCGATGCACAGGCTTCAAACCATCACGAGCGTCAGGCAAGGCCCGGCCAAGCAATACCGACATTGCGTAGGATACATAAGCATCAGTAGCCTCTTTATGGAGCTCCGTTATCACAATCCGACCATCTGTTCGGGACCTTTCCTTAACCAAGACAGCTCCATTTCCACTCGACCCTTGTTCTCCGTCTTCGTTTACTGCCTCGGTCTCGTCCTTGCGCTTGGACTTCACAGGTCGAGATTTGGAAGACGAGGAACGATTGCATGAGAGGAAGCGGAACTCTGATACGTTCTGGCCGAGCCTTAAGAAACGGGTCGGGTTGGTATGAGATGATAATGGGAGCCGGTAGCGGAGAATAGTAGATAAGCGGAGTCCAAAGGACGAAGCCATTAGACTGTGAAGGTCCGATTGAAATGGTGATGGTGAGTTTACGACCAGAGAGGAGTTCATAAGGGTTTTACCGGAAATGACTTTTTTATTGGTGGATTGCTTTTTTTTTTGTTTGTCCTAAAACCCTAGCAATGAGGTTTCGGGATAATCTTCCTACTTCGCGCCAACACCGCCATGTTGTATATTTCTAAACTGATTTATTTTATTTTAAATTTTGCATTTTTTATTTTATTTGTTGTTGATATTTTCCTTTTTCATTTTTGTTTGTTTTATTTTTAAGATAGATCTTTTAAGTTTTTGATATCACTTAATTTATTTATATTTTATTTAGTGTAATTTAATCCTATTTATTAAAAAGTATTATTTAATTGTTTTGATTATTAAAAAAAATACTATTCAATGATAAAATTAAATATTTTATTAATAAATTTGAATTTAGATCCATATATTTTAAATTTTACATTTTCCTTTTTCATTTTTGTATGTTTTATTTTTAAGATAGGTCTTTTAAGTTTTTGATATCACTTTATTTATTTATTTTTATTCAGTGTCATTTAATCCTATCCATAGTTAAAAAGTATTATTTTATTCTTTTGATTATAAAAAATATATTACTTAATGATAAAACTAAATATTTTATTAATAAATTTGAATTTAGACCTATAGTAAGAAAAGTTATCTTTAAAAGTAAAAAAATTCAAATTTGATTTAAAAAATAAGAAGGGATGAATTTGTTGTATTTAGAAGAAAACGGGACCAAAATCAAAATATTCTTTTAGTAAATCCAAAAATCTATTAAAATTTAAAATACTGTTGCTTAAGTGATTATTTTTTTTATAAAAAAAACTAATTATTGTCATTTTGTAACCTCTTTTTCGTAACAAAAATTATTAAATGATACATTATATAAATAAAAGAATAATTGATTCCAAAAGTTAAACAAAAATTAAAACAATACGGACCTATTTTTTAAAGATTATATTATTCTCATACTCATAATTGAGATTAAAATCTTAAATCTTGTGTATCAAGTTACATGTTATCAAACTACGAGTTAAATAATTTTTCATTTTCTTAATTATTTTAAAAAATAATATAAAACTGAACACATAGATAATCTAATTAAATATCTGAGAAAAAAAATTTAATTAATAAGCTATTATGATCGACACATTTGTTATCTAAGAATTTGAATATCAAGATTTAGAAATATATTTACTATACATAATTATTAAAATATAATATATTATCTACGAAAGTTTTTTAAATAATATTAAATTAATTTTTTAAAATTATTTATGAACATGAATTTTTATAGGTAGTTATAAATATATATATATATATATATGTATGAAAAAAAACTAATATAAATAGATATTTTAATTCATGGCGGGTAAAAATTATTTTACATATTATATTATATATATTTAATAGTTACTTATTAAGTTAATACTTTTAATATAATTTAAAATGAAATTATTTTAGTTGATTGTCAGCATGAATCTATTTTGAGAGAAAAACTAAATAAAAGTTAAAAAATTGAGGGTGAATTGTGTCTATCTTATACGAGGTTCATATATATAAAACATTAAATAAAACGTGTAGATTATATTAAAGTACACGTTGTAGTGTATCAAAAATGTACATATATAAAAATATAATCTAACTTAAAGGTTGATCTAAATTCACTCATCTTTTACTTGAAAACTCATTTTTAAGTAATTTTTATCTCCTCGTACCTTACCATTTTGTTCTCTCTAATATTTTGTAGAGACCATGCATAGAGAGGTATTGTCATGAGCTATTGACAATGTAGTCCTTCCTTTATGCTACTTAAGCTCTTTTTCTTGGAATAGCTCTCAATACCCTAACTACTCATGTCAAGTACAAAGTGATGCATCGGGATTCTTAAGTGAAACAAGTACCTCGAACAAAGAAAAAATGTATAAGCCTATTCTTTCTACGTTTAATCTTGATCTCAAACAACACCTACAATTAGGTTGAATGTTGGAAAAGATGAAATTTAATTTAAAAAAATTTGTTGGTAAATGTGCCTTGTCACACATTGTTTTTTTATACTATTGTAAAAAGGTTTAAATAGTGAAGAGTTGGCTATTGGGATTGGGCCCCAAGGGGCACCCACTTTTGTGGAAGGGGAGAGGACCTAGGCAAATGTGATATCACACGCGCACCGCCGCCGCCGCCGTCCGTCCGACCGGCCATGCCGAGCCGAGTCCGAGTCCGAGTCCGTGTCCGTGTCCGTGATGTGAGTCGTTGCTCGTATTTACTCATAAAAAAATATATCCGTTATCCATTACTCAGAATTGCCGTTACGCTCTTAATTCCCAGACATTACCGTTTTATTCATAATTGCCACATGGTTTCTAAAATCTATAAAAGGAGGGCTTCAGCTCTCATTTGAAACACAACAATCAACAATCATATCCCTAAGAAAAAAAATTCTCTCTACAATTTCTAAGTTCTTTTTTAGTTTTCCGAGCAACAAATTTTCAGGTGTAGCATTCCAGTCTTCATCAGTGCAGTGAAGTTCTGAGACAGAGATTAAGATTCTGGGCTATTTTATCCTGGGGACGACGAGACTGTGTTTGCTTGCACAAATTGGGCATAGCCGCGAAACGTCTTAAAGAGAGCGACCTAGTCCGCGACTCAACCCAAGCAGTTACTTTCAAGTTATCGGTAATATTGTTCCTACACTGTTTTTATAAATTGCATCAACATTGAATATGCCTCAAACCCAAGCATCGACTTCTAAGTCATGGTAAAAAAAATCCAAAAAGAAAGGTATCGGTGAACCCATAAGTCAAACCAAATGTTGGAAGGTTAAGGTCAAACCTAATGGATTAGCTCTCTAGGACGAAGAAAGGCTAAGAAAGATGCATGATATTCCCTCGTCGATTCAAATTATGATCCTTATAACAGGCTTTCTTGATAGTGTACCATTTCCAACTAGATAAATAACCTTTCATAAAAAAGCCCTATAGCTAGTAGTTAGATTCTCCCTCTACCACTTCATAAAAGAAAATTCTTGGTAAAGACACAGCTCGTGCCAAGACATCTAATTCCAATTGGTTAGATGTATTTATTATGTCTCACCTTCGTATACAAAGATCTTGGATTCGAAGTGAAAATGCTTGAGTTCAATAAGTCATATGTATTAAAGTAAAATCTCACATGTACGAATAAGGTCTATATGTTAATCAAGTAGGATTGGGGCATAAATGTAATATTTTTTAAGAATGAGAAAAATTATAATGATTACTTTTTCTACGTGTCTGGTCGGTGGAAACGTCAGATAGTGACCCGAGGTTGATAAGAAGCACATGGGTTGACACCAAACTCATGATAAAGAATATGTGTTCCTTTATCACGATCTTGAGCCCGAAGGCTAAACAAAAGTTAACTAATATATAGAACCATCTACTCGAGGAAACACAATGGATAAAACTATTTAACATCCTATGTTTTATAGCTTGTTGATTGATGAGATAAGGTTCAGTAAATTAGTACGTATTATTTAGTAATATAAATATAATAATATATTTTGTTAATCCAACCTCATAAAAACAAAATTTTAGAAAAGATAAGTTAATAATATAATAGGTTATATAAATAATATATATTATTCCATTCAAGTAATATAACATACACATGAAAGAATTAAATTAAAATATATTAATAATTATCTTATTAAAAAATTAATCACATGATATTGAACGAAAATAAATGAGAACGGGAGATATGTTTTGAAAAAAGTAATTACTAAAAGCTTAAAATTTTTAGAGCTCTCGTCCTAATAACGTATTATGAAATTAAATGATTATGATAGCATAAAAGTAGAGAAATCAAATAGAAAGTATAATTATGATTATTGTTTACTTAAATAAAATGTTATAGGTTTTAAAACTATAAAGATACAATACAAATCACAAATTGATAATATGATTCGAATACAAAAGTATAATATATATATATATATTAAATTATTCTTTTAAAACTTCTCGCAAAATTGATACAAAACCACGAATAATATTTAAGTTGTTAATATCCAATATTTGACATCCATATCAAGATAAATATAAATTTATTTATATGTTTGTAATTATTTATATTTTTTCAATAAAGTGAAAACTTATATGTTAGATACTGATTTGCACGTGGAGTAATATAAAGTTCTAAAATATATAAATTTCTTAATTGACGCATTTAAAATTTAATTCCAACAAATTTATTATCCATTTTTTTAGGATTATATGTTATGATGACTTCTTATTAATTAAAAATCGGATATGATTCATTTCGTTTGACTTTTAATACAAATTGATAAAAATGCTCTTAATTTCAATTCATTAATTTTGACTTAATATTTGTTTGATTTGATTGGTCAAAATTAAACGTTATCCAACTAATTGGAGTTTAGTCGACCAGAGATCTCACTTGTAAGAATTGAGTTAAACACATGTTTAATTGAAATAAACAATTGTTCAACTAGTCGGAGTTTGATCGATTTATAACCCTACTACTTAGAGTCGAGTTGAACATATATCTAACTAACCAAACTTTAACGTAATCCGATTAAAATACACATTTTCTTAAAATAAAATATATAAAGATTAAAAATCTAATCTGAAATCAAAAACATAAAAAAATTAGGATTTGTTTCCAAACCAACTTAATCACTTTATCTAATTAGTTTCTTAGAAATTGAAAGAAAAAAAGAAAATTTTTTGTTGTCATCAAATTCTCTGAAGAAAACTTTCAAAAACTTTCAACGTTATTGTGCAGAGAGAAAAAAAGATGTGATTAACATCATTTGAGGAGACTAGTTGTTTCATTATTGTCGTCTCATGGTTGAAAATTACAAGTTCATTGATTTGTCTTTGACATCGCACAAGAAGTCTCATAATCTCATAGGTGAAAATTACAGTTCCATCGATTAATCTTTGATTTCGCTAATAAATCTTGATAGACTAGAAGAAGGAGCTGAAATAATGACATATATGAGATGGAAAAATACAATCAAAGAAAATAATTATGACAAAAAAATCTAATAAGTAAAAGTGAAGATGATATTTCATTAAAAATAACAAATGATTGGCCATTTTTGAATAAAATTAATGATAGGACGACATCTTAACTTATTTTCATTTTTTTTCTTTTTACTCCTGTTATTATCTCTTAAAAATTGTACAATTGTGCTCTAAAAAGCTATATCAATGGCAGGTAAACATGAAATTTTTTTTGGGTTAACTTTGAAATTTGAAAAATATTTTCTTCATTATAAATTGATAACATTATACACATTATAATATCTTATGCTAATTAGTTCTTTCAGCATTAATTAATCATCTAATTTCATAACTTTACGTTATAATAATAATTAATATATTATTTAAAGTATATATTAATCTTCTTGAAATTTTAATGAGTCTTTTATAATTTTTTATAAAATCGGCTCACTTTCAAATTTTAACGAATCATTTTGAATATTTTAATTTAGCCGCAATTTACAAAAAAAAATTAAATTTTAATTTTAATTAAAATTAATTATTAATTTTTTATATTTATATAAATACAACACAAAAATATAAACGATACCAAAAATATGTAAACTTGGAATTAACGAATTTAAATAAATACAACACAAAGATACGCATTTAACATGAAATGACTCCACCCAACCGGGAAACCCTAGTGGAACACCTTTATATCTTGTCCTAATTAAATTTGCGGTTCTCCCGTCGCTTTTAGAGAAAGAGGTGAAAGAAACCGCGGTCGGCGATTCTTGTCCTCCACGCGGTAAGTCAATTGCAAATTAAATTTGGTTATTCCGGTCAGCTTGAATTTGGATTCGGTTATGATAAGTTTTTGTGGTTATTTGAATGAATAGGAATCCCCACCAACACTAGCTATAGCACAATGGCATACGCTGCTATGAAACCAACGAAACCTGGTTTGGAGGAGTCACAGGAGCAGATTCACAAGATTAGGATCACACTCTCTTCTAAGAATGTTAAGAACCTCGAGAAGGGTAACTATTTTTCATGCTAATCCGTTCCCGTTTCGTGACTTTTAACAAAACCCACTTGAGTAATGTCGATTTAGGTGCTGTTTGTTTTCTGGAACTGGTCCTTGAGATTAACCACTAGGTTCCAGAACTCGATTATGTTCATGTTTTGTTTTGATAAATCACAAACTTTTATAAAGTCTTCGTTTTGAATTGGATTATACACCTTTATTTGTTATCTATGCTTGAGAGTGTGAGGCAGGACGAGCCCGTTCTGCTTTAGTTAAATTTGGTGTTTATCCCTTTTGCAGAATTATGCCACATGACCACATTGTTTTGCTAACTGTATTTTGGAGTCTGGTTTGCCTAAATTTTCAATTATTTTGCAGTGGATGTTCTTAATTTTTCAGGATGCGGATGATGAGTTTCGTGACATGTCCTTTTTTTTCGGCGTTTTGAGTTATTTTTGCCATTGAAGATGGTACATTTATCTTTATTTTTTGGTTTGGTAGTATGTGCGGATTTGGTTCGTGGTGCCAAGGACAAGAGGTTGAGAGTCAAGGGACCTGTGAGAATGCCCACCAAGGTTCTTAACATTACCACCAGGAAGTCCCCCTGTGGTGAAGGTATTTTCACTTTATGCTTTGTTCTTTATTTGTTTCTTGGTTCCAGATGATGGATTTCAGCTATTCAAACATTGTTGTTGTAATTTTAATTTCATTGATGCTAAGTATTTCCAATGTGTAGCTAAATTTGTTTCTGTTTCTTTTATACGGGTTGTTTGTGAGCCTTTATGGTTTCTTAACGATTGTTCATGAAGAAAAATGTTCGGTATGTTTCATCACTTTTTACAGGTACCAACACATGGGATAGATTTGAGCTTCGAGTCCACAAACGTGTAATTGACCTCTTCAGCTCTCCAGATGTGGTCAAGCAGATCACCTCCATTACAATTGAGCCCGGTGTAGAGGTTGAGGTCACCATTGCGGACTCTTGAATTTTATTTAATTGATTAGAATTGCTCCTCCATGCTTTGCTATTGTCTTGGGACATTCATATGAAGCCTCAAGCTTGAATGAAATCCTAGTTCTAGCACAATGTGGGTATGATTTTGGAGTTCATCTGTCATGTGGCAAGGAATTTTTGTTTATTGTTTGTTTTTTTAAGTTGAAATGTCTGGATATCTTTCGTAAATGTGACATTTTGAATATTGAAAGAGTTACAATCCGCTTATGGAAAGGTTTAGTGGACTTGTAGATCTCATCTCTTCTCAGTTCTAAATGTGTGTAAATACGCTTGATTTGTTCCATATATTTTCAGAGTGCTTTTATACGGGTTTCCAGTAACAATTCATTTATTATTGGTATGGCTTAGTCTGGTAGATAATGCCCCTCAAACGAGCAAATTTGACATAGAACATGTTTATGAGTGACATTCCACCGTGATTCCAATGACCATGGTACATGTTTTTAGTGTCATACATGTGCATACTATATGTATTAATATATTTACGTACATAATCGTTGGGATGTACGAAGACTTGGGTGGACTATTACACGTAATAGTTAAATCTCAAGTTATCAGAGTTGACTCCAAACTTAGCTGTTTTGGGCACTTGAGGTTCGTCGTATGCTTTATATGAGTGAACCAAATGCTGGATGTGGTCTATGTGCGTGAACCCAAGGATTGATGTAGGCTCCATATGCATGAACATGAACCTAAGGTTTGTTGTGAACTTGGGAGTAGTTGAATCACAATGTAAAGTGTAATTATAATGAGTATTTTTGATTGAGGGGAGCATGATATAGTGTAAAGTGTAAAGTGCAAAAATAAGGTATATCTTTGAGTAAGGGGTGATGTAACATTGTAAGGTGTGAATATAATGTGTATTTTCAATTGATCGGAGTTGAATCATGTGGTTCTTGATTAAAGGGAAGATTGTTGGTATGTACTTGATTAAAGGGAAGATTGTTGGTATGTAGGTGATTTAGATACGGGTGATTTATGAATTTATGTCCTTGAGTTACTTTTCTAATATGTTAATATTTTGCGATGAAACTTAAAAGTTTTTTACAATAATAACGAGCTAACTAAAAGAAAAAGGTATATTGTAATGACCAATGGTCGTTGGTCATTGAAACTTAAAAAAAAAACAAAATTATGATTCTAAATTCACTTTTTTTTTTCGTTAGTTAATAGACATTTATTTGTTATGATTTGATAGGAAATAAAAATATATATATTTTTTCAAATAAGTTAAAGGTTTTTTTCTAAACGAATTAAAAAAAGTGAAAGTTTATAAATTATGTAACTAATTAACCTAGATGGGTGAATAGATTATTTTTAATTTTTATCAATTTATAATTTAATAACCTAAATAAACCAGTCAGACATGCAATCGTGTGTAAATATAAGTGCGAAAATAAAATAATAACACACGATATTTTTAAGTGGAAACAACTTAGACCACAACCATGCCCTAAGAGAAAAACCACAAGTCCACCGGACCATCTAACTTTTCACTATGAAAATCAAATGTTTAAGTACAAACTCGATTTTATGCTACCCTTCCTAAGATACTCCCCCAATGTACTTTACTTACGAGCCCCTGCTCTGTTTTCACAGTTTCCAATATTAGCGTAAACGATTTCTAGACTAACGTTCCAATAAGCTCCCCGCAATTCAGATCGTTCACAAATCAACTACAAAATAATTAGCACAAAAACACAAGTGCCCGAAAGTGTTCTATAACAGATTTAATGATGAATAATCCTAACTAGATGATTCAAAACATATGTTATTTAAATTAAATCAACTAGCAAATCTTAGAGCAAAAATATCAAATACAAGTTTAATAAAAAATAGTTTCTTTAAAGATTAATAATCAAATCAAATAATTATCATATGACAAAAATAATTATTTGATCTAACAATTTAAGAACAAAAATAAAGAAGAAGCCATAAGAATATATTATCAAAATATCATAAAATAATTAGGCTTATTAATCAATCAAACATAACCATCAATATTTGATAGATTAACTAAATAAAGAAGCCTAAAGAATTCTGATCTTATATTTGCAAAACAAGAAAGAGAAATTAAGAAGATTAAAATAATACTCATGTGTGGTTAATTGAAACAATGAGCAATGAGTTTTATTTATATGAAAAAATAAAACTATTTATCCTATGTAATTGATAAATATCTTTTCTATTACAAATAGGATTGGTAATTCTCATTAATTAAGATGACTCTCATTTAAAATATATTTATTTTAAAATAGATTTTATGCTATCTTTTATGATAAGGATTTCAAATATAATTTAAAGTATATATTATCTAATATCTTTTAACATATCTTATTTTAGAGTATATATATCTTATCTAATATCTTTTAACATATCTTATTTTAGAGTATATATTATTTAATATCTTTTAGCATATTCCATATTTTAGTACTAAAAATAATTTTAAATTTATAAGCATGTGCTATTAAATGCATAAATATAATACTATGTGTCGTAGTTATCAAAGATATACCTGAAGTATAATTATCTGGAACTCAAGCATTTGTTTGGCTTTTCTTGATAGACTTGATAGTAAGCTTAAAAACAAATATATAGATAAATATTTTGTCCATGAAAATAGCCAACACTCATAGTCCTTACAAAAAGGAAAAATTAAAATTAAACACAAAGAAAATAAAACTTAAAACATAATTAGTTACAAAATAACCCTAATTGAATCAAAAGCTTGTGATTATTTTTCATTCTTTATTTATTTGTCATATTATCACATAATTTCAAATATATTGTAGAAATTTAAAAATAAAAATTAATAAAATATGTGTACATGTTTTTAATTATATTATATTATATTTTAAATTTTGAAAAAACTAAGCGAATTAACTCATATAATATTAAAGAAATTATTTTTCTAATAAATATTTTATTCTTATATTATTATTTTATTTTTAGGAACTTATTAGAAAACAATGTATGCTTAAAACAATTTCAAAATTAAAGAGTTAATACTTATCATATTGCTTTTGGTTAATAAGTTTTTACAATAATGAATCTCTAATTGATTAAAAAAATTTACGATTAATTTTTTATTTTTTATTTAATTATTATTGTTATTAAGTTTCTTGAGCATAAGATAGTTGCTTAATACTTATACCCTGTTCACCAGATAAGAATGATGTAACAAAAAGAAGAAATTTAACATTATTAGACATGTTAATGAGTATGCTTATCTATTATATTCTTCCTAAATTCTTGTGAACTAAAGCTTTAAAGATGACTATGTGTATATTAAACCGAGTTTCAACCAAGGTTGTCTCAAAGACGCCATTGGAATTATGGAAAGGTTGGAAACAGAGTTTGCGACATATGTGAGTTTGGGGATGATTGTCTGAAGTAAGGATTTATAATTCATAAGAGAAGAAGCTAGACCCAAGGACCATTAGTGGGTATTTCGTTAGATATGTCGAACGATCTAAGGGCTATAGATTTTATTGTCCATTTCACAACACCAAATTTGTGGAATCTAGAAATGCAAAGTTTTTTGAGAATGACTTAATTAGTGGGAGCGATTAAATTAGGAACATAGTTTTTGATACTAATCATTTAGATTCTTAACCTTTCACTTTAAGAGATAGATTTATTGTTGTTAATAACACCCCTCAAGTACAAGCTGGTGTTGAACAACCAATCATTAAAATTTCACAAGTTGCTGATAACATTCCAATAAATCAGAATGTTCAGAAGATTCCTGAAACTTCTAAACAATAAGCTAAAACTCATACTTCCCAAAAAGATGATGGTGCGACATTAAGAAGATCTATTAGAACTAAAAGATCAACAATTTATAGTGATTATGTTGTGCATCTATAAGAATCTGGTTGTAACATTGGAGCTAAAAATGATCCCAAATCCTTTTCATAAGCTATGAGTTGTAAATAATCTAAATTGTGGTACGATGTTATGAAAGATGAGATGAGTTCCATGAAGAGCAATGGAGTCTGGAACCTTGTTAAATTTCCTATTGGTGCAAAAATCGTTGGATGCAAATGGGTATGTAAGACAAAGAAAGACTTGTTGGGTAACATTGAGAGATACAAGACCATATTTGTTGCTAAAGGATTCACTTAGAAAGAAGGAATTAACTATACATAGACTTTCTCCCCTATATCTAAGAAAGATTCCTTGCGCATTATATTGGCATCAATAGCCCATTTTGACCTTGAGATGCAACCAATGGATGTGTAAATAGTATTTCTCAATGGAGATCTAGAAGAAGAGGTTAATATGAAACAACTTGAAGGATTTCTCTCTAATAATAGTGAACATTTGGTTTGTAAGCTTAATAAGTCCATATGCAAACTAAAACAAGCATCACGCCAATGGTATTTTAAATTTCATAGAGTAATTTTTCATTTGGATTTGTTGAAAACCCCATGAATCAATGTATATACTAGAAGGTTAGTGGGAGTAGGATATGCTTTCTAATTTTATACGTGGATGACATTTTTCTTACAACCAACGATAAGGGTTTGCTACACGAGGTAAAATAATTTATATCTAAAAATTTAGATATGAAAGATATGGGTGAAACATCTTATGCCATTAACATTAAAATCTATAGAGACAGACTTCGAGGCATCTTGGGTTTATCTGAGGAAACCTATATCACTAAAGTTTTAAAGAAATTTCGAATGAAATATTGTTCACCAAGTGTTGCTCCCATTGTGAAGGGAGATAAGTTCAATTTAGACCAATGTCGAAATAATGATTTTGAAAGAGAACAAATGAAGAACATTCCATATGCTTCTGTTGTCGAAAACTTGATGTATGCTTGGGTTTGCACAAGGCCTGACATTGCATTTGCTATTAAAATATTGGGATGATATCAGAGTAATCATGCTTTGGACCATTAGAGAGCTGCAAAGAAAATAATGAGGTACCTTCAAGGGATCAAGGACTATATGCTCATGTATAGACGAATCGAAGATCTAGAATTGATTGGCTACTTCGATGAGAACTTTGCTGACTGTGTTGATTCACGCAAATCAATATCTGGTTATATTTTCATGCTTTTCGGTGAAGCTATGTCTTGGAGGAGTGTGAAGTAGTACTTGATTGCTACTTCCACTATGGAGGTCGAGTTCGTGTCATGTTTTGAGGCTATATCACATGGTGTATGGTTGAAGAGTTTTATCATATGGTGTACAAAAATCTATTTAGTTAAAAGATATCCAATTCTTGAGCTTAAGAAACCAAAGTCCTGATTTGTTTTTCTTCACTTTAAAATTTCCTATGTCATATTTCTTAAATAAATGTCACCAAAATATTACAAGGGTTATTAGTGTTTGGTATAATATTGATAAGATTAAAATAAAATAAAAAACATAATGCACTGGGTGAAAGCATTGATTGATATATTCGGATCAAGTTCGAAACTTATTAAAAACTCCTCGGTATAATTTGACCTAGTTCATTAACTTTGCTATTTGTGCCCAATTTAAAACATATCATAATGCAATTATTTTGGGTTCTTAGAAACTTACCCCTGGTTATAAATCCAGTTGAATTGCAAGTAATTTTGTATGTTACAATTTGAAACCTCTATTCTAAAGTGTCTCAAATTGGTTGAGATTTCAAGTTTTTAAGAGAAGGTACTAATAATGATGAAATCTTCTAAATTTATTGCCCTATTTATGTAAATAAACTTTTAAGTAGATTTTCTCTTTAGTTATAGGGTTTCTTAAAATTTTATAATTTTTACAAAAGTTATATCATATTTAATAAGTAGCTTGGCATTTCCTATTCTAAATGAAATCTTTTAAGCATATAAACTTAGTTAGTTTTTAATTAAAACTCAATAAAATTATAAAAAATCATACATCTTGACTTTTTCAAAAATAATTTGTTATTAATTTTTTTTCTTTAATGTTTAATTTATTTTTTAATTTGTAAGTTTTTTTTAAATGTACATTAATTATTTACTAGTACTCTCCCAAAGTTTGAGACAATCCGTTTAAATTAATAAATCTGATCTGATTTGTCGAATTTGGATCGTATTAAATTGATAAATTTTATAGTTAGATCGAAATCAGATTGAAAATTATACGATACATTTGAATTTGAATTTGAATCAATTTTTTTATATCATAATTATAATTATTTACTTAAATATTATTATAATTATAAATAATAATAATAATAATAATGTATTATATTATGTTATAAATTATCAAAATATTTTATCATTTTCAATATATTATATAAATTTATATTTATTTTATTAAATTAAATTATTATTTTAATTTAAAAATAAAAATAATTTTTTTCATTTATTTTATTTTATTTTAAAAAGATATTCGTTGGATCATAATTTGCTAGGTTTCGGCTAGAGTTTAGTAGATATCTAAATTTTAACGTTTATATACCAATGATTTCCATATAATCACGTCATGATGGCTTATCTGTACATGTAAGTTTGTGAATGCTCAAGTATTATTTATTAATGACCTTACGCTATATTATTATGCAAGATTAAGTCAAACTATTAAAAGTACTACTAATAAAGGTGTGAAAATAACTGAGTTGTCTAACACATTTGCTCATCTTTAAGGGGAAAAAGAAAATAATATTAAGATAAAAAGTCATTGGGTTATCTAGATTAATTTTTATATAACTCAATGTTAACTTAACTTACTTTTAAATTTAATAAATTTAAGTAAATAATTTTTTATACTTAAAAAAACAAAACAAAAAATATAAAACATAAAACATAAAATTTAAATATTTATAATTTCATTTAAAATAAAAATATTGTCTTTTAATTATATTTTTAAAAAACAAGAATTTTTAATGTATTTTTCTATAATGATTATTGTTGTTATAAGTATAAAATTAATATAATTAACAAATATATTTTGTTAAATGAGGAAGCAGGTTTTATTTCACTATTTAAGTGAAGTATTTAAGCATATAAGTTAATAGAATTGATATTTTTTAATTCATATCAACATTAAATGAACCTTATTGAAAAAATATGTTATAAAAAATAATGATTGGACGATGACAAGTCCTCCTTTCATCTCAATCAACAGCCATCCCATTGTCAAACATCCTCTGACTCTCGTCCTTCGAATCTAGGCAGGGTTAATTAGATAAGAATCACAGTTCTTTCAAGGGCTGCCTAACTTTGAGGCTTTGACCTGGCTTTTTGATGCTTGAAATTTTCTTCTTTACAATTACTGTTGTTTCTGTCCGTGATATTTCTCCTAACATGACCTGAGGGACCACATCAAGTCATCAACACATCGTTGTCCTAGTCCCTGATAAAAGATCAAAGAATACCCAAATCTTCCATAATAAAAATAGAAACTTTAATTGAAGAGAAACCAAGTACTTAAAGTCTAGCTTCCGGAGTTGGAAGATATTTCACTTAGTGATACTGTCCGTTTTAAGTTACAAATTAAGCCGGCCAACTATTGTTTGATTTAAAAATATATATGTTTTCCATTTTAACAATCTGGTAAATTATCACATGTGCACGACAGCACAAGTCATGTAATTTTCAGCATCCAAACCATTTAAGGTAAAAAGCAACTGATAAGGAATAAATCAAACAAATATGAGATGCAACAACAAAGGCTAGACCTTTTTATAATTGTTTCCAAGGATGAAAACATTACATACAAACAGTTATGTATTCTACTAACATAAAACAAGAGGCCAAATTTTAACTAATAAGAAAAAGGCCTCTAGACTTCAGATAACAGTAGTGACTAGTACTACTTGGCTGGGTTCTTCCATTCTTTTTACCCAAAATATATACTAAAAAGAGAGGTGAAGAGAGAAAATTACACACGCTAAGAGTTGCACAAGAAAAAACCCTTAAGGGCTTTTGTCATTAAAGAAGTTAAGAAACTACGCAAAGAAACCTATAGAGGAAGAAGTTTCACCATGAGAATACATGAGAATATACAGCCCTTTCCTGGATTTCAGAGGAGAACAAGGAAAGCAAGGCAGAACACCACTTTTTTAGAGGTACCAGAGAGAGACGTCGTGCTTTGGCGGTAGATCCACACTATACTGGTCAGCTTCAATGTTACATGGAGAGCCAAATCTATAGTCAGCAATGCCATTGACGATATTGTCATCAAATGGAGATTCAAATGTTCTGCATTCGAATGCTCTATTTGGATCGAACTGAACTTCGGTTGATGGGAAAACCCCTTGATGTAAAGAGACATTTGATTGACCCTGCATGTAGCCTCCATAAACATCCCCTTGACCATGACAGCTATCATCTATCTGAAACTGGAACTTCTGCAGCTGCTGGTCATGATTCTCTAAAGAATTAAGCCTCCTGTGTTTCAAATTTTTGCTCATATGCATATTGCTATCATAGAATGTCATCAGCTCGGATATCATCTTCTCACCTTCTTCTGGAAATCCTACACTAGAAACATTGAAATGGGTTATCTGGTTCCTTGCTGGGGGTGCTGGCTTAGTTTGAACATGAGGCAGGGAGAAGACCCCTGGTTTGTCATGGTTAGTATGAAGATTTGACATTCTGAAGACTTTAGAAGAATTACTGCGATATGGGCAATTCATTTGATGATTGTTTCTTGAAGTCCTATCTGGAAAGCCAAGGTGATAATCATGATATGGGCATTGAAGGTATTCACAGGTATATATCTTCTGATCCATTGTCATATGTGGCTCTTTAGTTGGAGGCTTCCTCTTTTGAACATTATCTGAGCTTATTTCAATGATTTCGTTCTTAACCTGAGAAACCATTGGAGGCATCAGAAGGATATTCTCACTATTTATCGCAGTCCCCATATTGAAGAAATTGAAATCAAAAGTCTTGCATTCCGCAATTTCAATATTGGGTTCATCCATAGCACCCACATCATAGTCACATGTCTCACTGATTACAGGAGACCCACTTCCATCGGACAAAATAGATGGACATCTATCAGGATACAGCTTTCTGGCCAAAGCTTCTTCCTGGTTTATAATGGCAAGCCAAGTTGCACTCTCCTTAGCAGTCATTTTGTCCTGTAAGCATTTAGACTGACGAACAAGCCTGAGAATCTTGGCAATGTCTGGAGACATGTGCTTGATTACAGAGGTAAGAACACTCACCTTCCAAGCTTTTTTCAGATCATGAGGCTTCTTATATGGAGGAGGGCCCTGATCCTGGGGTAAATCTAGTTGAGGCCACCATTCTTCATTACCAGTAGGCCACCAGGGTGGGCATACACCCTTTTCCAGTGGGAAGCGCCTTTGAGGTGGATCACAATGCTGCATCAAAGCAGACAAAAGAGAACCAAGTGTTGTGTCTTGAAGCTCCTGCAAGTTGTGAGGAGAGGATGCCATAGCACTGCAGTCTTCATGCATCCCAGGGATTGAGTTATCTGCCTGGTACTTGGCAATTGCAGCAGGGCCATTACGATCAAACCTCACTTTCTCCTTCCACCAAGCTCGTAGATTGTCCGAGGAACCACTAACTGGTTTTCCATTTTCAGGAATAATTCCATACACAAAACCTTGAGCTTTACAGACTTCCATCATTTTAAGCATATATTTCAGGATACCATCTTGTGCCCGTGACATCTTCTTCCTTCGTGCTTGCTCCTGGGACTGACGTTGCTTTGCACAGTTTACTACTTCCTTCGGTTTACTTTGCTCTTTGAGCCACTTTAGTCTCATTCTATCTCTCCACATTCTCCTTTCAAGCTCGTCAACATCCATCTCTTCATCGCTAAAATCCTCCTCAACAATTGCCTCAGATTCATTGCCGGGAGGTTGCTCTCCTTCCCCAGGAGGAACCAACAAAAAATCAAGATTACCACAGAAGCTCATCTCTTCAAAGATGTCCATCATGCAGAAGCACTAAGGAACACAATTTGATATTGGAGTAATTAGCTCAACAAGATCCAAGTCAAGTTTGCCCCTGTACTCAACTTTATAATCTTTGCACCGAGATATCCTTCAAAAACTTCCAATTCAAGGTACCTAACTCTTAAAGTTGATCAGATCTTATCTCCTGCAACCTGCACACATTAACGACAACTTGTCACTTGATCCGTAATATCCGCAAACGAATACGTCAGGTACATTGAATTCATTAATGAGGACACACAATCTGAAAGGAGTAAGGTACCATAACTCACAAACAACATTAATTGCACAGAAAGAAAAAGGAAATCCTACAAAGTGATAAGCACCATAAAAAGAAGAAATCGCGGTCACATTAATGGGCAAGGTGTAGAGAAAAATAGCATAGAAATAAATAACCAAGTCCCCAAAACAAATGCAACAAAAGTCTTCTTGCAGGACAATCAAACAAAGCAAAAAAAACGTGAGGCTTCTACAGGTGCCCCCTTCTTCTCAGTTGAGGTGGTTAAAGGGTGTTCCCCTTATCTTCCTGGATATGGGTTCAAATCTCCCTCCCTTGTTTAGAGTAGTTAGTCCAATCCCAATAGAGTAGTTAGTCTAATCCCAATGTGTATCCTATCGTTTGGACAAAAAGTGAGGCTTCTATACATGGGCTCGTAGGAGAAAAAGAAAAGGGGGGGGGAACATAAGGATCATCTAACAAGTTAATCAGCTTTTCCAAGTTTGAACTGAAAAAAAACAAATAACTAAAGGAAAAAATGTAGATAGACCCAGAAATCCAAACAAGACATGTTTAGACTAGAGAATATTGTAAATAAAATAAAAATAAAAAAAAAATCTCATTGGCCAAGACTTCTTGTCCCATGCGAATCCTCCCTAGCCACACCTATAAAGTAAAATAACAGATTCAAAAACAACGAGGCCCAAGAGCCACAAATACCCAGATTCATCTTCTTCGTAAAAATACCTTCTTCTTTTTTTACAACTAGCAGAACTGCAGAAACGTATCTATTAATATGACACATAAGATTTAAGCATAAATCTTCCCCCATTTCTAAAGCAATTTTCACTTTCTTTCTTTTTTCCTTATTTACCTGTTGAAAAGGAAAGTAAATTCTAACATGTTAAAAACTTGTATCCGAAAATTTATGGTGAATTGGGTTGGATACCAGTGTGTGTAATGTTATTTAAAAAAAATTATGGCAAATTGCCAATAAGCCTTATCAAAGAAAATAAAGGGTAATGGTAGCAACATGACTCTAAAAGTGATGTTTCCAAAGGAAAATTTAGGGTAATCGCGTTTATAGGATGTGTAGCCGCCTTCTCATCTACAATAAGCGAAAACCCATAATTCCTATTAAGATCTCTCTTCATTTAAATAAACAAAAGAAAGAGAAGAAGATACAAAGCAACTTAACCAAACGACAAGGTCACCAAATGAAACGATGATATAGATGTGTGAGCTCATCAAGCAATTCCTAATGATTAAGTTCCAGTTCAACAGAAAAAGAAACACCAAATCAATTTTTTAAAAAAAAAAAAAAGATTCCAACAACAGGAACAGAGTATACAGAACTACATGCAATCAAAAAAGTATAATACGAAATTTAACACAGATGAATAATATAAAATTCAATGGTTTGAAATTTGAATAACTTATTTGCGGAACAAAGGAAGAAAATTAAAAAAAAAAGTAAAATAAAGAGAAATAGAGTACCAAGCCAACTAATGATTATTATTAGCCTGTAAAAATCATAGAAAATCTTGTATTCTGCTTGTTTTTCCAATTGAAGAAGAAACGAAATAAAGAAGAAGAAGAGGAGGAGATAGTGGTGTTGGCTAAGAAAGAATAGAGATGGATATCAACTTCAACGAAAAGCAATAGCTAGCAACTTTTCAAGTTTGTTTTTTTACTTTGTGTTGTCTTCTTCTAGTAAGTGTTAGGTGTGGTTAGAACGTGGGTTAGCTTTATTCTTCTTATTGTTTTCATTTTACCTTTTTTTTCTGTAGGTTGTGCTGTTGTTATTTATTAGAGTGAAAGATAATTTGCTCCTTTTTATTCGTACAAATGTGCTATTTAATTTTTTTTGTCTTTTTATTTTAAAAAAAGTGTAAAAAAAAATTAAAAATTATTTAAAAAAAATTAGTAAGAGTATTCTCATCATTTTATTATTTAATATATTACTCTAAAAATGAAGTTTTCAAGTTTCAAAAGAATAGTAGTTTCGTTTTTTTAATTTGTATAAGATAAAATAGAGAGATAAGACGAGAGGGTATTTTTTGATTTATTTTTCAATAAAATATTTATTAATATTACTAAAAAGTTTTTATTTTGTTCAATAAAAGTATTAATAAGTATATTTATTATAAGTAAAAAAACTAATGTACATTTTTTTAATTTAAAGAATTAAACAATATTTTTACTTAAAAGAAAAATTAACACAAAACATTTATCTCTATTTATTACTAATAAGTTTGGTGATAATCTTCATTAATTATATATATATATATATATATGTATATTAAATGTTTATGTTTTTAAAAAAATAAATATATTAATATTTTATTTTATTAATTAAAATATTACATTATCATTTATTTTAAAAATAATAAATTATATATATATATATATATATATCTTGTAATGATAATTATATTTTATTAGATAGAATATTATATTATCATTTATTAAAAAATAATAAATAAATTATATTTCTTATAATGCTAAACAAACACAAATTTATAACAATTTTTACGCTCATAACAATAAAATATTGTAAGTAATAGTAAAATTGTTTTGAAAAATATAAAATAACTTATTTTTTTAAATAATATTATTATTGACATAATATAAATATTTTAGTTTGAAATTCCTATTTTAAAAATAAGATATTCACACGTTATTTAAAAAAGTTACTCAAGTAAGTAAATGATATATATCATAATTTTTTTAATAAGATAAAAATTAAGGCAAAATTTAGGATAAAAAAATTAAAATCAAATATTTTAGGTATAAAAGCAAGTAATATTAATATTTCTCTTTCTCAAACAATTATATCCTGTATTATGGAATATTAAATTCTCACTATTCATAAAAGGATAACTTGTAAAATTTAAAAGAAAAAAAACCACTAGGCCGGAAATTGAAGGAAACTATCTGACAAATACCAAGGCTCATTAGTATTTTTTTTTAAATAATTTAGTTCATCAATTTTAAAAATTTATCACATAACGCAAATAATTAATTTTAGATTTTTCTTCATTTTTGTATTTTTTTTTAAATTTATAAAAAAAAATTTCAACAATTATTTGTATTAAAATATTTTTTATCAATATAATTGAAAAAATAAAATAAAAATTAAAAAAATATATATAAAATTAATTATTTGCTTTTTGGAGTTACTTTCTCAAAATTAATAAACTTAATTGCCACTTAAAAAGTTATTATACTTAAGACTCCATCGGCAATAATATTATTCTGGAGTATTTGACTCTTACTTTTTTGAGGAGTCATTAGTCCTTATAGCTATAAAGTATTACAGTTAAATTGTTTAGTTTTTGTAGAGAATACTTTATTCCAAAACAACAAAAATCATTTGAGATTATTTGTAGGCATTAAGGATTACATAATATTAAATCTTTATATAGTTATGTATTTAATTTTAAAGTAAAATTATGTTATATAGAATTAAAATTATAAGGTTATATATAAATTTAATAATAATGATAAGTGTGTATCTAAATTATATGATTATTCGTTTAAATATTTAATTTATTTATATTATTATTATTTATTTAATAAAATATTTTTATTATGACACAAAATGTTATCTATTAGTGGAAGTTGGCCTAATAATTGTTTTTCTGACGTTAAGTTCATGTAAGCTTAAGACATGTATCCTTAATGCTTATTATATTAGTATCTACGAATATATTATAGGATTAGGTATTTAAAAAATATATTATAGGCTTAGGATTAACCATGTAACCTTTTGGGTTGCCATATTCCCTAACCGTCTATGGACGACCAAGTTATGTAATTCAAACATAATTAGCTACTCTCTTTTTAGTTACATAACTTTTGGAATGAATTCTTAAACAAATCATACACGAGCAATAACGATTACAGCTATTAATTTTTATGTAATTTAATTAATCGAATTAAATTTAAATCGTAATTAAATCATAGAAATCAAATCCAACACAAATCGAGTTGAGTTCGAAACAACCTATTAACCTAATGCATAAAGGTTACAACCTACATATTATGTTAAAAATTTAAAATTAGAAAAACATATTTCTTATCCAAACTAGTACTCAAAACTCTAATAACATGGTATTGCAGTTGTGATTATGGATCAAGGTGCTAACTAAAGGAGTTAAGGTATAAATTTAAATTCTTATTTACTACTATATGTATCTAAATTCTTATTATATATAGAGATCTAATACTTTTAACACGTTTTGATTTTGTGATACATATCTAAAATGACTTAAGGGTATTATTGGTAGATATATAGTAAATTTGTGATATATATAATTATGCACAAAACTCATATTATAAGTACTTAGTATTTAAATATGTCATTTGTCAACAATAATAACGACAAGGATAATTCTTTCAAGGTTTTAGATGTGTACTATATTCAATCTAAAATTAAAAATATGAAAGAGATAAATAAATGGTTTGTTAGACTCCTTTGTTTAGTGGTTTGAAAAAATTCTTTATTTAATCTCACTCATATATTTTTTTATTTAGTGGCCGACAAAATTTTATATAGATTTGAAGCTCTTTATTTAAATTGTAAGTTTTCATGAAGACACGATATTTACCTTTGTCAAATTTATTTGGAAATAGATTTCTTATTTTAGGAATTAGTTTTCTTTAGCCTATGTTTACTAGTATTCTTGTTTTATAATTAACTAGTTATTTTAACACAATATGTGTGTGAGAGAAATTGTATTATCTTCATAGATTTTGTTGTGTGTGAATTGTTCATTAAGTGTTAATTTATCATTTGTTTAAAAAAATTGTTATTGCGTGAGAAATGCTTGAATGTATTTAACTATAGGAAATTTATTTAGAAATAGACTTCTTGTTTTAAGAATTAGTTTTCTTTAACTTATGTTTACTAGTGTTCTTGTTTTATAATTAACTAGTTATTTTAATATATCATGTGTGTGAGGAGTTGTATTATCTCCATAGACTTTGTTGGGTATGAGTTGTTCATCTAATGTTAATTTATTATTTGTTTAAAAAATTTGTTATTATAACATTATTTCGCGTCATTTTTATTGTTTCATGTAATGTTGTTTTGAGTTAATAAGTTTTAATTATTAAACATATTTTTTATTTATAAAAAAAACTTAATTAACTAAAAAAAGTGCAATTAATAATTCTAATTAATTTGGGTCAATTTGGGTAAACTCGTTTGTGTTTAGTTTGGGTTTGGACTTACCTTTGATAACCTTAATTAAATTTAAATTGAATTAGGATTTGACTAATTTCAATTGGATTAGTTTGAGCTAATTAGAATTGGCTTAACTTGTATGAATTGACACCTCTAATAACAATAATATAATAATATGAGTGGGTATTCATAATTTTAAAAACCATATCACTAATTTTAAATACTTAATTATTTAATTTAAGTAAATAATGTATTCAAATATTTAGTAAACTTTCATGTATATAGATAAAAGATTATTAATTTAGTTAAAATGAATTTTTTAGTAATACATATTAGTTACTATTGTTATGTCTTCATACCAATTTTTGCTATCATAGTTTGTCATATCCAATTTAAAAATGTATGTTTTATGTCAATGTGTTTACGTGCCTATGTGCCAAACGATATACTAAAAACATATTTTTTTATCACTTGAACCAATTAATACATAAAATGTTTTACTAGCTATTAAATGAAAGTTTGTAAACTAACATTTTCTTTTCTAAAGCTTTTATAGCACCATTGAAAACCTTATACATGTTCGAGTAATTTAATTTGGTAATAGTAGCATGTTTTGAACGTTAAAGTCGAAAGTGTATTCACTTTTTAAGTATAATTTTAGAAACATAATATATGTTAGTTTCGATACAATTTTAGTATGATAACACTATGATAATATATTTTTCATTATCAGAACCAACCAACTAAAATCAAGATAATTTTGCAAGCAATTTAAGCTTGAGATTAAATTAGTTTTATTATATTTTTTATACAAGTTTTCAAGTTAAGTAAATATTCTAAATTTTTTATAGTATTTCTCATTTAGTATTCATTATTCATTAATAGTTGGTTCTCTCAATATTTAAAATATTTAGTTTGAATTGATATGAAATCATGATCAAAAGATTTGATTTTAATTTAATATAATGCTTATCAACTCAATATAATATATACTTATCCAGTGAAATTAACTCACATGACATATATACCATCGAAGCAAATTGAGCCATTATATTGGCTACATCAAGTAATTTTCCTACACATGTAGTAAAAAGCTTGCACTAGTACAAAACATATCCTTTATGTGCGAACTAGATTCCCAGTACTCTTGGCATAACAAGTTCAAAGTATATTTATCATGATTATAATTTTTATTTGTGTACTTATAATAGTACATTATTACTATATTCTAAAAATCAAACACAAATCATTTTCATCGACATGTTATTTCATGGTAACTTATAAGCTTATACGTTATTATATTTTAAAGATCAAACTTTTGTTCAAACTTACATTCACCAAATGGTGCAATAAATGACAATAAAATAAAAGAGTGATTGTCAAGCTAATAACCTAAGAGTGGCTGTCAAGCTACAACCCAAAAAAATTGAATAAACAGTGCATCTTTTTGTTGAAAAAAAGAAAAAGTCAATTAAGAATTAGTTGGAAAAACATGTAGAAGGATGACTTCTACATCTATAAATAGAGCATCCTAATATGTACTTTGAATTATCTAATTGAGAAAAAAGCTTAAAAAAAGCTTAAAAAAAGGCTTTAATGAGAGAAAATTGAGAGCAATTTTTTTGGGTGTAATTGAGTTGTGAGTTGTGAGTGTTGTAAAAACTTTGTATAATTTTTCCTTTTAGTAAAAAGATCTGTAACAGGTCCGAAGATTTAGACAAAATTGTTCAAACTCAGTTATCAAATTTATGTATTATTTTGTCTATTTTTGTTTTCTCATAAATCTCGCTTATTGAGAATTTGTGCAATTTTCTAACACAAACATATACCATTTTCATCATAATATTATTTCATGGTAACTCATAAGATAATACATTAATATATTTTAAAGATCAAACATAAATCATTCTTATCAAAATGTTATTTCGTGATAATTCATAAGATATAATGATAGCTTATAAGATAGTATATTATTATATTCTAAATATTAGACTGATACCATTTTCATCGTAATGTTATTTCATAATAACTCATAAGATAATACATAATTATATTTTAAAGACCAAACGCATGTAATTTTTATCACTACGTTATTTCATGGTAAATCATAAGTATTTTATACACAATTTTCAAGCTTACGATTACATATATTTATACAACTAATCAACTCACTAAGCTTTCAAGCTTACATTTTATATTTTCTTCCCTCCTTTAACAATTTTGAGATAACATAGCATGCCATCAAGTTTAAGAGGGATAGGATCAATTTTTTTTTATTGTAAACTATAGATGATTTGATCTCTTTGTCCTTTTATACAATAAATTTTGATTATTGTGTACATGAACTAATAGTTAAGTAAACAAACTTCATGATTTACTATATAGTTTGTATATCACATTACATGATCATATTATAATATATCATATTATAATATCTGTTAATCTATAAAAAATTATTATATCAAAATTGTTTTCGTTTTACTATAGGATAATTAATTAGTTTCGATTTAAGAAAAAAATCAACTCATTTTTTTTATAATTTTATTTGATTATAATTTTTACACAACATAGAAATCAAGCAAAGTAGTTAATTAGTCAATTTTTACGATCTTCTAGATGCATCTTATGCTCTAGAGCCGATTCGGGGGTAAGTCTTGATAATTTAATTGTAGAAAATCTCTAATACATATAAAATATTCCAACCTATAATATTTAAATGAAAAATAAGGATAGCATTCAGCCTCCACCGGGTCCCGTTATCATCCCTTAATATATGTAAATAATCTTAACGTAGTGGCCGAATAATATATATCTTTTAAAATATCCCTCAAATGAAAACAGAAAGACTTGTAATGCCCTTTTTCCTATATATTTTATTTTATTTTATTAAATCACTCCATTTCTACACTAATCCAAAATCCAATATAATAATATCCACAAGACAAGAGGGATTTACCAGTAATTTGTTTATGGATTATTGGAAGATTTATATAATATAGTAATATCCAATGCCTAATATATATATATATTGGAATAAAATAATAATACAAATATATATTAAACCTACTAATTATTCTTACCACACTTTAGGCTCGGGGGTGTTCTTTTTATTAATGAGAGAGATTAAAAGGTCTCAAAACTTTGACCAGGATCATTATTTTGGAATTTTCCAATTGCGCACGTGCTTTGTCTCCAATTTTCTATCAAGTGGGTCATCCAAGACCACATTTCCAACTAGTAAGAAACCCTTAATTGAAAAAGAGCCATAGTCTACATCAATGGCCAGTCGACGCGCACTTTTTCCAACCCAAGAGAATTAATTCATTAGCATGAATATAATAAAAATTTTAATTTAATATTCATATTTGTTAAATGATTTTAATATTAAAACTTATGAAATACTAAATTTACCAAGTACGGTAGTATATTAAAACTATTTTTATGAATGTTTAAATTACAAATATATAATAAACTAGAATATTAGCTACAATTATTTAACAAAAATGGTACTAAATTACAAATTTTTAAAAACATAAATGAAAATATATACTAGTTGTTAAACTTGGATAACACTCTTATTAGTAATCCCAAATATATCATAGATTATAATTAATAAGAATAATGTTTATCCATATATAATTATTATGCAATATCATTTAACCAAATTATTATGATATTATTGAATATCTCCGATAATTCACGGATAATATACACGATATAAATATATTAATTTTTATTGTTAAAAATATTATCTCTATTTATCATCCTAATTTCTATAAAATATTGATGGAATCAAATGTTATTTTCTCGTAAAAATAACCTTTGTCATTAAGTCACTAAATGAAAGAAAAAGATAACGACGAGTATGATGATAAATGTAACGATGATAATGTAAGTAGCCTTATACATAATCAATATTTAAATCAATTTATTTGTAAAAATAACCATACACATACAACATAATATGAAAACCAATGACAGAGAGTTGTCTCTCCATGCATAAATATTATTACAAAAGAATACAGGAAGAGACATCGTTGAGGTTATAATGGTATGCAATAATTAGATTAGATAATATAAATACAAATTTATTTTTAATGATCATTAATATAAATGAAAGTAATTTCTCAATTAATATGAGCATAAATAATACTTATAGAATTTTTGAAACCAGGGTTGATAATTTACAAATTATTAAATTAAACCATATTTTTTTATTTACTAAGAAATTGAAGAAATCAAACTAACATACTTATAAAATTGTTATATTATGAGAGTTCACACATATATGTCATGATACTTGAATAAAAATATTATGTGGTTTAAACTCCCAAAAAAAATTATAACATAACTTCTTTAATTTTTTATTATTATTAGAGCACCATGTTTTCACTCTTTAGTTATTATCTAAAATTTCAATACTTTTAAATAATTTACTTACATTTTTTTAATCAATATATTTTCTTAAGATTAAATTGTCAATATTTCTATAAAATTAAATGATAGATATATTTATAAACATTAATATTTTTATTTTTATCAAAGAATAGTCGAGAAAAAAGAATAGTCAAGAAAAAAGAAAAGGATTAATTAACATGAGGAGAAAATATTGCATACAACAAGAACACATATATGTGTAAAATGAAGTCATCTTGACTCTTCATTATTATAAAAAAAAGGTGTTAAAAATGGATACGAGATGAGTAATTGATATTAATAAAAAATATATAATATGATGTATTTAAGATTTTCTCTAATTTGAGACATACAACAATACACCCACATTACAAACCTGAAATTGCACATAACTTGCTGCATACAACAGCATCGCATTACTCAAGAAAAACCACAATCTTTCACAATCCAGAGTCCAAGTTAAAGATAAAAACACAGGCATGTAATATATTGGTAGCTGTAAATAATATAATGATAGTGTTCAAGATTTGGCCTCTGCAAGAGGACAAGGTATCTGAACATTTCAAATGTGGTGGATACTAGGTTGGGCTCTTCCCAATCCTTTATTAGCCCTGTTTCAATACTAGAACAAAAGAAAACTAGACAATCTATACCTAAATCTTAAGGGCTTCAAGCATCTACTAAGCTAAACAATAACTAAGCAAATAAAACCAGGATGGAAGAAACTTCACCCTCCAATCAAACTGTTTAGGGTTGACCTTCCCAATAATATGCACCCTTCATCCCAGTATTCAAGAGGTCAAACCAACAGAACTTTGATTTCAGAGGTACCAGACATCTTGTTTTGGCAGGGAATCCAGGGTATACTCCTCCACTGGTGCATAGTTGAAGGGACAGGGAGAGCCAAATCTCAAATCAGGTATGTTATTAGGGGGGTTGTTATCAAATGGATATTCAAATGCCTTACTCTGATCAAATTGGACATCTGTTGCCGGGAAAACAGCCCGAGGCATTGAAGTGTTGGACTGTTCAGATATGTTACCTCCTGTTATAGCCCCCTGACCATAGAAGTCATCATCCATATGAAATTGAAACTTATGCTGCTGCTGCTGCTGCTGTTGCTGTGGTGGCTGTGGCTGTGGCAGATTGTGATTTTCCATAGGATTAAAGTTCCCATTATTCATGTTTTTGCTCTGTGGCATATTGGTATCATAGAATGACATGAGGTCTGAAATCATCTTTTGCCCGTCATTTGGGAGTCCAAGGCCAGAAGCATTGAAATTGTTTGTCTGATTTATTGGTGGTGCTGACTTAGGTTGGGAAAGGGGCATGGAGAAGACCAATGGTTTGTCATCGGTAATCAGGATACTTGCATTTTCAAAGGGTTGAGAATAATTATTACGGTATGAGCAATTCAGCTGGTGATTGTTTCTTGATGCTCTGTCCAGAAAGCCCAGGCGGTAATCATTATATGGGCATTGAAGGTACTCACAGGTGTATACCGTCTGATCCAACAGCATCTGTGGCTTCTCAGCTGCATGCTTCCTTTTATGAACAAAATCAGAGCTAAGGTCAATGATTTCTCCCTTAACCTGAGGAAACCTTGGAGGCATGAGAAGTTTATTGTCTCTAGTTGTGGCAGTCCCCATATTGAAGAGATTGACGGCATGAGGCTTGGACTCTTGTAATTCAACATTTGATTCATCATTCACTCCATCAACATCATAGTCACTGATCTCACTAATTAGAAAAGACCCACTTCCACCACCCAAAATAGGCAGACATCTATCAGGATACAACTTCCGGGCCAAAGCTTCTTCCTGGTTTATAATACCAAGCCAAGTGGCACTCTCCTTAGCAGTCATTTTGTCCTGTAAGCATTTAGACTGCCGAACAAGCTTGCGAATCTTGACAATATCTGGAGATATGTGCTTAATTACAGCTGTGAGGATACTCACCTTCCAGGCCTTCTTTAGATCATGGGGCTTCTTGTATGGAGGAGGGCCCTGATCCTGGGGTAAATCTAGTTGAGGCCACCATTCTTCATTACCTGTAGGCCACCAGGGTGGAGGCACACCCTTCTCCAGTGGGAAGCGTCTCTGGGGAGGGTCACAATGCTGCATCAGAGCAGACAAGAGTGAACCAAGGGTGGTGTCTTGAAGCTCCTGCAGAGAGTTTGTGGATGCTACAGCATTGCCGTTTTCATTTGTCCCAGGGATCAAGTGATCTGCCTGGTACTTGGAAATTGCAGCTGGACCATTTCGATCAAACCTGACTTTCTCCTTCCACCAAGCCCTCAGATTGTCAGAGGCACCAGTTACTGGTTTTCCCTTTTCGGGGATAATTCCATACACAAAACCTTGAGCTTTGCAAACCTCCATCATTTTCAGCATGTATTTCAGAATCCCATCTTGTGCTCGTGACATCTTTTTCCTCCGAGCTTGCTCCTGGGATTGACGCTGGTTTGCACTGTCAGCTCCTTCCTTTGGTTTGTTACGATCTTTACGCCGCCTCAGTAACATTCGGTCACTCCACATCCTCCTTTCAAGCACATCATCATCTATTTCTTCATCACTATAATCTTCCTCTACTATCGGTTCTGGTTCAAGCTCTGGAGCTTGCTCATCTCCGGATGGAACCAAAAGGAAATCGAGGTTGCCACAAAATCCCATCTCCTCAAAGATTCCCATTGAGCACTCCTCAGAAGGAAATACCAGGTTGCGTGAGCTCAGCAAATTTAAACTCTTCAAGTTGATTTTAATTAATTTCGTATCTTTACTTGTAGATATCACTGTGATCTTTAAAATTATCACTTCCCGTTTCAGGATACACGTTGCGAAAAGTTGAGTAGATCAGATCCCTTGTAAGCTGAGACAATTAATGACTTGATTCAAAAGCTGCGAAATTTCCGCAATCCACGTGCAGGTACGATGAACTTATAATAATGACATTAAATGAATTTAAAATAAAGAAATTATGAAAACTCAAAATAAGCTAGTAATTGCATAATACAAAACAAGTTACAGCTTAAAATGATAAGAAAAAACAAAGCTAAAATAAAAGACATATAATCAGGAATCCGTGGACCAAAATAGCATGAAATCAAATAGCACTTTGAACAGATGCAATCCCGCCAAAGTTATTCTGGGTTTTGTGGCAAAACGAAGGAAAAAAAGAAGAAGGTAGCCACAAGGGGTTATCACTTATCAATTCACAAAAAGCCACAAACTCTGTAAGAAGCCATTGAGAACAAATTATTGCTATAGAACAAGGGAAAACACAAAAGAACAAAAAACAAAAACCAATCACCACGAAACTAAACTCCTCGCAGCCACAATTACAAAGTAAGCAAACATATCCAACTACAAGGAGACCCAAAAATCAAAAGCACGCATATTCATATGCTATATAAAAGTTACAACTAATGGATGAGATTTAAGACTTTTGATGTATGAGATACGTATGAAGCCCCAAATAGCTTCCAGCATATCTTTCCCATCTGTAAGCAACGATTCACCGTTTTTCCTCTTTTCATTACATTCTATTGATCAAGCAATTGAGTAACATTCGAACATCTATTCATATCCGGAAATTCAGGATAAGAACGTAAGTTAGATATATAGCCACCTTAGATAAAAAAAATACGCAAAACCCTCAATATCCTAATCAAAACCCATCTCCAACTCTATTTGCAAAATAGAAAATCTAAAGAAAACGGATAAATAATACACAAATGGGCTGCATTTATTGGTTCGGATGGAGACAAGCAATTCACAGTGATAAAAATCCATATCAAAAGTATAATCAATAAACTTTTTCACTACAGACATAGCAACAAGAAAGATCCAGCAAGCTCTATAAATAACAATTCGTTTAAATTAAGCAAAATACTAACAAACATATGCTTCTGAATGATTGACTTCACAACACACGAAAAAGAAGACAATCAAAGAAAACTCAAAACAAAAACAAAAACCAAAGTTAAAGAAAATGAAATCACCAATAAGATTATTACGTATGTGAAAGAGCCAAGGAAGATCCCAAAGCACTCTTAGCTGGCTTTCCTTTGCCTTTCTTTCCAGTTTCCCTTTAAGAACCTTACTTTTTTCTCTAATGGAAGAAGAAAAGAAATGGAAGAGAGAGAAAATTAGAGAAACGAGGAGAGAGAGTGGTGGTTCCGATTCCAAGAGAGGGATTGCAAGTGAGCAAGAAGTAGAGCAATGAAAGGTGCAGTAGTAATTTTTTCTTTTCACTTCTTAATATTTTATGGGCGTTGATTGTCCTTTTCTGGGTCATAATATTTAACAATAGTTAGCTTAAGTCTTTAACCGTAGTTAGAAACCAGTTCTTATTTTTCGAATATACGATGTTAAATATGGCAGGAAAATGGCTTGGGTTTTCTTGTGTGCTTGCTCGTACCAAATCAAACCTATTTCGACGTCGATCGAAACAGTAAAACGTAAATTTTATGGATATATTGAAGATGTCATTAATAAAGAAAAAATTAAAAAAAGTTCAGAAAAATAATTGATAATAAAATTATGAAACACAACAATTAATTATTTATTTTTTAAATTATATTTTATTCAATATATAAATACAAATTCATATAATATTTCTTTTCAACTATTATTAAAAAGTTATAAATAAATAATTAAAATGTTTAAAATAAAAACCGGATACAATAAGATAATATTATATTACTAACGAATATTCTATTAATATTTATTTGATATCGATATTTTATTCATTTCTAAAACACAAATATTATCATCTCGTTTAATCATCATTTTAATATAATGAAAACATAATAGGAATATGAATTAAAATAAATAGAAATAATATTAATATTATTATATTTGAGTAGTATAATTAAAATAATAATAAATATCAAAAGTAAAATTTATAAAATTATAAATGAAGTAAAATTTAAAATATATATTTTTTAAAATTTTAAAATAAAAAAATGATAAATAATTATACAAATGTGTGAATAATAAAACATTTTACGCAATATTTAGGGTTAAAAGAATTAAAATTATTATTATTATTAAATGTTTTATTTTTTTTTATCTAAATTAACAATCAAATAAATATAAAAATAACTTAAATCATTTTCTATTATTATTATTGATAAGTAGTTTTATCTCATTTAATTATGGTAATAGGTATAATAGTTACTAGGAATATAAATAAGAAAAAGAAAATAATTAAATTTTTTAAAATACCTTTTATGTTTAATAAATAATACATATCATCGAGGGAACGTAACAGATGAATTCCAATTCTATTCATTAAAAATTCAAATAAATAAAATGAGTCTACTCTTATTGACTCTTTAATTTACTTAGTGATTAGTAGTAATTAAAGTTTATCTTATTTCATTTTGAAATCACATTTTTCAATTACACTGAATATCATTTAATAAAAAAAAAACGGAGAAATATGTTTGCAATAATTGTTGAACAAAAAAAATTATTTTGCGAATAGTTGAAAACTTTGAATTATTCTTTTCATCTTAGCGAAATCCCTGAAGTTGCATTAAACAATAACCCCTTAATTGTTACTTTATTATAGTATCATCCATTATATATAAAATGAGATTTACTTAATTTAATCTCTTAATTTAAAATAATATTATTTAATCATTTAATTAAATAAAAATTATATTATTTTTAATAATTTTTTATTAAAATATTATTATTTTATTATATCAAGTGATTAAAATAATACATTAAAATATGGATATTTAATAAAGATAAAAGTATAATTTAATACAAAATTATTTAAGAAAAATCAATAATAATAATATTTATATAAAAAATTATTTAAATATATTTTTTAATTTATAATTAAAATTAAAAATCAATAAAATAATAAATTAAAAATATTAAAATTAATATTTTATTAAATACTTTTATATTAATTACTACTTTACCATTAATAGAAAAATAATAATATTTTAAAAGAAACTTATTAAAATAATATAATTTTAACTTTATTGATATCTTTTTTCATAATTAATGGACTAAATAATATAATTTATAATTTAAGAGACTAAATTACATCATTTCTAATATAAAATACTAAATAATAAAAATAATATAATTTAAAAAATTTATGTAACTTGTTTTTCAAATAAACTCTCTTGGATGAATTAAAATAATCTTTTTATTCTTTTCATAAATAACTAATGAGATAATTTTTAATTGATACTTATTTTTTTATTTAATTAATATTTTTGGTGATGTAATTTTTTGTGTAAGTTTTAAAATTAGTTTTATAATAGGAGTATGGACATTTTTTATGCTAAAATTAAGATAGAGTTTATATATTTTTTTCTTTTAACTAAATTACAATTTTGATTCTACTTTAATTAGTTTAGTGGTTACCTATTCTATTTATCTAATTATTGTTTGATAATTACGATTTAAACATAAAATGATTAACCATGTTATTTTTAATATAAAAATATATAAATTAAATACAAAAAAAATATTATTTTTATGATCATAGATAGATAAAAATACACCAAAAGTCCTTGAGTTGTGTTAGTTAGCATAGTTTAGTGCATTGTTGCTTTCTATAGCATTTTTTTTTATGAAAAAGTAACATTATAATAAAAATATTAAATTTTAAATTTTATTTTATGAATAATTTTATAATGATTGTTATTTATTTCAACGTATAAAAACAATATTTTAATAAAAGTTAAAAAATATAAAAAAATAAATGAATTTTTTTATTAGTTATTCTTATAACTTTCAAATAAAAAAGAATAAAGTGTTGTAAAAAATAAAAAAAAAATTAAATTCTTTTTAATTAACTAAGAGCCGTGTGCTGTCATCCATCCTTACAAATTTTAAAGTTGTTGTTTTTTTGTGTTTTTTTAAAAAAAAATTATTATTCGATAATTGAACTTTAGAATTTTTTTTATTTATTATAAATTTATTTTAATAACTTATATTTTAAATTTAATAAGTAAATTATAAACTTTTTTCATGCAATGACATAACTTGTTATCTTTGTTTAAAAGAAAATATACTATGAAAGGTTATTAGATTATAATAAATTACACTCAATATATTAGATAATAACGAAAAATTATTACCAATTTAATATGTAAATTATTTATGAAGAATTTGATGCATATGGCAATTTTGTGGAGTATTTAATGTGCTTATTTTTATTATGGTAGGGCAAGTATTTTACTAAATAATATAAGTCTTTAAATATGTTGCCTATTTCTGAAGCATGATATGAAAATTTCAAAATGATGTTTTTTTTTTAAATTACGAAATTTAGTAAAATAGACAATGAGACGAGGATACGAAGAAATTCTTAAATAAAACAGTTATATGTCTCTCTACATAATCATTGTAAGTTGATTTTATCCAAAATATTATCTATTCTCTTTTTAAGAGAGAATCAATGGTTATATGAAAACGTGGCATACAACACATGTTATTGACAATACTTTCTCCTGTAACTAATGTATTATCTTAAACGGTGGATTTTTTTCTAAATTTTCTAATTTGAGTGATATATTTAAATAATATTTACTTAATTAAAAAGTATATTATTGATTTTTTTTTCCTTCCCATATGAAATGATTTACTATAGAATTATTATTATTATTTTAGAAAGTTGTAAACTTTAGCTATTTCTTAATTGAGTTATTATAGATGTTACAAAAATTTATTAATTTTAATATTTTTGAATACTATATCACAGATGTTATATATTAAATATGTATTTTTATCCAATTAACATAAAAATTTAAAATTATATAAATTAAGTTATAATAAAACTAAATAACATAGCTTAATATCTATGCAAACAGATAAAAAAAATAAAAAAATTAAACAATATAAATTATAATAAACATGTAAAAAAATAGATAAATAAATGTTACACTATATAAATAATAATGAATATTTATATAATTATATATGGTATAACATGGAATAGTTAAATTATATACGAGATAAATTATATTATTTTTTAAGAAAATGTTAAGAAAAATAACCTAATCAAATTTAAGAAAAACAATAAAATTACACATTTTAAATTTGTAATCAAAAAACTAATACTCTTATATTCAGTTCATATATTTTTACAATTAAAAAAATTTAATCTATTATTTCACATTAAATGTTGTCAAATTTTAAGTCGTTGAATTTAAATTGTAGATATTTAAACTCATTTAATACTAAAATTCATCTAATTGAATCTATTTAATAATACTGAGATGCTATTTTGTTATTATATATAATTTATTTTTCTAAAATTTATGATAATATGTTAAATATTTATCACTTTATTATAATTTAGTTAGTAAAAATTATATAATAATAAAGTAAAGTGAAAAATATACGAGAATATAAATGAATATGTAGTATGATAAAATAAAAAAAATAATATTTAAATAATAAATTTAAGAGGAAATATTATTATATATTTTGTAAAATAAAAAGATATATTTATAAAATACAACAAAAAAATATCTATTAAAAAATTGAGGTGACAAGTGCCACCTCTCGCTTGAATGTAGAAATTTTAACAAATGTACCTAATTGCTCATGTTATAAAAGTAAATAAATTTTTTTATCCTCGAAACTTTGGATTATTGTAAAATTTTGAATGATTTTTTTTGTTATTTTTATATAATTAAATTTTACAAATATAATAAAAATATCATTGTAATTGATTGACATTGATAATATTTTGTAATATTTAGTAAAGTTTAATATTATGAAAGTAGTAAAAAAATATTGATGATATTTTTATAATTATTGTAAAACTTAATGATATAAAAATAATAAATTTAAATTATATAATATTTTTATAATAACTTAAAATTCGATTTTCTATATACTTAATGTAATTACAATTAATGATGTGCGTACACACTACACAGAGGTTACATGGAGATCAAGAGGTTATACGCGAAAATTGACATAGAACTTTAAATGGATTTTACGTGTAAATCAACTTTAGAAATTCAACCTCAGAAATATAATTTTGTTTCTTCAAATATATATATGATTTTATTGTTGTTTTTGTTATATATATATATATATATATATATATATAATGTGAGTGCTACACCCAATAAAAAATTAAAAAAATTTAACATGCATGCGGATATGTGGATTAATGTTCATTGACATGTATGATTAACGATAATTAATACTTTTTTTTTATAATTTTGGTTTATACGTAAATATAGTTTTGTTTTTGTTTTTTATATATTAATTTTTGAATCTATACAAATGTACGAGTTGATGATTTAAATTTAATAAATATATCGTAATATTAATTATCGAATAATAATAATAATTATTCTAAATTCTTTATTTTATAAAATATAAAATAAATAGTTAAATATAAAATTTTAAGTTACTTTAAATGTTAAAATGTTTTATTAAAAAATTCTAGAAATAATATTTAAAAAATAATTATTTAATTTGTTACTTTAAATGTTAAAATGTTTTATTAAAAAAATCTAGAAATAATATTTAAAAAATAATTATTTAATTTGTTATTTTAGTGATGACTAAATATATAATAATAATTATTTTATGAATAATAGATACAATATAAATATGAGTAATTCGCATGAGTTGATTCAAATTTTGATGAATATATCTAATAGTAGTAATTATCATTGTTATTGTTCTAAATTATTTATTTTAAAAAATAAAAAAGTAAGCCTTTAAATATAAATTTTAAATTTATTTTTATTATAATTGAAAAATTGATGTTAAAATGTCATATAAAATAGTTTGTAAAAATATTCTCAAAATAAATATTTAATTAATTTTTTTATTTTATTGATACATAAATATATAATGGTAACTATTTTATGAGAAATATAATTCAAATACAATACAAAATGTACATGTATTGATAATTTATATTTGATAAATATATCTAATAGTATTAATTATTGAGTAATAATTGTTATTGTTTCAAATTATCTATTATATAAAATAAAATAAAGGTAAGTCTTTAAATATAAATTTTAAAGTTATTTTCTATTATAATTGAAAAATTAATGTTAAAATGTTTTATAAAATGGCTCGTAAAAATACTCTTAAAATATATAGTTAATTAATTTGTTAATTTAGTGATGTATAAATATATGATAGTAACTATTATATGAGTAATAAAATCAAAATATAATATAAATATTATTATATGAGTAATAAAATCAAAATATAATATAAATATAACTAATACATATAGTTTTATTATTCAAATTTGATAAACATATATAGTAGTATTAATTATGAACTTTTAAATTATTTATTTTATAAAATAAAATAAAAAAGTAATTCTTTAACTATAAAATTTTAAGTTACTTTTATTATAATTAAAAAATTGATATTAAAATATTTTATAAATTGGTTTATAGATATACTCTTAAAATAAATAAATAATTAATTTTTTACTTTAGCGATAAATAAATATATAACAATAACTATTTAATGAGCTATAGAATCCAAATACAATATAAATATGAGTGATTTTTCACAATATTGATAATAATTATATAACTTTATTTAATAAATAAATCAAATATAATTGAATAATATATGAACTTACACAATTAATATTTGTACTATCTAAGAAATTAATCCTAAATAAATGATAGACATAATTTTATTGAATTTAATAAGTATTTTTTTATTAAAAATATATTATATTAGTTGAATATTTTTATCTTAATTAATATGAGATATGATAAGATCTCAACACAAAAATTATTAGTATAATTTGCTTACAAGTGAATTGATCGAACATAAAAATAATTAAATTATACAAATAAAAATACCAAAATAATTATTTATATGAAATGTATTTATTATATAGACATTTTGATATTTATTAGTATAAAAAATATATAAAACAAATCGAAAACAAATTAATAAGAAGAAACAAATTTTGATATTTATTAAGGGCATTTTTGTAATTATATTGCATAAAAATGAATGACAAAAGTTCTATACTATACATTTGTATATATAAGGTAATGTTAGTTTACATGTAGGATGATATAATTCATCTTTGGTTTAATGCAAAGATGAAAATATTAACACATCTTTGTAATAATATTATTAGTTTGTATATTATTATATCAAAACATTATATTTATATTTTTTGATTAAATTGTCACAAAATTATAAAGAGTATTGATAAATGATTATTTAAATATCATTATCGTTAAGTTTTAATTTATATATCTTTTTTAACTAAAATATCTTAGATATTGTAGATATAATTTATAAAATATCAACAAAAATGATAAAATATCAATTATTGATTTATTGTTTTCTTTCTTATTTTTGATGAAGATTCACTATAGTCACATTTTTCTACTATAAACATTATTACAAGGAATGGTAATGAGCCTAGTACTCAATACATATACCATTCAACAAAAATGACAAAATATCAACTCTAAATTTATTGTTTTTTTTCTTCTTATTTTTTATGAAGATTCACTGTCCTCACATTTTTCTACAATAAGCATTATTACAAGGAATGCTAATGTGCCTAGTACTCAATACTTGTACAATTTATTTAAATTTAAGGATGATTTACATTCTACTAATTGAATGGATATACAATTTTTTTAAAGTTGGATGGAATCAAGCTACATACACATTAAGAAAGGATTTAACTATATTATTGACCACCATAGTTATCATGCACACGTCCACACTATTTGTGTGCCCAGTAAACCTAGTATATGCACACTTATTTGTGGCAATTTCGAGTGTAGGATGTGGAACATCTACATGAGTTCCAATGTCACCATGTGTAACATCTACATGAGCATTCAAGTGTCATTCTTGGGCACAGTACGTGCAACACATGCATGCATTTTGATGTCATCATAAGGCGTAATATATGACAGATGTTACCTATCACCCACTCGGGCATTATCATCAACACTTCTAACACATCTTTGTTGCCACTTGAACAAAAACCACGTTAAGAGTCATACAATGTTAGTGAAATTATTGTCCATAACATTGACTACAAGACATATAATTGCACATGTTACTTATGTTACTTAACTCAGCTGTTATAAGACCACATTATTTAAGAACCAAAACCCAAAAGGGCTTAGACAATGGAAACACAAACAAACAAGAACATTGTTTCAACTTATTTGGCATGGCTGAAATATTTCAATCATTATTTTTAGACAAAAACAAATGCTATGAGAGATACATATCATTATGTACTTCCATCCGTACGAGCTTGTTCTCGCATTACTGCTCTTACATATATTTCATAACAACAACCTGCAACAAAATTAACCAAAATTAACATTTCAAATCATGTGAGTACTTTAAAACTATAAATTGTGGAGAGAGATGGGGAAGATAATTACTTTTGTTCTCAAAGGGGAAATGTAATTACTTAATATTATCTATTGATTAGTGCCTAATAAGAGTTTGTTCAAACATGCAACATGGTAACAGAACACTTCTATTAGTTATCAAAGACAATTTTTAGTATGTAAGAATTTTGAGCAGTCAAATATTCATGAAAGATTTTATTTTTTCTTGCAACTTTTCAGTATATTGCAAGGATCTTTGGGAGAAAAGGATACTTCTAAGTTTATAACGCCTATCTTCAGTTTAATAAGAATTCACACCTCAAATCCCTTTTGGTACGAAGCAACTAGTTTTATAAGAGAGAAATATGTGTAGCATCACTACAAAGCAGTAACATCATTTCTAATATCAATGTTATAAATCGACGTTCCTATTCAATTAATGCTGTCGAAGTAATCCAAAATCCTTTGTCCAAGAAACAAAAGGATTCTTCTAAATTATACTTATGGCATTTGAAGTTAGGTCATATCAATCAAAATAGGTTGCATATAATGGTGAAGGATGGGCTTCTTGGCCATTAGGTACTGAGCCATTGCACTCTGTAAGTCCTGTTTTGAAAAGGGGACATACGACCAAAGTCCACTACATTGCTATCATGCTTGATCATTACTTTCTTCAGTTTCTACAGAAATCAGATTAGTTGATATTTATATGTTTCGATGCAACAAGAAGTTTCAACTACAAGTCTTTCTTCAAAACGATATACCAAGTTGATTCCAACTTTCTGATGGTGAATGTCAAGAGTAACAAAATACATCCCCCCAACCACTATTCATTGCTATCATAATCAGCGTTTTACACTTCATCCCCAAATGTCACAGTAATAGAGGGTATAAACTTAACAGCAAGAGTTCAGAAATACCCAGTAGCATGATTGATAAAACTTAACGAAATAATTTGAGGTGCTCAATTATCACAAGGCAAGTATGTTGTATAATGTACAAAGTGTAGCAACATACCAGCAACAACAACAATTGTGAGAATGTCTCCCATTCCTTTAATCCGTGATACAGTCTTCTTATGCGATTTAAATCGCTTTAGAACTGGGTCCTCTGCCAGTAACTGCAAGTTTAAGCTAAATATAACTCAATGCAAAACTAACAATCAAGAAACACATCAAGGCAATTTGGCAGTACATAAATAATGGATAACCCTATTTTAGACAGTATTTCTTTGGATAATAAAAAAGAGATACCCATTAGGGTAACAAACAATGAAAATATATGAGTAATCTTCTTATATATATACAACCATTACAATCATACAACAGGGAATTGACTGTTTGCTTAATTGGCTTTTCTAAAAAACCAATCAAATCAAGCAATATACATTCCTAAACCCCAAGTTAAACCTCAAAATTCATATAAACAAAACCACTTATCAAAATAATGTAATTAAAAAGTGTCAAAACAAGAACTTAAAAAGCAATACAGAGGGACAGACGAAACTCACAGCTTTTTCACGAGGCCCTAGTTCAATATGGTATTGGCGACGAGAGAGGGACAAAGCATCAGCTGGTGTGGTCTGCTTCTCAAAGGAAAAAGAGAGATGTTAGAGCCAACAATCAAAACAAAGTGTGTACAGAGAGAGAGTGAGAGAGAGTACCTTGAAATGAGATTGCAACTGAATACCAAAGGTAGTATTGTTAAGAAAGAAGGCCATAGTTGGTGGATGATTCAACCGAGCTCCAATAGAAACAGATTGTTTTAACTATTTTGGATTCAATTCAAACATACCAAAAACTAAAAGATGATTAAGATTAAGAAACCTGGGAAACTTGATCCAAAATATTAAAATGAAAATGATTCAGTGAAGATCAATGAAAAGGACACACTACTATGGTAGTTTTGAGCTATTAATAGTGAAGAAAATATTAAAAAAGTAAACTCTATAAACCAAACCAATGACACATTTAGCAATATTGCAGCAACTCCAACTTCAAACTGTCCCCTTCTATTTTCTCCGCAAGTTAGAGACACCTCGTCGACATTGCAATTGTAATACCTCTTCCCAAAATTCCATATTATTTCTTATATACCAATCCTCATTGCAATTCAAAACAATAATTGGATTGCAACGAATAAATCTTGACAATAAAAAATTTAAAAAATAAAATAAAATAACCAAAAAAAGACTACCATAAATTCATTCCATTATTGTTGCCATGAGTTTGAAAGAAGAAAAACTGGGAAATACCAACTTTCTGCTTAAATAAGAGAATTTCAACTCTAAAAGTTTCAAACTCCCTATAAAAAATCCAGCAAAACAAATACAGAGCTTCCAATTTGAAGCAACACTCTAGCTGTCACTAAGACCAAAAATAATATAAAGGAAGAAAACATATTTTAAAATAGGAGGCTCACAGTTGTTCATAGATTTAATGGGGATCATAATTCATAACAGAAATTAAGATCTGTATCATCCATAATACATAGAACCAAACAAGGGACACTAGTAAAGTTGTACATGTAAATCCCCAACTCTATCTCATAGAAATCAAGCTTTGCAGCACAGATGCTGCTAATTGCTATCCGCTTCCCTATCTAGGCACAAAAAATGTTACCACACATGATTGAGCAATCTTTGAAAGCTCATTCTCTCATTGATCTGAGAAAAGACCAAATTTGGGAAGAAGCCTAATCTCGATACTTTTTCGTTTTTCAAATACATGCCCCAAAGAAAAAGATCCATGGGTAATAAACCTAAAACCTACCTGCAGTTTCAAACAGTTCTTCTTTGACGTGCAGAACAAGTACAGGGATTATGCCATTAAAAGTGATTCTTTCATTCATATTCCCACTTTTACTTCTAAGTGATACTAAGGTGCAACCGACTATATAGTTCTAGAAGAAAACAATCATATAATCTAACTCTTCTCATGTGAAATACTGGTAAATAATCTAATCCTGTATATTCTTTGTTGTCTGTTATATGCATATAAATTTCATTCCTACAAGTTTAAGATGAAAGTGTGGTTTATTCTTTCTATAATCGCTTGAACCAATAATCCAAATATAATAAACACTAAATGAGAGGCATGTTGCAATGCAGATCACATTAATATAAATACAAATTTGGAATATAAATATAGTACTGAATTGTCAATTGGGAAGCAGGGACAGATCACGAATTTTGAGAGGCCTTGGACCGCAATTAAAAATGAGGCCCTTGAAATGTATTGAAAAGTTGGTAATAACAATTTTGAATGATTGAAAAGGTACGTAGAACACCATATCAGATCACTAAACAAGCTAATATCGGCAATTCGAATAAAACTGACACCAATAAATCAAGATAAGGCAGGGAGATTACCTATTACAAACTAAAAGCCAACCAAGCAGAATACTATAGAGTGGGAGAGTGGACCGTGGAGACTATTGGCAAGCGGCAATAGAGCTGGAGGATACTTGGAAAAGGGAGAAGAAGAAATTAGGGTAACTGGAATCCAATATACACATTGGGACTTTTGAGGTTTTGCTTTTCATTTCATTTTTTCTCTAAAGATTTATTCTTGTATGTATATATTATATATATATATATATATATATATATATATATTTCTATAATGATATATATTATTGTTATAGCACTTCAAAATTTAACCGCCTAAAATAACATTATATTTGACATTTTGTTAGTATTGTGTGGTAACTAGGGATGCCAATTTGTGTCATACGGGTCGTGTTCAAGTCAACCATAATGAAATTGCAGAAAGTACGATGGCTTTCAAGACCAACTATAAAGACACTGGTCTATTTGGTGTTTTAGTGTTTATGTTATTGCTAAGTTGATCATTGGCCTACTTAACTGACTTTGAAAATATCATTAGCAACTGCTGTATTCTGTTGGCATAGTTCAGAAATCAGAATCAATAACAATGTCAGTTTCAAGCAAATAATAATAAAAACTCAGAATCCATAATATGGCTTTATTTTATAGTTCCAAATCTCAAAATAAAAAAAAATAAAATAAAGAAAGGTTTCAAGACAATCTTGTCCAGGAAATATGTTTGGAACAAGCGCATTATTTTTTCTTTCCAGAAGCAAAATTGTTGTTTACAAATTTACAGCCTGTTTATCTGAAAAAAATTAGAAGCAGCGAAACTGAGAAATACCATACCAGAAACTGAGAAATACCAGGCGAGAAGCAGCGATTGTCGGAAGCAGCGTGGGAGAGGGGAAGAGGGGAAGAGGCAGCTTGGGTTAGGTTTTCTGAGTTTAAAAGAAAAGAACACTGTTCTTGGAACAGTAAAAGCTTTTTTCGTTTATTTTTTTTCCATGCCTTTTTTTCTAAATTAAAAAGGGATCTAACGGATTGACCCTGAATGACCCGGACCCGATATTTTGTTTTTCCAATCGTATCGACACATCTTTTTATCCAAAATCGTACAAGTTGTGGTTGGCTAGGTATTTGAGTCATTTTTTATGTGACGTAGATGGTGTATTAATTAGCAAAAATGTGAAAAATAATGCATATTTTACTTAAACATAATTACCACTTTGTTTTGAGTTTTGGAATTTATTTTTTATTTTCAATTATCTTTACATCTTTAAGGTGGCGTTTGGTTCGTGGAATGGAATCGGAATGGACTGGAATGGAAATGTAACAATTTTGTTTGGTTTGATCATTGGAATCAAGCTCAGAATCAGGATTATAGTGTTTGGTTTGCCATTGGAATGGAATGAAAAAAGTTGTAAATGACCTTAATACCCCTACATGATGTAAAGTTCAAATAATGTCATTTAATTACTATTTTTTCGTAAGGCAAAATATATTATTGAAATCATTATTTTTCTAAATAAGTATTACTTAATTAAAAAGAAATATATTATTAAAATTATTATTTTTCTAAATAGGGTTTAGGGTTTTGAGGTTTGAGATATGTGATTTAGGGTTTAGGGATTTAGGATTTGGGGTTATATTTATAGGTTAAGGTTTAGGGTTAAAATTATTATTTTTCTAAAAATAGTTTAGGGTTTTAGAATTTTGGATTTAGGGTTTTAAGGTTTAAGGTTTAGGGTTTATGGTTTTAGGATTTGGAATTTGGGGTTTAGGGTTTTGGGATTTATGTTTTAGGGTTTTGGGTTTTGGGATTTATGTCTTAAGGTTTAGGGTTTAGAGATTTGGAGATTTGAGGTTTAAGGTTTTAAGGTTTAAGGTTTAGGGTTTAGGGATTTGGGGTTTAGGGTTTAGGGTTTTGGGATTTATGTTCTAGGGGTTTGGGTTTTGGGATTAATGTTTTAAGGTTTAGGGTTTTAGGGTTTAGGGTTTAGGGATTTGGGATTTGGGGTTTATGGTTTAGGGATTTGGGGTTTATGGTTTAGGGATTTGGGGTTTAGGATTTAGGGTTTTAGGATTTTGAATTTGGGATTTAGGGTTTAGGGATTTGGGATTTATGTTTTAAGGTTTAGGGTTTAGGGATTTGAGGTTTAGGGTTTAAGGTTTTAGGATTTTAGGATTTGGATTTAGGGTTTTGAAATTTTGAGTTTAGGGTTTTGGGTTTTGGGTTTTGGAATTTTGGGTTTAAGAATTTGGGATTTGAATTTAAGATTATATTTTAAGTGAGGGTAAAATTGAAAAAAAAAAGTTTAGATGAGAATGGAATAATGATTACCAAAGGTGTGAGAAGGAATTGTGATTACTTCTCTTTTAATAATCAGATTCCATTACGTCCTCTATTACGTCCAACCAAACACACAAAATGGAAGGAATCAATTCTGATTCCATTCCATTCCCTCCAACCAAACGCGGGGTAAGTTTAATTTTTTGGTCTAACTCATTTTTGCTATTAGTTTTGGTTAAATTTTTTAATCTTATTTTTTTTATCTATTGACAAACTTAATAATTATTATATTTATATCTTATATATTATTATTTTAAAAATACATATAAATCTTATTAAAAAAATATGTATATAAAACATAGATGTTCTTTTAAAATGAAAAAAAATATATTTTAATTAATATGACCTAAATTTTAAATGTCAATATAATTTAGAAGAATTCTTTGATTTCTTGGACAAAACCTTTAACAAGCTCCCTACTATAAAATAAGGTCTATAAGTTAGAATAGTTTTAGATTAGTTAAATCATCATCTTTTAAATATCTACATAGGTTAGTTAGATTATATAATCTAGATTGTATTTTTACATTACAGACAAAAGTTAGTAGTGAATTTTGTATTTCAATTCAACGAGGATTAAGACATTTTGATAGTTTTTTTCATTTTAGCTTCGAACTGTGCTAGTGATGTATTTGTTATATGGAAGCTAAGAATCCAAGTTTCACTGATAGATTTTGATCATAATGTAACAAGGTTAGAATTTTTATAATACAACACTTAATGGAATAAAATGGAACTACTTTTGTTGCTACTCTTCCTGTTATGAAGAACACAAATATTTTTTTGGTCTAATTTAATTGCTCTAAATGCTGCTTCTAATTCTCGTTAGATTCGCATGGGTGGCTTCAATAAAGTTCTTAATCAAAGTGAGAAAAAATGTGACCTTCTATTTTCAATTTGGCTTAATAGACTACGAGATTCCATGGATGATTCCCAAGTTATGGATATAGGTTCAAAGAGACTCCTTTTTACTTGACTAATAAGAGAAAAAGAAGACACAACATTAAACAATAAATTGATAGAGTACTAGTTTTTGTTGACTGATTTTATCTTTTCCTTTCTGCTATGGTAAGAAATTTATAAATTCAAGCTTCAAACTGTGTTCCCATCCTTCTTACTTTGAATGAGTCTACTACATTTCATCCAAAACCTTTTTAATTCATAACTACTTGGTGTAGAGATCCTTCAAGTAGAGATGTTGTTAACAAGGCTTGGATTTTAAAATACCCTCTGCATGTACAATCAAACTTCCACTCTAATTCATCTAATTAGCCAAATATTTTAAATGATGGAATAAACTCCTCTTTGTGTATTATAAAGATAGATTGAAATTAATATAAGACTTGTTTAAGTCAAGTTTAGTGTGATTATATTCTCAATGAAAATGATAATTACGAAAAAGACTACTTCAAGATATCGAAGAATATCAAAAACGTTTGGAAAACATACGAAAAAAGAATCAAGAAAAACTTAACTACTAGAAGATGATCATAATTTTAAATATTTTCATACTTCAATGATGATAAGAAGAAGACACAATTATATTCTAACGGCAATTGACTCTCTTGCATAAATGATATTGATATGTGCTTTATTAATCATTTTAGGTATTTTTTAATTTGTACGATGAACTCTATCAACTATTTTCTCAGTATAATTTAGATGATGAAAATAATATTTTATACAAAATCTTAAAAAAAAATAGAAATTAAAGATATTTTGTTTGTTATGGGCTCATTCAAAACATCGAGACCAAATAAATTATATATTTTTGTTTATAAAAACTAATAGAATATACTTAATAGTAGTTTAATTTAAATAGTTTAAGTTTTTTCTAAAACAAGATACTTTAATCCTATCCTTAACAATACTTTTAGTAAATTCAGTAATCCTTTCCAAGTCCATCAATGTAAATCTATAAGTTTTTGTAGTGTGATATACAAAGTTATTTCAAAAATTTTGACATAATAAGTTTATATCTCTTTATCAATCTACTTTTATCCCAAACAAATGGATTTTTGAAAATGTAATTATTGTTAAAGAGGTAGTACTTACAATTAAAAGGAAAAAAGGAAGAGGATGACTCTTAAGGATTAAAATGGATATGCAAAAAGCCTATGATGTAATGGAATGAAAATTTATTATTAAAATTTAAAGATAATTGTGTTTTTTTTAAAATATAATATAATTTAAGTTTGTCCTTAATATTGTTAAATGTAATACATTTTGATAATATTATTCTTGGAAGAGAATTTTTACGAAATGATCTCATTTTTCATTATATTTTTATTATTAGAGCTACAAATAATGATAGTTTTTATGGTATAAAATGGTAAAAAATGTCCTTGCAATAAGTCACCTCATTTATGCAAATGATTTAATTCTTTTTGGTAGAGTAAATGTTATACATCAAAATCTTCGTAAGTATTTTAAATGGTCAAGTTAAAAAGTTAATTTATCAAATTACTATGTGTCATCTTCATCGATAATCCAAATCCAATCAACTTTAGGGATTTCTATTGTAAATGAAAGTATTAAATTTTTGGGTCACAATTTGTTTTTTGGTAGATAAAAGAGTAGAGAACTCAAAAAGATCACACTTTTATTTTTAAAATTGACGATTATAGATTCCAACTTTTGTCAAAAACTAAGAAGGTAACTTATATCAAATCAATTTTATTTTTTTTACCTTCTTATCCCATAAATATTTTTAAATTACCTAAATTAAGTTACTGATTTTTTTTTTGGTAGAATTCAACCCAAAATACAAATTTTTCTAGATACATTGCCTATAAAGATAGTTTGAAATTCTTAAATAATAAAAATAAAATTTGAGTTAAAATTTTTCGACCTAAATATAGAAACCCAAAAGATTTTTACAATTATAAAATCTACACATCTTATTCTTGAGTTTAGAAAGGAATCTATTGTTCCTTGGATTTGCTAAAATGTTGGATTTGTCTTAAAATTGGAAATAGAATCTAAATAAATATATGCAAAGATCCTTGGATTCCGTAATTGAAATGTCTTTCACCTTTAATTTCTTTGGATCTTGTACATAATCTTCCGATTTCGATCAAGGATCTTCTAAATCAAGACAATATTGGTTAGAATTTCAAACTTATTTATCAGATTTAGGGGTCAGCTCTTATCTTGCAAAACTTCAAACACATGTGGAAGATTAATTAAATTATTGGTCTTAGGTTCATAACTCAAAGGTCATTTTAATACCAAATCAGCTTATAGAAGCATCCATTTAAAAATTCATTTAAGGATGAAAGTTTTCTATTGTATACTTCTTTTTGATTGCCTACCTACCAAATCCACAATAAGAAAAGTTTTCTATTTTGTTCCCTTCCCAAAAATTTATTTGATAAATTATTTTCCTCTTTTCCACCACAGAAAAGCTGGAAAGCAATGACCTTCAAGCTTACTTTAATTCATGATAAGAAAAACCCAAGAACAGAAACTGGGGAAAGGTTGTAAAGACCTCTTTATAATAACACGTCAAAAAAGAAAGGTCAAATACTCAAATGTATTTAACAACAAAATCCATGGAAGACACGGGTAAAGGTTCACTTATTCCATGTTCCTCGCAGAAGCAGCAAGCAACTGCGCGGTTCAAATAGTTATGCTTTTCTGTAAGTCTCTTACACGGTTTGAAAATCAAATAACAAAAAGCGACCAGCAAAATAAGCATGTCCAGCTCAAACACGATCATCTCACTCACCTTTTGCAATTTAGTACCACCCTGGGGGTTTAACTTCTCAGTTTTACAAAGCTTGAATTCAATTGAAAAGTTTCAAGTGCAGACATTCAATAGGAAGCAAATTATTAGGGAAGATTGGATATTTGACAAACAGCAGGCATGTTATCCCACAGACAGGAGTTAAATCCCCATCCTTGGGTTGACGATGAACTTCCGGAATCCGTTTGCTTGTAGTTACTCACCAAATCTTCACCAAGAAGTGTTGCAATTGGATCAGTCTTGACAGCTTGGTACTTGACACAACCAGAACTTCGCTTTGATTGTTCAAACCAGTCCAAAGCAAGTAACGTGTCGGGACGAGTAAAATCCAATTGTTTTCTTGATCCTTTCTTTTGATCCAGGTTCATGTCTGCCTCACCTGGTTCCAGGTTCATAAGGTTTTCTGTAGCACAACCAAAGGAAACAAGTCAGTACAAGCAGCAGCACGAGAGCAAAAAGGCCAAAGAGCATAGTTGAACTTAGAAACTCTTTTTTGGAGTTCATAATCTTTTTATGAAGAGAGAATTAAGTAATTTTGATGGTGTTATGAGTAATGCTTTACTTCTATAACACATGTTACGTCCAATTGGATGTCTATCGTTTTGGGGGGGGGGGGGGGGGCGGGGGGTGAAAAAATAATATTTGTTATCATGCTGAAAGCACTCGATGTCTGAAAACTTCCTTAAGAAGAGGGGGGTCTGAAATTTAGGATTTATATAATCCTAATAATGACACTTGAGTGCTTAACTGTAGCTACTGATGAAAAGGAAACTAAAATGATATTGCCTGACAGGAGTAACCTGACACTTTTTTTTTATGAACAAATAATAACTCAACACTTTGAAGGCTACAAGTATATTCACAAAATATGAGTAATCTCCTATTCTTCAGACAACAAGAGAAGAAATCGCACCAGGAGGTGGTTCATCCAAAGAGCTTCCACTGGCACTAATGCACTCGTTAAAAAGTGAATTGACAGAATGACCCAATGGAGAAAAGGGCTGTCTATATTCTTCCCATTCTGCTTTACAAACATTCAAAGTGCCATTATCAGCCACATCACCAGGAGTAATAATACTGGATGAGTTTGAGCTCTTTTCAGATGATTGATTCTTTGCCCCGCTCAGATTCTTCGCCTCAAGAACTAAAGCATCCAGCAGCTCACTGTTACGTGATGAAGGGCAATCTGATTCAAACGTACCAAATGGATGGGGAGACTGTATAAATGTATCAACTGCCTCAAGTAGAGGTGGCGGTGGGGAAGTTCCCCAGCTGCCTAAATCAGTTTCAGGATATTGGAGTGAAGGGAGCTCCAACTTCACAGCCTCGGAAACAGGCGTAGAAGTAGAAGAATTGCCATTTGAAAGGGAATGGCCACCCTGAATTACAACAAAAGACATCAAACTCTTACTATGATCAAGATCATTTGGAATTGGCAGTCCATATGACCATGAAACTTCATCACAACTATCATTCAGAAATGGGTCAAATAGGGGATAGCCATTTTGAACAGTACCACAGGAATTAGGGAATATATCTGCTGATTCTCGAAGACGCTTATGTTGATGAGTTGTTGGCGACATGGAACTGTAATATTCAGAAGAACCAAAACCTTTCATTAGCATGCTGGTCGTAGATATATTTGAAAGTGCAGAAACATAAGGTTCATCATTGTTGCTCTTTAAACCATCAATTATGACTTTGGGTGTCTCACAACTGTCATGCTGGAAAGGATTATGATAGCCTCTGGCCCCAAGGCTGTTCTGACCTTGCTGATTGTCCTGAAACTCTTGCAAACAAAGGTCAGGAGGATAAAGGGGTAAACCAGCACGTTGTTGCCTCTTAATCCGAGTATTCCAGTAGTTTTTTATCTCATTATCAGTACGACCAGGCAACTGAAAGAGCAAAAGAGGTTGTCAAAAATATACTCACTAAGTATTAGTCCTGCCAACATATTATTTGTGCTGAACATTCACGGCTAAAAATTTAAATATGTCAGCCTTTCTCACCTCACGATCAAGATAAATAACTATATCTAAACCTCAAAGCCTAAACAACACCAAAGATACACAAGTTACACTATTATTATGCAATAAAGTAGTGGAACAATGGTTTCATGGTTGAACTTCCCATTGAACTCTAACAAACCTCCCAACAAAAAACAGCAATATCATTAAATTCCAACACATTGCACTATCTAAAGTTAAAGCATAAAAGATTTTGAGAAACTAATACAAATGATTCTCCATTCCGCACAAGAAAACTTAAACTAGCAGATAAATAACCAAATCACAGAGGTGTTTTGGGTAATCTACCTATGATGAATTCAGTATACATGTAAAAATAAATCTTGCCACTTCACTCTATAAGAAATACACAACAGTGACCTCCAAATATTTCATATACAACAAAATTGCAAGTCTTATAACTTACTGCTAGAGTTGGCCAATTAGTGCCAGTAACATGTGCAAATAAATCTGTAAAGGGTATAAATGTCAAAATCTTTCCTATACTTTGCCTAATGCAAACTGCAAAATATGGAGAAGGAATTGACTAAATCTTTTGTTTAGGGTTAAGTGAGAAGTGCATAGTGACCAAATATGGAAGTTATCCTAGTAAATACTATAATATTAAAATATCAAATTACTTTCCGTTGAAAACAGAAAAAAATGAATGAAGCTATTTTCCATAAGCATGAATGTTTTTTTTACAAGAAACAAAATATTATATTAAAATAGTCCACTAACAGAAAGAAGCAACAACTTATACCAAATAATAGCTATATGCCCTAACGGGAACCTCCACAGCCACTTCCCTAATAATGTCTTGTTTCTTTTGATGATGCTACCAATGCCTAGCCCCCTTTACTTCAACCTTTGAACAATCACCCAAGTGTCCCTTCACTAGCACCATCCTAATAAGTATGCATGCTTCAAAAATCACAAGTCAACACTCATTTGTCAGCTGAAACCACATACATCATCATTTTCCACACAAAAATTATAGAAGGTTTTGTCAGATCACACGAGGAACTCATAAAAAAAATCTAGTCTATCAACAAAAAATCAGATATAGTAAACAGTTGGATGTTTCATAACCCTAACATTTAAAACTTAAATAGTTTAGAAAAATGAAAAGTACCCCCAAAATCCCTTAACTTAAAGTTGGGTACTTTATCCCATTGTTTATTTTGAGTAAACTTAACTTTCTAACTTTTGGAAAATGGGCCACTTTAGTTTCTACTTATTTTTAGGACAGTGTAATACCCAAACTTTGTGAACAAGGTACCAGAAGTCTTTTAACTTGCAACAAATGGGACACTTTTTTTTTTGGACAAAGTTATGAGGACTACAATACACATTTTTGACAAAGTTAGTGGACTAAACATACCAAAATAAACAGAACACTAAAGTGTCCTTTTTCAAAAATTAGAAGATTAAATATTCCCAAAAAAAAATGCTAAAGAATTATTCTTTTAAAGAGAGTAAGACTTAATACTTTTATATTCATTCATTTTGTGCAAATGATTAAAATGTTCTGAATTTGAGGTATCTATTCTTGGGTGGTGATCACATGTCCAAAGTAGGAAACTCTGGCGTGAAATTGTAACAAGAAAAGGCACTCACATAAACAAAAAAAAGCTGGACATTGCTGGTAATGTAGATTTTCTATTTATAAAAATTCTGCAAAAGATTTAAGATGTTTTTATTTAATATGCAGTCATACATAAAACTGGAAATTTCATTTCAACTCCACAAGATTTTTTTTTAACTAAATATTGCAACTAATCTCACACTACCATTTTGAAAGGGTTTAATTCAGTTAGTCCAGCACTGGGCACAAGACAAAAGTATAAAACAAGTTTAACACATCAGTCTGATAATGAAAAACATGTTAATCACAAGCGTCCAAACAAATATGAAATCACTAATCAGCCAAAGATGACAGCAAATGTGAATAGTAAGGCTTTCCAGCACAATAGAAATACTTTCACTTGCATGGGAAATTTCACACTGCTATATTAACCAGATTATGAAAGACATCTAAAACAAGTTTCCTTCAGTCTCTGGAATAGAATAGAGAATGAATGTCTATTGACCAAGTAAGCTATATTTGTTTCCTAAACAATAGCATTTTGGACAACACATGAAACCTGTTAAATACTGCAAATACATCCCAGAGACCAATCATGCACTACCATGTAGAACTTTTCCGTTTCTTTTTCTGTACATTTACCATATAACAATCTCCATATTCCTAAAGCAGATGTCACATACCATACAGAAAAAGATAAGTTATGTGCATCTTGTTTCCATATGGTGTTTCCTCTAAAAGACAAAAGAGACATAATACTCACATGTGCTGCCATACGCGCCCATTTGTTTCCCATCTTGGCATGGAGCTCAATTATTAGCCTTTCTTCTTCCACAGTAAATGCTCCCTTCTTCAAGTTTGGCCTTAAGTGATTTGCCCACCGTAGTCTGCAGCTTTTCCCACAACGTGACAGCCCTGAATGCTTCTGAACAGCATTCCAGTTTCCTTCTCCGTGCTTCTTGACATATTCAGCCAATAATGAATCTTCAGCAGATGTCCAAGGACCTTTCTTTAATACGATGCCCCCACTTGAAATTCCTCCATCAGTTTCATCAAGTGAAGGTGAGTCGCTCTGATAGTTTGAGAACACACCATCTCCGCTTTCATTAGTTGATCCTTTCATCTTTAAATCTACAGTCAGAATACCAGAGAGAGCCTACCAAGAGCTAACAAGCAAGCAATTGGTAGGTTGATTACCTGAAATTGAATAGAGAAACATATTACATGGCTAAGAAAATTGTTTTATTTGTAGGTAAAGAATGAGAATAATGTTTTTGCTATTTCATTTTTATGCACTCCATCTCCATGCTATAAACTAAGGTCTTATTTGATAACGATTTTGATTTATAATTTATGATTAAATAATTGGTTTTGTGATTTATGATTTTTTATAAAAATAATCACCAATATGTTTGATAACAACTTTTACTTAGTGATTTTCAAGAAAATAATAATAATCAATTACAAATTATTTGGTAATACTATATGTTTTTTAGATCTTTTTAAAAATAATTTAAAAAATAAAGAATATTTTTGGTTATTAGCTACAACTTTTATGTTTTTATTCATTATCTTCAAATATTTATAAATACAAAAGCCGTAAAACTTGATTTACTTTCTAAAAAATTATTTGGTGAAAATGAAAAAAATAAAATAAAAAGCAGAAATCTAATTCAAAAATCTAATTTTTAAATATTTATGAATCATCCCATATTTTGGTAATGATTATTTTAAAAAAGTAAAAATCAAAATTAGAAATTCATTACCAAACATACCTCGTTGAAAAATCACTTAAAAAAATCAAAATCGTTATCAAACAAACCCTAAGCCTTTCTATTTTTAAAATTTATAATTAAAACAATCTTTGAAACAAAGGCAACGAACTTTCAACTTCTCTATAAGATCCACAAATAAAATTCACTTTCATGCATACTTTGAAAAACAATATATATTTTATGCATCTGCATGTGCTCTTATCCACATCTTTACAAAGAGGAAAGTGGATCAAGCAGCTTTGTCTCTGGGCAATAAATTTACTTCTGAAAATGACTTCAGCAAAATTTGGATACTTTCACATTTTAGTCGCAACACGTTTTACGTCATACATATGGGTGGGTTACAATTCAAAACAATATTGTTCCATAAAGTTAATAAGAGATACAGTACAAGATCATCTGACTAGATATGCATCGTTATACAGTAAACAGATGACACAACAACAAAGGTTTCTATAAATAGTGTGAGGAAGAAAGAAAATTAGGAAAACCAAGAAAAGGATATAATCAGCAGCATAAAGATTACTTCAACAAACAGCTAGACTTCACAACAAATATGACCAACTAACATTACACGTGAATTATTGACAAATTGAATCTTCAAAATGTTAGAGAAGCTCAGAGCCTCATACCTAACAACCCTTTAGGACAAGCCAGGAAAATTTATTTACATGTTAAATTAAACCCATATCACACATCCGCAAACAGTAGGTAGAAAATTAAGACAATGAAACCCCCAAGCTACCCATGACATATACTTGGGGTGGAATCCATAAAAATATAAAAAAAATCAGACATTATTGCTTACTACATTAAGCTCAACAACCTCAAAACTTCATTGGATAAATACAAGGGGAGAATTAATATCATTTATTACAACATATTACATTTAAAGAGGAGATTAGTAGAAATGGAAAACATTAAAGACCAAATATCAGAACCCATGTAACCCAAATTTGTACAAGCATAGACACGATAAGGTTGTTAAATTTAATGTTCACACCAAAAAAGCAAAGAGTAATACATAAAGCGAAAAGTGAAGTACCTGAACAAGAGCAAGATGGCGTAGGCGCAAAAATCTGATGACGAGCTGTTAATTGGCTAAATAAGAGTGCTTTCCGAACACACAATCAATTCTTAATGAGAATATATTCATGAGTAGTGGCGAATTGAGCTAAGAGCTGTGAAAATCGTAAAAAGAGAACACCTAAAAAGGAACAACTATTCGAAAATCAATCTCCCTGATTATCAACAAAACTGAAGGACAAAAAGGAAGCAAATCCAAATAAAATCCAGCTCAAATATTTAAAATAAAATTGCCAAGTAAAAAAATCAAATTGTGAGCTTGGAATGTCGAAATGCGAAAAGGAAAAACATAAAACAAATATTTTTTAATTTAGTTACAGATCTGAATTAATAAAGCTCTTAAAACATCAACCCAACGAACAGGAAACAGATTCGGAAGAGAAAAGGACGAAAGAAGAAAACTTGGAGATATTAAAGGTGGAATCGGAATCCGAACCGCAGCTTGTGATAGAGAACCGACGGTAACTGAACGTAGAGGGAGCAACGCATCTGAGATTGAGATCCACAGGGAAAAAAATATAGCAGAAACGACAAAGCGATCAGAGCACGGAAACAAAGGGAGAAGTGGATGAAAATGGGATGGGAAAGAAAGTTGTTATTGGTTATAAATTTCTCATCATATTCTCTTTCTTCTTAAAAAAAACAAAAAAACAAAAATCATACTCCCTCTATCAAATATTATTACTCCACAAATCCTTCACTTTTAAAAAATATATTTTAATTTTAAATTTTTAAAAATTGTGATTTGGTTTTAACCCAAAATATTTAATATATATTGATTTATTAAAATAAAAACAAAAATAAAAATTAATTTATAAGATACCAATTAGTTAATATTTGATCTATTTATTTATATTAGTTTGATAATTTAATTTACCATTTATATCTAATTTAAATTATTTTATATAAATATTAAATTAATAAATTAGATTATTGTTTTATAAATACTTTAATTAAAAAAATTATAATAATACTTAAATTATACTTATATATCAATTTTATATACAAAATAATTTTAAAAAATTGTTAAAAACAAAAAATAATTTAAATTTTTAATTAATTATAGTAAATTTTTTTAAAATAAATATAAGATAATGATGGATAAATCAACTTATTATATTTAAATCTAATTGAATAAAACCAAATTTTTTGTTTTATTGGTTTAAATAGATTAATTTTGGTTATGAAAATATAAACAACTATATGTATTGAATCAATTAAGATCTTAAAGTTTATAAATCGATACTTAATCGAACCGACCTACATATTATAAACATACGTATTTATTTATTTTATGTATTTATAGTATATATATTATATATGTTTATAATTATATAATTTTTGTTAAATTTTTATATCATTTGATAAAGTTAAAACAACTTATATTATTTTTCTCTTTTGTTTATTTTTAATTTTTTTTACTATAATTAATAAATAATCTAAATTATTTTTTATTCTTGATAATTTATTATTTTTGAAGAATTATTATCAACTTTAAAATTAATGTACAATTATAATTTAAATATTAATATATAATTTTTTTAGATAAATTATTGATTAAACAATAAATATTATTTATAAGTTGATATAAATATATTTATTAAATAATTTTTCATTGTTATTTTATAAATAGATTTTAAATTTAAATTTAATAAATTAATATATATTAAATCAATTCATAATATATGTAAAAACTTATCAAAACAAAATCCTCTTAGATATTTCTAGTTGATTTTTAAAAGTATAACAAGTATAACCAAATTTGCATTGATAGTTAGAAATGAATAAATAATTCGCATTGATAGTTAGAAATGAATAAATAAATCACAAGTTTAAATATTTGTATTTTTGATTTAATTTTCATCTTATAAATTTTAAAAATGAATACGATTTTAAGTATAAATTAAATATAAAATAATAGATAATTATATTGATAAAAATAATCAAAAATTAATTATATTTATTTATTTAATTTATATATTAATTAATAATTAAAATTTATTAAGAAAATTTTAAAAAAATTCGAGAAAAGTTGTTTTTAATAACCATTATTAGCGAATAAAAAACCATCCTTTAACTCGCCCATACAATCAACTCGCCTCCTAACCGTATCATCCTCAGTCATATCGAACAAATTATTATCCTCAGTCATATCGAACAAATTATTATTACTTTTTACTAATTTACAATTACATACAGGCGCATAAAAATAAAAATAAAAAAAGAAGAAAAGAAAAGAAAAAGGGAGAACCAAAAAGGAAAAAAACAACTTTCGTCCTTGTAAGTTCAAGCCAACCCAAGTATAATCGAAATCGCGTTCCGAATATCGAAATCGCAATCTCTTTCTCCGCCAGATATTCGTTATTTCCATTCCGCGCTAACGAAGATTCAGTTGATAATCGTTAGAAGGCTTAGGATCGATCCACCACTGGTATAACACACTGTTACTTATTTCAGGAACGTTTTTCGATTTTGTTTTGCCTGCTTTGTTTATTCCATTGCCAGAATTAAAAGTTCTTTTCGATTTGAAGCTCTTCGGGGTTATTTTGTTGATTTTCCAACGAAGCTATTTATCTTGAAGGTTTTCCATAGCACAAGTCGTTTGGATTCTCTATTGTCGCGATCATTGGTTTGGTTTGATGTACTCTGATAGAGTTCGTAGATTCAGAATTAATACTTTGGCCTTTGCCATTTGGAATTAGTATCAAATTTGTTGGTGGACTGTGTATGATATTTTGTTTTTCTATTTGGTTACTTAGAAAGAGGGACATGGTCTGGACTGATAAAGCTATTTTATACATTGTAACTGTTTAACTCCTGCTGATCGAATTAATGATGCAGATTCAGTATTACGGTTTTTTGAAAATCCTGAATTTGCGGATTGCGTCATGGAAAGCTTAGCACAACTTGAGGCATTGTGCGAGAGGCTGTACAATTCGCAGGACTCAGTGGAACGAGCGCATGCAGAAAACACCTTGAAGTGTTTTTCTGTGAATACTGACTACATTTCTCAGTGCCAATACATTCTTGACAATGCGCTTACTCCATATGCTTTGATGCTGGCTAGTTCCAGTTTGTTGAAGCAAGTCACTGAACATAGCCTTGCTTTACAGCTCCGTCTTGATATTTGTAATGTCTTCAACCTGTTTCACAATCTAAATATTATGCATGTGATTTCTTGATCGATGCTTGAGTATATGTGTGATGAATGTTGGGGATTTTTTTCTCCAGGGAACTACCTTATTAACTATTTAGCCACAAGAGGACCTAAGTTGCAGCCATTTGTCACAATGTCTCTAATACAACTCTTGTGTCGAATTACAAAGTTTGGTTGGTTTGATGATGACCTGTTTCGAGATGTGGTGAGAGAGTCGATGAACTTCTTGAGTCAGGTGATATGATTTCTGTGCATGCTGACATTTCCAAATTCTGCAGCCTACATTGTTTCTTCTTTGTGTTTAAAACTGTTTCATAGTCTTGTAGTCTTACTAGCATTTTTCCCCTCAGGCTACACCTGGTCATTATGGAATTGGTCTCAAGATATTGAACCATCTTCTATCTGAGATGAATCAGGTCAGTACTATTGTATATTACTATACTCTTTTAGGTCACTTTTATTTTTAAAAGTCACCATTTATTGTACAAAAATCTGAAATTATATTTTGAAGTTTTCATGGTGGAGAATGATAAAAGATGTTATGTTTGCTACATGCTTGGGTGCATGACTGATATAGGGCACATCTAAGGAAATTTGACTGTAATTTTCTGATGGGAGAGAGAGATCTGTGAAGCTAATGGCAAAAGGTGGTTGGTTGTTTCCCTAAAAAGGTAGAGGAATTAAAATGATCTGGTCTAAGGATGTTTTTACTTGCAGGATGATCACGGTGAACTGTAATGAAATAGTCCATAAATGTAAGAGAAAATAACATTAGAAAAGAGACTCAGAATATATTGGCTAGCTTACCATTGCTTGAAATATGATTATTTGGGAGAACTAATGACATGAAAGTTACCAACAAAAAAATGTGGCTAGAAATAGTCAAGTAGATTGTAAGCCAAAACTTATTTAAATTTGTACCAACTTGTCTAGATTTTTGTGATAATCATGCAAATATGGAAATTAATAAATTTACTTAGTAAAAAGTTTTAAGGAAAATTACTTTACGTACTCACTTAACAAGGACTCAATTTTTATCTTATATGTCCACCTTTTGCCCACTTACATACCCAACTGTACATAATTAGTTGTAAAGTAGTGCAATCTTGTCCTTTGCCATGCAACACATCCCAGGTTTTTCGAGGGTGTGGTTAGATCTTGCGTACATGCATCTAACCTTTTACTAACCTCAATTCTTTTCTTTTAAATGTTGCCAGAATTTACTACCTTCTTGCTATTGGAAAATCTAAAATTGTTTGTACAACTTAAAATATTAAAGTTACATTTTGTACGATCTGGTCTCTCTGTTTTGTAATTTGCTTTTTAAATATTTGGTTGTGCTTATGCATCTTTGCAGCCTAATCCCGGGTTTCCTTCGACACATCATTGAAGAGTTGCATGCTCCTTCAGGGATCAATCACTTTTTCAGATATTTCAGATATCTCTGACTTCATTGCTTCAACTGAACAGTGATGGTAACATAACAAAATCAGTTATTGAGCCTTCTGCACCCCTTTTGGGATTCTTTGCTCTATGTTACACTATGTATTACTGCTTTTCTTGTTTCATTGGTTTTGTTTTATGTAATTCATAGTCGTGGATCGACTGCAAGAATTGGCTCTTTCTCTTTCCCTTAAATGTTTATCCTTTGATTTTGTTGGTACATCGATTGATGAAAGTTCTGAAGAGTTTGGCACTGTTCAGGTATTACTTGTTTTACTTCAACTATGAATAACTTGAGTCAAGTGCTGTCACAGAACATTGCTAAATGATGGTGTAATTGGTTTTTCTTTAGATTCCATCATCTTGGAGATCAGTATTGGAGGATCCTTCAACCCTTCAAATATTCTTTGATTATTATGCCATTACAAAGCCCCCTTTGTCAAAGGAGGTAAATTTTTTATTTTTTCTATTTTTTGGTCTCGAATGGTGTCACGTCCTTATTTTTAAAAAAAAAGTATCACAACCTCTTGGACCTTTATATTATTTAAGCTTTGTTCTATTGGACGAGGAAGAAACACAATTTTTAAAGCTACAGAATATAATGTAGCTTCTTTAGTTTGGAAACACATTAGGCTACAAACTGCCATATTTTCAACAGCATTGATGGGGCTGCGACTATGGATATGTAGTTTTATGTAGTAGTGGCTGTGTTTTTGTCTGGTCAAGCGGGATGGTTCTATGCTGATTTTGGGGTTGTCCAAATGTTAAGTTTTTCCTTTTTATATATTTAGTCTGGAATTTTCATTACCTAAGTACTACCATTTTATATTCTGATTATGGTAAGGGGAATGGAATACCATGTAACATTGAAATATTGTTTGGAATGATGATTTTGCCATCCATGAAATTGCACTTACATGTTTCAGCAATGGAGCATGTATCCGCTTCCTTTCTCCCTCTCTTACACTAGTTAACATATTAAGTTATATTCTTTTAATAAACTTGTTTTTCTCGTGACTGTCATCACTTGACTGTCCATGGGAAAGACACTCAGAGATATAAATTTATGTAGTCAGATCATTGCTACAACTTTTCATCCTGTGTAAGAAGCATATCGGAAAATCCTTGAATGGTTATAGATCTTCTCCTCCTCCTAATTTATAATTGCATTAAACTCTATTTACAAAATATAAAAGCATAAATGGTTGCAATAATTTGTTTTACTGACATTTTTTTTTTGAGAGAGAAGTTTCTTACTCCCTCGAGCTACTGCTTTCATATTTTTGTTTGCGTGCGTATACTATTGTGGATGTTTTTTCTCAGGATTTTACTATTATTATTTCTAGGCATTGGAGTGCTTGGTACGACTAGCTTATGTAAGACGATCTTTATTTACAAATGATGCTGCCCGTTCTAGGTTTTTGGCCCACTTAATGACTGGAACCAAAGAAATCCTACAAACAGGGCAAGGTATTTTTGCTTTGTCATATTCTTTATTTTTTCATGTCATTTCATCATAAATGATGCTGCACAATTATATGTTATGTGAATGTGTGAGTGGTAACATTTGGTAATTTTTATTTTGAGCACCTCGTGTTTGGTACGTAGAATCGAAGCGTAATGGGAAGAAGAATGTTAATGGGAATTAAATTCAATAGAAACAATATTATTATTACTATGTTTGTTTGAGTAATGTAATCAAAATAATGATAAATATTAAAGTGAAATTTATAAAATTATAAATAAAGCACATTTATTATGAAAGCTTAATTTTGTTATTAGTCTAATAGTGTATTTATACACATATACAAACTCATCTAATAAGGATAAGCGATAATGATAAATAATCCTAACTATACTCAAACTAATAGTATCTATCCTAAAATAACTAGAATAAATATAATATATATTTGTATACATTAACTTTTCTCCTGAAGTGGAGGCATAGATGTCACACATGTCCACTTGGGCAATGTAGTATGGAAAGAACTTCCATTTACACCATGATTAATAATGTCAATTAGCTGATCAACACTCTTAATATACGAAACTTTAATGTTACTAGAGTCCAAATTGTCTTTGACGTAGTGTCTTCAAGCTTAATGTGCTTTGTTTGGTCATGTTGTAGTGGGTTATTTGCAATTTCAATAGTTGTAGTGCTATCACAAAATAGAATCATAGGCTCCTTAATATCAAAATTAAGTTCACTTAACAGAATCTTCAACTAAGAAAGCTCAGTAATACCACAGTGAAGAGCGTGGTATTCAACCAAGGATAAAACGTGTTGTTTCTTGTTCTTCCAAGTCACCAAATTTCCTCCAATAAATATAAGATATCTTGAAGTTGATTTCGTATCTACCTTTGCCTGGAGAGGACTTTAAATAAGTTAAGATTTGGTTTATCGCATCCATGTGCTGTGTTCACTAGGATTATGCATGAATTGCCTTACAACACTAATTGCATATGATAATTCAGGTTGAGTATGAGTCAAATAAATCAATTTCTTTACTAATCTTTGAAACCTTTCCTTGGATGTTTAAGATTAAGTCAGACATAGCTGCTTTCCAGGAAGAGTCGTTCTAATACATAAAGACAAGACAAATAGGAAATTAAAGAAATTGTATTTCTCTGATTTTGTACATTATTTTGTACATAGTAGATTAATTTATAATACAAAAAGAACCAAAAAAATGATACTAATTTAATAAATTTATCTTCTACCTAAATAGGTTATGATTTACTTCCTATTTTTTTTCCTAATCTCATACAACTGAACAGAAAGAAATGATTATCTCTGGTCAATGATTTCAGCAGCTTCCTTTTGTTTACTAAAAAAATGCATAGTAGATTTTATGAAATTCGTTATTTTAGTGACTTATATTTTCCATTTTCTGTTTTTATTGGTTTGAAGTTGTTCTTTATTATCCTAGAACTCTACATCATTGGTCAAGATTCTGTTGTTTAAGAGACGTTTATAAATTTCTTGAAGCTTTTTATTCTGTTTAAAATGTTTGTTTTGGGTTTGGAACAGGTCTTGCTGATCACGGAAATTACCACGAATATTGTCGACTTCTTGGGCGGTTTAGAGTGAATTATCAGGTGATACTTTTAGCTTCCCTCTTTGTTTTCCGTAGGATGTTGCTATATGGCCTATCAATGATTTCAGATGGGTACACCCTTTGCATGCGTGTAGGGTATAGCTGAATAGCTGCTAATGTTTATAGCCTGTATGCTAGCTAGCTCAAGGGTACCTGATGTAGATGCAATGTCGCATGGGCTATATGCCTTTCATAAGATCTTCTTTTGTGATCTTTAGCTTCTCATAATAGCTCCAATAAAATCAATGTATTAAGGAGAGTTTCAATAACCTAAGATATGTTGCATCCCTATTATGTTTTTCTTTCGAATTTTTTAAAATATTATTCTAAATGTCTTTGCATTGGTCAACAATTTTTTGATAAGAAACCTTATATTATATATATATATAAATACTCAATATATAATTTTGGTTCAAAGTGGACCATTAATCCAGTTACAAAATGAAGCACCAAGCATACAAATAATAGCTATATGCTCTAAACATTACAAAGCTCCAATACCTTACTAGGATATGCAAGCTACCTAATTCTATATGCCCTATCCGTTGGTCAATAATTTATGAATGTTTTTTGAAAGACCAAAATCACAGATAGCCCTTCCTTGGTGGATGTTGTTAGTCTTTAGTAATATAACACTGTGCATGTGTCTATTTTGGGAAGGCATGTTCTGTTCGTTTCGAAAGCAACCATAGAAGAAAAAATGATAAGCACCTTTACCTTATTTAAGGAGAGTAAGAGCTAGCGCATGAGTGATGGAAACTATTTGACTCTAGGATTTGTTACTATGTTGTGCTATACTGCTACAGGACACAAGAAGCAAGTGTATTTATATATCGTTGTGATCAACATATTCATATGATTATTACTGTCGAGTCTCATTGCTTGACTAGTTGACTACCATAAAAGTGTCTCGATATCTTGGCAGGTTGTGCTTCCTCTCCTCTATCTCTCTCCACTCTCCCCCATTACATGCAACTTCTGTAGAAGGCTGTCCAGTCATTTCTGTTCTTTAAGTCCTTGTTTTCTTTTACCTAAAATCATATTGCCTTTAAGTCCCAAAAGAAGAAGAGGGGAAAAAACAAGGGTTTGAAACAAGTAATTTTTACTTCAGATGTCAACTTCGCAACATGTAATCCTTTATATTTTGTGGAGATTTGTGTATACATCTCTCATGAAATTAATTACAGTTAACTAAGTCGGAGGAGTTAGAAATAGTGAGGGAAAGGAAAAAGAAAACGGAAAGGAATCTGTTTTATCATTCACTGTGTGACAATCTAATTTTCTTCTATATTATAGCACTTTGAAATGGATAAATTAATTTCGTGGTCTTAATTTGTGACAGATGTTGCATATATGGTTTGTTTATAATGATTGACCTGGTGAAGTTCACTTATATATCGCACTAAGGTTCCTCACAACTTATATTTTTCAGTTGTCAGAACTTGTGAATGTGGAAGGCTATAGTGACTGGATCCGTTTGGTGGCAGAATTCACTTTAAAATCCTTGCAATCTTGGCAGGTTACTGGTTTTCATCGGTCTTGAAATCTACATGAGTATAATTTTACAAACTATTCAAATATAGGCCAAAGTAATGTGTTTTCAAGTGGTTCCTTTCGAAATAATCTCATGCAGATTCAAATATCTAGAACAAAATGTTGCAAGGTTTATATATATATAGTTATGTTTAAGTCGGCGACATCGCTCACATTACAGTGAGCAAAAAATGGCAATAGGAGGGTAGATTTGGAAACTGAAAGCACACATTATACTGTTACCTGATCAAACACTCTTTGTATCTATATCTCATTTGTCTCCTTAGTTCACAACATCTTTGTAATTAGAGGGTCCCACTGCTTTAGTAAGGTTTTCATCATGATTTGCTGATGCAAGCCAACTATTTGCCATTGTTCCCTCTAGCAGATAAGGTTATATTAGGAAGTGCAATTATTTTGCTCTTTTTCGCCCACTGTTACAAGGGCGACATCTCCTTTGCACAAATTATTTTATGTTAATATTATTATTTATCATAAACAAAAGTTTTGGCTACCAATACCAGTCATATAAACATGTTTTATTCTAAAAAAAAATAGTATGATTTTTCAATGTGTATATCTAATTTCAATAAAATACTACAAAAATATTTGTGAAAAAATTAATATAATATTTTGAGATAGTATTATATTATTAACAATAGATAAATAACCTTATATATAAAAAAAAACTGTAATTCCTTAACAGATAATTTTCAATATTTTAGCTACTAATAAGTTATTACTTAAGAGATAAAAAATAAAAATTAAGACAATTATCCGTAAAAAAAGATTTATTTATGTTACTTAAAATAAATAATGTTGTATAAAAAAATAAATAATTTTACTCTAGATAATTGTAAATATTTTAATTACTAATAATTTATTACTTGATAAAAATTAAGAATCTTAAATAAATTATACAATAATTAAGGGCAATAATAATCATTATTCTAAAATATGTAGACAATTTTGTCCAAAATTTATAAGGCGTGATTTAGACTTTTATAAATATATATAAATATATTTTAAAATAAGAAACAGTATACCATGTTTATAAATAGTTATAAAAATACAAAAAGTGGACCAAAAATCCACTTAAAAGAAAACATCAAACTATAAGATAGAGTATCCTTTACAGAACCTAATCACCTATAGTTAGAATATACAAGCTCCCTAATTATTGTTTATAAGATATTAAGAATTGTCTTTTGACTCTTTAGAAAATTGCTATTATTTTCAATATCCGAAAATTTGTACAATTCCTCCTTTCACAAAACCCAAATAATCACTCCAACCCCTTAGCTCCATAGCCTTTTTAGCCATCATACCTTTTCCATGCATGTGAAACTTTTCCAAGAATAATGATTTGCATGATCCTGTAACAACCTACTGTAACTAGGACTAAAGACAATGTACAATTAGTCTATAAAAATAAGTGATCAATGTTCTCTTAACTAATCTTGCAAAACATACCTGTTAATAATAGGAAAATTTGAAAAACTTTGGTTAAACCAATAATTTGTGTTCACTTTACCAATAATTATTAGTCACTTCAATACCTATAATTCCAAAATGAAGTCTATTAATTGAAATATTGTATAATAGGATCATTCACGAGAACTTCAAAATAAGATTTACTTGAAATGCATTTGGATGAATCCTTATCCATATCCTTCTATGTTGTTATTGGTTTTGATAGAAACTCCATTCAATCCTGACATTATGCCAGAGAATTTGTCTTCTTATCAATCATTCAAACTTCTTCAAAATATGAGATTGTAACTCTCAAGCAGAGACAGTATGCTTATTGGGCACTCTTATCCGAACATAAACCATACAACCTTGTCCGAATTCTTTCTTCATTGGCCACCTTGTAACTCAAATTTAAAGAGAACAAATTCTCTATTAATTTCCATCCAAGAGCTAGGCCACCACAACCCGCATCCCACTCATTCTTATTTAATCCATGCTTAATTCTAATAAATATGTGCAAAAGAGGGTTTTTCTTTGGTGGTCTTCAAAACCACTTGCCTAGCAGTGCCTTATTTTTTGCAATGATATTTCCAATGTCTTACTACCCTTTTTCTTTGGTCTTTGTACAATCTCCCAATTGACCAAATGGCTCTTCTTTCACCTGCACTTACCACAGAAAGTGACTCGTTAATTCTCTATTTCCTTTGCCACTCCTACTAGAATTATGAAAATTGATAAGTAATAAGTTGATAGAATTGACAATATTGAATTTATTGAATTTAACCGGCTTCCTCTAAAAAAATATTATCTTCCATCCTACTGTTCTTCTTTCAAAGCTCTTGCAAGTTGAGATACTAACTGAGCATGTATTTTTACCAGTGGGCAAGCAGCAGTGTGCATTACCTCTTGGGACTGTGGTCCAGATTAATAACATCGGTGCCATATTTGAAAGGTGATGCACCCAGCTTGTTGGATGAGCTTGTGCCCAAAATTACTGAAGGTTTCATTACATCACGATTTAACTCTGTGCAGGTGCCATGTCAATTTCTTTTTTTATTGGCATTAGTAGTTTTATTATATTTCAAAGTTAAGAAACTACTCCCACTGTTTGTTCTCCATGTGTTTTGCAGGCTGGATTACCCGATGATCTTTCTGAGAACCCGTTGGATAATGTTGAACTGCTTCAAGATCAGTTAGATTGCTTCCCTTACCTCTGTAGATTTCAGGTTCTTCCTTTATATTTGATTTGTACTCGTTATTTTTAAAGCTTGAATAACTAGGTTGAAGTTCCTATATATTCTCTCTCTCTGTGAATTGCACCGAGGTCCATTAATTAACTAAATGTACGTTATGCTTGTTTTTTTATTTTATTATCTTTGTGGTTACTTTGTTTTTCTGGTGTTGCAGTATGAAAGGAGTAGCTTGTATATAATAAATATAATGGAGCCTATTCTGCAAAAGTTCAAGGTATGCTCTTAATGACATGTTGTTCCTGTTTTCCTCAAAGTGATGGGACTAAACATTTTTGAGCTTCCCGAGTTAATATCAATTTCTGTTTGACAAGTGCAGGAAAGAGCTCGAATGCCTACCACTGATAATGGTGACCTCTCTGTTATTGAAGCAAAACTTGCTTGGGTCGTGCATATTATTGCTGCTATTCTCAAGACAAAACAATGCACCGGTTGCAGGTGGATTTCTATTTTTTTTTTGTTAGCTTAATTATGACATTGTGAAAAAGTCAGGAAAAAGGTGCTACAAGTTCGACTATTATATGATAAAATACACACTACTCTAAAAATTATTAGGTCAAGCACATTAGGTCCTATAATTTTAACAGAGTTGGTTAATTTAGTCTAATTACTACTGAGACATTAAAATTAATGGAATTGACACGTGATTGTAGTATGATTTGTATTAGACAATTGAGACGAGAGCATTTTCATATATTGACCATATGAATTAGGTGATACATACGTGAATGAATTTATTAAATTTTGACAGATTAATGTAAATTGGATTAAATTAATTAACTTTCATAAATTATGGGATAAATTATGGGACCTAATGTACTTGACTTAAAATTTTTGGAATTAAACTGTTAGTTTAAAAAATAATGGGACTATTGCTACCCTTTATCCTGCAAAAATTTGGTTTTTTTTCCTTGATCAACGACATTTCCAACTTTTTGACCTTTATTTGTTATGCACATCTCGCTTTCAGTAATGAGGCACAAGAAGTACTCGATGCTGAATTGTCAGCTCGTGTTTTGCAATTAATACAAGTTACTGACAGTGGGCTACACAGCCAGGTACACCAAATTGGGATTTCCTCCTTTATATTGTTATTATTATTAGAGAAAAATATCACAGAAGTCCCTTAGAGTAGATTATCTGTACCGTTTAGTCTCTTAGATTAGAAACAATTTCATTTAGTTTCTTAGCTATGTAAAAAAAAAACAATTAAGGATAAATTATATGATTTTAGTGATTTTTCTCTTAAAATGTTATTATTTTTCTGTCAAGTGATTAAACGCGATTAAAATACAAGTATTTAACAATGTTAAAATCATAATTAATATGGAAGAAAATTCAAAACATTCATTTTTTAATATTTGTTAATTGTCACTATTTTATTTTGACGTTTTATTATTTTTTAATTTTTATTAAAAATTAAAATATATATTTAAATTAATTTCTATTTAAATTTTATTATTGTTTATTTTTTTTAATCTATTTCATATTAAATTTTACTTTTATCCTTGTTAAATACGCATATTTTAATTGCGTTTTAATTACTTGATAGAATATAATAATATTTTAAATGAAAAATTATTAACATAATATAATTTATCCTTAATTGGCCTATTTTATAAAGCTAGGGGACTAAATGACACCGTTTATAGTTTAAGGGACTAAACCGTACAAATGACCTAATCTAATGGACTCTAGTGGTAATTCACCCTTATTATTAGTATTGTTCTTGAGTTGGTAGTGCTCTTCTGAAATTTAGAAGGGCGACAGGATTGGGTTTTAATGTCTGGAAGATAGAGAGATAGGTCCAGGTAGCTTTAGTATAATAGAGGTAGTTGAATGGGAATTATTACGTTCAGCTGCTGGGATCTCTGGGAAAATCAAAATAGTTATAAATTTATTGCTATTGCAAAAAAAATTGTGCATCAGGGTTGAGCTTACTAGCTGTGAATAATACACAATGAAAACATGGAAATTGCTATAAAGTGAAAATATACAACAATAAATCTCAAACACATACCCAATTCTGTTCATTTCAGATAACTCTTTTTCAAAATTTCTATAAAAATAGTAAATAAAAGAAAATTTGATGCATGATTAAATTGGGTAACTATTAGAATTTCAATATGAGTAGAATTTATTATTTAGAGTTTTATTCTTATCGCAATTATTGTTATTAGATTATGATTTATTATTGGATTAGGATAAAGTTTATTAGAACTTGAGTCCTTATAAAATTAGATTAATCTTTTATTAGGCCTATAAATAGGTTTTTTTATTGTAATTTCAGACTTTTCTTAATTTTGATAATAATTATTGGTTGGCTGGAATGCTGTTATCCAATTAGCCTTCCATTTTATGCTGTTTTCTCCAATTCTCCTATTCTTCTCCTATCTTTAATTCTTCCCCACCAAGGTTGCACTGATTGGTTCCTGGGAAGCTTCACTTGCCAGCAATGTTGACTTATGACATCAGGCAACACGGCAGTGTGAAAGGAGGCATAGTCAACTATCTCCTGTGTCTTGCATGTACAAGGAATTGTTAGAAAGACTGATTTTGACGTTGGATAAGTTGTCCGGCACTGGTTGTCTGAAATTGGTCATGCATCATTCTCTGGTGATGGTGCCGTGGGTGGTGGCTGACAGTTTGAGGGAAGTTGATGTTTCACGGTTTTTATCTTCAGGGCTTTTTTTTGTTATCACAATAGCAATTTTTTTTTTGAAGTTTAATGAAAGAGAAATTACAATATGAATAAGAATAAAACTATGATAAAATTATAGTTAAATTAAAATTCTAATAATATCCTAATTTTATTCTGCATCAAAGTTAGAGCTTATTAAGAAAACTAGAGAACCACACGCTTGAGTGGACGTGATAGTGAAAATACAGAACTACATTTTTATTAATTTATTTCAGGCGGTATCTTACAATGAGCTGGTTTTATTAAATCATTGAACTGCTAAGTCCTTATTCTTGGCATATGACAGAGATATGGCGAACAAAGCAAGCAAAGGCTTGATTGTGCGATACTTGCATTCTTTCAACATTTTCGGAAGTCATATGTTGGAGACCAGGCCATGCATTCCTCAAAGGTAATTTGAGTTTTTTGCGGGTTATCTTGAGAAGAAAGGTTCTGATATCTATTTTGAGGCTTTTATTTCTGTTGCAGCAGCTATATGCACGTTTGTCTGAACTTCTTGGACTCCATGACCATCTGCTAATGTTGAATGTAATTGTTGGCAAGATTGCGACAAATCTTAAGTGTTACACAGAGGTGAAAGCTCACACTTAATATATTTTTAGACATGTCATGGAGTATTATAGTTATTGTACTTTTTCACGTACCAGAGTGAGGAGGTCATTAATCAAACTTTAACTTTGTTCTTGGAGCTGGCATCTGGGTATGTCCATAACTTTTTATTTGATGACTATTTCAAGCCTATCTGGTTCTCATCACGTGTACTAAGTTAACTGATGCTACTCTAATCATCTCTCAGGTACATGACTGGGAAGCTGCTCTTGAAGTTGGACACTCTGAAATTTATAGTTGCAAATCATACGGTAAATCATGCATATATATATATATCAAGTTTTAGTTATTCTTTTTAGTTATATAATCTTTCAATTCTTAATTTGGTGTTATCTTATAGACCTTTTTTCTTTTCTAATTTCAGAGAGAACATTTCCCATTTTTGGAGGAATACAGATGTTCTCGCTGCAGGACAACTTTCTATTATATAATTGGCTGTTTAGTTTTCATGGAGGATAGCCCCATGAAATTCAAATCTTCAATGGACCCTCTTTTACAAGTACTCTCTCTCTCCCCCCTCCTTCTCACCCACCACCCACCCACACACTTAGACACAGGATGAATGCTCATTCACTCACTCACGGATGAATATCTGTATATGTTGATCATATAACATATACCTGTCACTATGGCAGTGTTTGATTGTGTTAAAACCTGCAAGTATGGAATCGTTGTTTTCATTGCTTGAGGTGATCCAACTACTTGGATCTAACCTTTACGAGAAAAAAAGTGAGAGAAAACCAACATAATTTTATGTACCATACACTCCTCTTGTTTCAGAAACTCGTTAGTAAGTAGGTAATCTTCGAAATGTTTTCCCACTTTATAATATAACATAATAATTAATATTCTAATATTTTTCCCTTTCCTGTGTTAAGGTTTTAACAAGAGTGACACCAATATAATCTTACCCTTTTTTTTCCTAGTTGGTTAAGCTGGTGAGAGATTGGCCAATATCAGTTTTATTGTTGTTTTAATGGCTCAGTACCTTTTGGAAAACACAATCCTCAATGTAGTACCTCAAATTAGAGATGACTAGCATATCGAAATTGCTTGTTTTTGGTTAATCCAAATCCAATTCCATCCGAATCGGATCTAATGATTTGCAATCTGATGATGTAATCAATTCGAACCAATCTGAATCCTATCAAATCGGATTATTTAGGATCGGATAAGGTCAGATTAATATTGAAATTTTTTTATAATTATTGTCATATATAAAACATGACATATATAAAATTTAAATTTTAAATTGGTGTATGTATAGCAAAATTTATCTTTTATAGTCACAACTAAGAAAGCAAAAGAATGAGAAGTACGTTTATACAATTATCAAATTATTATAAACATTTATATTTATTTTTAAGCTAAAATAATAACTTAATGTAATTATGATATGTATAATATTTAAATATAATACATGATAAAATAAAACATGCATTTATTTATTATTTAATAGTACTTCGATTCGGATCGGATATTAGAGATTATAAAATCTGTCAATTCGAATCTAAACGAATTGTATATTTTTCTATCTGAATCCAATCTGACTACAAAATTTGTCATTCCAAGCCGATCCAAATCCGACGAATTGGATCGGATTTATTAATTTAAGTAGATTAATCAGATTATTTGATTACCCCTACCTTAGATTATCTCCGTCTTCAATTGTAACTTATTAACTACCAATATTTAATGAGCATTGAGTAAGTTGAATAGTGCCATTTAGTAATTAGGAAATCTGGCATGTGTGCCATTGGGAAATCTGGCATGTGAGGCACACTATCCATATTTTGAAGCATAATTTTTTCTAACCATGTCCTTAACGATTCAATAAGTTTTTTTTTAAATAAATTTTGCCAACCCAATATCTTTTAATTATAGCCTCTATTCCCATATGGTCAAAATTCAAAACTTCTCCCAATTTTTCAACATTTATAAATTCAAACAAAAATCCTAGGATACCAAAAAACTAGAACATATAGTTGATTAAACGGACTAATCCAGTCCATAAAATAAATAAAAAATAAAAAGAGGCTAATGCAGTCATGATTTTATGTGTACAACCTACTTACCAACCCATCATCTATTATCAAAGGTGGGTATGCAAAAATACCATTTAAAAATGGGTCATGTGCTACACAGTACACACATGTCAAAGTTCACAATTAATTAAAGGGCACTATTAAATTTTTCTGTACCAATGATTAAATATGTGTAGTTGATGTGACTCAATTGGGAATTTGGGTGATTTGAGAGGCCAAAAGTAAGAATTGTGGAATCTAAAAGGTATCAAACCCTTGTTTTACTATAACATTACAGATTTTGCTCTCCATATTCAGTTTTTTTGGTTTATGGTATTGATGCAAGTTTTTCATTTTTTGCAACAAAATTTAAGAACTTGCATGACATAAGACAGTTGTATAAATAACATTTTTGCCGTAGCTGTGTTCCTTTTTTTTAATAATAGGAAAAAGAAAAGTTACCCACAATTACAAAAAAAGAAGAGTGAGAACTGTTCTTTCAGTTTATAGTGGTATTTTCTGCAATATTGTTATTGAACTAAATTTAGTGATTTTTTTTTGGTGGTTTTAAACTTTCTTTTTGCTGATATTCATTCCATTATTATCATATTAGAAATTATAATCATCTGCCTAAATTATATTTGTTGATGTCTAATAATTTTTTGATACAATTTGCAATTTAATTATTGAATTTACATCTGTGCTTTCATAGATATATATCAGTTTGGAATCAACACCAGATTCAATGTTTCGATCTGATACTGTGAAGTATGCATTGATTGGGTTGATGAGGGACCTAAGAGGAATTGCTATGGCCACAAATAGGTACTTGGTGCTGGGTTAAATCTCATTTACCTCACTTTCTCTTCTCTCTTTTTTCTATAGTAACTAGGCATACTGCTTTAGAGCAATTCCTGTATGACTTTTTTCATCCCTACCTCTGAACATCTTACAGTCGAAGAACATATGGACTTCTGTTTGACTGGCTCTATCCAGCACATATGCCACTTCTTTTGAAAGGCATTTCACATTGGTCCGACACACCGGAGGTAGACAATTAATTAATTTTTTTATTGTGGAAACTTAAATGGTGTCCTAGCATATGTATGTTGGTTAGTGTAAGCACATCTGTTGAACTCTTCTAGCTAGGAGAATTGAACTTTTAAGTTGTCAAGCTTATTAAAAGTTGGGTAATTAATATCACTTATTAGGAAGATATGGAGAAGCAAAAGCAGTCTTCACTAAATTTTGCTTTAATGTTTGTGGACCAATAATCCAATTAAAAAAATACATCAAACTAGTAGGTATCTAAGTTCAAAAGAACTCCGACCCTCTATACTTATGAAATACACTCTTTCCAATAAAAATCCTTGAACTCTTCAGGAGGAACAGATACACTGATGAAGCTAAGAGAAAAACTATCTCCCATAAGCAAATGCTCTAGTTCTCAGTATGGTCAAAAATTATATTGTTCCTCTCCTTTCATAAAATCCAAAGAAAGGCTCAAACCTTGTAATTCCACAACACCTAGTTTTCCTTCTCCTTTCATGTGTGTAAAAGGTTTCCAACAATAATGACTAATATGATCGTGGAATAGCTCATTGTCATATTCCTTTGTAAGTTGGACTAATGAAGATGCATAATTGGATAGTCTGGAAATAGGTTATTAGTGTCTTTCGAACTATTCTTGTAAAACACACTGGGGGACAAACAAAACTTGAAGCTTTGATTGGTTGTGTTCACTTTACGACTTCAACACCTTATCGTGGTCTTGGACACTTCCATGCTGAATTATATATATTTAAAGTAGTGTTTGAAAATTTACACGAGAAACATCGAGAATCATCATATTCTCCCATTCTGACTCATTCCAAACCTGACATATAGTTTGAGAATTCATTGGTTTTCCAATTATTTCTTCTAATAAAATTCCAATTCTCCAGTGAAGATAACATACTAAAGTTGACATTCTGGTACAAACATAACATGCACAACTTTTGGAAATTTTGTTGGGAAGGTATCCCCATCCAACCCAAGAGTGTCCTAAAATCTGATTTTTCCTCCTATTTCCACCTTGTATCTAAAATTAGAATAGAATAAATTAAATTGCCATCCAAGGGCTACTTTCAATCCTGTTGCGATCCAAGATTGGAATGCCATCCATTTTCATTCAAGCCATACCTAATTTTAATGGCTTTATACCAAAGTTTTTCTCTAAACCAGTTTTTTAACAGTGACTTGTTTCCTTTGATAATGTTGCCGATGCCTAACCCTCTTTTTGTCTTCAGTGTTTTAACATTATACCAATTGGCCAAATGACTTTTTCTCCATTCATTAAGTTCTTTCACAAAAAGCCTCTCTTCTCAAGAAAAAGTTCCTCTTTCATTTTTACCAACCTTTTTGTGATTCCCACCAGAATTTTTTTTCCAGTCAGAATTATTCCCACCAGAATCTTGAAAAATGATTTAAGTAATAAGTGAGGTAAGGAAATTGTGCGCAATTTATCTTCCTTACCACATTTTTTGTCTCCCCCCACCTATCTCTTCTCCTTCGTTTTTCTTTGCTCTCAATCTTTTCTTTTTAGGGTTTCTGTATGGCTGAACATTTGTTTTGTGCTCCAGATATTGAAAACTCTGTTTGAGATTGTTCTATTTGAGGACTGTGGTAACCAGTGGAGTCTTAGTAGACCAATGCTAAGCTTGATACTTATCAGTGAGCAGGTAATTTCTTAACCCTGGGACAGTTTACATTTCACTTTTAAATTTGTCCTTGCCCCCTGAATGCAAGCATGTTTGTATGTATGTTTTTAAGGGTTCCCACCAGTTCTTAATTTGATTTTTGAAATATTTTCTCTATAATGATCTGTAAAGAAATTATGAAATTGGTTGGTTTTACATGGTTGTGGTCCATTTTTTTATATGGTTCTTCTAGTTCTACTTTATTCCCTAAATGCAAGTGTGTTTGTATATATTTAAGGGTTCCTACCATTTCTTAATTTGACTTCTGAAACATATTCTCTATAATGATCTGTAAAGAAATTATGAAATTGGTTGGTTTTACATGGCTGTGTTCCATTCTTATATTGTTCTTCTAGTTAAACATTTTATAATTTTAATTGTTATCCATATTTTGTTATTCATCTTGCGACCTCTGTTTCGTTTGAAATCTCAGTAATTAAAATGCTTATTTTCTTCTGCTTCTTTTTCTGAATTGAACTTTCTTTTATATGGGATAATCTTCTTTTTTTTTCCATCACAATCAAACCTAATCTTACCCGGGGGGATTGGGGGAAGGGAATATTATAGGCACCACTTAAAAGTTAAATGACCTCATTTTAAGGGGTGTAGGACAAATGGTCTCAAATGATATTTGAAACCATGGTCCTTGCTTTGCAAGATGAGGAGTGTACCACTGTGCTGCCTTTATGGTTTTTATAGAGTATTATTTGCTAGATTTGCATAAAACTTTTAACATTTTTAACCTTTTTCAGTAGTCTGTTTAAATTGCATTTAATAAATTTAATGTCAAATATTAGACTGAAAAAATTAATTTTAAACTGCAGATATTCTCTGATCTTAAAGCCCAGATTTTAGCTTCACAGGTTAGCTTTCTTTCTATGTGTGATTATTTAACCTGCAGATATCATCCTTATCTTTTCTATGTTGAACAATGTTAAGAAAGAAGAAATTATTTTTATGAATTCTTATTACTATCTTGAAAATGAAAGGATGTAACTCTCACAATTGCACTGCTACACCTTTCCACATTTCTTTTGTTTTCCGACTATTAAACCAAGTGTTAAAATCGATATTTGTCCCCCTTATCTCTTCACCTTAGCATCTCTATGCTATTCCAAGTAGTACCTGTTACCATTGATGCGAGTAACCTACACTCTTTTATCAACTTGCAGCCAGCAGAGCAGCATCAAAGACTCAATTTATGTTTTGACAAATTAATGGCTGATGTTACTCGAAGCTTGGATTCTAAGAACAGGAACAAGTTTACTCAGAATTTGACCATATTCAGGAATGAATTTCGTGTGAAGTAGTTCAGTTTCTAGAAAACAGATTGGTGTACTAGCAAGCTCTTCCTTGAGATGTTTGCTCAAAGAATTAACAGCTCTATAACTCACAAGTTGGTGTTGGACCCTCTAGTTTTTCAAGAGGGGTGCCCCTATATTGAGTTGCTTTGCTGCCTGAAAGAATGAGAAACCAACCATATCTATTGAAGAAAGTTTATGGATTTTGGAATATGAAATATTGAAATGTGTGCAGCAAACTGTTTCAACATAATTATAATTTCTTTGTACACAGAGAGATACTGTGAGATAGATGCTATACTAGGATATTTCAGGTTTGCAGTAGCTAGTGATCAGTGTAGCATAATTATTCTTTCGATGCTTGGAAAGATGTAAATCATTCAATTGGTTTGTGCTAAATAGGAGGATCGGTTATATGTTCCTTTTGTAAATTAACTCTATGTATTCATTGTTTATATTAATAAAAAAAAGCCTCTATATGTTCTGTCTTAGTTGGAAATAATGAAAAATTTACTTAAAAAGCCGTGAGAAAATCTTATATACAATATGTTATATTATGTCTTTTATTAATATCAATAGTTAATTTCGTCCTTATTTTTAACCTTTTCTTTTTTTATAAAAATGGAGTCAAAATGGCTCCATTTCATTGCTCTTCTCTTCCTTTTTAACAACGTTTCTATCCTGCTCTTTTGTTGTTACTTGGTTTGCCCTCTCCTTGTAATAAAAATATTAGGGTATGTTTGTTTGTTTGTACTTCTATTAAAAGTAAAGATGGCAATGTATCTTTCGTATATGATCTGATCATTGTTTAACATATCTAATTTGATTTGATCTGTTGATCATACAGATCGAACTATGTATTGATCTGTGAATCTATGGATATTCATGATTGATCCGATTTTTCCTAAAATTAAAATATTAATGTGATACATTATATATTTTTGATTGATAAATTAAAAACAAAAAACCAATAAGAGAATAATATATATGGTAGGAAGATACTTTTTTATTTTATTTTTTTATAAAAATTCTTACTTATTCTAAACATATTATAATAAATTAAAAAATATTATTATTTATAATAAATATAAAAAGAAATTAATAGTTATGAATATATTGAGTTTTTAATTTATTTTTAAATAATAATAAATAGATTTATGAAAATTTTAAGAGATAGATTTATAAAAATATAAAAAAAATTAAAAATGATTATTCATGATGTAATTTTTTTAACATTAAAAATGTATGTTAGGAATGTTTAATTCTTTTAGTTTTAAAAAGATTTAAATTTAAATTGTTCTATAAAACAATTTAATCTAATCCAATCCATGGATTGATTTGTCTTAATTCGATATGAAAGTGATCCGTTTTAATCCAATTCAAAGTAGATCACATAAAACAAATGTTCACGTAGTTTTAATATAATAAATCTTTTCATCATCTCTAATCAAAAGTAATTTAAAACATAAATGGCTTAAAAAAATAGTGGTTTCAAAGATCACTTATTATTTGTTTTTGTCATCTATCACAAAATTTGTTTTGTAAATTCTAAAAGAAACAGTAACAAACTTTTTCTTATTTGATTCAAGCATTTTTTTATTGTCAGCTTTTACAGGGTCCTAAAAGTCAAATGTAATTTAAGATTGAAATTGAAAAAACCTGTCAAATAAGTACTACTTATTTGTGCTTTAGAACTTTTACGTAAGCTAACATTTTTTTGTAACATGATCTAATTCTTTAAGGCCAAATGATGATTTTAGGTAAATACTTTTTTTTTATTTCAAGTTGGGAATAATTACAACTCACATGTAACAAAGTAATATTTAAATTGTGAAAGGTTTCATCTAAATCTACTATAAGGCAAGCTACGGGAATAAATTTTATGCTTTTGATTTTTCTAAGTAAGAATACTACGAGAACCAACTTTCAGCTTTCCAAGTAGTAGGAGGGACACCGTAAACTGATAATAAAGTTGGAAAACATATAAAAACTAAAAACTAAAAAATGAAAATCATACAATGTTTATGCAGTGCTTGAGCTAGCATTTTATGTTCATCCTGAGAAACTCTGATTTCTATACAAAAAGGAACCAACGTCAAAGTTCAATTCAATCTTGTGTAAAAATCCACCAGAAGTTCAGTCCCAGTTAGAACTAGGTTTCATTTCCACCACCAGAACTGTCGAAATAAATATATCTTCCTCATTCCATGGTTGTACGTCAAGAAAGCTCTTGCTTTCACAGGGTCAGCATTCAAATACTCAAAAGCATACATCTGTTTAGCCTCTTCCAAGCCATCAATCCCCATTACAGCTGTCAATAGTTCAGAGGAATCAATAGAATATTGTCTTTGCTCCATTGCATCAGATAAGCGTCTAATGCTTGATGCCACTGCCAACATTGCATCCTGTAGAGTCTCTGAGTTACGGGGACGTTTTGGAACCTGTCTAAGAGGCGAGACAATAGGAGGGTCTTGTCTACCATCTGGCATTTGGCCATATTCTAGGGGTCCAGAATATGACTCTGTTCCATCTGTATCACTTTGATCTTCTGAACTTCGGGTAGCAAATGAAGCAGAATCACCTTCACAGTTCTTAGTCTCAATGGGAAGGTTTCCATCCCTCAACTTTGCCCAACGACTAGGGGCCTGATAATTTCCACAAACAACTTTCAGTTCATCATACATCTCTATCTGCTTTCCTCGAAGTCCTCTTGCATCAGGATGCGCCTACCAAACATGTTGAAGATCATCAGTAATGAAAAGATTGAAATAGGTGCGAAAATATTTACTCACCACAAAATATCTCTTCCAGAGCTCATCATTATCACACTCAATCATGTTTGTATTTGGATTCCACCTGAATCCATCCTGACTTAACATATCCTTCATATTCCTATACCTCTTCTTTATTGTCTTAAGACGATTAATAACTTTTTGATTATTCAAATTCAGGTTAAATCTGGAGTTCACAGCAATACAAGCAGCAGTATATGCATTTTCATTAAAGCATTTGTCTATCTTGTTCCCATTTTTAGCTTGAATAGCAAGGGCTTCAATTAAACATTTGTCCATAGCAATTGACCACACAACATTCCGTCCTTTGTGCTTCATATCCCTTCTTTGTCCATGCAGTTCATAATGATCCATTCCTAGATCAAAGAAAAACCTAACTGTATCACAAGTAACATACATAATATGTAGAAATTCAACTGGCTACTTAGAGGCGTAGAGAAGAACAAACATCTTAGAAGTAATCTCTGCTGCTAAGTGTGCTAAACATGAAGTTTCAACATCATGCAGAATTGAATTAATATATTACAAGCCAATGCCAAAATCAACATCTATTAGCAACTTTTTATACAATATCATAATCTCTAAATGTACTAATGATAATGTGACTACAGCAGAAAAGATCAAATCTCCATTAGTTTCATTCAATTTGTTTCAACAAAAGAAACAGGATTTAAATCAAGGAACAAAACGGCTTGATAGGAGCTAATTTATATATATTTTATGTATAGAATTTGACCGCATTTACACTTATTTTATGTTCCCATTGCACTTTATTTATTTATTACTACGGGTAATCAGAAACAAAATGAGCAAAACTATGTGTTTGGAGTAGAAATAGGGTACTCAATGTCACAACCCTAAATTTCAAATAGCGATCGTGCGACACTTAGCACGGTCCGTTGTACTAAGTCTGTCTTTTAACCCGCGAAACACTCCAAAGAGACTAGAAAAAGTCTTAGAGATTTAGAGGATTCAAGAGCAAAGCAAGAACTAAAAAGAGTTTATAGTATGGCCAAGGATTCCAAGGATAAATACAAATGAAGACCAATAGGTCTATTTATAGTGTGGCACCAAGCCTAAGACTATGCCACAACTTTCTAAATCCTTTTATGTCTAGAATATACAAGATTGTTCTAGTTTTATCTACAATATGCAACAAGATTCTAGGACCTTCTAGCCAACTCTAGAGTCTTCTAGGATGTTTTGTAAGCTTCTAGAGACTTCTACATCATTCATGAACCATCCAGCATGTTCTAGAATATTTAAGCACCTTCCAACACCTTCTAACGTACTTTGGAACATTCTAAAATCATCAAGGCTTGAGTTGAGTCCATCCAACTCTAGCTCCCTCGAAACATCTCTAAGTCACTCTAGAATTTTCCCATGTACTAGAATTTTCCTATGTAGTAACTTGTAGAAAAGTCTAGATCCTTTAGGCAACCATCATTTCTTTTGATTTTAAGGGACAATTTGAGCGAAACATAACATCAAGCTACCTTCGGATCAAAAAATTGGAAACACCCTTACCACTGCTCAATCGATCGACCAATAAATCGATTGATCAAACTATCACTCGATCGATTAAGCGCTCTTAGGTTTATAATGTCGAATGGGTACATAGGAAGAAAGATGGAGCACCTTTTGTAATAATTGTATTCCTAGAGTTCCACATAGAACTTTTATGAACAATTCTAAACTTCTAGACTATAAATAGACAAGCCTTTTACTTGTATGAAGCATCCAAGAAAAAGAGTGTTTCTATATTTCAAAAAGTTAGTTCTTATGTCTTTCTTTTATATTCCTAATTATTTAAAAATATCTTCTCTATCTTCCGTTTAAATGTTGAATCCTCTTATCCATAAGATAGAGAAATATTTCTAGATTAGTCCTATTCTAGAATTATTAAAGACTCATCTAAAAATCAATATAATATAACTACGTTAGTCCTACTCTAAGTTGTCAAAGTACCTATCTAGTTAGAAATTCTTACGCTAAGTTTTACTCAAGATTTGCTAAAGTGCTTGCATAGTTAATTAGTTTTTTTGTATTTGTTATAATACAAAAACGAAGAACTTTTGCCAAAAAATGAGTCTAGTTAATTGAATGTTTTGTCACCGATTCTTTATTCCATAAGTGCTTCCACTTTTTTTTTTTTTTTGCATTTGCATTTGCACTTCTGTCTTGTGTTAGATGGTATTAAAACGGGGCTTAACTTGGAAGAATGGAGAAATATAATCAAGTGATGCAAGAAGAATTTCAACAATTTCGTGAAAAGAAACAAAAAAAATAGGGGATTTTATTGCGATGCTCAACTAGCATTGAGAAGGGGCCAAGTTGATGACGCAAATAGACCTCGGGCCCAAGCCCAAAACGTAGATGGTGCACATGAAGACAAGATTGGGCTAATACCGTCCAGAAGACAAGTTGAAAGATTACTCCAAGAAGACTAGATGATCTGATATATCCAATGCCCCCAAGAAGACACACTACCCTCATAACAATTCCAATGATGAAGATCTTGAAGAAGAATATTTTGGAGGTCGGATAAGAAGAGAGTGCTATCAAAGAGACCAAAAACCACAAAACTATCATCTCAAAGTTGACATTCCAATTTTCCATAACAACATGAATATGAAGGATTTTTTTGATTGGATCTCAAAAGTGGAATAGTTCTTTGATGTTATAGGCATCCCGAAAGAAAAACAAATAAAACCGGTAACATACAGACTTAAAGGAGGAGCTTCAGCATGATGGGACCAACTTCAAAAGAAAAAATTGAGACGAATGAAACCACCTATCAAAACATGGCCTTGGATAAAGCGATATCCAATGTGTATGTTTCTTTTCTCTGATTATGAGTAAATATTGTTTCAACAATATTACAATTGCAAACAAGGAAACTGTTCGGTTCAAGAGAATAAAACAGAATTTCACTGTTTATCTGCTCGAAATAATTTGACGAAATCCAAAGCACAAGAAGTTGCACGCTCCATTGGTCGACTTCGGCCACCAATACAAGATCAAGTATCATTGCATCCAATATAGACCATTAATAATGCCTACAACATGGCCCCTAAAGGGCAGATGCAGTTAGTTGAAACAACTAGGCCAGCACAAAACAAAGGAAAAGCACCTTATGACTATCCAACACCAAAAAAATGTTAAAAATGTAGACAAGTTGGTGATCGTTCTAATTAGTGCCCAAAGAGAGTATTAAATCTGGTGGAGCAAGAATATGACGATCATGAGAAAGATTCATAATATTCATTCAAAAGTGAAGCAAAACCTTACAAAGTCCAATACCAAATACAAAGCAACAGTCGACAAACACAGACGAAAGAAAGTGTATCAAGTAGGAGACATGTGATTGTGTTTTTACGAAAATGAGCGATTTCCTGTTGACTTACCCTAAGGGTCGTATCGAATGCTAAAAAGGATCAATGATAATGCTTACATAGTGGACTTACCCTAAAGATATGGCTATTTCATCAACATTCAATGTGTCAGACATTTGTGACTATTATTCACTAGAACCACTATATTCAAAAGAAAACTTGAACAAGTTTAAAACAAGTGGAAGGGACTAATGTTGAGTGGGTACATAGGAAGAAAGATGGAGCACCATTTGTTTTAGATGTGTTCCTAGAACCCCAAATAGAATTTTTATGAACTATTCTAGCGATTTTTAAGCTATAAATAGATAAGCTTTTTGCTTGTATGAAACATCAAAGAAAATAAATATATTTCTATATTTGAGAAAATTCTCTCTTGTTTCTTTCTTTTATATTCCTAATTGTTTAGGAATATCTTCCCTTTCTTCTGTTTGAAATTTGAGTCATCATGTCCATGAGGTAGAGGAATATTTTTAAGCTAATCTTACTAGTGTTGTTAGAATGCTCGTCTAAAAATCAAGATACTATAACTAAGCTAGTTCTACTCTAGAGTTGTTAAAGTGTTTGCCTAGTTAATTAGTTTCATTATGTTTGTTAAAATACAAGTACGAGGAATTTTACCAAAAAGTGAGTCTAACTAATTGAAAGTTTTTTCACCCATTCCTTATTCCCTAAGGTTCTTGATTGATCGAAACCCCAAGAATGAGCAAAAAAACTGTATTTTTCAACCTCAGACTTTATTCACAATCGTTGGATAGGGGGAATCAATTATGGGCATAAGATTAAGTCAAAATATACTATATATACATCAAAATTGTTTCAAAAAAGAGAATAACACATCTAAGATAAAAAAGAGACGAAAGTTATACAAAAGTTCTAGAGAGAAGTTGAAGATCCGCGATCATTCATCACCATACTAAGCTGCTTCTTTCTTTGTAGATTATTTTTACGATTTTTTTTTAGTTTCTACCATGTGTATGGATAACTAATTTACGTTATGTAATTAAGAGCAATTTATGAGCCCTAGATGATGATTCAATTATAGTTTATTGTATAATTTAATTATTTTACATCTATTTAATTGATGATGTGATTGATTTTATACATAAATGATAGAATAATGCTCTTCAATGATTAGGTAGCCTACTAATGTTTACTTGTTAGTGTTTATTGTTAGATTATGATTTTAGTCTATAATTGTTAATTATTGTAATCCGAAAGTAGAAACTTGTGGTTTGTTAATCATAAATATAATTAATCAACTAGTTTAAAAATTATCAACGTAATTAATTTGAATAGTTTAGTTATTACTCTTAAAGCTATTGTTAAATTGAATCTATTGATAGTATCATTAGTTTAAGAATTAGAGTTGATTATTTATCATATAGTAGTCAACTAATCTATAAGAATTGTTAGTAAGTCTTAGCCGATTTAAGGTTTCTAAAGCTAAAATTACCAATACAATGATTCATAGGTAAATAAATCACTAAAGTAGCTAAAATCACAATAGTTAACAAGGTGGGCAAATCTATACATAAAAAATAAAACTGAAAGCATTAAATCAAAACCTTTCAGATAGACAGAACCCAGTTACAGAAATTACCTATTGCTTAAAGCCAACCAAGAAGAAAATGGAAAACGAGAAGCCCATGACCCATATGTTAGCATAATCTATATGAAACCGAAAGAGGCTTTTTTTTTTTTTTGCAAGAATAAGCCTATCTTTAGAACAATATAAAGAGATCAGCTAAGAACCCAAATTTGAGAATCACAGACTGAAAACGGCGAACGAAAAGAGCGCGGGAGAGTCGAGAGTGGACTGTAGAGACTATTTGGCTTAGTCAACGGCCGCAATAGAGATTTAGCTAACTCCGATACTAGAGGCTTTTTTACCGGCGGCGTTGGGTGGTTGGAATCGAATTGGATTGGGGCTTTGGGATGGCTCCTCTTTTTTTCCGTCTCTATTGATCTCCCTCCATGCGACAAGATGGATCTCTTTCTTTATTTTTTATTTTTTTAATCAGAATCTCTTTGTTTTTTTATATTTCTTTAATAATGAAAAATGATGCCAAGTGGAGGGGGAGGGAAAGGGTGCGTTCATTTGTAATTTTGAATATTTTGATGGATTTTAAATTTTATAAAATTTGTACTTTATTTTTTAAGAAAAAATTTAGCATATAATTTATTTAAAAAATGATAAATTTGAATAAATTTATAAGACTTTTTCATAAATATTTTATAATTTTTTAATGATTTTAATAAAATTTAATATATTTTAAAATTTTTACTATACTCATTTTTACTCAATGTTATTGATTATCTTGTAATTTTTTAATGAATTATTTATAATTATCAAAAATATTTAATATATTATTATATATTTTATTTAAAATTTTAATAAAATATATACTCTTTTTTAATGTTAAATGAATATATGTTTTTATAAATATTGAATTTTTTGATAATGTTATATAATGTTATTAGAAAAATTTAACTTTAAATTGATAGTTGAACTAATTGCATATATATATATATATATAGAAGTTAAGAGTAAGTAAAAAAAGATCAATACAGAAAAAAGAATGAATGAAATAAAAAATAAAAGAAAATAATGTTAATTATGGTAAAAATAATTATACATAAAAATGCTTAAAATTCTCAAAAGTCTCTAGAATTTTTAAAAATTCTATATATTTTGAATAACCTAATACTTTGGTATAATTTTAAAAGTAATAATTATAAATATTATAAACTTTTGAAAATTCTTAACAAGTTTTAATTAAAAAAATACACTTAAAATTTTAGAAATTTTTAAGGACAAATGGTCGCTCAAATCTGTTATATTTAACAAAATTATATTTTAGACCCGTACATATTAGATGCAAGCACAAGTATGTTATCTTTACACAAAATTCTATTTTGTAAATATAATGAACTTGTGTTGTGTCACCTTTTGTGTAGGTGAGATTTTAAAAGACCATTACATTTATAAAAAGAGATTTTTATAATTTTTTTGTAAAGATGATGGACTTATATTGTCATATCTGACAGATAAAAACTAAAATATAATTTCGAAGGTGACTGACTTGAGCAAATACCATTTTTTCAACTTTAAAATCTATTAATATCTACTAAAGTCTTACTTTATACATCTTATAAAGTGTTTTTTTTTTCATAGCTAAAGTTTCTTAGTTATGTTAGTAATAATAGTTTAATATATTTGTTAATTTTTATAACAGTTTAATTTTTATCAATATTTTAGTCATTATTATTTATTACTATATATAATTTATTAATGTAATATCTCAATAACAATTCAAAAATATAAGAAAACAAAAATAAAATGAAAAAATTAATCATTTGTTATTTTGCTATTAATGTGATATCTCAGTAACAATTCAAAAATATAAGAAAACAAAAATGAAATGAAAAAATTCATTATTTGTTATTTTACTATTACATTTTCAAAATAAAAGAACTAAATTACTTCAAAAATAACAAAAGAATTGTACATATATATATAACTAAGAGATCCATGTAATTATTAACTTTTTTAAGCATTAGATTAAAGTATGTTAGTAGAATAATATTATTTTTAAAAAATAATAATAATAAAATGATATTTATGATGATTTATTTTTTGACTAAAATAATTATATTTATAATTATAATTAATGAACATGGACAAATAAATAAAATTAAAACAAAAAAAAATAAATATTATTAATGTTAATTATGTTAATTATGTCAATTATGTCAATTTAGTGACGTCAAGGATACTTAAATTTGAATTCATATTAATTATAATATAAATGTGATAAAATATTTTTAAAATTAATTTATTCTAAGTAACGTTTGACATCTGACACATAATAATAAGCTTTAGTACAATTATTTGTGCATATTTACGTGTATTTAACATTTTTCTTTGTCATAAATCAAAATAACATGATTTTGAAAAAATTACATCAAATAATATATCTAAAATTTCTAACAACAAAAATATACTTAATAACATTAAAGTAATTATAACTAAACTGAGATCAATATTTAATAGGTCTAATAAGCTTAGGTTCTGTTGAACCAGGGGTGACAATGTGTGTACAAATGTATATGTTTTGTAAGTATTATTATAAGTGTTAATGATATTTAAAGACAAAATGTTGATGTGTAAACTTGTTTCTAGTAGGAATAGGCATGAGATAGGTCGGGACAGTTTTTGATATAACTATCCCTAAATTGAAATGTAAATTTTGTCTTAAAAATTGTCCAAAAATCATTACCGTTCGAAGACAGTTTTTATCTGCGATTAACGGGGCGGGTAATAAATAATACCTAAAATCAAAAATGTTTTTAATAAATATATAAATTAATTAATTAAATATAATATATATCGAGTACAAGTGGGGAGGGATGACATTATAATTGTACCGTTCTAAAATTGCTACTTCGTGATTTATTAATACCTGAAATCATCATTGTCTTCGGAATTTATCGGGGAAAAAACCAAATCGTCGGTGTCGATAATTGTAGTTATTCAAAATTGTGATTAATTTTCCCATTACTAGTTTATAGACTCATTATATTGTCTGTCAATTACAGTATAAGAAACGCTCGAGTTATAGAAAGATGCATTCGTGTATTCATGAACACATGGTACAAAACAGAATTATTTTTGTACTCAAAATTGTGTTGCTTGATCAATCTATCAAGGTTTCATTCGATCGAGGTGATAGATCGGTCGATGAGCAATCGAGATCAATCTAGGTGCTCTCAGGTTGCATTTTTTGAGGACTTGATCGATCGAGTATTGGTTCCATCGATTAACCTATGGTAGTTCAATCGAACTTCACTCAAACATCAATCAAATACTCTTGGATTTTGGCACATCATTGCTAGATCAATTGAGAATGGTCTTGATCCATTGATATGTCATTAGATCGATGGAAAAAGGGTCTCGATCAATCGAGCGTATGTTTTCAAAACACCATTTCTTAAATAAGTACTTCTAATCCTTTTAAGAATAAGAATCTCATTTAACATTGAAAAATATTAAAATTCCAATTTTTCTATATAGAAAACTCATTACTCATTATTAAATATAATCATACCTATTATATTCATCTTTTACTATATGCTATCTCTATCAAAACATTTTTAAAGAAAAAAATTAGTTTATCTACAGCATATAGTTATATGCTTGTTCTTAATTTAGTCATCCAAACTTATTGTTTTGTTATGTTTAATTGATTCATACGCCTATTTTTTTTATCAATGTGATATTGAGCTTTTCATGATTATTGTAGGATTTGTTAGTTTATTTGATATATATTTTGAATATTTAAGTTATAATTATTCATTATTAAATCATTTTAGGACACACCTTATACCTGTATTATTTATATTAACTTTTTAGTTACTCATTGAATATGTTCGATTGCTTATGGAAATCAAGTAGATCAAAACATTGATCTGAATTTTAAGCCTACCTTATAGAGACTATAAAAGGAATGACGAATGTAAAACAATATTTAATACTTTATTTATCTCTTAATTCAATTTTATTAGTGTATTTATATATTTATATTTTTTAGTTTAATATATGTTTAATTAATATCATTAGGTTGTTAAGTAAATTTTAAATAAAACAAAATTTGTCGAGAAAATATAAATAAGATTATGTAATAATAAGAAAAGAATAATCATAGTTACACCATCATTATCATATCTTATTTAAACTTTTATTTGATTTTTTATATTAATTATAATTAAGATCGGAGATCTCTTGTGTGTAAGAAAAATGTTGAAAATGATAGAAACAATTACTATAAATAGTGGATTTGATATAAGCTTATGGATAAGGGAAAAAATAAGAGTTGGACAATGATAATAAGACAACGGAATTGTTAGGTCCTTTTTTCTTGATTGGGTGCATTATTCTATTCTAATCTTAATCTTATTTATGTCTAGCTAAATTTCTTGTGTTAGTGTTAAGGATGAAGCCTTGTTTAGTGGAGTGATTTCTTTTTTTTTAATTATTTCTTTATCATTTGTCCATCAATACTTATGATTTTGCTTTAATTAATAATTGACTTATTCTTTATTTCATGTATAATCATTATATATTATTCGAATATTTATTTAATTTGTCTAAGTTTAATTATTTAAAGATTAATATGAACTTTTTATTCTTTGTTTTCTTTTCATAAAATTGATTCATTGAATGCTTAAGAATACAATTAGCTTAACCAACGAAAAATCTCCAATACATTCAATTGCAAATGTGCTTACTTCCTATATTTTTTACGAGGTGATATGGATTAATTTTGATTATCATTCTATATTTTATAAATTAATTTTCTAATCAAATAATTACTCAACTAAATATTGGTGGATTTTAAAATTTTGGTAATCTCAATCTAGTGAATTATCACTTTAAATTATTTCAATTTTGTTTTCATTTTTTTAAATATTTCAAATTTTAATATACATAATTATTCTCCTTAAGTTAAAATTATAATTATCTTAGACTAAATTTGAATACATTTAAATTTTGTACAATAGCTCATAAGTAAATAACATTTGTGGACTAATTTGCGAAAGGTAGTCTAAAACATGGCTTTGTAATTGAACTTTGATTTTCATAATTGATAGTTAAGTAGTCTATTAGACCGATGATTTTTCTCTTATGTTATTGTTATGACTACGTTGTTTTCATCTAAATATCTTATGTATGATCTTTTTAATTTTTTAATTTTATTATTTACATGTGATTGCGTGTTTATCGTAAGAATGAACAAATCATTAAGGATACATTAGTAATTATTGGAATTAAAAGGACATTAATGCCATCTTTAGTGCTTTTGTCACTAAAAGTGATAAAAAATATCTTTTTTGGTTATTCATTAACTAATCATGCTTTTAGAGTCTTTAATTAGAGAACTAACATTGAGATGGAGTCTATGGTTATAGATGACACAAGTATTAATACTCCAATCGAAGATTATCAAGATTAACCTTTGAGTATAAGCTTGTCTACTGAGGAACATGAGAAACAAAATGATGAAACACCTAACATGGAAAAGGAAGCATCTAAGTTAGGTGAAAAAGCTTCCATGGATGACAAGGATGCTACTCCCAACCCTCCAATTTAGAAATTGGCATGTATTACCAAGAATCAGCCTACTAAGAACATCATTGATAACCCTAATGCAAGCATGATGATAAGTAAGTGAGATAGCATATCGTTGTTACATTTTCCAAATAGAATAAAAAAATATAGATAGGCTTTGAAGGATGAATTTTGGATAAATTATATGCAGGAAGAGTTAGCTTAATTCATTAGAAATGATGTATATGTATTAGTACCTAGACTTAATGAAAAAAAATATCATACGAACCAAATAATTTTTCAAAAATAAATCTTATGAATATGATGTTGTAAATAGGAATAAAGATAGGTTAGTTGCCTAAAAATATAGACAAGTTGAAGGAATTGGTTTTATGAAACATTTGCACATGTAACTAGCCTATAGTCAATTAGGATTTTACTTGCAATTGTATGCCTTTTGAAATTTAAACTTTTTCAAATGGATATAAAGTATGCTTTCATAAATGTTTTTCTTAGTGAAAAGGTCTATTTAGAACTACCTATAGTCTTTGTTGAACTAAAGTACCCAAGCATGTCTATAAACTCAATAAGACTTTTTATGGTTTGAAACAAACTTCTAAAACTTGTATGAGATTTTACAACTTACCTATTGGACATGTGATTTGTCAAAGAATTTGTGCACTTAATGTCTATGCATGATGGGTGAAGTAACATATTTTTTTGGTTTGTAAATTAAATAATGAATCATGGTATCTTTATTTTTTAAACCAATTATACATATAATCTTGTTAAGAAATTTGGGCTTGAATCAAATAAGCATTTGAGAACTCATATAAGTACACGTACCAAAGTTTCAAATGATGAGTATGGTAAGAGTGTTGATCAAACACTATATAGAGGCATGATAGGGAGTTTATTGTACCTCACAACTAGTAGGTTTTATATTTGCTTTTATTGTTGGTGTTTATGCCCGCGATCATAAAGAATCATATATTGAACATGTTAAAAGGATCATCAAGTATGTTTCTAGAACTAAAATTTTTGACATTTGGTTTACTAATGACATTAAATGACATTATATGTGAGATTCTCGGGTACATAGATATAAATTGGGTAGAAAATCAAGATGAAAGAAAAAACACCTCAGGTGGATACTTCTATATTGATAATAACTTAGTGTCCTTGCTTAACAAGAAATATAATTTCATTTCTCTATCTATTGGAGAGGCAAAATATATTGTTGAAGCTCTTGCACATAACTTCCATGGATGAAAAACATGCTTAAGATGTATGGTTTTGACCATGGTATTTTGCCTCTTTACTGTGTAACACTAGTGATATATATATAACAAAAAATCCTATTTATTGTGTAACACTAGTGCTATATGTATAAAAACAATTTACGCTACACTCTTTAAAAAATCAGATATACATTAGGAGTTATTTTATTAAATAATTAGTTGAAGAAAATATTATATCCCTATAGGAAAGATAATTAACCGATTTATTCATCAAGGCTTTTGATACTTAAATATTTGAATCACTTAAAAGTGACTTCTATCATATAAATAAAATTTGTTCCTTCATTCCAAATTATTTTCAAGTATTTCTTTTTAATGTTTTTATATTAAAAAAGGTATTTTTTTTACTAACAATGTAATGGATTTAGTCAGCATATACACACATACAACCTTGTCTTTAGTGACTTAAATCATTTTAATTTTATTGTACAAATGAGACTACAATTCAATCTATTGCACACACTTACATCTTTTACATGTGATATCGATATTGACATAAATTTATTCACATGTGATGATTGATATTGACATAAATTTATTCACATACTTATTGAACATACATGCATGCTATGCTTGAAGTTTAAGATTGCTCTTGATAGATTATAGGACTTAAGCTAATCTTAACTGCAAAAATTATGTTCTGTTGCATTTCTTACACTCTATCATTTTATCATAGGGAGGCATCTAATATTGAGTGGGTTACTGATGAAGACAAAACCAACGTCGGATTAACAATACCAATTTTGCAAATATTTTGTTTTTATATTTGTAAAATTCCCGCAAATGCACAAATCATTTTATAAAAAATGACAAGTATACTCCTAATGTTAATATAAGAAATGAATATACGTGGTTTTTAACTTATTATTCAAATTTTTAAAAACGAAATTAAATCATAAATATCTTATCACAATATTTTGATTTTGTGTTTCTTAATCTAATAACATAAAAAAACATAGATATGTATTCAATAAACAATTATGCAAATTTTTATTATTCATAATAGTGGATTATTTATGGATATAATAATTAATTTAATTATGTTTGTTTATATTATTTAGGTTATTAAAGATATAAATTGATATTTATTGATTTTCTTTTTTTATATAAATATCACATTTGGTTGGGTTAGATATTCTTTGTTAATTGAACAAATCGAGTAACAACTCTAGGTGGAGTCGATGATTAATTTGGTTAATTAAATTAATTTCTTTTTTCTAAGAGGTTTAAAATAAATCATTTAAATGTCACCTCTAGTGGAGTTAGACATTTTAAACTTTATTCAAAGTGTCCAAATTAAACCTATGAATTTAATTATCCGAGTACTAACTTTCAAGTTTTAAAATCATTACTAAAAATATGTTGTCAATATATTTTCAAATAATAGTTCTTATAAAAAATTTTGAAATAGAGTTTTACTCTAACTCTCAAGTGATTGTACCAACAAATAAAAGAGCATTACTTTAAATTAGATCGGATAATTAAACCTTAAAATTTAATTTTTAGATTTAAGTTTGTTATGAAAAATAATATATTTCACTTTAACATCCTTATCTTGAACAAAAACAAAATTAATTTATTTTATAGACATATTTTACCTATTTAATATTTAACAAGCATAACAACATTATTATTATATTATATTTACAAATAGCCAGCTATGTTAAATTTAATCACAGATAAATTAAATATAATATATAAGAATAAAACATAAAAAAACTGTAAATAATTTATTTTAAAATTATACTTCAAAAAAATCCTTACAAAACTTTGATCCTACTTTTGTTTCTAGAAAACTTCCAAACTGATTTACACTTTCGTTTATTGAATAAAAAAATAAAAATCTACAAAAACATAATTAGTTATTCTATTTAAAACTATAAAAAAAAGGAAAACTTTATAGAGAGAAAGGTAGAGAGAGAAATGTGTGATTTGAGGTATACGAGTGATGATTTTTAAAATGGAAAAAATGGTCTTTTTATAGATTAAGAAAAATGCCAAAAAAAGTGAAAAAAACATCTCAAAATTTGATTTTGGACAGGTTAGCACACGTATTAGGGTGAAATTTGTGGCAAACAAGTGTTAACGCACGCAGGCGTGAGCGTGATAGGTGCGCTAGTGTGCTCGCACGCGCTGAACTTGACATTTTTTATTGTTTTGACCCATTTTGTTCAGTTTTTTTTTCTCATTTTTTTTACTTTTTCTTATTTTTTTGTCAATATATTTGTGATGTATTCCTCTAGTATTTTTCTTCAAGTCTTTAAATTATAAATATCTAAAAATAATAAAAATACTTGTGATTCTGAAAAGACAAATTTATATAAAAATATAATAAAATCATACAAATATAAATATATTTAATCAATTAAAATATATTAAATCATGATAATTTTAGTGTTTTATAAACACTCATCAGTTACTTATTCTTATGTGTATTAGGCTTATTATCTTGTTTATCAAATTAAAGCTGAAGAAATACCAAAATTCTAGAAATATGCACTTCATGTATAAAATTCTATTTTAGAATTACATCCATGCATTCACACACATATTATACAAAACAATTTGAATTATTTTTGTGCTCAAAATTGTGTTGCTCAATCGATCAAAGAGATAAATTGATCGATATCAATCTAGGTTCTTTGATTGATTGAGGTGATAGATTGATCGATGATCGATAGAGATTGATCTAGATGATTAGTCAACCTATGATAGATCGATCGAACTTCGCTTGAACATCAATCAATTTTCTCGGGTTCTTGCTCAACGTTGCTAGATCGATCGAGAAGGGTCTTGTTTGATTGATATGTCATTAAATCAATCGAGAAGAGTCTCGATTGATCTAGCATGTATTTTCAATTTTAAAATCTCTATTTTAATTCGAGTAAAGTTGTTTAAATTATTAAAACATTCTTTCTTAAATAATTTCTTATAATTATTTCAAGAGTACGAATGCCATTTAACATTGAATAACGATTAGGGTTCAAACTTTTCTATATAAATAACACATTACTCATTGTTAAATAAAACCACGCTAATTTTATTCATCCCTCGCTATAAGCTTTCTCTAAGAATGTTTTTAAAGAAAATATTTTATTTTCTCTACAACATATAGTTATAAGCTTATACTTATTTTAAACATTCAAACATATTGTATGTTGTGTTTGATTGAATCATATGTCTACTTTTTTATTAACATGATAATGAGTTTTTCATGATCATTCTAGAACTTGATAGCTAGTTTGATTGATTTATTATATATATATTTTGAATATTGTAATTTAGATTATTCATTATTAAATCTCATGCGTGGTTTTTTTAATTTTATATTTTATTATTTATACGTAATTATATATTTGATCGTTGCGGTAGGTTTTAATTAATTATTGTTTACGAATTTATTTATTCAATTTTTTTAAGTTAATTAGATTTGTAATATAAACTTTCATGTTTTATAGTCTAAATTCATATATTTTTTAATATTATGAAAAAATTGAATTTTTTAACTAATTTATTTAGTTATAATAGTAAAAAATTTAATATTTTTATAAGTAAAAAAAAATTTGTTAAATTTTAATAAAAAATAAATTACTTTGTATCATATTAAGTTTATGTTTGAAATTATATTCAAATTGTTACCCAACTTGGCTGACATTTTATTTGAATTAAAGATACATATATTAAATATAAGATATGATTGTTTTATGACTATAAATTGTAAACTAATGATTTGTGAGTTTTGTCGTGGAGAAACCAAATTGCTTTAAAGGTATAAGGTATCATAAATCATTTTAATTTGTTAAATTTAATATATTAATTATTTTTAAAATTAATATATTTTTATCTTATTATTTTAAAAAAAATGTTAGATCTGAAAGTGTATTAATAAGATTTGAAAAACGTTAAAAAGTAAAATATTTTAAAATCTTTAAAAAAAATAGAAAATATAATTATTAAAATCATAAAAATTAACTTTAAATAATAAAATGTAACAAATTTAACAGTACTATATTAAAACACACAAATTTACGGAAACAATGTGACTCAAGTAAATTGACTCGGATCAATTTTTCCTATAAATTACATATGCCCTTCATTCCGATAAATGACCCTTTCGCGAATTGGGGTTTTAGGGTTTTCGCAAATCGGCTTACTTTTGTTTCTGAGCACCAAAATCCAAAAGCCATGACTGCAGTGTCTCAGGAAGAACTTCTTGCTGCTCAACTCGAACAGCAAAATATCGATGTAACTCTTTTCTTTTTTACTCTATTCTCAATATTTACTATGTCGTATTTGTTGCTGTTTTAATTTAGCAGTTCTCTCTGAATAGACGATCATTTAGATACTTAAAGTTTATCTTTTGATTGTTGCAATGACTTATTCTCTTAGATCTTAATTATTTGCTTGATTTCTTCTGTTCTTGATTTTCTTTTGCACTTCAGTATTTGCTTACAGTATCATTTGGAAACGAAATGAGCAATGTAAGATTTGTATTTATACAAGATTGATTTCGTAAGAGATGCTTATTTGAACTCGTTAAAGCCTATCAACTACTTTGGTTTTTATGTACTTATGGGTGCGAGAGAATTTGCAAAGGATATTAAAGGACTCTGGAAGAAAAGGTTATAAATTTTTTGAAGATTTCCCATTTTCGGTATTGAACATTATTATCTTTATCATGACTGATGCACATATTATATTTTCATGCCTAAATGTTCCTTGTGCGTATTTATATCTTTGTACAATTAATGGAAAACAAATTACATAGTTGTGCAAATCACAGTAATTAGGGATTGTACCGGGGCATTGGGGCATTTAAATTGTGGGGCGAGATATGATTTTGCATTGTATTTCAGAGTTTTTGCTGGGAGAGCCCCACTAATAATTTTTTTTAACACCAATTGTATCTTAGATAGCCCAAATGAAAAAAATCTCTTTGTATTTGTTTATTATGCAATTAAATATAATTAATTTGAAATTTAGAGTGCACATTATAACTATAATCAAATTCTTTGTTTTGTTATTTTAACCATGTTAAAATATTTATTGTTTTATACACCATACTATTGTATTTTTATAATGAAAGTAACCCCACCCCCATGGGGCACTTCCCCATCGATACAATAACCAGGATTTTTCTAGGGATTCTTCCCAGTAACCCCTAGCAGTAAGAGATCTGATAAATTGTAAAGTATTTGAAGCTCAGGTTAATCACTTAATTGTATAGATAGATACTCTCATCAAAAATTGTATCAGCAACTAGCCAACTAGTAGTTATGTTTTGGAGCAAATTGCTATTTTCAGTACTTTTTTCTAGATTATGCGCTTCTGTTATTGTGTGGGTATATATAAATTATTCAAAATGACATCATATTGTCTTATTTTCAGTTTTGATGACTTGTATTTATCGCAATCATATTTTTCGTTTTGTTGTGGGGTCATTTTACACCTTGCTTTTGTGTGCAGCCCGATCAGCCTACAGTTGAAGATGAAGATAATGATGATGATGATGATGACGACGAGGAGGAGGATGATGATGATGATGACGGTTAGTTCATTGTATATTTGTTTGTATGGACTTTTGCTTGCTTCTTCCCTCCATCCATTCGTCCTCTTTTCTCTCGTGTGTTCAGGATTGATAAAAGAATGTAACTGTAAGCTAATGTGCACTGATTAACAATACTGGATGAATTCATATATAGGGTATTCTTGAGGTTATTCCACAACAACTCTAAGGAGTGAGGCTATTTTTGTTTGATTTAAAGTTTTGGTTGTGTTATAGCAGGACATCAAGATGGAGAGGGAGCTGGTAGGTCGAAGCAGAGCAGAAGTGAAAAAAAGAGTCGCAAAGCCATGCTAAAGCTTGGAATGAAACCCATTATGGGTGTCAGTCGTGTGACCGTTAAGAAGAGCAAGAATGTTAGTTTTTTTTCCCTTACTTTTGGTGTCTTGATTTTATTTTGTGCTTCATTTTGTTATACTATTGTTTGCTGATTTATGATATGGTTTCATTGTATTCAGATTTTGTTCGTTATCTCCAAACCAGATGTTTTCAAAAGTCCAAACTCAGATACATATGTTATATTTGGGGAGGCAAAGATCGAAGATTTGAGCTCACAATTGCAAAGTCAGGCTGCCGAGCAGTTCAAGGTACCTGATCTCAGTCATGTAATCTCCAAACCAGAGTCGTCTGCTGCAGCTCAGGATGATGAAGAAGTAGATGAGACTGGAGTTGAACTGAAGGACGTTGAGTTGGTGATGACACAAGCCGGTGTATCTAGATCAAAGGCAGTGAAGGCCCTGAAGGCAGCAGATGGAGATATTGTTTCTGCCATTATGGAACTCACCAACTGAGATGGCAGCTTCTTTTGAGATCTTTTTTACTTCTCTTGGTTATTTCTTTCTTTTCTTTTCTTTTCTTTGTGGTTTTGTTTTTTTAGATTGTGTGTTCTTCAAGTCAACTTTTTCATGATTATATCAAGTATCAGCCTGTTGTATCAGTAAAAACATGAAATATTCCCTGCACTAATTTTTTTTACTGTACTTGGTTTTAGTAAAAAATTTCCACATAGGGAGCATGAAGTGTAGTTAATCCATGCACTTAACAACTCAATCATAGGTTCTCATAGGCTTTTTTTCAATGCTCGTTTGGGGTTTCCTTTTTTGTTTTCCATAGATATATGCTTCAATAACTGTATCCATATGAAAATGGGAAAGCACCTCTGGGATATTGTTTTTTTTAAGAGGGTTTTAAAAAGGCGTTTTATGAGAAAATAGCCCAAAAAGGCTGGATTTTATTTTATTACTCATTTGACCGAGTTTTTTGTAATTTTCAAATATAGTTCATTTTTATTCTGAAAGGCTTTACAGATTTACATATTTTTGTTGAGTTTAGTAAGGTTTACAAATAATTTCTTTAACTTATGAATTGTTAAGGTAAGCATATTAATTTTATGGTTCAGATACCATACAATGGTTAAATTCTTTTGATTATATTTATGTGATTAATTTAACATATTTACATTACTGTATTTCATTATCTTATTTTATGATTATGTCTAAGTTAGTTTTTAGATTTATGAAATCTTCATCAAATTCTTTTCTTTTATTAGATTATATATCTTTTTTATTTTTAAAAAATAATTAATTAATTCTTGTAAATTTTTAATTAATTTTGATCTTTGTCTTGACGAGGTTTCTTTTGTTTTTTTAGATTTTTTAAAATGCGGTAAAGATGTCTTAAAATATATATATCTTTTAGATTTTTTTCAAGTTTTTCTTATATTTTACTTTTATATAAATTAATTCTTGATTTAATTTCTTTAGTATATTTTTATTCCATTCGATTTCTAAAATAAAAAGGATTATGTAGAATATTAAATGAGTGATAAATAAATTAATAAACAATTAAGATATTTTATTTTTTAATAATATGTAATTGTAACTAGATAATATTCATTAAAATATCTATCAAATATCGACTATCACTTTTTTAAGTATGTTTAACATTTTAATAACTTAGATTAATGTTATTAATATATATAACATATTAATAACGTAAATAAATTTTAATTTTTCACCGATAGAAAAAACTCCTAGAAAAATACCTTTGTAAGGTGGGTCAAGGGGATCACATTCCCAATCGCATTAAATCCCCCAACCCAAATTTCTTATCATTTTATATAAAAATTCTTATATATTTACTTAAAAAAATACATTATAATTAAAAAAAAATTATTTTTTAACAATCATAAAAATAAACAATTTAATTATATCTATAATTTATACATTACATCTAATATCTATTAAATATAATTTTAATTATTTTATTTTTAAATATAAATTTTATCAATTTATAATATTAAATATATATTAGGAGTTAATAAAAAATATTATCCCCACAAATTATCCCAAACTCCAATGAAAAATATCAACCCTATCCCTGCAAACAATTTGGGAATTGGGATATCAAACCTTACATTGTCTCACCCCATTAACTAATGTAGACTTTTATCAATCATATGTTGACTACAAACGATAACCTGTAACCTGTAACCTGTTATGATCAATTAAAATTAACTAAGTCCTTTTTAACATTTTAAATTAGGCAAGTTTTTCCTCCACTTTTTAACATTTTACATCTCTCTCTATTGCTCAATCGCTCTCATTCTCTTGCTTCGTTTCTCTCATGTTTTCTGTCACCCAAAAAATTTATGAAAAATCAAAGAAATGTTAAAACTGTAAGGAAAGAAAAAAAATATATATATATATATATATATATATTATTCGTTGGTTATTAATACGAGTTAATATGTCAAGGAAACACTGAAATGTTAAAACTGTTTCAAATCAACATAAAAATCGAATTGTGATTGGATTAGAATTAGGTATTGGTATACATCAAATTCAGGTGAAATAGACATTTGGGTCATAGAAAACATTATCTACAGGCTACAGCAAACAAATAAGAGGTTTAAGCCTAACTACCCCGGGGAATTAAGTCATCCTTTTGAAGTGAAACATAGTTAATTGGAGTAATGTTATTCAACCTGCCACTTCCTCTAAGTTCCTTTCCGGCCGAAATTCCATGAGGTGTAGCTGCGTGGCGGCCAATTGGGGTCCCCACCATTGTATTGCTAACACCCAGTGGCTTCTTTGCTGCCGGTCTTGATCCAAATAGTGCCTCTTTTTCTGTAGCAAGTTGTTCTTGCAACCGTTTTTGTTCCTATTTAAAAGGCATAATCGATATCAGCCACTTGTGGGTGCTTATAGTAATTAATTGTGCATGAACTGAATGCAGACAAAAGCCAGTCATTAACTAGTTAACAAGATCAAGGATTGTACATATTCACAAGAAAATATTCATCGCTGGTGTGGTACTTCAAGTCAATGAAGTGCAAGTCAAATGCAATAAATTTTCTGCTCACTGTATGGTTAAAAGAGAAATGACTACTCTATCACCTAATGGTGATCTGAACCAATATAGATGCAACAACATGAATATAGATCTGAATCAACATTAATGGTAAAACTTAAAAGCCCTTGATTTTATACAACATACATGTAGCAACGGAAAGATTCAAGAAGGTTTGAAAAGTAGAAATGACAGTTTGATTTTTCCATTTTATCATGAAGCATGAAAAGTATTATCAAAGTTTTCAGGTGATGTATTAGTGATCAAAATATACAATCTATGTTAAAAATTTGAAGGTAACCATCAATAACTGAAAACATGTGGTTTTCAGGTATGCTACAGAGGAAAAAAAAAACATATAATTAAAAACATACTCGAGATTTTCGCTTTCCCTCTTCTCTTTCCTGGCGCAGCACATTATATTCCTCCATCATATTTAAAAGTGAAACCTACAATTACAAGTTGGTATTGCAATCGAGAAATAACATTAATCTAGCTTCACATAAATCATAACAGAAAATTTATATTAGATGTTGGTCACTTGCCTTTTCATATAAGAAAGAAATCCCCATCTCTGACTCCCATGCTTTTATTCTAGTGGTCAAACTTTCAACAATAGCTGTTACAAGAAAAAAACCGAGAGAAATCACAAACTTCGAAAGCTTCCAAGGATGTAACAAAGAAAGACAATCCACAAAATGAAAAGATACAGCAACTCTCTTATTCCTACCAAACCTTTTCCAACTAAGACAAAATGTATGTCAGGAAAGTGCCAAAACATAATGACTTTGATGACGCCAATGCAGAACTTGAAAAGTAACTTTTTCCAGAACTTGAAGACTGTCATAAAAATTTCTTAAATTCCTTTCCTACCAAATTACCCAAAGTAAAGCCAAACATAAAAAATTTCAAATAAGTGCTACAATTTCAAAATGTATGTCAGAACATGTCGACCGGGTAACCCCGTGACCCGTATAAGCAACCTGAGAAAATAAATAAAACTATTATAAGGTATGTAGGTAATTGTTTCTAATCTAATTATTTTATAGGTTTGAACTATGAAGACTTCTTGAGATTTTGCTTGGGATGATATTCTGAATTATTTCATCTTTTGTTTTGGTATGTTGTTTATTAATTTATAGTAATATATTGTTTAATTTAATTTCGTGGCCTTTGATTACTGTTAGTTATTTTAGATTTAAACCTAAGTTTTTGTTTATAAGGAACTTGTGATATTTACATATTTTGTTAGGCTTTTTCCTTAGTGTTTGAGATTTTAGAATTTTGGCTTTGATGTATTATAGTATTTATGGTCATTGATATAATTTTTATTTTAAATTAATCAATCTTTTAACAATTATTTTGAAGTAATGCTTTAAATTAACTTAAAGTGGTAAAGTTCGGTTAGGATTTATTATATTAAATAGGATACATGAGTATATGTTGATAATTGATACAATATTTCTAAAATTTTGCTTACATTATAAAATGTACATTTAAATAAGTTAAATGGGTCAACCTATTTATTAAACAGGTTGGGTCAGAGTTGTACGTCTAAATATGTTTAATAAAAGGGCTGGGTCTGGGTTAAGTTTATACACATTGGGTTGTAAGCGGGTCGGCTCGAATCCAACACAACCCACCTGTTTGACAACCTAGCCAAAATGGGCCATCTTCAATGCAATAAATCAAAAATGCAAGAGAATTTCTACCTGTCTAAATAGCATTTTAAAATAACAACCTACTGCACAAGTTAGGGAGAAAAGGGATAGGCTTACATGGTATTTTGCCGATCAGAATTCGAGCTTTCTCTGCACGTTTGAGATTTTTGTGTGCTCCTCTTCCTGCACTGTATCGATTTCCATCCTAGAGAGAAAATGTAATTCAGTAAATATGAAAAATTCAATTCAGTTCATTGAGCTCTTTTGCACACAATTAAAACAAATCTAGTATTCAAATCAGTCTAATCCCGTAATCTAGTTTAGCTATGCGTATTGTCTATGGACTTAATGATATATCTAATGAACCTATAACCCATAACTAAAGGTAAATTGCAAATGATATATCTAATGAACCCATAACCCATAACTAAAGGTAAATTGCAAATGATATATCTAATGAACCCATAACCCATAACTAAAGGTAAATTGCAAATGATATTAACCAACAGCAAAAAACTGAAACTGAACAAATTTTCACTGTTATGCATCTTGCTCCTCAAACAAACAGATTATAATCTAAAAAAAAAATATGAAACCATAACTATCTAACAAAAAGTATATAATTTTAGCATATAGAGCAACTATTTTCAGAATTTCAGATGGAAACCATCTCTATAATTTGCTTCAAAAGATCTAAAACGTAAAAAATAGTAACACTCGTGACGATTCTTTACTCTTTCATAGTCATCAAGCCACTTTTCCTCCTCAGTTACAAATTTCCATTTCTCTACTTTTTCCAGAATATCCTTCCGGCTTAGAGCCTGTTCTTTGGCTTTTGCAATCTGTTCATCCATGCTTGAGAGAAGATCAGAGACATCAACATTACCTGTAATAGCATCCAAAAACATAAAAGTGAAGTCAGCTCCCAGACCCGTTACGTCATATAACTAGCTATTTCAATAGTATACAATCGATCAAAAAATATACTGATAAAGCTGATAACATGTTTGATTATTATCAAGGTGGCTTAAGAAGATGCAAATTTTGAATATTATTCCTCATACAAAATCTTGAAAACAAATCCAATGGTAGACCTACCATCTGATCCAAATTTTCACGTATAAAATATGCTTTTGCTGCTATGAAGAATAATTTAAAAAAATAAATAAATAAATAAAGAGAAAGAAAGGGATAACAAAAGGTGCAAGTTTTTCACTACAATGCAATAAAGAAAATGATCCAGAAGAAAATAAGAAACTCAATGGTAAGAAACACTGATGAAAACTTGACATACAAATTTGCACAGTCCAAGCAGTTATCAGATTTCTAGAAATTGAAAAATAGGAACGAGGCAAACCAGAATCAATGAGACTATTGAGAATCTGTCGAGCTGCATCACTGTCTACATCTATATGGACCCCTCTGTATATCTCTTCTAGTTCAACTTGCTTCTTAAATACCAACTCCCTGATCTTGCTAGCTTTAAGCATATTCAAACGCTCAACTTCTAGCTCAATCTAACAAATCATAAAATTGGAAAAACATGAACCGTTATATCTGAACTATACAGCACAGTATCTCATGGCAAAAGGCAATTACTGGAGAAACTCAAGACTGAAAACAATTTCTTCTTCAGGCTATAACTAAATATTATTAATGTCTTCTAGTAACTGCTCCCACCTGTTCAGGAAGTTACACTTTCCTATAGTTAAATATTTAAATACCCAAGAATAAATAGTTAAATACTATACCTGCCCAAGAATTTCTAGAGCAAGGCATCCTTGCTTTGACAAATTATCCACTGAGGCAGAGATAAGGGAAGTAGCATGGTCAAATCTTTGTCGTTCATTACTAGGAGTATCCATGAGATTCCACAGCTCCATCAACTTGTGACAAAGATCTTGCAGCTACAATGAAACATATGTTGAATAACCATCTTAAGTTTTCTGAAAATAAGAAGCCTCAGACAGCAACATTCAAGCATTAACTACCTTAAAACTGAGCAAGAAATATCCAACCTTTAGAAAAGTTATAAAAAGAGAAGAAAAGAGGGGGGGAGTCAGAATCAGAGAAATTACATATTACTAAGGCTTAACAAACAGTTTTGTGATTTTAAATAATAAAGAATTAAAAAACCTACAGTCCCATAACTTTTGTCAGTTCTACAAATTGGTTCCTTAACTATTTTTCTTAAGATTTAGTTCCCTAACTTTTCAAATTTTATCGATTTGTTCCAAATATAGAAATCATGTTGAAATCTCATTGTAATAGTCATATTTTACATGTTAAAATTACTTCCTTTTTACAATTTAGACCCTTAACTTTTCAAATTTAACACATTTAATCCCTTTTGGACCAAATTTGTGAAAATTAAAGAGTCAGGGGACCAAATCTAATAAAAAAAAGTTAGGAACCAAAGTGTAGAATTGGTAAAAAAAATAAGGGATTATAGGTGTTGTTTAACCTATTATTAATCTAAAACTAAGGTGAAATCCAGAACAAAAGAACTATAGCTCAACAAATACATAAGTCTCAAGTATTAACCTCCACATTAATTAACAAAAACTACATAAATACACCGTGAATTTGTATTTCAATGATAGTCATCAATTAAATAAATTATGACAAAGAGAAGGAAACAATAAAAATCGATTCTTCCATAAAGCCTAGACTATAATGTGAAAAGGCAAAAAACTGTATTGTCTACATAATAAATGCCTCCATGATTATTTATCAAATTTTCAGATTAAATTTTACAGCTTTAGAAAATTGTAAGAGAGGATTGAGCCACCTTATGTAGTCGTTTCTGTTTCTCATGCTTTAGAGTGTTAATCACGCAAGTCAATCCGGCAAGTGTTTCGTTGCTAATGCTTTTTGAAAAACCTTCCATGTGATCACTCAAGCTCTGGTGAATTTCAGAAACTGTTTTAGAGAAGTCAATTGACATCACAACTGACAGCCCATGGATTTCAGCAAGCTGGCTGTTAACTTTCTTTATGCGCAAATCCTGAAATAAATTTAACAAACAAAATCAAAACATAAGTTATACAAGATAAAACACAATCTAAATCCATAGTTACAGTGGTAAAAGGAACCTTTTCATGCAGAAGTTCTTTAAGATGCAACTTGAGCTCCTCCAACTTCTTCACCGTCAAATCAGTCACATTCACCCGTATAGCTTCATTCTTTGACTGATCACCGTTTCCAGCTATCTCTCCACAAATTTGTGCAATCTGCGACTGAATTCCTGAAAATTCCTCAACTCTCTCTTTCTTCTTCAACCTCAAGTCCTCTAGAATAGGTTTCAGTACAGATATTTGGTCTTTCAAAGACCCCGTTCCCTTCACAACATTTGCAAACAGAAAAATCAGGACAAAAACAAAATTAAACAATCATAACAGAAATGGGGAAAAAGTCACAGATTCAAACCCATGAAAATGCGTCATTTTCCCCACCAAGCCCAGAAACTAGGTAAGTTATCTCAGCCTCGACATCAGCCAAAGACTTATGCAACTGATCCCTGTGCTTTCTAGTAAATTCAACCTTCTTCTGGTAAATGGCAAGACACTCTTGCTCGAGCTGTAAAAGCATCTTGTCTCTCTCATTCTCAGTGTCCCCAATTTCATCCCATATTATCTACCATCACAAGCACCAGCAAGTTAACGACAATACGTTCACTTAGAAAGAAAAATTCAAAACTACACTTCATAATCATATTTCATAAACAACAATGATTGAGTCAAACTAAAGAAACACAAAATCCTGAACCAAATTTTACAGTAAATGTCAGAACTAAGTTTCAATTAGATAAGCGGATATAGAATGAGATAGAACCTGCAATTCACGGAGAAGAGAAGCGCAGGTGGTGCGAGAGGGAGAGAGAGACAAAGACATAGTCGCCATTACCGAGGGTGAGTTGGAAATGGAAAATGGCGGAGGAGACTCGGTGGATTCAAAATGCGAAACCCTAGAAATCAGCGAAAGGAGCGTTACAATCTTTGTTTAAAATTAATTTTATTTTCTAGAAAAGTGCGGTCGTTTTTGTTTTAGGGATTTGGAAGGAAGAAAGAAAGATCCTTGAACAAACGATATTGTGCTGCTCTGAATAATTGCTAGGACCGCCACGAGAGAACCGAAAGAACAATGCCAGAGAATCTTTTTTGAAATGCTGAAACGGATATATTTGGGCAGTTTTGGCGCTAAAAAATGTCACTGTACAAATTTGTGTTTTAAATTAAAGTGATTTAAATAAATAAAAGCTATAATTAGTTATCTAAATTTATGTATACATCATATTTTAATCCTTATATTTTAAAAATTTAGAATGATACGTACAAAAAAGTTTAATTTATACTTTATAGTCTTAAACTTAATTAAGATGTAAAACTTTAATCTTAAAATTTATATTAAAATATATATTTTTAAAAATTATGATTTAAGTATATTACTTAAAATATTTCAAAAACATAAATTCATTAAGTTTGATGTCATCCCATCTTAAAAATGTATGTAAGATATTTGATATAAAATTATAAAAAAAATAATAATTTAGAAGAACATCTTAATAATTAATTTAATAGAAAAAATTAAACTATAATATTTTTTAAATTATTTTTCATATAAATTGTCAAAGCATTATTGAACGTCATGAGCTACTTAGATATTTAATTGGATTTCGCATGTGATTGTTAAAGAAATTTATTTTCGTTTCCAATGAGTAAATCCCATTACTAAATTGAACGTTTGATAATTTATAAGTATGTCGTAGTCAAATATGGGATACATGTAAAATGATTGCACTTGTAATGGGCTTGCGAGGTGTCAATCTTTTTGACTTTATTATGTTTTATAATATCAAATAACATGACTTGTTGAATGGTTTCAATAAATAAAAAAAAAAGGAAAATGAGTGGTAACATTTAACCACCTCTTATTTATTTAATTTATGGTTTCGTTGCTCTATTTATTACACGACAGACTTTTAAGTATAATAATTTTATTTATATATTTGATATAAATGATTAATATTAACTTTTATTTTTGAAAAATAATAAAAAAATATTATACACGTAAATAATATTAATGATTATTAAACATATAACATATTTTATTTAATATTTTTTTATTAAAAGATCAAGATTAGTGGGAGAACATAATAAATATATAATTTATATCTAATATTCTATATCGTTTATGAAAAATAATTTTAATGTTATAATCAACTCGAATGATGAATAAACAAAGAACATTTATCATGTTATTTATGTTCCTTTATGTTTATCATCTCTTTCTCGTGTAACAAATGTTCAATCCATTAAAAATCAAAGATGAGTTCGAAAAAAAGTTTTAGATAATATATTCCTCTCCTACTAAAGCGTCAGTATAATGTTTCTTAGTAGAGAAAATCTCCACCTTTCAAGAAGATAAATAATACTATAAGGGTTGAGAAACCCAAGAAGTCCAAAGTCACTAACATGAAAGATAGGCTAGGACATTTTAACAACCCTTTACTCCAACTGAGGTTGGTCATGGAAGCCAACATCCATTTCCCAACGATAGTTACAATTCCAATCATAGTAAAAGCTCAGTCTAGTCTATAACATATTAGGACTAAGAAAGCCAAACCTCCCAATACATCAGGAAAACAACATCATCAATGATGCTATCCTGCAACCAACCTTACCAAAAGCCACCGTTTAGAATGGCAAGAACCACTTATGTCGAGACTAATTGCCTACGACCCATTAGGACTTGAGGGAACACATTAAGGTTAGCCACCATGTCAATTCAAGTTAGAGCAGTATTATTAAAAATGTTATAAATTCTAACATAACCAAAAGCACTAGTAGTTAACAACTTCTAGTTGATTACCACTTTCCCCATAAAGGACATAGAAGGTTGACTATAGAAAATGGAGTTGAAGCTCAAAGGTGAGAAACATAACCTGGTCCATGTTGAGTCAGCCAAGGAACCATTTACCACGAAAGTCATGTCTACTTTGTTAGGAAGGAAATTTAGGAAGTCAACTATCGACACCTACAGACTACAAATCCTTTAGACCACTTATAATCCTTTAGAGATTTGGTGAACGTATACCCTTATAGTGATGTTGTTAGTTTTTGGGCTTTTCGCATGACTTTAGTGAGAAAGGCTCAAATTTGGTATCAAATCTTAAAGTCATGAACTATTGGGACCTTCTTGGAATTCACCAAGTAGTTCCTTATTCACTTTTTCGTCAAAAAAAAAACTACCTAATATTTTTGCACATTTAATAAGGTTAGCTTATAGAGAAAATTTGTTATTTAAAGATTTCTTCAATCATTTCAGTAATAAGAATATCTAGATCGAAGATTGCTCGAACTCTTTGGTAGTCAACTCCTTCATACAAGCCATTCACATGGGGCCTCCATGGAATAAGTTGGCATATAGGCTCCTTATGTTGACATAAAAGGAGATGGCCACAATGGTAGCATAAAAACCATTCTCAAAAGCGTAAGGATGAAGACAAATTTAAGAACCAAGAAATCAAGAAGTCCAAGTTATAATCAAGATTGGCCAACCACCTAGAAGAATTAAAAACTATAGCCCATGGTAAAGTTCAAAAATTTTGTTCTTTTAAACACAATTAAGAACAAGTGTTGATTCAGGTCTAGAGCACTAGGCTGTTCAAAGGACTTAAGAAGTGAAAAGGCTCACTACCAACAGAAATTAGAATAAATTTTATAAGTATTATTGTGATTATATGCATAACACCAAGAACTATTAGGAATTAAAAAAAGAAATTGAGTATTGCATCCATAAAGGAATGTTGAAAGGGTTGGGCCATTAGCAACAAATGAAGTATGCGCCACCATCGAGGGACCTACTAGAAAATATTCAAATTATGTTAGGAAAGTGCATGCCAGAATGCTTCTAATAGAGCAATGAGTTCTTAATATAGCACTTAGCCAAGGATGAGGTAAAGAACCTAAGATGGTAGGATAAGACTTGATCTTTTATGAGATGGAAGTTATGAATGTGCATTTGCATTATGATGCACTAGTGGTCACACTTTAGATTGCAAACACCAAGATACATAGAATCTTGGTAGACACGATAAGCATTGTGGACATTTTGTTCATGGATGCTTGAAAACAAATAAAGCCCTTCTTAACTTCATATCAATACCACGATTTATGTTATTTAGAAAACCTTTAACCTTGGAAGGAAATGTGAAACTTTTGGTGAGTATTGGAGAACTTTGCACTATTGGGACACTCATGATTAATTTCATGGGATAGATTTCACCTCAACCTATGATGACCTTTCCTGCATGCTACAATGGCAATATCATCAACTTGTTACATGGTATTACAATTTTCAATAAAAACTATAGTTGGAACAATCCTAGAAGAGCAAAGAGAGGCTTAAGAATGCTACAATATTAGAGTCAGATAGGGCCAAAGAATGTAACTATGATGGACTTCGAGGATAAGGAATTATGGTTTTACTAAAGATTTTTCTTTCGATAATTTTTTATTATTTTAATCAATGTGTTGGGTAAGGTCATGTATGACTATGTTAACACCAACACTAGACTCGTTAGAATACCTAAAAAGAAAAAAAACATTCATTATTTAATAAAGAATAAAGTTTAACCACATCCACATTTATATTTTATGTAAGCGAGTTATATGTTTATCAAACTCTATTTGCCAATAAAGCAATCTACCTTATTCTTGAAAAATCAAAATTTTTACTCTATAAAAAATGTTAAATTTTAAATCAAACTTTCTCCAACAAGATTGAGAGTGAATATGTTTCTCTGTCGTGCTTAAGCATCCGCACTTGGCTAAAATCCTCATACTTAAGAGTATAGCAATACAATAAAAGTGAAAAATATATTTGATGTAGTTTTCTTAAAATTTATGAAAATATATTAAATATTTATCACTATACTAGAATTCAATTATTAAAAGTTGTATAGTGGTACAATAAAAGTGAAAATAAATAAGAATGTAGTATAATAAAAAAGCAAAAAATAATAAACTTGAAAGAAGGTATTATTATATATTTTTATCAAATAAAAATTATATTTATAAATGCAATAATTTTTTTTATCAAAAAAGTTAAAAGGACATTTATATCCTTCCACAAGTAAGTGGCTTTGTACCTTTGAAAATGTAATTTCATGTTTTATATATAAAAAAAGTATGTTATTTTTCTTCAAACTTTAATAAATTCACGCATAAGTTTTCACAATTTTAAAATGTATGATTTAGTTTACAAATTTTTAAAACTTCACATATAATAATTTTTAGATCCTATAATTTAATTCTAAATTTTTTAAAATTTCACATATATATCTTAATTTGATTATTAAAACAAATATTTATAAATAAAAAATTTATGACCTATGTGTGAAGTTATAAAAATTAGAGAATAAATTATAATATTTTAAAGTTCAAAGATCTATGTGTGAAGTTTTAAAAATTTAAGATCTTAATTGTATGTTTTAAAAGTTTATAAATATATATATAAATTTTATTAAAATTTGGATATCAATGATAAACTTTAATCATTTATTTAATATCAAAAGTGGAGTAGTTGCTATTTATATTAACTTTTTTTTCTTTTTTATTATTTTATAATTTTTTAAATATTACTTTAAAAATATTAAAAATGATTTGAAAGATAGTTATTTGATAAAAAAAGTAAAGTGCTAAAAAATAAAAAAGATATTATAATCCTTTAAATTTTTTAATATTATTTTTGTTTCTCTATTTCTCTCTCTCTCTTCTCGTTATATTTCATTAGACTATATGGTAGGATTAATCGTTTAGCATTTAGAATTTAGTAAGAAAAGAAAAGATAACTTTTTTTATATAAATAGATAAAAATATGAGAATGATAAAAGAAAAAAGAAAACAAAAGAGAGAAAAAAAGATGAAAGAAAATAATAAAAAATTAAAATAATTAAGTGAACTTTATTTTTTCACATAAAAATCATTTTTAATTAAATTAATATATTTTAAAAAATATAAATACTTTTAAGATAATATAATTACTTGTTACTATAATAAATATTAAAATAATAATGTAAATAGATATATATTCAGCAAATATTAGCTTTGTTCACATGCAAAGCATGTCATTGTTTCTCAATAACAATAACAAAATTAAAAGAGTTAATTTAAAATTTAAAATAAAAAATATTTTAATTTTTAATAATATTATATTTTAAAAAATAACATTACATAACTCAATCACATCAAAAATAGAACTTCAAAAATCAATTTTGTGCATTTCACAAAGAGGTTTAGTGTCACGGTACTATTTTTAGACATCTTTCAATGATTTACAAAGTAAAATATTTATTACCTAATATAAACAAAAAATGATCAAAACTAAAACTTTAAGCTCAAATAGAAAATTAATAGTAACCACTACAAATAATATATGATATTACATTATACAAACTGTATTTTTCCAAAATCTTTAAAAAAATAATATTTTTGAACTATTGAAATTTGATTATAACCTTACACAAATGGACTCATATATATATATATATATATAAGTGGTATGTGAGAATCCACGAGTTAGAAAACAAGTATATGTATAAGAAGAAACATTAACATATTAGGGATAAACATTATATTATATACTTATAAATAAAAAAATTATTAAAAAGAAAACATATAAATGATATCAAATAATATTAATAAGGAAAAAATTATAGTGTAATAATAAATTGATATATATTTTATTTTAATATTTTTTTTTGTAAAAATAAATCTTAATCGTTAAATAAAAAATATTAAAAAAACTTATGAGTTAAAAACAAAATTCAACAAATCATTCGCATAAAATAAATAAAGAAAATGGAATATGGAAAAACTTTTGTTTCACACTTATAAGTACTAAAAAATACAAAAAAAAACATAAATATACCAATGTTATAAATTAGACTCCATCAATTTATTATAAGTTATGTCTAATTCATTTCTTGTTATTTTTGAAAAATAAAAAAAATCTTTTATAACTGTCAAAGAAAATGAAAAAAAAAGATTAAATAAAATTATTATCATATAAATATGGTGTGTATATATATATATATAATATGTTTTATTTTTTTTATTTAAAATATAAAAAAAATGTAAAATATCAAATAAATGTTGTTCGGCGAGGCCGAAAATTTTCCTTTATTATATAGAATTTGTGACGTAAGATTTAAAAAAAAATAGAAAGGGTGAAATAGAAATAATAAACGGTCGCAATTTGGATCAGAAAGTGTCCGTTATCTAAGATAAGACGGCGTTTTCACGGGAGAAAAGGTTGAAGTAACTATATAAAACTAAAATAGGTTATAATCGAGCAAGAGTAGACTGGACCCGTTTGTTACGATTCTAGACTAGTTAGAACATTCATATTCTGACACGTCAACAAACAAACACAACTTTTGAAACCACGTTGTCATCTTTTTTTGCATCAGTATCCCTTGATTGGCTATTCTTCAATATCACGCAACAGTTAAGTCACTTTATCTTCATTTTAATTTTTAATTTTTAACTTCTTCGTCAAACTCGTACGGACGTAATCACTCCGTTGGAACTGAATGAAATTCTTTTGATTTATCGAAGTAAAGATTTTCTGATCTGATATGGGTTCGATGGAATTTATGTGTTATATATCAATAATTTACTGGTTCTGAAATTCGATTCTGTTTCGGCGTGCGTTTTTTTTATTTAAATTCCAATCAGTTTCCCAAATCTGACAACATGAGGAAGAAGCTCGATACACGTTTTCCTGCGGTAAGATTTTATTATCTTTCTCAGTTATTTTGTTGATTGGCTCTTTACTGTGTTTAATTTCCCTGAAAATTTGATTAAAATTATAAAATATTGTTAAATTTTTTAATTTTTTTCATATCGCAAGGTAAGCAATTTGCCCATTTTGCTATTTCAATTTCTTTACTTTGAATTTTCGACTATGGGTTGTTGGGTTGGCCTATCTTTGGTCTGGAATGTATTTGATGCTCGAACCAGGTTGTTTTCTTATTAGATTTCTGGGTTTTTATCCATGAGTGTGAATTTTTTTTTGGGTAAAACAGATGTACTTTGTTTTTCTAATACATGATTGTGATTAGTAACAAAAAATTATTTATTTATTTATTTATTTTGGCTGAATGAAAAATTTAGCTAGTTTCTGCAAGTAGGAGGTGCTGTATTATACTTCTCGGGCAATATTTGTGTTTTTTTTAATTATTACAGTCTTTACAGTGCCTAGCTCAGCGAAAGGCACAAGACATCTCGGGATAAACACGTGGGTCCAAATAGTTCCGATGTTGATGCTCAAATTAGTTTCTGACTAGTAAGACGACCTCTTCTTGACACGTGTTTGTTTCGTCCTCCCGAGTTCTCGAATCCAAGACCTAGCCCTTAAGTAGATTTTGAGAAGCAAACTGGTACCATCTGGACTAATAGTCAAAAGCTGGGGAGAACGAAACAAACACGTGTTAAGAAGGGACCGTCCTACTACTCAGGAACTAGTTTGAGCATCAACGTCGGAACTCCTTAGACCCTACGTGGATATCTCGAGATGCCTTGTACCCTTATTTGAATTAGGCGTGATACAAACAATTACTTTTATGAATATTGATAGCTATTTGTTGCAAAAATCATATAAAGTGCTTGAGAATACATTGTAAATTACATTAAGCTTCTTTGTATTTAGACGGCATCTTAAGTTTGAAACATAATCACTCCAATAATAATAATATTTTTAATATTTTATCTACTCGGTTAAAAATTTTTGGTATTCTTAGGTGTCGAACTTGGGAACACTAAGTTAAATAGTAATAGATAGCCGCTGGGCTATGTACACTATATATTATAAATATAATAGTGTAAATGTTTCGGTTCAGCTTAAACAATTTAAAAATTCTGCAAATCGGACTTAACCGAATCAAGTAACAAATCGAATTAGACTGTTCGAAATAATCCAATTTTTCAGTCTAGTCTAGTTTACCAGTTTTTTTGTCCAGTCCTATTACCACACCTATGTTAATTAACCCAGCCAATAGAATAGTGCAAAGTTCATCTAGAAAATTCTTTCTTTTTTTCACCCACTAAATTACATTTAAGTATAAGGTCTATACTGTTCTTTAGCCTGAATTTGTGAATCTTTCAGTACAAGATAAGATAAATTAAGATGCAGTCTCTTAGTTTCTTCTCCCATCTTTTTAAAAATTCTCTTTTCGTATCCTTTCTACATCCCCTAATTTTACATGAGATGGTCAACTAAATGATGGCTTAAATGTTCTTCTAGATGCCCTACCTATGCATAGAAGAAAGTACTATTCAATCATCATCCAGCCTAAGTGAAGCATCATGCTTATCAGGCTTTAATGTCCTCCTAGAGGTCTGCTGGTTGCCCTCCTTTTAAGTGCGAACCACACCTGTATGAATGAATCCAATAGAATGGTGCAAAATCGATCTAAAGATTTTCTCCTTTTTCCATGAAATTGTATCAAGTATAAGGTCTATACTGTTGCTTGGCAGGAATGCCTGAGTCTTTCAGGACGAAATGAATTAAGGTGCAGTCTCCTAGTTTCTTGTCCCATCTTTTAGTATATCTCTTCTACACCCTTGGAATTTTCAACAAGTTCTTTAGTAATATATGATGTCTATGGGTGGAGAATGTTACATATTTGGGCTTTACTTTGACGACATTAAATTTTATGTTGTTTGCATTTTCTTATAGATTATCTAGTTGATCACAGTAGAGGTGTGCTAGGTATAAGGTGACTATTTACAACATTAATAGAAAAAGTGAAAATAGCAGTAGTATTTATAATTGGTGATCACCTTGAAAATGATACCAGTAAGCTGGGAATATTGTAGTTATGGTTATGATTCTGGAGATGCTAATGTGGTGGATTGTCTTAATTACTGCAGAAGCGGCTCACTATGCTAGATGCAACGGTGATAGCAATATGGTTTCTGATATGCATTTATTGTTGTTAGTTGCAAATGTGATGCAGTTTATGGTTATTGTGGTCTGTTTGATTTTTGATAACGCGGTGATAAGTGTGGTTGCATTAGCAATTATGGTAACGGTGATAGCATTTATAGCATCTTTAAGAGTTGTGGTGCCATTGTCATCATTGAAGGATGTATAGGGTTTAATATTAAGAATCTAGTCATTTTATTTTGAAAGACATCTTGAATATCATGATTTCACTGGAATCTTTAAGATCTTAAACGATATATTTCTTCTCCTTGAAAACATTACCTTTTTAAGCGGTGTTGAGTGAGAACATGTTTTAATACTTTGAAACCATTGTAATACTATTACACAATGTGGTAAATATTTAATACTTTTATTGAGGTACCCTGTAGTACTTCTGCTGCTTTTTAAGAAGTTTAACTATGTCATACACGAATCCAACTCAAATATTTTAATGAGGCTTCTTTGTAAATAGAAATATTAACAGAATACCAACGTGGCAGGCTCGAATTAAAAAAATAATGCAAGCTGATGAGGATGTCGGTAAAATAGCATTGGCAGTGCCTGTTTTAGTCTGTAAGTAACTCGACTTTCTATGGTGGTAAATTTTAGAGTTGCACAGTACTTTTGTAATGAGGCAATTTTTCGCTTCTTGTGCTTACACTCCATGCAATACAGCAAAGGCATTGGAGCTATTTTTGCAAGACCTTTGTGACCGTACTTATGAGATAACTATCCAAAGAGGAGCAAAGACTATGAATTCGTTGCATTTGTAAGTGTCACGCCTCATGTTTTTAATGAATACCTAATCTGTAATTTGTTTGTTACGTTTAATTACTTTACACACTTAGGGGCCAAATAACAAAAAGACTTTATTCTCCCCCAATTGTAGTTAGTGTTCACGCAAACTTGAGTTCTTAAAAAAAAACTTGATTTTTTTAAGGCTAATAAATAAAATATAATTACAGTATCTCCTATTACCTTAACTATGTTTCCCAACTGAAGTTTTCCCCATTTATCTGATAAGAGAAATAGATTTTATTGAAATACTACCAAAGCACAAAAATCTTCAAATAGACCACCACATACAGAGAGCTAGTACTTTTCCAACCCAGGAAACCAAAGAACCTTAACTTGGAGCCAAAATTTTAAATAATTAAAAATAAAATAAAAATTGAAGCCATATATAATTTGACAATTCAGTAACATCATGTGACCGTAAACTGCATTGTCTTCAGCACTAAAAAGCTAAGAGTATGAGTTCTCATGTAATGAGGCATTCTCTGGTTAAACTCTAATTACTAGTCGAATTAAATTACAATGTCAAAATAAGATGCCAAGACACCCATCTTATGTGCAATTGTTTTTTTAGTTAATGAGTTAACTAACTTTTGTTGCTTATTGCCTGTACCTTCTCAATTACACCAAGGACCATCTTTAACTGACTTGCACTTTCCTAAATTGTAGGAAGCATTGTGTGCAGAGTCACAATGTGTTTGATTTTCTGAGGGATGTAGTCAGCAGAGTTCCTGATTATAGTCATGGTCACTCTGATGCTGGTGGTGGTGAGGATAGAGCCTTTTCAAAGAGAAGGTACGAGAATAGCTTCGTTTTTAATTTCCTATTTCTGGTTGATCTCTTCCATCCATTGATTTCATAAAATTTTGGGGACGGTCTTGCACTTTTGGCCATCGGCTCAATGAGGAATGCTGATATATACGTTTAAGACAATGGAAATGAGATGATAGTCCTTGTAATATGTACCAAATAAATGACTTACAGTTTAAAAAGAAAACAGAAAAGGTGATCTTAATCTGCACAGAAAACTGTAACTAAATTTACATATTGACGTTTTGTTTTGCCAGGAAACCTGCCGATGATGAATGCAATCACAGTGATGAAGAATCAAGGAGAAGCAAGATGGTAAGACAGTTCAATAGAATATTTCACCATACATGGTGAGCCAACTTTTCCGTTTATTACCTTAGCCCTCCTATTAAAATATAGCACGTGGAACATTGCAAACTGTCTACGAAGTTATCAAATTTGAGGATCAAAGGTTCATTTCATTAATCATTAAACCAAAAATAAACTAAAATAAACCTATTAGATGTATGTCTTTATTATGTGAGTTACCGAAATTTGGATGGTTTGTTATGAATTATGATTGGGGTTTGTGTTCAAAGCAATTTATGGGATTTAAAACTTAGCAGTATTATGAAATGTGAAAATCAAAATGCCCTTAGGATGGCTGACTGTTTTATTTTTTGTGCAGCTTGAGATTAGCCATGGCAGCAGCAGTGGCAGAGGAAGAGGTCGGGGTAGAGGGCGAGGCCGTGGACGAGGTGCCCGAGTTGCAGAAAGAGATACATCTCATATAGACACTGAATCAGACCACAACACTTCTCTCCCAGACAGCACCAAACATAACACAAACTCCAGTATGCTAACAGATAATGCTTCTGATTCAAAGGAAAACATCAGCATATGTGAGTTAGGTGATCCTACAGTTCGAAATTTTGATCTCAACTCTGACGTGATTGAACCATCTGCTGGTAATGACAGCGTGAAGAAGACAGCAGCTGAACCAGCTGCCCAAGCACCATTAGCTGAACCGGTAGCCCAAGCACCATTAGCTGAACCAGCAGTCCATGCACCATTAGCTGAACCTTCTGAAACAAAACAAGAAGAATACCCCGGTTGGTCTCTTCCTGACATGGACCATATGGTAATCGATCCTATTCAACTTGCTAATCTCCCCACGGGATTAGACGAGGATGATGAAGATTATGATGAAGAAGGGTAAATGTACACTTAAAATCTATTTTCTTGGTGGGGGAGTTCATCAGCTCATAAAGAAAAAATTGAAAAAGATAAATCTTGTTTAGTGATGAGCTTCTTATTGGATATGGATAGTGTGCCCTAGAAGCTGTCTCTGCCCTCCTTTTATGTTGTTATTTTCCCGCCGCTCTATCATAGCAGCTGCAAACACTTTTTTCTCATAGATTTCCCTGACATATGTAGAGATGTTTGTCTCTGCACCTTAACTTCAAAACATTGTAGTAATATATTGTAGTCTTCATAAAGATGGATTGTCTTCCAAAAATCCTATTCATTTAGCGTACTTGTTTTGTTGTTGTTAGTGATTATCCATTCGCTGGCTACGTTATTTCTTTTACATTTACAAGTATGTAGCGGTTTAATGAGTCATTCTAATAGAATTTGTTTGGATTGTCAATACAAAGAACGCTAAATGTAGATTGCGTTAACAATAGATCAAAACAATCTTGGGAAATGTTAAATGCAAGTACAAATATATATTCTTAAAAAGTAAATAATTTTATATTTAAAATTATTTAATTATATATCACATCAAGATTAATGTCGCAAGAAAACTTACAATCCAAAACCAAATTTTAATTTACAATACTCTATTGATCCAAGATGGAATCTAAACAGATTAAATAAAGTTTTAATCTGCGATCTGTGTCTAGGTCAAATTATTACGAAGCTTAAATTCTTATTTATTCAAAGATCAAGTGATCAGCCCCACCACCAAACTTAAGCATCAACACCAGTATGCTTGAACTCGTGAAGCTCCTTGAAGTTCATCCATGGCTTCACCCAAACCTTGGCTTCATAAATCTTCTTCTTACCGGAATCCATGGCTTCCAGAGTCAGATGATGCATTGTCCCCGAAACTACTTGTTCTTCAGCCTTCACCAATCTCCCAAACTCTAACATCGCATTCTATATTTGTAAAAACCAAATATCAAATCAAATTGATTCTACAAAATAAAAAAAATAAAAAAAATGAAAGGAAATAAAAAGAACCTGTTTCTTGTTGTGCTCTTGGACGGCGAAACGAGCAAGGTCATCGAGTTTGAAGCTGTTCTGAGATCCCGAAGATGGATTAACTCCGCCGACTGTTGTCATTTCCGTACTGTTCTTAGGTTAATTTTTTAACGAACAAGGATCAGAAAATCACAAACTCTTGATAATTTCTTATTCGATAACCATTTATGGGTCTTAGAATTTGTTTATAATTTTTACTTTATAGATACCTTCGTTCCTGATTGGCTTGCCTTTAGTTTCGCTTTATCACAGAATCAGAAATAATATCTTTATAAATTTCTCAATACGGACGGTGTCGTTTCGTGTTTCCTAAGCTTTCCTTCCCTTTTCCTTTCTTTTGTTGGTCTTTCTTGATTTTTATTGTTTCTTTCTTTCTTTCTTTCTTAATAAAATCGGAAAAATAGATCTTGAAGCCCCTTATGTTTAGCTTTTAAATTTTTTTTAAAGGTGAATTGTAAATCATTATTTTTAAGATGCAACTAAATTTATTTTAAATTAATTATTTTAATTTAGTTTTCATTTAGATACATAAAAATTATTCAATGCCAATCATAGTAAATAAGAGGTTAATTTGTTGCCTTTAAAATAAATATTTTTATAACCATAACACACATAATATTTATATGCTAAATATTAATAAAATTTAAATAATTAATTTAAGACGAATTCCTAAGCAGTTATACATTTTAAAAAAAAAGTAAAAATTTATAGTATATTTTTTTAAAAATTGGGATTAATATATGTTTTAAAAAAAAAAAATTTAAGGTAAGGGACTAACCAAAATAAAATCCCCTGGCAAAAGAGTCTCCCTATTACAAGAAGAGAGCGAACATCGTATTCTCCTTCTTTAACCTTTCCCCCTTCTATGCTTGACTGACTTGTTTGTGTCTGTCAAAACTCAAAATCAAATAAATAAATCAGCCCTTTCGGAAACCCACATAAAGATACCATATTTCATATTTGCACAAAGAAGAAAGACACTGCCATTAATACCAAAAACCCAGAAATAATTTTCCTTGGGAGTAGAGAGAAATGGAAGAGGCAAAGGCATTAGCTCGACACCAACAGCAATTGCTCCTACAACAACAACAACACCAACAACAACAACAACAACAACACCAACAACATCAACAACATCAACAACAACAACAACAACAACAACAACAACAACAACAACAACAACAACAACAACAAACAGCTCAAGCTCAACACACCCAACAACAACAATTCATGCTTTTACAACAACTTCACAAACAACAACAAGCCCAGCAAATGGCTCAGGCCTCTGCAATTTCTCGTTTTCCTTCCAATATTGACGCTCATTTGCGTCCCCTTCGACCTCCAACTAATAACCTACAGCTTATTAATCCTAACAACCCTAACCCTAATCCTAATCCTCACCCTATCCCCAATCCCAACTCGAACCCTAAACCCAATTCGATTCCGAATCTTCATCAGCAGAATGCCAGCGGTAATAGTCAGCAGCAATCCCAACAATCATCGACTCAGCTACAACAATCACAACAACAGCAGCAGCAGCAGCAGCAACAGAAGATGATGCGACCCGTTAACCATTTGGAGCTCCAAATGGCGTATCAGGATGCTTGGCGGGTCTGCCATCCTGATTTCAAGCGACCCTTTTCATCCCTTGAAGACGCCTGCGAGAGGTATCTGATCTTTCAATTAATTCGCTTTTTCAATTTTGCTTGATAATTGTTACCCAGGTTTTAGTTAAATGCGATCAGCTTCAATTTTGCTTATTTAATTACATTCTGTAAATGGATAGTTTTTCCCCTCCAAATATGATCTGGGAGTTTACCTTTTGTGAAATACTCAAATTATACCTTTTTTTTATTGTTCTTTTATGCATTAGCGGAAGAAAAGAATAAAATATGTGGGAGATATCCCTAGGTCCTAGGATAAGAATAAAGCCTCAGATGCGGTCATATATTTCTTGAGTATTAACGCTCAAGTCTATCTTAATTTGTCATCTGTTACATGGACTTGGCATTTTGCAACCTTATTGGTGTCGAAACGAAGAAAAAGGCCTTTGTATCCATGTGTAAAATTTTAAAACTTACAAGTCCGAGCTCCTCCGGATGACACTCAACTATTTCATGTAAATAGGCTGTGCATTCTTTTATTTATGCTGCTGCGTAGATACACATCAAATTCCCAAATCTGAGTTATTTAGGTTTCTTTGAGTAATAAAAAACATGAGCATATTCTTTGGAAGACCGTTGGAGGTTTTATGTGGGTATATTTGGTAGGTGGTATCTCTCACTTCTTCCTATTCTCTGTTATTTCTGTTACATAGTATGGTGCATTTATTTTCTAATTGCTTATTGATGGCGATGAAATCCGAGATATATCAGGTTACTACCTTATCATGTGGTAGCTGATTATGAGGCGGAGGAAGATGATAGGATCCTTGACTCCGACACCACAGGCCAAATGCTATCTCGTTCTCAGCAGTGGGATCATAATATAACTGCAAAAGTTGCAGAGTTTACAGCCACATTTGAGAAGCAGGCTCTTGCATTTAATATCATATCCCATAAACGTGCTCAAGGGGAGTTTCGATCTGAAGAGAGAATGATGATAGAGCAAGCTCTATGCCAAGAGGAGAAACGGGCATACTTTGAACTGAAAACTGAGCTTGAGTTAAGAGAGAGAGCTGGGCAGGAAACTAAAATGAGAATGTCAGCCATGGCACAAGCAGAGCAAGTTCGTGCTGAATCGCAGGTGCATGCTGACATACTGTCTCGAGGACCCATAAGGGCAAGTGCATTAGGTTCCCACATCAATGATATTTCATCAATTGATCACAACATCGGGGAGCAAGATCATGGAGTTAACCCAGATGAGGTGATGAATGGATGGGGAAACAATATGCCGAGAGATGAGAAAGAACCTTCTGAAGATTTTTTGAATGATGATGAGAATGAGAATGGAGATACAGATACCCAGGAAGGATGGCGCGGAGCTGGGGAATTTGATTTAAACACTAGATAAAATGGAAGTATGAATTGAGATATATCATTCATAGGTATTTTTCTGTAATTTCCATATATTAGCTAGCACCTATGCTTGTGGTTTTAGCCAACCTCACACTCCACTGACATTATGCACAATTACAACATCATGAGCCAATATAATTATTCCCCCTCCCTTTCTTTTGCCCCCTTTACTCTATATATTTGTCAGGAAATTCAATATAGGCCAGTGTTTTGAACTAATATTTCCCAACTGCCAAGAAAACTATCTCAAGTCACATTGTGTCTTTGCTACTTAATTTTCTTAACCTTCACATCTTCACAATATTTAGATAAATAAAAGGATAAACCGATTTTTTTTTATCTATACTGCCATTAGTTACAAAAGTATCATATAACTGTGTTGCAAAACTGTGGCAGCACTACATGGTGCTTGGTACCTTTAAGCTACCCAATTGACTCATATTCTCATTCAAAATGCATCAAATACTCTATTTTAAGTAATTGTTACACATTTTGGCAAAATCTAATGATAATCTCAAATAAAAAAGAATTGAGGTAGTTAAAAGGTATCAATTATTATTAAAATTGATGAAAATATATATTAATAATTTAAATTATGATAATTAATGTGCTAAGAATCTGGCCAATTAGGATGCCACATAAGAATGAGGTAACTAAAAGGCACCGAGCCCCACACCGTGAGGTAGTAGAAAAGATTGTTTACCCTAGAATTACTTGCTCAACATTTCAAAGGAGAGGAGCTACATTCTTTAGCTAAATTGTCTACAGAACTGAAGTTGATGCATAGAACTGCATAAGTTTTCAGGAAAGAGGATTCTACTATAAAAAAAAGGACATTATAATTATCATAAAAAAAGGACATTTTAAATTTTAGCTCGAATTCATACCATCAACAACGGAAAACAATGAGGAGGTATAGGGTTCTAGGAGCTCTTCTGTTCAAAAGCTGGAATTAGATTATCATGTTAAGGTCACCAATAAAACCACAAAAACTATTCCAACCGCTGTGCAAAATCATATTATGTTTACTATACAGGATCAAGCAACTAGAGAACAAACATTTACTAGTATATATGGAAAAAATGCCCTACCATCACTAAGCAAGCTTTTACCTTTCTACCTTGACATCTAACAAAAACTAACCAAACTACTAAAAGCTAAATTAGGCAAGAAACGGAAGGATAAAAAGGATGTTTCTCTTCAATTTGGAACTAAAATCAAAGGAGCCAAACAAAGAATACACAACTATATGACCTTGCCTACAAAATATTAGGGAGCTGCAAGTCCAATCTCTGCTGCAACTCCTTTATCTTTACATAAAGTTCTTCCTTCTGCTCCTTGTAGCCCTGGAGTAAGTAGTTTTTTCCTTCTATCACCTCTTTCAATTCTCCTACTTCCCTTTTCAGCATTTCAATCCTGTCCTCCATTCTTTCTTTTGCAGGAGACCCAAACATCTCCCCATCAAGAAAACCATTTACATGACCATTTCTGGCCTCAGATGCCCAATTTGCAACATCAGATGGCTTGTCATTGGAAGGAACATGTCGTACATGGTGATTGGCAATAGCTTTCCTAAGGCTCTGAATTTCATTCTCAGAATCAAGCAAGTGCACATTTGCAGCATCAAGCTGTGGCTGCAAATGCATTGAGAGTGCCAGCTCTGCATTTAGTGAATTCTGCAACTCTGCAATCTGATCCTGCATTTCCAAGATCATTTCATCCCTTCTCTTTAATTGCTGCCTAAGTTTCTGTATTACTTCCCACTTACTAAAAATGTCAGAGCCAGATTCGGAGGCAAAGGGTGAATCAGAACAATTTGAATGATGATGAAATGGTTTTGGAAGTAACTCTGGGCGTTCGGGAGACGATGCCCAAATAACACCATTCTCTTTGCCAAACTCGAGGGCTGGAACTGTCACCAAAGGGAGAGAACCATTGGGTGCAGCAAGCATCGGCCCGTCTGGTTGGCATTTAATCTTTGTACCTTCATTCCCATTTTGAGCACATCATGTTACATGACAACGATAGAATGCAAGACATAAGCACCACAAAATATTATATATAATTTTGCAAAACGTAACTAAGAATAAGAAGTAAGAGGGTGCCCACATAGTTTCAACACCTGCCCAGACAAAGTCTTCAAATAAAACAACATTGGAATTTTCATGATTAAAACGGGAAAAGAGCTTCTTTACCTATTAAAAATGTGCATTTTAGTCCCTCATCTTTTGAAAAGTGTATTGTTAGTCTCTCAACTATTTTAAAGATACACATAAGTTCAATTTAAATAATATCAATATTATTTAAAGATAAAATTCCGCACATGCATAACATGTGAGTTAGAGTTAAGGATAACTTAGCTATTTTACACCCTTTAAAAAAACCAAAGCATTTTAAAAAAATACAAAATAAAAACCTAACCTTGCCTTAGGTACAGAACCTACCTTGCCAATTTCTCTCTTTGTTTCTCAATCCTACATTTCACAATTTCTACGCATTCTAATCAAACTCTTTAACAAGATGGTGGAAACTGATGCCCCACCTATATATGGTAAGCTCTTTATTTATATGGGTTTTCATATCCCTGATTCGGCTTCGTAGTGAAAATATTGGGTAAAGGAAATATACTTTGCATCAACCATGGTAGTTGAATGGCACATGATACTGGGTGAAGGAAAGATAAAAAAGGAGGTATTGTTTTGTATTTTTCTTATTATATTTCCCAAGCCGACAATAGATATAATACATATATATTTTCTATTTTGCTAAATGACAGTGGAGATAACATTAATTTTAATCATAGTGGCAAATAATTTTTTAGTATATTTTACAGCATCGACTTTCCATTGAAACTAAACTGATTTTAATAATATTAAATATTAAAACTGAACTGATTTTTTAATTTAATTTTCATTGAAATTAAACTGATTTTAATTTTATTTTTATTGAAACTAAACTGATTTTAATTTGATTTTTATTGAAACTAAATAGAATTTTTTTTTCTCGCTAAACAAAATAATAATAGTAACTTGTTGGGCATTAAAAAAAATCAAAAAATAAATGACAAGGGAGGTGAAAGTAGACCGATATAAGAAAATAAAAAAGAATAAAAAAAAGTGTCTAAGGGAGACGAAAAAGGCTGTGAAATAGAAAAAAAGTTCATTTTTGTTAATGATATATACCTCTATTTATAATATCACATGATTTACGCATGCTTAAAATTGAACTTATCTGAACCTTATATATAGTTACAGTACTTACAATGCATCTTTTAAAAAAAATCAGGGACTAAAGTGAACTTTTTTAAAAACTAAGGGAACCAGCTTCAGACCTGATTAAAACTACAGTATATCTACGGCCAAAGTAATCAGGTTTTACAAGCAAAACATAATGAGCATTGTACTTTCAAGAAATGAAGCTGCCTGGGTTCCAACACCCGATCTACAAAAGAGAATAATACAAACTAGTCATAAGAGATTACAACGCTGTTTCAAATTACAACACCCGGCCAAAGGATTCTGTTTCAAATTCGAACGAAGAAAGAAAAAAAAAAGAAAAATTCTTTATTACATATTACAAATTTTTTTGATATATAAGATATACGAGATGCATTATTTTGATTTATTACTTGTTTTGTTAATGAATTGAATTAAGTTGATTTCCATATGCATAAAAAAAACAAAAAAAATTATTGTTGCATGTACGTTTTCTTTTGGCTCAAATGAGCATTCTGAAGAAACTTCAATCAATATAAGCACAAACTACTGCGTGAAAATTTCCAGTTCAGGGCATTTTATCCAGAATACAAACTATTCATGGTAGGCATTTATCCAGTTTAGGACTTATTTTCTAAAGGGCTCACTTGCTAAATGAATTTTTATACTTGCCAGCCAAATAAATAAAACCCACTTCCAGCCACCTTCTAGTACTGTTGGTAAAGATTTAACGTTTCTTTAGGGAATTCCCTAGTTCAAAACCCCTAGTTCGAATCCCTTCCCATAAAATATTAAAAATGAACAAATAAAATAAAACCCACAGTACCCACTTAACAAATTCAAAAGTTCACCTACTTATTTAACAGAAACATATGGATGAACTCGTTAACTGAGAGATCCATCAAAGAGCATACTTCCAGTAGAAATAAAGTTACCATAGTAAGCAATAAATCTGGCATCAAAAGATATGCACGTACAATTTCGTAAAAAGTTAATCAACACAAGCAAATACTAATCAGATCTTAACATAAAGATATAACAAAATAATAAGGTAATAATTAATACCTGACATGCATTTAAAGAAATTGCCATCATTTTTTGTGGAGGAGTATACATTTGAATGTGATCGGCATTCAGCAGATCTTTGTCTATCAGATGATTTTCCACTTCCTGTATTAATGAACAACTCCAAAAGTTAGGAGGCACTCTTAAACACAATTTTGCAACACATGGATTTCTATAAATTCCAAACCATTACTATTGTTCCCCTGCTTCTTTGAGTCAAGAACCTGCTTCAGCTTGAAACCAAGACGAATAGATAACATGCTTAACAAGGCACCACCAACAATTAGAACCCAATTTGTGCCTTCAGCCTGAAAAGGTTTAGACTTCAGAGCTCTAGGCGATCCGGTTGTTTTAGGCTTCATTTTAAAGGATGATTGCGTTTTGAAGGAAACAATCCAGAGTCATCTGAAAGTGGCTTACAACGACAATGTACCCCAGTTCCATTGTTATCTACATGACAGGGATATTTGGTGAAACCTGCACCAGGAAAGGAAAAACACAATTGATTTACCAATAAATCTCTTTGGGAGATAAATGTTTCTGTGAGTTGAAGAGTGACAAAGATAGATCAATACAAAAAATAAGTTCCAATATGATAAAGAGGTCAGGTTCAAATGAAAAATGTAAGTTTTGTGTTTTTTATCCAAAATTATTTCTCCAAGTCCAAGAACTCTGATTTTTATGATTTGAAATCTGTTTTCCAAAAGAAATTTAAAAAACTTGCATAAATATTCAAAAACAAAGAAAATAATTTTGTTTTCAAATTCAAAATTGTTTTCAGAAAAAAAGATATTTGAATATGGTACCAAACGTATCCTAAGCTAATTAATGAACAGGCAAAGTTCTGCATCCACAACATAAATACTTCAATCCCTTCAGAAACACTCAAACACACAAAACACAGAAGGTTCTTCCAATTTTTTTGGAGTTAGGGTTATAATCTCATGGATAAACATACTGGTCAAGTAAATATTAATTATTAGCAGGCAGGAAAGAAGGATGCTATCTCAAGTCTTTCACATTGAACAGCTAGAAGATGGAATAGATCTCCTGAAGGTCACAGCCTTCTAGTAATTCAAGTAATGCCAAAAGCTGATTCTCAGCTAGAAACTGTGTTAACTTCATCCCCACTTTCGAAATTGTAATACCTAGATGTAGAAAATCAGCACTACAAAAAAGTTAAAACCCACTTCAAGTTTACAAAAGTGCCAATACCAAATTGCAAAAAGATTGCTAACAGCTTCCATACGAACAATAATTACCTTAAGAAACAGCATACTCATTTTCACATCTTATTTACACTTTATTTAGCTACACATTACAATTATAATGCTCGTAGTTGTAGGAGATAAGGATATAAGTTTCTCACACAACAAAAATCAAAGGTCAAAAGAATTCTTGAAAACAACCCTTAAGCATCGATTCTAAAACCTCTCCAAAAGTTCAAAACAACAAACTCTCAAATACTAATGCAACTTACTATTCTGCAAATTAAAGTTTGACTTAAACAAATAAGAATTGATAAAATAAAGGTGACGTGTATATAAACCCGCTCACAACACTACAAACCAGAAATGAACAAAAATTGTTCATATCAATAAGTAAATTACATTACACATTAAATCCACGACTCTAAACAATGATCCCAAAAATCCAAAATTCATGCAAACTAAAGGACAAAGCAAAGTGAAATGATGAAACAGATTTGGCGCACAATTATCCAAAGAAAGCTAGTAGCACCGAAACAGGAAATGAAGGGGAAAAATACACAAAACGACGAAAATGTAAAGGTTAATCCGTTAAGCAATGAAGTCGTGGAAGCAAAAGAAACAAACATGGTAGTTCAATTGAATAACAAATAACATCCACTGGCCTAGGGTTTCTGATTTCGTCCGTATCTTTCTCTGTGAGCTTGCTCGTTCACTCCGAATGCTTTATCTTTCTCTCTCTAAAGAAACCAGAATGAGTGAGTATGTGAGGGAGAGTGAGACACTAAGAAATGGGGGTTTTAGGATTTGGCGGTACGCAGGTTTCTGCTTCCACGAATTTAGATTTTTATATTCAATTTATAAAATAATATCTTTAAAATTTATAACAACCAATATATTATATAATAATATTAAATAAATTTAAATTAAATGAATAATTATATTTAACTTAAGAATAATTTTTTTAATAATTAAAATATACAGCTAGATAAATATTAATTTTGAAGTTATAAATTTTAAAGAATATTATTTTTGTTATTTTTTTAATAATTTTTTTATTATAATTGATATATATATATATATATATATATTTAATTAATTAATATATTATAAATTAATTATTCATATTAACAAGTTATCCTACGATTTATTTACCATCTCCGAAAACTAGCTTTAGATTGATTGAAATCTAATTGAAAAAAAAAAATGATCCGTTTACGGCACGGAAGAGAACGTTTGAAATCTAATAAAAAAAACTATTCATATTAAAAAGATTCTTTTTTTCTTCTTTTTGACTAGTTTTATATCGACACGAATTAAATGATTAAATTTAATTGAAAAAATTAAATAATTAAGTATATAATTAATAAAAATTAATTATTTAACCATAAATAAATTTATGATGAAAATTTTAAAATAAATAATTACTAATAATGATATAAATTTATGTAAGCCATTTTAATTAGATGTGTTTTGAAATAATTGTGAAAGAAATAAAAAAATTCAAAGGAAATTTTTTAAACAAATATATTTACGCATTTTTTTTAAAATATTAAAATATGAAATAATTTTGGCCTTAAAATGTTTTTTGAATCTTGTTAAAAATAATAAATTTTAATATGTATGAAAAATATAAGTTTTAAAATAAACTTCAAAGAAATATAAAAATTACACCAAATAAGTTTACTAAAAATCAATTCTCAATTTTATAAAAAATATAGAATTAACAAATAATTTTCTTTAAAAAATTAATTTTCAAAATAAGTAAAAATAATTTGACAATGAAATTAAAAGCAACAGAGGAAACAAATAACATAAAATAAATATTGTATTTATATATACCGCACTTAATTTATATAAGATATTAAAATTTGATATCTAAGATTCAAATTCACTTAATATAGTATCTAATGTTATTAAATTTGATAAATTTAATCTAAAATTTTAATTCTATTAAATTAATTTAATGGTGTTATCTTTAACTATTTTATAATTAAAAAATTAATGATAATATAATTTTACATTTTAAAATAAAGGAGACCAAATAAAATAAAAAGTGAAAGGCAAGTCATGGACAATTTTAACTTAGTTAAATCAATTTGTTAAGAATTAAAATTTTGGACTATTTGTCAAATGATTAAATTGGGTGAATTGAAATTTTATATATGAGATTGTAATGTCTTAAATAGGTTTTACATAAAATGTTTGAAAAAATAAAAGTTTTATATTGATAAAAAATAATATTATGATAAAATTTATCAAAAATATTAGGGTATTCACCCATGAGTTAACCTTTTAAGAGATAAAAATCTATAATTTTTATGAACATTAATATAATATTAAAATCTCATTTGATCAATAATCCATGAAAAAAACTAATAGATCTCCTAAAAAGATAATAATTGTTAGAAAAAAATAAAATAATTAAAATAAAAATATAATATAATAAAATATGATGAAAATGTTAAGTATTTGGCCAAACAATACATACTTTGAATGAGTATGTTAAAAAAAATAAAATTTCACCTTCATAAAAGATAATATTATGATAGAGTTGGTAAGGAACAAGGATATCTTTGCCCATTTGGTTTTTATAGATTTTTACAAGATCAAATTATAATATCTTAAATAAGTTAGTCACAAAATGGTATAATAAACCAAAGAAAATATTATTGCAAAACAATTATGTTATAACTAACTCTCTCATTTTATATAAATTATAAATCGATAAAAAATCATTTTACTTCTAAAAAATGAATTAAAATGTCAAATAAATACACCATCACCAATTCTCCTTTATATATATACTTCCAGATTATAAGTTTACAATAGTCTTACGATGAAATCAATTATTTATTATTGATGTTGATTTTTGTTAACATCAAATATGATTGTTTTCAATGGATCTAGAAGATATAACGTTTAATCCCTCCAATATTTTAATCAATGATAAGATTTGATCAAAGTATAAAAGATCTATGTTTCACTCTCCCATGAATAAGAAATAAAATATTTATGATTGTCATTCTCTATTGTAAGATCTTACTTATGAATTTATTAATTAATTGAAATTAAATTAAATACTTAAAAATATATTTAATTATAAATTAATAATATTTTAAATCTCTATTTATACTTAAGAATATATTTATCAATTGATTAATTTCAAGTCTAGTCAAGGAAAATATTAATTAATTGAAGATATTTATTTATATATATTTTTTAATTTTTTAATTAATAAATTTTAAGTCTAATATAAGAAGTCAATAATTAATTTAGAATTGTGTAGACTCATTCTGATTATGGGGTTCGTTTATTTAAAAAAAATCAAAAAATCAAACTTGTTATTTGAATCATTTAATTTTACGAAGGCTTATGTTCGTTAAAATCTCATATTCGTTCATTATTTTTAGTTTGGCTATAATTTAGTTTACTTGCGATTTTACAATTCTTTTCTACCAACTGATGCTTGATGAAATGTTTAGGATTTTTTTCTTAACTAATTTAGAAAATAATTTAACTTTTTAAAATAACCTATCAAGTTTTTTAGAGATGAGCTTTAGGGTAACTTATAATTAGTTTGTTAGTGATTTATGCACTTGTGAGCAATTAAAATTTATGCATCAAGCCTACTTCTTTTCCCACACAAGAAATGATCAATTGAGATAATGGTGTAGCACTAAGTAGGCGACAACCTTGATCCTAGATTACATTCGATGTAGGTACCAAAGGGGTTTTAGGCCCACTTCCTTTCCCACACAAAAAGTGATCCGTTTAGACAACAGTGTAATGTCAAGTAGGCCACTGTATTGATCCTAAATTACAATCACTATAAGTACCAGAGGTTGATCCTAAATTACAATCACTATAAGTTCCAGAGGGATTTTCTGCCTGTCAAGAGTAGGTCACTGACTTGATCCTAGATTATAATCATTGTGGGTGCAAAGTGGGTTTTGGGCATGCTTCATTTTCTACATAGGAAGTGATCTGACATAATGGTCTAACGAAGCCAATCAAGCCAGCCTAGATCTTGGATTGTAGTCGTTGTGGGTATCGAAAGGGTTTTGGGCCCGATTCCTTTTGCACAAAATGATTTTATATAATGAGTCTCCATAGGATATTGGCCACTGCATGGATTTTCCCGAACGTATACTCTTCGTGATCTAGTGCAAGATTGAGTGATGTCATGCACTTAGGTTGGTGTTAAGCACTTTGGATAAAGAGCATAAATATTGGAGGTAAATATTAGAGTGACTACATAAGTGTTAAGATGGATGCATTGTTTGTTCTGCTCATCCGAAGATGAAGTGGCTTACAGCTCCCAAAGTGATAAATGGTAGCTTAGAAAGTGATAATCTTAAGCTGATATTGCCTTTTAACCTTCCAAAATGTGTTCCTACAATATTTTTATGGGTGATGAGATTTTGGATCTTTTTCATTCCGAGAACCTCTAGAATAGGTTGTGTAGTGAATACTTGTTTTTGTATTCTACTTTTACTCGTGGATTTTTTTTTTGAAGTTTTTCCCTAATTGATGGTAGCTATAACTGAATGAGTGAGTAGTTATTCTAGTTATGGAACTTTGGTTGCCTAAGACATTAAGAGGATGTGCTCTTGAGACAATGAATGCTCATATTTGTAGGATGAGTGTTTTCAGATCTAGGATTCTTAATCATTAGTAAAGCAATCTCTTTATTTGTTGGTGAGATGAAGTTAAGTTACTTGTTGTTTATCTTTTAATCAACAATTGGTTTGTACAAGAATATGACAACTATTCATTTAGAGCTTTGCAATTTGACAACTATTCATTTAGAGCTTTGCAATTTAGTGTGTTTAACTTGAAGAAATTCAGGGATGGGTGACCTTTTTAGAAAGTGCTTCATCTTCCAATTTTTATGTTATCTCTATTCTGGATGCAATATTGGTCACGTCTTTGGAGTCCTAACAAGAAGTTGCTCCTAGTATGGCGTAACCTAGACTTCTTATCCTTGGGCGAAGAACCCAGACATCACTTTATGGAAATTAATGTATATGTCTCATAATGTGTGACTTGTATCCACAGTCATCAAGTGGCTTGGATCAAATGATGGAAAGCTAGGTGATGCGATTTGGAAGGCAGCTTATGTGAGTAGCACAACCTAAAAGGTATCAATTCATCAAGTTTGACTTGACCTAAGTGGTAGTATCCTGGATTGTGTGGCCTAAAATGTGATGTTCTCGAAAGCATAACCTTAGAGACAACGTTCTAGACAACATAGCCCCCTAGTGTGCAATTTGACTAGCTAAGGTCTAATCTTCTTTCATGTGTGAATCTCTATTTTCTTGGAGCAATGTCAATCTAACAATCGTAGTTATGAACATCTATCTCAAGATCAATAACATAGTTGGTATGGCTATTCTAAAGCGATTGCATCAGTTATCTAACTTTGGGGTGGTTTCTTAAGGCGAGCCATGCAAATATAGTTTAAATGCACATGCTTGCACTGATGGAAATCATTAGGAGATGATTGATATCTTTGCTTTTTGGAGTTATAGAAACTTAATGCTAGTTGATATTTGGTAAACTAGGTTGGTCAGCGTCGTTGGTCTACGTAGATGCTTTATCTGGCTACTTTACCTAGAGACTGGTCCAACTGACTATTTTTCTTGGTCGACTATCTCATTATACTCCATGTTAGAGTGCATATTTTAGGTTGATGATTTGATGACTATTCTAGGTGGCTTATACTAAGGAAGGCTTATCAAGCTCTTCTTGGATAACTTTATATGGTTCCTTTCCTAACAAGATGAGAATTTTGGTATTCTCAACTGGCTTAGTGACCGAAGCATGACTTAGCTTAAGATCCAGCTTCTGCTTAAGTGTTTTTGGGAGTTCCCCATCGGGGTCTACTACCTAATTTTAGATATGAAATGTTAGAGCTAGTGATCCAAAATAAGCAATTGAGCTCCATCTAAATGTACTTATTCTCTTAGAGCACGTTGAGGACAGAGCACTGATCCTGAGTGCTAATTGGGTCATAAACTTTTTGAGATAGTAAGATGTCATCATAAACATGTTAGGAACTCATCCTAGTGACTTAATGGATTAAAGGCGTTGCTAGAGGAGAATTGAATGAAGAACATGAAGAACACTTTGAATATTATTAAGTTTTCACTAGTTTAATCAATTGAATGCCAAATTTATTTCCCATAAATAGTACCAGATGTTAAAGTCAATTTTGTTAGTCTGTATTTTTTGAACAAGTATACCTACTAGTCACTAAAAACCAAGTCAAAAGGGACAGTATCAGTGTGTATCATATTCGCTTCGATACCTAAGTCAATTTCTGAAAAAAAAAGTTCAGATGAGAGAGAATTTGAGTAGTGAGCTTATGCAGGCGTGCCTTTTTGTTTATAATTTTTTTTAATTTTAATGAATAGTATAATCGTAACTAATTATTATCGATTAATTAATATTTAAATATTAATAACATTTCATAAATATAAATTGAATTATTAATATTTATTTTAAATTAAATAGTAAAAGATATACTTAATTGTGCACGAGACTCACATATTTTTTTAAGTTCAATCTAGAATATTATCTGGCATATTCTATGACACAACTATTGACTAATTTTGGTCTCTCAAAACTTCTTTAATGTATTTGAAAAAATTAACTTTTCATCTTTTTTATACTCTTATTATATATTTATTAATGAAATCTATCATTTCTATTTCCTTTCCCCCTAAATTCTGTTAAATATATATTAATTATTTATCTTGTTATCTTCAATAGGATAATAGTTGAAAATATTGAGATTAGTATACCTAAATTTATGAATTGATATATTAAAAAAATTATTTTAAAAAAAATTATAAAAAAATTCTATACTTTATTATTTTATTTTACTTTTTAAAAGTGTAAGTTTCTTGGTACAATTTATTTAAAATAAATAAAATTAAATTTTATTCAAATTTAATTTAGGTGAGTTAAGTGTCTTGAAGCTGGATAATTTTTCTTTGCTTAACGGTATATTCACACGTGACTAAAATTTGCAAGAGGTAGCTACATGCATGATGCATGTTACATTGTTACTTTTAACGCATGTTACAGTCGTACCCTCAAAATATATCATATCTAATCACAAACAAACAGCTTTTATATATATATATGTCCCTTTCTTTTATGAAATATATTTTGGAAAACAATTCCAGAAATAGATTAAAAAGAAACGTAGAGCTCAAAAAAATTTAAGTATGGCAATGTGCTATTTTGTCCTACTATCAAATATCATTAGAGCTGGCATACTTGCATGTTTTTGTACCCATTATTATCCAAGCTCTCTGTCAATGCCAACTCAAATTGCCCAATTCTTTGATGACATAAGTACAGAATTATTCATCCAAAAATTATTAGTAATTATATACCTAAGAAACCATTACAAATTCTGTACTACCACTAAATACACACCAGAGTTACCGAAATAAAGTGCAAAAAATTGTATTATATTTTTTCATCTCCAATTTATTATGGTAAATAAAGGGAGAATCAAACAAACAAGAGGCAATACCCTGCTTAAGAAGAGAGACAGCTAGGAACTCATAAAAAGCTTCAAATTACCGATCAAGATCAAAACATGGGTTTAATTTTCCCATGAACACACAATGGTTGAATAAATTATGAATAATAGGCTTTATTACATATTAAGCTGAAGATTACACTGAATATTACACCAAGTCCTGCTGCTAAACAAATAAACAGTGAACATTCATATAATAAGGCATAGAGATGTATGCCTGTAACGCCTAAATTACAACTAGGCTTAGATCATTACCACATGTAGAACTAATCTGATATGAGTTAATTAAAAAAATAAAACCAAAAAATTGGTACAAAGAATGGATGAAAGTAAATGGTACTTGAAAGCTTCGATTCTCCTTAGTTTTCAATTTGTTTCTTGGATTCCTGTAAATATTCCTCCATTTCCTTCAACCACAAATCAGCAAAATCACAATTTTTCCAAGCATCAAACCAGGGTCCACCACGAGTGTAATGTATGGCCTTAGGACAAGTGGTAGGATCACCTTCAACAACCTTGTTATGCCCTTCAAGGAAATTCCAGACAAATGGGATGGACCCAATTTCATCATCTTCAAGCCACTGAAACCTGTGGAGGAAAGCACCTGTTTCGGTATTCACCGTCTCCGGTGTTAAGACTCGATTTTTGGGATGACCACAATTGTACAACACCATGGAAGACCAATTCTTCCTTGGATAAACTGTTTGAACCGCACCATCCATTTTGGTAGTCTCTTTTGGGGTATAATCATGTTGAACACACATTATAGCATATTTATCATCAATTAAGTCACTCAATTCCTTTATATCAGCAAGGTAAAGAAAATCACAATCCACAAACATTGCCCAACCTTCATAGTTGGCCAAAGATGGTGTCAGAAAACGAGTGAAGGAAAATTCAGTGCTTTCTAATTTACCCCTTTCACGCCAATAAAGACCACTCTGTCTCAAATCAGATTGTTTAATTGGAGTAATTTCAACGGGGAATGAAGCCCTCTTCAAGACTGAATGGCGACAGACCTCGTAGGCAATATCCTCACTAGGATCATAACCCACAAAGATCTTGAAGGGCTTCTTTATATTGACCTCTCCATTCCCATTACTCAAATTATGAACCTTCCCATCATTCAAACTCATCATGATATTAAAAATGGTGGGAATTAGACAACCTGTTCAAAAATGAAAATTCTAATAATTAAATGAACAACTGGACGCTAGATCTCGCATTCTTGTATTATTAATAATAAGAAATAAAAAGTAATTCTTCGATGTTTTTTCGATCCCAATTAGCATAATGACAAGATCAAAGATTCAGCTTTCTAGAAACTGATATCTAGTTTGTTTTTACAAACATAAAAAATGCAAGGTGAGATCTGAAAACTAAAGAAGTATCATAATCCATAAATTGAAAACAGAGAAGATCAGGAAACAATAAGTAACCCAAAAATCAAAAGAGAAAAGAACCAAAGAAACCGATAAGAAAATCCAGAAAGACCACCGACAATTTTAGAGAGAATAATACCTGAGAAAAAAAATGGGGGAAGAATCTTCAATGGCTGAGAATCAGATCTTGCAGAAGAAGAAAGGACCGTGAAACTCGTTAGTATTGATAGAGGTTTGGGGCAATCAAATCTTCAATGGCTGAGAAGAAGATCGAGAGGGAAATTGAGTGAAGAAGCGAGAATTGAGCAATGACACAATCACTACATTTGGGGTACCTCTTATTTATAGTTGGTGTTAATGTCTTTTTCTTAATTAATGTTGCTGTTAATATATATATATATATATAAGATTGCATATTTTTTTAAGAGAAAATTAATACAAGAATCATTAAAAATTTATCATTTCAATATTTTAATCACGTTTACAGGAGATATATAATTTATATGATTTTAAAATTAATCTATTTTAGTTATATAATTTTATAACTACGTAATTAAAATATATTTTTTCTTCGTAAAAAATAAAACTTAATAAGTTATTTTATTAAAGTTTTTAAAATTTAAAAATTAAATAATTTATATATCTTTTAAAATTAGGTGATTGAAATATAATATAAATAAAATAATTTTAATAATAATTTTTTTAAAATGTTTTAATTATGTAATTTAAAGAAATAAATACTATTAAATTATTTTAAATATTTACAGTAAAAAACAAGTTACCTATTTATTAAATAGTTGTATTTTTTAATACAATTTATTATATTTATATTTTATTTAATCAATTTAAAATATCATCTTCATTATATTTTATAATTTTAGTATTAATAATCATAAAATTATTAAAAATAAATATTTTTAATGTTTTATATTTCTAACTCAACAAATATGTTTTAAAATAATTATCCAAAATCATTAAAATTAAAAAACCTTACAATTTTTGATGTTTTTTAATTAAAAAATATGTTACTGAGTTATTTATGTTCCAAATATTGATTAATTATTAAAATAAATATTTTAATTATATAAAAAATTAATTTTTCACTAGAATACTGTGATTATATGAAATCAAAAAATAAGAAATTATTAATTCATAAAAATAGATCTAACATAATGATAAATGCAAGTTAGCACGACAAGAAAATATGAAAAACCTACTACTTTATATCTCTTGAATTTAAAATAAATTATAAATAATAAAATATAATTAATAAATTAAATTAAATTTATATAATTATATTTAAAAAATAATATTACATATAATATTTAATAAGACATTCTTTTATTATAATCTCTATCTTGTATTACTAAGAGTGAAATATTAAATGTGTTTAAATTTTATAAAAAAAAGTTATTATATTAATTTTATTATATATCTTAATTATACATTTATACCTGAAATTATCCCATAATCTTATATATCAATAATCCCAAATATTTCACGATCACCAAATAATGCCATTGATTGACATGTGTACTATCCACATCATATGAGCTGGATTACCGCGTCTACTATCTGTATGATGTGTCAACCTTTTAATGTTAGCCTTTACTGGTTAAAGAGGCTGATTTAACAGGAAACCAATGGTCCAATAGCAGCCCACTGGAATTCATTTTGTTATTATTTTTATGGGACGTGAATACCTTTCACAAAGTAAAATACACAAAATAAATATTTATAATTGATTTGCCTTCGACATAAGTTTAATTTCATTATAATTATATAAATATTTATATATATTTAATTAGCTATCATTAACACACTCAACGATTTTATAAACTAACATTTTAAAGTTTTGATTGCTTACTCTATATTATTTTTCAATTTAATATTTTATCAGATTAATTGATCCAATAACATATTTTAAAAAATATAATCTATTATATTCATTTGATGTTATTAATGTAAAAAACTTAAAATACTCTACAAAAGTATTTGTTATTATCTATGATTGTTTAAAAAGATATAAATGAATCTTTCGTATCAAATAAGATATATACATTTTGATAAATTTTTATAGATACGTGCATAAAAGAAATACACAAAGTTATTCACAATATTATATAAATAGATAAAATAAAACTTTAAGTTTATAAATAAAATATTATTTATAAATAAAAATAATGACAAATCATTATAAATAATAACTGCATTTAATGCATTAATGATTGAGAATATGAAGATGTATCATCAATCATGTCATTAAAAACTATCGATAAAAAACGAAAAAAAAGAACAATGATAAAGAACTCACATATTTAATTGATAGCTCACGTCAAACAAATATAAGACTTAAATTCAAATACTAAAAGTATAAAATAAGATAAAATTTATTAAAATAAGATAAATAGTAATTTCTTACTAACATAATTGCTTATCATATAAAAAGATATCTCATTTTCATTAGTTTAACACACACTTTCAACAATAGCTAATACTCTACTATAAGAAACTATTTATCATGCAATTATATTTTTAAAAATTATGAACGGTTAAGAATTTTTTAAAGATTTGTAATTAACTTTAAGAATTGTAATAATTATACATAGTATGAATAAAATAGAGTACAATAACTCTTTTTTTATTCTCTAATAAACCTTTATTAGACACCAGAATATGTATGAATATAAGAGATTTGTCATTACCAGGAGGATATTGAAGCTAAAATAAGCCAAGACATACTAAGTGTAACAAAATGATACAAACGAAAGAAAAAAATTATGATAAACCCATTAAATTTAGGTATCGTAATTATAATTTCAAGTCAATTAAAGATCTTGAATAATTAAATATTTAATAAGTTTGATCACTAAAATATTTGATATAAAGATACAAAAATGTGAATTAGTTATTTAGGAAAGTAATCATCTTTTTAACGTAAATGATACTCATACAATAAGCATAAAAGATTTCATGACTTACAATTCCAATGGTCAAAATGATAAACCAAACATATGAAATTATAATTTGTCAAAAACATGAAATTATTGATCATATTTCATTCACTTTTATTACACTCAAATATATAAATATGTTAATAATGTATTTAAAATTTTAAATTTATAAACATTTGATATAAATATATTAAAATTTATAAACATATTTATAATAAATATGTCTACTATTTTAAAATTTTAAATAAGTTATAAATATATTTATAATTTTATAAACCTTATGAATATATTTGTAATTTTATAAACATTATGAATATATTTGTAATGAAATCAATATGTTAGAACGTAAAAGATTATTAACTAAAAATCTAATATCTTTACGGACATATTCAAACATTTATTAAAATTTAAATATGAACCTAATGTATTTAAAAATATAAATTTATAAACATATTTGATATAAATATGTTAAAATTTATAAATATTATTGATATATTTATAATAAATATATCTATAATTTTAAAATTGTAAATAATAAATTTATTAAAAGAAAACTAATATCTTTAACAACGTAACAGTTAACTCTAACTTCAAAAAAAATTGTAATGCGTTCAATTTCGGGGTTAATTATTGCTCAAATTTCATGTGACACCCTGATCCATCTTGGAAAATATCACCCATAATTTACAAAAAATGTTACGAGAAAATATGCTACTTACTTTTTTAATTATTAAATATTTCATTAATTATTAAAAATATCACATAATTTAATAAAAAAAGCTACTATCATTACTAATAAAAAAAAGATAAAATATGGGGATGTAATTCCACTATAGACATACAAATACCCCATTCATTATAATCAAACCATACAATAATTATAAACTATAGTGCCCCAAATTATAACTTGTAAATTTAATAAATAAAACAATTCCAAACGCTAGTTTGCCAACTTTACTATGTATTTCCACAATTTTGAAAGTAGTTAATAATTGCTTACAATATTTAATTAGTATTAAAATTTACCATGAATCAAAGTTATTCACGAGAAAAGTCCTTAAGTTACCATAACGAATCCACTTGATACAGTGTCATCAAATGCCCCACAATTATACCAATTAAATATTGCATATGTTTCAATTTGCCAACCTACATATCTATCATGAATTTTGAACAGATACCTGTATTCATGACAAATGCCTACACACCACAATCCTTTAATTTTCTTACTATCAACAAACATTAACACAAAATGAAGAACACATTCATTTAATGTCCATTTGAATGTACTTATTAAACCTACAAGTGACTTAAAGATTAAGTGGTTTCAAGAAAAAAAATTGATCTTGCTGTCTTCGAGAAACTACTATTAGTCTTTCAAAGAAAACCCAGTAATTAATAGAAAGCAAATGCATCTTAAGATAACAATTTCAAATCTTCTCCATCACTTGACAACCTAAACATGTAAAAGACAAACTAGCCCTTAAAAAAAGGAAGGACAGTTAATAATTTGATAATTCTTGGCAAGATTATAAAATATAAAGACAGAAATCATCCCTAATACTACCAGAAGAATCTAGCATTAAAGCACTTTCTTTTAGGCGTTACTAACGCTCACGTGCTTCATGACTATTAATATTATTAATTAATTAATAAAAAAATAAGTTAAAGATAATTAATTGAAAAAAATTAATCGTTTATTTTACTTAAAATAAATAAGTATAATATAAAAAATTATCAATATTTTAATGACTAATAATTTATTATTTAATTGATAAAAATATATATTATAAAGTTTTTCAATATTTTAACTAATAATAATTTATTAATTAATTGATAAAAATATATAATAATTAATAAAAAATGATAATTATTTATGTTACTAAAAATAAATAACATTGTAAAAAAAGAAAATAATTATCAATATTTTAGTCATTAATAACCAAGGACAATAGCAATAATTGCTATAAAATATGCGGGTAATTTTGACTAAAAATTTAGTGTTACTTAGATTTTTATAGATAGTATAGATTTTTTCTTTTATAAATATAATAAAGAAGATATATTCATTTAGCCAGAATTGCTTATGTTTGAGACTTCCCTTGAGAAAATTGTTTATGTTCAACGCAACTGCAAACCGATTCTTGTAATATTACTGCTTCACTTGTTAATTTTGAGGAAATAATACTACAAAACCCCGAGGTTTTCTGTTTTCCAAAACAGTAAAAAGAACCCCTCAATTTTGAAAAATAGCCAAACAATTTTGAAAAGAAACCCTTAAAGTTATTTGTAAATGACTCCTATTATTTGTTGGTCTTAGATACTTGTACTCCTATGACTTTTTAATTATTCTTAAATGTTTATTCATAATCCTAATTTGTTAATTAATAAACATAGTTCAACTTCATTACATAATTCAGCATAGAAACTAGAAAGTGGGGTAAATAAAAGAATAAAAGACAAGGTATAAAGGAAAAATATATATATTTAATAATTAAAATATATAGTTTAAATATATATAATATACAAAGATTAAAATAACATTAAATCTAATCGGTTCAATGTTTAGTATTTAAAATCTAGAATTTAATGTTTAGGGTTTAGGAAATGATAAATGAATATTATTAGTAAGTCAATATTTTTCTTTTCGTTTAAAATATCGTATCTTCTAATTATTGAATCCTATTTTTATCTATTTTGTTATTGGTGCAGATAACACTTACATCAGTCACAAACTTGTAAATAAATCGATAAAACTTACAAACCATAGTTAGAAGCCTTCTTACAGCCCAAAGGCAACCGCTTCTTACAGCCCAAAGGCCACTCTCTGAACATAATCAGGTCTTCTTTTACTGGGCATCCGAATAAGGCCTGTAATCTGCAATTCTGTAACTGCACTGCAAAATCGTGCTCTGAAAAGAACTATGTCAAGGACATTCAGTGAACGGACTCATTCAGTTGGGAAAATAGTATCAGTGTATGATAACTGATATGGTACAAAGATATTCACATCTCTTGCCCTGTATATCAATTGAGACAAATCAACTCACTCAAAATGAAGATACAAGAAACACCGAAGAAAAAAGATAAGGATACTGAATTGAAGCATCACTCTTGTTTTCAGATTCATTTGCTTCCTTTTTCCTCTTTGGTTGTGGGGATTGCTTCAGCTTGCGTTTCCCTTTAGTAGTAGGGCACATAATAACTGTTTTAAAAGACTGGAACCAATCATGGAGATTGATGACATCACCGTGCTCCTGAGCCAATATGTACCTAACACATGAAATAACACACAAAAATGTTGTTTCATAAACATAACTTTGAAAAGGGGGCAGGGAGGAGGTAAACATATATAATGAACCCAAAAAGGAATTCAGCATCCCAAAATATATTATCTCCCCTGTTTTGCATCAGAATTTTTTTCTTTTTTGACAAACTCTATAACTATTGCAACTAACATATATAATCTCACCTGAGTTGGATCAGAATATTTTTCTGACAAACTCTGTAACTGTTGCAACTAAGAAAGTAAAAGAAGTTTGATGTGTTAATCAGAATTATTTTCACTGATTCAAATAACATACCAAAGACATAAAGTCACAAACAACAGAGTCATCCTAATAACAGAAGATATGGCACTATTTTTATCCTGCAAGATAATATGATAAATGAGACTGGTGGAGTGTTGATGGTAAGAGGCTGTGTGGTTAGGGATACGAGTCGAAGGAAAATTAATAAACTACAGAATCAGATGTTGTTACTAAAGAGAAAAATAGAATGCTTTAGTAATCTAGGAGCATCCACGAAAGCTTTAACTATTGAGAACTAATGACAACTTTTTCTAGTTTGTTTTGTAATCTCACATAGGAAGTCAATCCTTAAAATGTTAACTCATACCAACCCTTATTTGTTTAGTAGACCCAATAAAAAATCCAAAAGATCATTCTTTCTAAGTTCAAAATAATAAAATGTCAGTCAAAATCCACAGCCACAGGACATTATCACCATCCTAAAATAAATCCATCTGTGATATGATGGTGATGTACTTACATAATAGAGGTATCAGGCATGGATGGTAATGCACTATTGCTACTAATGCTGCAGCAATTACACCGCAGGATTTTATGGAATTCCAAAAGGTCGAGCTGAATCTTTCTTCTCGCATCTCCAATCAAAGCCTGAAACAAGTAAGAAGTAACGGTATATTTCCACCCTCATCTGTATGTTTGTGGTAACTGCATAGATGTCAATAGATATAGAACTGATCTTAAAGCTATAGCTCCTGTAGTGATAGTGTGGAAATCCCGAACTATTAGGGATTTATTGTTCAAAATAATAAATCAGTTAGGAAAATATTGTTTGTAAATTGCTGTTGATTAGGGATAGTGTTAGATTTTGATTTTAGTTACAATTCTATTTACTGTATTATATAGCAACCAATGTACATGATTTACCATCTGAAATACAAATAATCAGAAATATTTTCATTTTCATTCACCCCACGTGCAGAGCAAGGTTGCTCTAACCTTATCATTAATGGCTGAAACCAATACTAATAGAGTCGAGTCCCTCTAATAAAGAAGGGAGAGAGAAAGTGGAGATAAATATGAATTCTGGAGAAGTTGATAACTTGTCCATCCAACTCACGGTTGAGAAACTTAATGGGAAAAATTACCGTGAGTGGGAACAGTCAATCAAACTTGTAATTGATTGAAAAGGAAAGTTACGGTATCTTACTGGTGAGATAAAAAAAACCCACCTTTGATAATATGATCAGCCTTCAAAAATGAAAGTTTGAAAACTCCATGGTTATTGCTTGGCTCGTGCACTCCATAAAACCCCCAACAGAAACGTCAAACCTCTTCCTTCCAACTGCGAAAGATGTTTAAGCAGCTATTCGTGAATGAAAATTTGAACTAAATTTTTGAAATCAAAACTCAACGATGGCAGATGAATCAAGGGGTTCGTGATGTCAAAGACTATTATATGAAAATGGTGGCTCTATGGCAAGAATTGGAGTTGAGCTTTGAAGAAAGGTGGGAATGCATGGATGATAGCATTCGATACAAGAAAAAGCTCGAAAGTGGAAGGTATTTGAATTTTTGGCTGGACTTAATAGAAGACTCGATGACATGAAGGAAAGGATCATCAACCGTTAGCTTTTGTCATTGGCATAAGAAGTGTTTTTGAAAGCTCGCCGTTAGAAAAGAGACGAATCATGATGCTACGCGAGGTTGGGAACGTCTCAAATGTGTTGGTCCAACTAATGTGGGCCATCCACAGAGAAAAAAAAAAGAGGGAAGAAGAAAGTCTCTGGCGCGCCGAAAGAAAAGGAAGAAAAGAAAGAAAAGAAAAAAAAAAGTCAAAAATCTCTCCGTGTAATCCGGAGAGAAAGATGAAGTTTTGGCTATATAAAGCCTTAGCTTCAATCTCAAATAGATCAGAAGCGGAGAAAACAAAAAAAGAGAATAAGAGAGAGTTTATGAGAAATTTTGAGAGAGAAATTAAGAGAGCCAATTTGTGAAGTTTTATCCACAAAATTGAAGATACATATTTGTTGTATTTTTGTGAGAGATCCACCTGAAGGTGAAGTGTGTAATCCCATCTTATTATAGCGGAAGTTTAAGTGGCTGCGAATTACTGGTCCCGTATTACTTTTCATTTTGAAAGATTTTTTCCACGCTAAAATCTTGGTGTCATTTTTATTCTATTTTGATTTGGGAAATTATCCTCGGGTGTGTGGAATTTATTTCTTTAAAACCATCCATTTTTCCCAACAAAATGGTATCGAGCCAAGTTATTTTTAGTAAAGAGAGTGTACACATATACGTACTATTCATATATACCGTATTGTACTATTCACGGTACTATTCACGTACTATTCATTGTCGAAAAGTATCAAGTTCGCTAAACCTGGGTGACTCCACGATTCATGAGGAAAGCACAGGTAATATGATAAAATTAACCGCATTTAATTATGCAATTTGGAAGCCGAAGATGGAGGATTTTTTATACATTAAAGATCTATGGAAGCCAATTATAATGCCGAAGGAAAAGAAGTAACCGTCTGGAGACATTGAATGGGCCGTCGTTTGAACCGAAAGTGTGATGCTCAAATCGAGACAATGGATCGACAAAAGCATTTTTTCAAAATTTTGCTAATGAACACGACGCTATGTTCTTTGGCAAAAGTTGGAGAAAATGTACGCGAGACAACCGCATGTAATATGATAAAATTAATCGCATTTAATTATGCAATTTGGGGCTAAGATGGAGGATTTTTTATACATTAAAGATCTATGGAAGCCAATTATAATGTCAAGGAAAAGAAGTAACCGATGCGGTACATTGAACGGGCCGTCGAACCGAAAAGGTGATGCTCAAATCGTACAATGGATCGACAAAAGTATTTTTCAAAATTTTGCTAATGAACACGACGCTTATGTTCTTTGGCAAAAGTCGGAGAAAAATGTATCGCGAGGGACAACCGCATGCACAAAGCAACTGGATGCGACGATTAGTCAATTTGAAGTATAAAGACGGAAGCACAGACGAACATACGTGAGTTTCAAGGCGAGCTACAAGCGTTGTTGATGTCGAGTTCTCTACCAAAAAAGTCAGATACTTCTGTCAGGTCGCTTGAAGCGACTCGCCCGACGGTAAGCTTACCGTGGATATGGTAAAAGACAGTATCGTTAAACGAAGAGTCTCGACGAAAACATTTAAGGCTATACTCACGACCTTGAATCGTCACGGTCATGCGAGAAACAAGGCAGAAGAATGGCGGGAGAAGTAAAAGTAAAAATCCCCCGTAACCAAAGTCAACAAAGTTATGACGGTCAAGTCTAGATCAAGGTACGCATACGGTTGTGTCATCATCATGAAGCTGGACACTTCATTCGAGAATGTAAAGGTTAAAGCGCGGAACAATCCGTAAATCGGAAAGCGTAAACCCGAACAAATGACACCACAACCTGCCACCGGCTAGTTGTCATCGTTCGAGATGACATTATGTCAATCTGAGATGCCAAGACACTACTGGGTAGTCGACTCAGCGCTTTCCTATCACAAGTTACCTCGACGGGAATTCTTCTCAACCTACACTCAAGGTGATTTTGGACGTGTGAGGATGGGAAATGATGATGCATCAAAAATTGTCGGCATTGGAAATATTTATCTGTAGGATAATCTTGGATGCGATTATGAAAGATGCGAGGCAATGCTCCTCGATATCCGCCTCAATTTAATCTCTACCGCATGTGATGATGATGGATACAATAATTATTTTGGTGGAGGAAAGTGGAAGCTCACCAAAGGCAACTGCAGTAATAGCTAAAGGCAAGAAAGATACATCATTCTACATCACGAAGCCAAAATGTGTAGAGGAGAAGTAAATGCCACAAGGAAAAGAAGTTTCTACCGAGCTACGGGCATGTTCGACCACCACGAAAGTGAAAAAGGTCTCGTAATTCTTTCTAAAAATGAGGTCTGCCAGGAATGAAAGGTACACCCTTGCAAACTTCAGTGTTGATCAGATATGGGAAAACAACATAGAGTTGCATTCGTAGTCTCACACCATCTAGAAAGGAAAATATTCTAGATTTAATACAATGCATGTCCGTACAACGAGTCAGTAAGTCACAGGAGTGTGCTCACTATTTTGCGTGACGCTTTATTGATGACCATTCAAGAAAAGTATGGACTTTTGCTTTGAAAACTAAAGATCGTTGCGAAAGTTTTCAAGCCCATGTAAAAGCTGGAGAGAGAACCGCAGACGTCCAGTATGCGTGCGGATAATGGAGGGTGCGAGTATCGTGGACCATTCGAAGAGTAATCGCGGTTTTGGCATCAGTCGGAAAACAAGACTAAAGACACCTCAACACAACCTGTCGCAGAATGAATGTAACCATCCGTGAAGTTAATCATGCAATGTACCCTCAAATGCAAAACTGCCAAACACCTTTGGGGAGCAATGCGACAAAGCTAGCCGATTTAATCAACCTTTCTCCATCGCTCCACCGAACTACGACGCATCGGGAAAGAGTTTGGACGGGAGAGACGTTTCTTACAAACACTGAAAGTATTCGTGAGAGCATTTGCTCACATCCCAAGAGACAGTCCCAAGTTGGATGGAAAAGCGAAACAATGTATCTTTATGGGATACGCCCACGAAGAATTTGGCTACGAGTACTTTGGGATCCTATTAACAAAAGGATTGTCGCAGACGCTGATATTTCTCAAGACCAAACAATCGAGGACTTTGAGAAATCCGAGAAACCACGGGCCGATGAAATTCCGGTTAATCCGGACCCGCCTCCACCAATAAATCCCGATGACGGGAGTCACACCAGCATACCGACGATGTCAATCCACCACCGGTGACGCGCCCGTAACCGGAATCAAGTCTCCTGAACAAGTCCAACCGTGAAGTACGTGAGGAGATCTACCCGAGTACGACAACCTAGTCGTATATATTCTCCTAACGAGTATGTGATGCCACCGGGTTGTGGAGAACCAAAGACTTATGACAAAGCTATCACCGGATCAACATAAGACTCGAGTGGCTTAAAGCCTACGCAGAAGAAATGAAATCTCTCGTACGAGAACCACATATTTGACTGATGAAACTACCACAGTGGAAGAAAAGCTCTCAAGAACAAGCTGGTGTGTAATCGTAAAAGTGAAGATGCGCTGCAACCACGCCATATAAAGCAAGATTGGTCATGTGAAAGGATTCGAGCGAAGAAAGGCGCTGACTTCGATGAAATATTCTCACCGTTGGTTAAAATGTCTTAATCCGAAGTTGTTCTTGGTTTGGCCTACCTTAATCCGGAAGTTGAACAACTTGATGTAAAGACCGTGATTCTTACATGATGATCTTGACGAAGAAATCTATACGAAGTACCAGAAGGTTTCAAGTCAAAAGCAAAGAAACGTTGGTACGCAGACTAAAGAAAAGCTTGTATGGTTCAAGAAGCACCAAGGCGTGGTACAAAAAGTTCGACTCATTCATGGAGAAAAATGAATACAACAATCCACTGATCATCGCGTCTTCATCAAGAAATTCTCGATGGTAATTTTATTATTCTTTGCTTTACGTTGATGATATGTTAATCAAGCGGGTCAAAAATATTGACAAGATTAACAAGTTAAAGAAAGGAGGCCGAGCAAGTCCTTTGTGAATGAAGGACTTAGGACTGCCAAACATTCTTGTACGACGATTACCTGCATTGTGCAAAAGCAAAAGATCTGCTTTCCCGAAAACGGGTACGTTGAAAAAGTTCTTGAAAGATTCAACACTTAGCAAAAGCTAAAACTGTTAGTTGTCCACTGCGGTACTTCAAACTTAATGTGAGTCAATGTCCCCGAGTGAGGAGGATAAATCGTAGATGAGCAAGGTGCCTTGCATCGTGGTCTAAGGCGCCTAATGCACGCATGGTATGTACTAGACCGGACATTGCACATTCTCGTTGGCGCAGGTGAGCCGATTCCTATCAAATCCCGAAAAGGAACATCAAGTACCGTCAAATGGATACTCAAGTATCTTAGAGAACCTCCACTATTTGCTTACGGTAATAATAAACCCGTATTAGAAAGGATATCACAGATTCAGATACGGGTGGGCGACGCAGATACGAGGAAATCATATCCGGTACCTAATAACATTTGGAGTGAGCTTGCTTTCACGGCAATCACGATTACAAAAGTGTATTGCTTTAAGTACCACGTATGCTGCAGTACATTGCAATCACACAGAAGGTTGTAAGCGAGATCCTGTGGATGAAAAAGTTCTACAAGAATTGCATCGTAACCAAGAAAATTACGTTTATCATGACAATGTAGCACCATCTTAAAGAAGAACTCCAACCTTCCACTCAAGGTCCAAACACATTGACGTAAGGTATCATTGATTCGTGATGTGTTGAACATAAACTACGAAAGTTGAAAAGGTTCATACCAATGATAACGTACAGTATGATGACAAAATGACCGCGACTCAGAGAAAAAAATTGTTATCTCGTAGAAAGATTGCGGTGTATGAAGAGCTACGTCCCCACATAAGGTGGAGGAGATTTGTTGGTCCAACTAATGTGGGCCATCCACAAAGAAAAAAAAAGAGGGAAGAAGAAAGTCTCTGGCGCGCCGAAAGAAAAGGAAGAAAAGAAAGAAAAGGAAGAAAAGAAAAAAAAAAGTCAAAAATCTCTCTGTGTAATACGGAGAGAAAGATGAAGCTTTGGCTATATAAAGCCTTAGCTTCAATCTCAAATAGATCAGAAGCGGAGAAAACAAAAAAAGAGAATAAGAGAGAGTTTCTGAGAAATTTTGAGAGAGAAATTAAGAGAGCCAATTTGTGAAGTTTTATCCACAAAATTGAAGATACATATTTGTTGTATTTTTGTGAGAGATCCACCTGAAGGTGAAGTGTGTAATCCCATCTTATTATAGTGGAAGTTTAAGTGGCCTACGGGTCCCGTGGTTGTTACTTTCATTTTGAAAGGTTTTTCCACGCTAAAATCTTGGTGTCATTTTTATTCTATTTTGATTTGGGAAATTATCCTGAGTGTGTGGAATTTATTTCTTTAAAACCATCCATTTTTCCCAACAAAATGGGACTAGAGCTAGATCAGCTCGTATGCACAAGTAACTGGGCTAGCTAAGTCTAATAGGCCCATGGGCCATGGAGAATTGAATTGTAACCATGGACCTCCTCACTCTAATGCTTATAATTCAGATGGTTGAGTCATTGTAGGCTAGTGTAGCATAAACATCGGTAAGAATTTAATAGAATATTATCTTGTGGGCCTCATATGGGTAACAGATAGAATCAACAAAAAAGACGTCCATAGTGTGAACATTGTTGTAAAAATACACATAAAGGACGTTGAGAACTATATGAAAAGCCTTTGGATTGGCAACCAAGAAGAATTATAAAAATTGTAGTCAAGCCACTATGGATCACCAAACTGAGAAATTTCAAGAATAAAAGAATTTTAGATCAAAACAAATGGAGAAACTTTATAGAATGTTCTATAAATTTCAAACATTGGGTCAGTCTTCCACTTATGTTCCCTCTGTTTCACTTGCTCATGAAAGTACTTTTTTAAAAGCATTAAACACTACATCCAAAATTAAAACTCCATGGATCATTGACTTTGGTACATCAGTTCACATAACTAATGATTATTAACTTTTTTCTTCACATTTACCTTGTGATGAAAATCTTAAAGTGAAAATTATAGATGACATTCTTTCACCCATTGATGGAAAAAGGGAGTATTAAAACTTCTGATTCCGTAACTCATGAATCAGTTTTTAAGGTGCTAAAGCTATCGTGTAATTTATTATCTATTAGTAAATTAACAACATATTATAATTGCTCTGCTAATTTTTTTTCCTCATCTTGTATATTTAAGGACCTATCATTGGGAAAGACGATTAACAATACTAAAAAGTAAAAGACTTTAGTACTTTGAAGCAACCAATATGAGTGAACAGTACAAATTGCAAATTGTAGTTCTGCATTTTTCCCTTGTACAAATTGTTGTGACACTTTAAAATGAATCACCCTAATTTTAAGTATTTAAAATATTTGTTTCCACCTCTTATTTAAAATAAAAGATTGCCTAATTTATGATGTGAAATGTATGAACTTGCCAAATAACATCGTACTTCATTCTCGAAATCCATATATACACCATCCAAGCCATTTCATAGTAATCCACAATGATTTATGGGGACCTTCTAACTTTGAATCGTACCCATATGAAATAATTTGTCACCTTTATCGATGACCATACTCGCGTATGTTAGGTTTATTTATCAAAGGATAAAATCGATATTTGTACTGGGTTTATTTTCACTTTATGACTTAAACACAACTCCAAACACATTCAAATATTATGCATTGATAATGGTACCAAATGTTTTAATAATGCCATTGGAAATAATCTTCGACACCATGAAATAATCAACTAAACTTTCTATGTTTACACTTCTCAACAAAATGGAGTCGCATAACGAAAAAATCGACACCTTTTGAAAGTTGCACGTGTTCTAATGTTTACCACCAATATGCCAAAAATGGTCTAAGGAAATGCTTTGTTAATATCCGCTTATCTCATAACTAGAATATCTAGCTGTGCTCTTTCCTTCAAAACACCTCTCCACAAACTAAAAAAATGATTTTCTACCTCTCGTGTCATTTCGGATATTTCCCTCAGTTTTTTAGATGTATTATTTTTGTATATATTCATTCCCACAATCGAAGTAAACTCGATCTGACAGCTCTTAAATGTGCTTTTATTGGCTATTTTCCTACTTTAAAAATGATACAAATTCTATGATCTATCTACAAAATTACTAGCCTTGACGTCACATTCTTCAAAATCACACTGTATTACAACAAATCCTCTCTTTAAGGGAGGATTCGAGTGAAGATCAATTTTTTTAACCTTGATCTCTCATTCCTAAAGACTACTATCCCAAACACTAGTCTTGAACCTACTATACCATATCATTCTAATGTGTCATTTACAAAAAGAAACTTGGATTCAAGGAGAGATATTGACACACAAAAAGACAAGAAGATACTTGTTTATTCAAAGAGGTCAAAATCAAAATGCAAGGAGAAACTCACACTTGACACACTAAAAGAGTCCAACACGATGATAGATCCAAGTAATCTTACGTCTTCTTTCGACTTAGATAATTCTAATAATCTTACGTCTTATTTCGATTTAGATAATTCTGAATTATATTGATGATTTACCCGTTGCTCTCAAAAAACAAAATCAGTCTTGTACTCTCCACCCTATATCAAGGTTTGTATTGTATGATATTATATCTCCTAAATTCCATACTTTTACTTTTAACGTTGATAGGATAAATATTCCAAAAAATATTGATGTGGCATAGGAAATCCCCAAGCAGTAATGGAAGAATTGCTAGCTTTAGAAAAAAATAGAATTTGAGATGCGATGGATTTACCACAAGAAAAAAACTTGTTAGTCGCAAGTTGGTTTTTATAATGAAGTATAAGGCTGATACCACAGTTGAACGTTACAAGGCTCGACTAGTTGCTAAAGGACTTACCCAAACATATGGTATTGATTACATAGAGACATTTGCACCTATAACAAAGTTAAATACAATTCGAGTTTTATTGTCAATAGCATTGAACTTGGATGGTACATTAGATGAAGAAATTTTCATGATATTATCACCAGGTTTTTGTGAACATGACAAGAAGAATGTGACGCGCAAACTCAATAAGTTCCTCTACGAACTTAGATAATCACCTAAAACGTGGTTTGACGGATTTAAAAAGGTAATAAAAAGCCAAGGTTATAAACAAGGATAGTCATATCACACTATGTTTTTCAAACAGAAACTGAAAATATCCATAAAACCTTTATGAGCTATGCATATAGGCTAAAGTAATCGGTTATTTCTCATATGCACAGGGACACACCTTAGCAATAAGCCAATAATGTAAATATCTATTGATGATGCATTCATGTTAAAGAAGCTTAGCATTGGTTACTTATGGTTCTTTCTTTGTGTTCCATGCATTATTTCAGAACATATAATAATAGAGATAAAACATTTCCTTTTAATAACATACTTCATTTTGTGCGTTTATCCCATTGACTACGGATTGAAAATGCATTGTCAATAGTAGTAGCTTATATAAAATAAAAATCAGAATTCCAGTTTTATATCATTTGTCCCTATCCTACAGGGGGGGACCAATATTCTATTATCAGTAACAAGAGAGGTGACTATCATATAACTTTAAGAACAATTATCCTTGGAATGCTTACCAATTGAAGTTTCTGAACATTTTTAAAGCAAACAACCTCATGAAAAGGTATGCACTCAATAGGCCTCATATGATCCCTGCTTCACAAAAAATCATTTAGCCAAAATAATATTGAAAGTGGGGAGGGGATGAAAGATGCTTTTTGATAAAGAAACAATAAAACTAGAGAAAGGCTAGAGAAGAAGGTTCGCAATTATTATTATTATTATGAACAATTGTGTGAGTGTTGGCACATATATGTAAATAATTCCATGCCAGTTTAATGCTTACAAATTACAACCTGTATAGGCAGTGTACCACAATTTTCTAACTGGACCATAAGAATTGAAATTCTCCCAGTGAGGTGAAAGTGGTACCTATAATTTTGGGCTAATTTCCTCTGCTTTTCTTGAAAGTACGCAAAGAGGTTCTGGGGGAGGGCTATATATATTACTAAGTTAAATGAAAATGGATATTATAGGCCAAAATTCTTCGAATAAACATCATCCTCATCAAGTTATTTACCTGACCATGCAATTTATCAAAGCAGAAGCTTTCTCGCTTTTTGTCTTTAACTCCTGATTATTGGAAGGACTTCGAGATGCATGTCTCCTGTCAAATGAACAGGCATAGTTACTTGTAAAGTCAAGGATGCTAATTATATCCTACAAATACAAACGAAAGAACTATTTCAGCAAAAAATAGCAGGATACTTGAAATCCCAACCGACATAATGTGGATATTGTATATATGTACACACATTAGAACACAAGATTTACAGATACACGAAAAAATGAGAAATTAATTCAAACTAACACCAAAAAACATATCAGTTGCATATGCCAATCACATCCTAAATATTGATACGACCAAAAAAAAATTGAGAAAAATATGATTAATGTTTGAGTTTTGTGTCAATACAGACTTTACAATATCTGGGAATGCCATAATCTGGCAGGTGACATGCTTTGGACATTTCCTATTAATATATGGAAAAAATAATAATGAAAACCATAATCATCATATGAAGAAAGAACTGGACATAATCATGATGCAGAAAAATGAAATGAGATGAAATATATTACTTGATTATGCCTGTAGGACTTTGTGTGTCACTCCTTTCCTCAAATTTTGTTCTGGACTGCAGCTCCTTCACTTTATCATGCATCTGTCTCAACATGTAAACAATGACTATTCAACTGATATGGTATTTACTCGCTAACTATTACCACCCTTTTTAATACTTGTAAAGTTCTACACAAAAAGTTAACTGATAAACTAAAAAGGGTAAGCAGCTTTTGCTGGCTGATACACCTTAAGGTTATATATTTAAACTTTCAGGCAGATGAACTTATTTTATTCTAACTGAAAGGAGTGGGATGGGGGAGGGAGATTGGATGAAATGAAGTTGACAAAAGTTGAGCTATAAGAAACAAAAAGATGGAATGTACGTGAGAATAAGAATAAAATGGAAGCACATTTAGGTAGAGCAGCATCCCTGAGAAGCTGAAATTAGCTATAAACTTCACTCATTTTGGACATAATAAATTCACAGTGGTACACATGTACATGACATAGATGTGCACACTTGATACATAAACTAATGTTCCAAACAAACACCTTCCTAATTTGATGATCCAAAATAGTACTCATACCTCTGGAATTTTGTGAGTAATGTTTCCCCAACTTTTAAGCAACTTACACAACAATGGTTCTGACAGATCCCTGCATAGAATTAAAACTCATAGTCATGTTGTAAGTTTGTCGTGAATAAAAGAAATTAAACTTTTCTGACTGTTTTATCATAGTATACATGGTTTACATGCCAAGGTTATGTAACTATTGTGATGGACAAAATAAAACTTTTAGTATAAAATGAATTGACAGGAAATAAATAATCATATAATTATTACTAAAAATTACAAAGTGACATTAGAGGCTAAATGTTCTTCAGCACTCCTGAAACTTCTAGTTTACCTTACTTTTTCAATTGCCTGAAAAATGGCACTGCCCTTCCGCACATCAAAATATTGTTGATGGTAACAATCGCTAGAAGAAGATAACCTGGTACCTTTGCCTGTTGCAACGTGATCACCAGAAGCTGCCCTTTTGTAAAAATCTGGATCGAGAGCCTCACAGAATAAGTCCAGGAGTCGGATATTATGATGTTTTCCAGCTTCATAAAGACACTGCAAACAGTTTTAAGTGACATGGAACAGAATGAGTGGTCTCAAATATCAATCAGGTTCCTAAGTCCCAACCTTATATATCATGACAAAATTATCCGTACAAAATCTATGAATCGGTCATATTGCCTCAGATAGATTTAATTAGGACTTTCGACTTGGTCAGAAGATCCTCAAATCCTTAGGGGGCTTGTAGAATTGTTTTCAAGGGTTCTAGAGAACTTAAAGATAAATTTAGACAATTGTTGCATAGGAATATGATGGTATATTTCACCAAAGCTAATCCTTAATATAACAACTTGTGCATCTATACATAAGAACCGACTGCTGGCAATTCAAACAGAATGAGACAATTATTTCTCACAAGCAAAAAGTAACAGCCACCAATGGAAATGTAAAACAATCGGTCATAGTTATGCTATCATGCAATAGCTATCTATGATGACTCAAGACCCAAGAATAAACGCAATCTTAGAAAAAAAATATACACAAGCATGATTGAGGAAACGGAAGACAATTATATATTACAATACTGTGTAAGATGATTTTTCATAGATCAAACTTGAAAACTCACCAAAACAACTGTATTCCAGTATTTTTGCAATCTTATCAAGTCGACCAAACCACAATCCAACTCCTTCTCAACCATTTCTGACATGTGATTCCTGAAAGTATATTTTCCACAAAACTAATCAAATCTCCATCTTTATTAGAATATGCTTACCTCGCTGATATGGAAGAAGGGAATCCAAACTCTGTTGATTTTGAGGAATTAATTATTTAAGAACAATTAATTACAAAGTGGAAAAGAAATACCTGAGAAACCTTTTAGGTGAGGTGAGACTCTCACCCTGAAAGCCATTCAACAATGAAACACTATGAATGCCCACAAATAATTCAAAACATTTTGACAAATCAAGAACTTATCGAAGCATGTGCATCATGACAATGCAAGGGGAAAAAAGTAGTGTCAAATTTTTTTATTAAAAAAACTTCAATGAGGACTGAAAATTGATACAAGGAAATTAGTTTTAAATGGCCCACTTCACAAAAGTGTCATGAAAAGGACAGGAGATTTCCGCATAAAATACTATTTCTATTGAGAAAGATGATGAGAGAAGAAAGGGAATATCCATATCTAGGTAGCTTCAGAAAACATGTATCCTAAAGACATGAATGCAGAAATGTGCAATGTTTACATACAGCTGAAGTAAAGAAAGAAGAGAAACAATCTATGAGGCTACCTTACAATCTTCTTCAAAAAAAGCACCAAGTTTAAAGCTCAAAGGCTCCATGGAGAAATGTTGAGCACATGCTATCTGAAAAAAAAATCAAAACTTAATATCAATTGAGTCATGTTGATGGGACAAAGTGTAATGTAAATCGTCACATGTTATTAATATAAATGCTATTACATTAAAAAAATTCATAGAATTAATTATCAACCTTCAAAGCCTTAATAAAAGATGTCAATGTTCCATCGTGGTTCAAGAAGTATTTCCTCAGATAAATGGCCACCTTATGACCAATACTGAATCCAGAACACTGCCTCAAAAGAGCTACCTCAAGAACTGCATCCATCCTTTCTGCTGGTGATCCCAATATGAACTTAGATGCACACAACAATTGCAACACATTTGAAGGAAGTATGTTTCTTGGAGCATCCAATGTTGTTGCAACTCCCATAATTAGAATTACTGGGATCTTCACAATCCATTCACTACAAACAGCAAGTAATCAGCCATGTTGTACCAATCAGAGAAAAACTATAACATAATAAGATAGACTGCCATGGAGCATACATTTTTTGAAAGTTTGCGAAATCCAATAATGTAGAGCAATCAGATCAATCAGGGAAAAGTCATGCATTCATAAGACCATGCGAGATCACAAAGTTTATGGCATTTGAAACTATCGAAAATAGTGCTACTCCAAAAAATTAAAAAAGGTCACAGTAATACCTAAACATCAGGATAAAATCTGACAAGATTGATGGACAGCATCGTTCCAGATCATCTATGATTATAACCAAAGGAGAATCATAGTTTCCTTGTTCTCTGTACCATGATTCCAAAATCGATATGTCAGCTGCCTGCACATGGGCAGCATTGAAATTAAAGTTGCTTTGTGATGGGAATCAAGAATGAAAAAATAAGGATAATTAAAAGTAATTAAATAATTAGGATATTTATGATAATTTATATATTGTTAGGATTTTATGTCAGCTACCTGCACATGGGCAGCATTGAAATTAAAGTTGCTTTGTGATGGGAATCAAGAATGAAATGTTGGGAAATAACGCAAATTCCCGATAAGCCAGATTTATGAGAAAGCAAGAATAGAAAAATAACACAAAATTTGATAACGGAGTTCGGCCAATCTTGCTTACGTCTAGGACCTTTTAGTCTTTTCTCAAAGGGAGAAATTACACAAGGTGTTTACAACACTCACAACTCTGACCCAATTACACCGAAAATTACTCTCAATTTTCTCTCACAAATCTTTTCTCTAAGCTTTTCTCTCAATTGGAATGAACACTTTGGATGGTTAATTCATTACAATTACACATCTATTTATAGGAAAATTCACTCCTTGAATTACTCCTTAAATTAATGGTTCCTTGAATTGCTCCTAGAATTAAGCTCCATGTTTTACTCCTTGTTTTGTTCCATGTTTTGCTCCATGTTTTACTCCTTGTTTTGTTCCATGTTTTGCTCCTTAATTTAAGGACGTTTGCTCTTAATTTGCTCCTTAAAGTGGGAGCTTTTATAACAATAATATCTAACAATCTCGGCAAGACCGATTTCAATCTGTTTCACACCTCGATCAATCATTTTTCTAGTCTTTGTTACTCTGTAGACAAGCGAAGTTGAGCACATGACTTCGTTTGTCAATAATCACCACCTTTGTTAACATATCTGGGATTTTTGCTCCTGAATCTTCTCCATAGGTATTAACACATCATCTTCTAATGTGAAGTGATACGGTGATAAATATGTTTGGTTCTAGAATGAAATGTCAATTCTTCGCCAAGTGTATTGCTGTTTCGACTATCACTACGTTGCACATTCTTCTCTTGTTTGAATCCCAACTCGTTTAACAAACCTTGAAGCCATATCATCTCTTTACTAGCTTCTTTCTTTGCTGCATACTCACTGTGGTGGATAGAGTGACAATTTTACGTATTTGTGACATCGACTAACATTTGTAGTTAACAACGGTAAATATATAACCGGTGGTGCTTAACCCGGTGGTCAACTTCACCTCGAAAGTGCATCTACGTATCCTTGTACTTTTAACTCTCGCTTTACTAAAGTACAAACACTTTTACGTGCAGGCCTGTGAGATACCTCAAAATTCACTGACCGCTTTCCTAATGAGTTTTCCTGGTTGACATAAATCTACTAACAAGCTCCCATTGCGTGACGATGTACGGTCTTGCAGGACCATTGCACATCAAACTTCCGATGGTGAGGCATAAGGAACCCTAGCCATGAATTCTCTCTCTTCCTCTCGTACGAGAGATGATCCTTGGATAAGGCGAAAATGACTAGCCAAGGGTGTGCTAACCGGCTTGGCATTGCTCGTATGTTGAATCTATGCAAAACAAGATTGATGTACTCTGCTGAGATAAGCAACTTGGGATCCTTTCTTCTTATTTCTTGTGATTTGCATTCCAAGAATCTTTTTCTTTGGACAGAGTCTTTCATGTCGAAACTCCTTTGACAATTGATCTTGATCTTTTGATATCATCCATATGCGAACCTCTTTACTAACATATCATCAACATAAAGTAGTAAAATGATATAAGCGGACCTATATCTCTTGAAGTAGCAACAATGGTAAGCATTGCACTGGAAACCTTCCGTGCGTGAAGCTATCAAACTTTAAATACCATTGTCTCGGGGCTTGTTTCAGCCGTACAAACTCTTCTTGAATGCACATGTTCTGTTCTTCTTCCCTCTTTCAGAAACCTTCGGCGGGTACATGTATATCTCTTCGTCTAAATCTCCACGTGAAGGAATGTAGTCTTCACATCAACTGTTCAAGATGAAGATCTTCAATGGCTACGATACTCAATCGATCGATAGTATTGAGCTTCGCAACAGGAGCGAAAATGTCGGTGTAGTCAACTCCTTCCATACATTGAAACCCTTTAACAACTAGGCGTGCTTTGTATCTCTTGGAACCATCGTACTTTACTTCACCGGTACACCCATTTGTTGTGAAGTTGCCTTCTTTCCCATAGCCGTAACTCGGCTAGTTCCACGTATACGGTTGGAGATGAGAGATTTCATTTCTTCTTTCGTATGAAGCTCACATTGGAATCTCGACAAGCTTCATCATACATTCGTGCTCCTCGTCGATTAGCAACATATAGTTCATGTATCTCTGGGCGTATGAGGTCGAAGAAGACCCTTCTCAAGAGGCTGGAAGTAAGAGGTTGTGATGTGTCGAGAATCATGTCTGTACTTTCTGTCCAACAAGTTCCCTCTGTCGAGGACTTGTTACAATTAGTTCTGTTGCGAAACTATACGGGACATCATTTGCATACGCAAATCTTGACTCATTCTGCTTACGATTCATCAAGGCGTATTTTATGCATGTCCTTATACATCACATGCCGCTTGAAAATCACATCTACTGCTACGGATAACTTTCTTGTTTTCGTCATCCCGAAATACGGTAACCAAACTCATCCTCACCATAGATTTAACGTGCATTTCTTGGATTTGGGATCGAGAGCTTATTCCTACCTTGATCCTTTGATATGCATAATGCTTTACACGGTAGAAAACTTTTAGATGTGATAGTTTCACCTCTTTTTCGCTCCATACCTCCTCTCGGTGAGATTCTATGCCTCCAATGGAAGACGGGCCTCGGTTGATCAAGTAGGCTGCCGTGTTGACCGCTTACCTAGAGCTGTCGGTAGACATTTGTATACGAATGCTTCGGCTCTTACATCGCGTTCGGTTAATCATACGCCACCTACACCATTGTGTTGGCGTGCACAGTACGATTCTTTCCATTCGATCCCGTACGCTCATAGCAAAATTTTTGAATGCGGTGTGCTTCATGTTCACCACATTATCGGATACGAGCTTTTGATCTTGAAACCCGTCTCATTTTCCACCATAGCTTTCCATCTTCCCCGAAAGCCTCGAAATACTCCAGGACTTATGCTTTAGAAAGTAAACCCGTACCTTGAGAATGATCATCGATGAAAGTCACGAAGTATTGTTTCCCGCGATGGATGAGACGGTTGTTGGTCCCCAAAACATCGAGTGAATAAGCTCTAGTTTTTCCTTTGGGGTTCTGCCACTTGTACGAAAGTGACTCTTTTGCTTTCAAGTATACAATCTTATGACAGTGTCCATCTCTACTGTTGTAGACCTGGAAGTTTTCCTTTTGAGTCATAATCTTCATCCCCTTCGCTCGTGCCAATCCTGCAGTGCCACAGGTTTGGTGTTTCATTGCATGCTACAATTGTGATTGAACAACGTGCTTTCTGTGGCCATGTAAAAGAAGTGCCACTTTTCTTGCCTCGAGCTTATTTGTCGTTGCACCCTTTGAAATCTTCCAATCATCGCGTGGAAGATCGTAGTGTAACGCCTTGACTGTAGCGGCTAACGCCCATCGAGATTAAGTTCATACGAGGTGGGAATATGCCCGACATCCTTAGCTCCCAAAACGGAACCGGATTTAACTTAATCTTCAGCTACCTTTCCAATAATAGTACGGTTGATCATCACCAAGAATATACCTTTCCAAGATTCCCAGGAGACATATTTCTCGAAGAATTCTTTACCGTGAAGTAGCATGGAGCGATGCTCCAGGAAGTCTAGCACCTAAGATTCTTCCTTGCTCTCCAAAGAGCATATCAATGCATCATCTCCTCCCGAGGTGGAAGTAACATTGCCTCTGCGCTTGGCACTTGTTTGTCGCCGATGCGTTTCTTGCCGATTTTGTAGTGCGGTTCTTCCATGATTCCAACACTCGATAGTCTTCGAGCTTATGGGAATTATTAGGATTCCTAGATTGGACCTAATGTCCTTTGATCTACCTCGGTAGTAAGTTACACCGCGTCCATTTCCTTTGGTTGAATTTCTTCCTCTTGACTCGTGTCTGGCCCGAAGAGGTTGGCCGACGATTCAATTGCCTCTCTACGGATCTCTTCACCGATTTGAACCAAATCACGAACATCGTCAAATTTCAACTTATTGCTTCCCGATGAGCTACTCGCCGTGATGGTAGCATTCCGGCCTTTCGGTAGAGAAGACAAAAGTATCAATGCCGTACTTCTTCATCGAATTCAATTTCCACCGAACTGTTGAGTTGTAAGCGTATTGAGTTGTTGAGATGTTGAGCTACCGTCTGGCGCCTCGTCGTCCGCAAATGTGACAAGCCTTTCATCAAGTGCACTTTGTTTGAGGGTGATGGCTTCTCACCATATTGAAGTATGCCGTATAGACTCCCAGTGGTCTTGCTTTTCCTTTGCTATGTTGAAAACAACATTCACGGGATAACGTCAATCGAATAACTCAGGGGCTTATGCATGCAGAAGATTCCAATCTTCTTCCTTAACATAGCCTAACTCACTGAGAGGTTGATATAGATTTCTTTGATACTGGATAATCCTTTATCTGCATTTTTCCAAAACCCGAAATCCGTGCCATCAAATTTCTCGAGTTTCACTTCCTTCATCCGCGACCACGTTGCTCCCACAAAATCTCGACTTCCTCCGGATCGTTTACTATTTCTTGGAAAATTGACAAAAATCACTACCAATAGCTCGATACGGTTGTTGGGAAATAACGCAAAATTCGATAAGCGGATTTATGAAAGCAGAGAATAGAAAAAATAACACAAAATTTGATAAAGGAGTTCGATCTTGCTTACGTCTGGGACCCTGTCACAGATCTTTTACCGAAAGGAGAAATTACACAGGTGTTTACAACACTCACAACTCACAACCCAATTACACCCAAGAATTACTCTCGATTTTTCTCTCACAAAAGCTTTTCTCTCTAAGCTTTTCTCTCGATTGGAATGAACAACTTTGGATGGTTAATTCATTACAATTACATCATTTATAGGAAAATTCACTTGAATTACTCGCTTAAATTAATGGTTCTCTTGAATTGCTTTAGGAATTAAGCTCATGTTTTACTCCTTGTTTTGTTGTTTTCTTTCCATGTTTTACTCCTTGTTTTGTTCCATGTTTTGCTCCTTAATTTAAGGATGTTTTGCTCCTTAATTTGCTCCTTAAATTAAGGAGCTTTATAACAATAATATCTAACATGAAAAAATAAGGATAATTAAAAGTAATTAAATAATTAAGATATTTATGATAATTTAGATATTGTTAGGATTTTAATATTTGAAATAATTTTAGGATTTGATTTTTCCAATAATTATGTATGTAAGTTTCGATTAGATTTTGAATTAGATTTACAATTATTTCTGTTATCTAAAAAGTCCTATAAATAAGATATATGATTTTACATTTATTTTCAAACTAGAATATGAATCAATACATCAATTTTTTCTATATTCTCTCTCCTAATTTCTCCATTCTCCTCTCAAAATCCCAATTCTTCAATCTCTACTCTAATTTCTTATCTTTCTCATTCCTTTCAATTTTATTTCCTAAGAAAATTATTCTATCATTTTCTATCCTCTGAAATTCTTCTTCATCCTACTTCAAGTTTCTCATTCATTAAAACAATCAACATCCTTTGATCTAATTGGAAAAAAAACACTAAGGAAAAAAATCTATTTTTTAACCAAAATAATTTTTTTTCCCAAAAAAAAAAGAGAAAAAGAAACACTATGGTTTCATATGAGTCATCCCATAATTTTCATAATCACAGTTACTATGATAGCCAACCTCGATATAATTATATTTCCTCTTATTGTTATTACCCACCTAAGCCCAAACCCTAACCAATTCAACATGACTATGTATCACTTCCTACAATTTCTAAAGCTCATTTGTGAAAAGTTAAATAAATATGACCAACATATCATGGATTCTTTAAGTAAAATGGTTAATTCATTTGCACAATACTAGAAAAATTGTTTAGATAAGCAAACAAACAAGTTAGAAAAACAAATTGACAAGTTCGATACAAAAATCAAACTGTCCCTAAAATCTGGCAAGATTGATGGACAGCATCATTCCATATCATCTATGATTATAACAAAAGGAGAATTATAGTTTCCTTGTTCTCTGTACCATGATTCTAAAATCGATATGTCAGCTGCCTGCACGTGGGCAGCATTGAAATTAAAGTTGCTTTGTGATGGGAAAAAAAGGAAAATATAAGGATAATTACTGAAGAATTTCACATGTAGGAACAATTGCACAAAGATCAATTGTTCTTCCGATCCAAATAGGCAACAGGAACCTAAATTAGGGGTGAAAATGTCAACCCATGGAATCTTTTTGTGAACTCTATTCTAACTCAGACAAATAGACCTCGCAGCATGAATTAAGCAGATAACACAACGAAAGAGAACAACATGCTTAATTCAACACATAACTAAAACAACAATCTGCAGTAAACATACAAGTGATAATATACCTCACCGGCTCTTGTCCAGACTAGCAACAAGCAAGCATAGCAAACATCAAATAACATGTAAAACAAGAATACATAATGGAAAAACAACAAATCACTTCCAATTACTTCAACACATCATATGTGGAAACATATTCAATAAATGATGATTATACTCTTACAGTATGCAATCACACATAACACAGCATACTAAAAGAAGAATCCAACAATCGACATACAGGTAAGGAGATGTTGACTCATTAAAGACTTACAACAAATTCACATGCAGGTATGTTAATTTAGTATAGCAGAAGAGTTCGAGACTCGATATGTAATCAAGGTAAAGAGCTACAAACTCCTAAAGGACATGTTCCCACAAAAGCATAATAGAAGACTATTACAGCAATACAATAATATTAGACATGCAGTTTATTTTAACAATCAGATAAAATAATCACATGTTATATAGATAGGAAATTAAGCATGCTAAACAAAAAGCAAGTAGCTTGCCAATCGGAGTCCTAAGCCTATATGTTATAACATACAATATCAAGACTCAGATTGTACTCACAGCAAAATAGATCATCTAAACACAATCATATAACGAGGTAAACACACAGAACCATTGCATATAAGGTAAACACACAGAACCATTGCATATAAGGTAAACACACAGAACCATTACTTATGGAAACTACTCGGCAACAAACAATCCAACAAAAACAATAAACAGATACAACTCGATAGAATCATATACATAAATACCTCTATCAGTCGGAACACCTACCCTAATTTCCTATTACTACCCTCGCTTGTTGCCTCCATAATAACTCGGTCCAACACACGAACCCAACTTTCCTCCAAAGCAAACATTAATCAAATAGTGTGATCAGGAACCGAAAACCAGTAATGTAAATCAGAAAGTAAACTACCAAAAGTGGGAGACACTCAACCACAAACCACCAATAACCATTTGTGGGAAATACACTCAACCACAAGCCAGTAACACTCAATCAAACATACGGTTTATCACCACATAGGCTTCTCACCTATGAAAATGTTGCATCCTAGCAACTGACAACCAACACAAGGCTCACCACCACACTAGTAAAACAGTCTTAAGTGCTCACAACTTAAGAACGTTATTTTACCCTCACATTAACATAACACAAACACCAAAATACACTCAAAGTGATTTGTGAAACAGAACAGATATTCACCTCACTCCAAACCCATTCATAAACACCACCTCATGTACTCACCACTTAAAAACACAATTTTACTCACTCAGTCACGAATCAATAATATCAAATAACACTCAAAATAATAGTGATCCGGAAACAGAAAATAAGATATCAATTTGACAAAAGTCCACTACATTTTTTCTAGATAAGAAAGAAACATGAAGAGGGATTTTTTATAGAACTCACTCAAGCTTAATGAATAACCTTGCCAAAGGTCCTCGTCGAGGGTCCAACAAGAGCCTCATCGAGGTGCCAAAAAAATCCAAATTTTTGTTTCCAAAATTGCTGAGTAAAATTCTATAAATACCAACATGTGCAACAAAAAAACAGAAACAACAACGTCAGCGAGTGAGCTTACTCAACTTACTATGCATACTATGAAAACCAATTACATGATGTATGTAAACATGCTCACATACAAAGTGTACTTACCTAAGTGTGTGTGTGTATTACTGATTATCAACAAGCAACCTTACACAGAGGAAGACATACACTTAGTAAAATAAAAAGACTTTGTATTTTACACACGAGAAGCCAACAAAGACACAAAAGGCTACTGAACTTACAATTACAAGTAATTAAATAATAAAGATATTTATAATAATTTAAATATTGTTAGAATTTTAATATTTGAAATAATTTTATGATTTAATTTATCTAATAATTATGTATTTAAGTTTCAATTAGATTTTGAATTAGATTTATAATTATTTTCATAATCAGAACAGTCCTATAAATAATAAGATCTATGATTGTACATTTATTTTCAGATCAGAATATAAATTAATATAGTTTCTCCAGTACTCTCTCTCCTTCTAATTTCTCAATTCCACCCTTTAAATCCTCATTCTTCAATTTCTACTATCATTTCTTACTTTTCTCTCATCCCCCAGTTCTATTTCTTTCTCATTCCACATCACTTTGTTTGTTCAAGTGACGCCCATTCAAATCATAATTCATAAGCAAAATCAGAAAGACTTACATCCATAGTAGTCATCAGTAACTGTCTCATTAAGCCTCTTAGACAACCACCAATCCCATTCTTAGCCGAAAAGTCAAGTGAGGAAAGATTAGCCACATGACATCCACGAGATTTCAAGTAGAGGCCAAGCTCTTTAAATGTCAGCAAATCATCAACAAACTCCATGTTCTCTGTCCAATAATAATTTCAATCGAGTTTATATTTCAAAAATGAGTCTATCTGTTATACTTATAAAACGAATCAAATCAAATCAAACAAGCTTCCATTACGATCCAAAGTTAAAGAGAACTTACGAGTCAGGATCAACCCAGTGAATATTTGTTTTGATATAGATCGAGTTAAAATTGGAAAGGGCCGAGTTGCTTGGACCAAAGAAGGCACCCCAGATGACTTAATAGAATCGAATGATTGGCAAAGCCATCCATGTATTTGGTCGAACACCTTAGCATTTATATTCCTCAGAGCATCCTACAAGAAGAGAACAAACAAAATGTTCAAAAAAAAAATCCATAGCATCTTCTCGGCAAAAAAAAAGTAAAAAGAATTAAAATACAGAGAACAAAGACCTTGATAGAGGAAAGAATTTTAGACCAGACTGAGCGAAAAGCTTCCACACGCAACCCATTGTCGGGAAAATTAGGATGGGCCGTTTGGGAGTCCAATTTGGCGCTGACGGTAGTGGGTTTTGATGGAGACTGTTCGAGTTTCCTCTTTCTCTGAGAGGGTTTCGATGAGGCTTTCTGGAGGATGAAGAAAGGCTGTGACACCAAACAAGCAAATATACACAAACAATGAGACGAAAAATCACACTAAAATTTTTTCTCTTGAACCGAACCCAAAAAATTGGGAATGAAAAAGAAAGAAAGGACCTGAAGATTGTGTTCAGAGGAAGACGTAGAAACTACATCGCCGGTTCTCGATGGTGAAGACGACGACATCTGGGAACGGAAAGGAGTGGCTCGCTAACTCACTCAGTCGGTCAGACTCGGGAATTAGGGATAAATCTAATTTTGGGCGCCACGATGCCCAACATTCTCTACTTCCCTTCGCTGGTTTGGCGGGAACGATGAAATTGCTAAAACAATTTCTCTCCTCGCATGAATGACGTCACTTTATGTTTCATTATTTTTAGCTTTCTTTAGAGAGTAAGGTGGCGTTTGATTCGTGTAATAGAATCGGAATCGAAATCGGAATGTAATGGAAAGGAAACAATTTTGTTTGGTTTGACTAATATAATCAAACTCAGAATCAGAATTATAGTGTTTGCTCACTACTGAATAATAAAAATCAGAAATGACTTTAATACCCCTACACGTCAGAAAGCTTCAAATAATGCCATTTAATTACTATTTTTTCACACAAAATACATTATTGAAATCATTATTTTTCTAAATAAGTATTACTTAATTAAAAAGAAATATATTATTAAAATTATTATTTTTCTAAATAGGGTTTAGTGGTTTTCGAGGTTTGGGATGTGTGATTTAGTGGTTTAGTGGATTTAGGATTTGGGGTTATATTTGTAGGTTAAGGTTTAGGGTTAAAATTATTATTTTTCTAAAAATAGTTTAAGATTTTAGAATTTTGGATTTAGGGTTTAGGGTTTTAGAATTTTGGATTTAGGGTTTAGGGTTTTAGAATTTTGGATTTAGGGTTTAGGGTTTTAGGTTTAGGGTTTATGGTTTTAGGATTTGGAATTTGGGGTTTAGGGTTTTGGGATTTATGTTTTAGGGTTTTGGGTTTTGGGATTTATGTTTTAAGGTTTAGGGTTTAGGGTTTAGATTTGGGAGATTTGGGGTTTAGGGTTTTAGGATTTGGAATTGGGGTTTAGGGTTTTGGGATTTATGTTTTAGGGTTTTGGGTTTTGGGATTTATGTTTTAAGGTTTAGTGGTTTTAGGGTTTAGGGATTTGGGATTTGGGGTTTAGGATTTAGTGGTTTAGGGTTTTAGGATTTGGAATTGGGATTTATGTATTTAGTGGTTTTAGGATTTATGTTTTAAAGTTTAGGGTTTTAGGGTTTAGGGATTTGAGGTTTAGGGTTTAGCGTTTTAGGATTTTAGGATTTGGATTTAGGGTTTTGAAATTTTGGGTTTAGGATTTAGGATTTTGGAATTTTGGGTTTAAGAATTTGGGATTTGAATTTAAGGTTATATTTTAGGTGAGGGTAAAATTGGAAAAAAAATGTTTAGATGGGAATGGAATAATGATTAGCAAAGGTGGGAGAAGGAATTGTGATTCTTTCTCTTTTAGTAATCAGATTCCATTCCGCCCCCTATTCCGTCTAACCAAACACACAAAATGGAAGGAATCGATTCTGATTCCATTCCATTCCCTCCAACCAAACGTGGGTTAAATATATTTCAAAAAACTATAAAAATAATAACCTTGAAATTTTTAACTATATAAATAGTATCGTTGAAATGGTTTGATATATAGAGAAAAACTAAAAATAAGTGAGAAAATTTTACATAATATATGGATCTCAGATCCATGTATATATAAAATATTATACCTAATGTGTCGATTACATAGAATATACATGTTACATTATGTCAAAGGAATACAATGATAAAAAAAAGTACATATTAAGCTTAAGGTTGATCATTACATGGTTCGAATCGGTGTTCGACCTTCCAATACTCAAAGCTCTTATGCGCAGGCAAACTCATCCTACGAGTATCATTGTAAGTGCGAGCACAAATTGGTCCTCTTAGATTTACTCATCTAATTATATTAATTTTTTTTTCCTTTTATAATATTGTATTGAAATTTTAATTAAGTAGCAAAATACTAATATTCCTTGACCTAATAATAAGCAATTAAAAAAAACTTAAATGCTATTATTTTTTCTTCACCAAAATTTAGTGACACGATTACATGCTATTTTAAGGTCAAATTAATATATTGGTTCATATTCACACGGTGACATTAGTACGTTGGGTGGTGAAATTCAAAATGGTACTGAAATAATATGAATCTAATAACTCACAAGGCAAAATACTACACGAACTTCAATTTTTTTTCCCTAAATAAGTGAACCACAACTTTCATTCCAACCAAAACTAAATTACCTTTTATTATCCTAAGCTTATATGGTTTAATATTTATTCCACTTTAAGGCCACCGAGGTTATATAAAATATTTTTTTGGAAATAATTTGGTAAGAGCATTGTTTCCCTCTGAGTAGTTTTAGCTTTTAGTATTAATAATGGTGGTTCATCAAACAATATGAAATGGTAGTTAGTCGAGTACTACCGAATTAATTTTCTCAAACTACCAACTTATATAAGTGAATAATTCCTTGAAGAAACGTGTCAAGATTTAGTTGGATTGTTATTTTATTATTTTCTTTTCCTTTTTTTCCTTCTTCTTTAGTAAATCTAGATATACAATAAGATATTAATATAAAATGATTTTTTTTTCTTTTAAAGTGTAGCCAAATTCCTTTTATTTGAAAATAAGGTGTTATTTAGTATAATTATTTTGAAAAAAAATGTGTTTTTAACTTATTTTATTTGTAAAAAATATACTAATTAGCGTTCTATTTAATTTATCGTTAAATATAATGCATTTTTTATTTTCTAATCGACTAAAATCTTTTAACAGTTTTTTTAAACAAAACTTAAATAAAAAAATTAATGATTTACTGCATCACTTGGACATTAATTAATACAATTTTAATTTAACCATTAACAAAACAATATAACTATAGTAAGTATAATTTAATGACAGATGCTAAACGGTTCAAATTTTATTTAAATTAAATGAAATTTTGTTTAAATTTTAAAGAAAACATGAGCATTATTTCAATTAAAAATATTTTTTTGTAAAATATAAATATACATGTATCATATATTTAATAAAAAATTGAATAAAAATTAACTATATTTGTTATATTTTTTTTACCAACAAAACAAAAGGATTTAAGTAATATTTTTTTACAAATAATTTTAAAAATAAATACTAAATAACACATATAATTTAAACAAATACATTAATATGACTATCAATATTTTTTTTAATAATCCAGACTGACATACTCCTGGACAAACTCACAATAGTTATGCATATTATGAGTTACAAATAATTTCCGGTATGATTTGAATTATGTGAAATTCGTAGTATAACAATCGAAAATTGGTTGCACATGTTGATTCATTGTGCTTGTATTGCGAATTTCGTGTAGCTTAAACTACGTTAAAAAATTAATATTTTAATTATAATTTTTTTTATACAACACAATTTATATATTTGTATTTATGATTTGTAACTCAAATCTTTAATATATTTAAATAATTTTTATGTTAATGGGTAGCATTTTTTACTTCTAATTAATTTATTAAAATTGAGTACGAGGATAAATTTTAAAGATAAAAGAATCATTATAATACATGTCGGATATTTTAATGATATTTTTATTAAATAAAATGTATATATTTAAATTATTATTATCAAACTAGTATCATAACATCATTACTCCAATTTCATAACATGTACAACAACGGTTCAATTTTAAATTAAAAAGTAATTTATAAAGGATAGTTTTGTTTTTATTAAAATATTTTATTTTATGTTTTCTCTCATATTTTTTGTCCATTTTATTATGAAAATAAAATTATTTATTCTAACAATCATGTCCATCTTTATTATCCTTCTTGTTCTACCACTAACAACCCTTATTCTTTCAACCACCAATTCATTTAAAACATAATTTATATCAATGATCACAACCATAATAAGATTTAGGATTTACATCTACGATGTGCACTATATACAAAATAAAAAATGATATCAATTACTTTTTAGTTATTACTTATTTTTAATTAAAGAATTTATTATATATATATATATATATCTTATTTTAGTAAAAATGTATTAAAATAATTGATTTTTATTGATATATTGTATTAAAGATTTAAAATTTAAAATTCAAGTGAAATATAATTTTATTTTATACATTACTTTGTTTATAATTTCATAAATATTACAACTTAAAAATTTATTTATTAAAAAATGAGGTGGGGCATGTGTCTCTTCTCACCACCCTATACATCCACCCCTTACCAAGACTATTGTTAGTTTATCTACTTTCATCTTAAATTTGTTGAATATAAGACATTTAGAAATGATGAATAGGTCATTAAAATTAAAATAATACGATTGTGGATAGATATGGGTATTTTAAATAAATTGAAAATACAATATTTGACTAGTTTGTAGCAAATAATGAAAGTTGGTTGACTAAAAAATGAAGAAAAAGATATCGAAAGAAGATGATGATTAAGGTTAACAATAATTGTTATTATAATATGAGATATTTTCGTATTAAAATAGACAAAAAAATAATATGTTTTGTCATAGGTTTTTTTCTTTCAAAATTAAAATATTGTTATACTTTATATTTAATAGTGATTATTAATGTATAAATTTAATAATATATATTTAAATATATATTTTTTATTTAATAAAGTTATCACTAAATTATCAAACTCTCTTATTCCGCTGGATTCCCTTTCCTATTGCACAATGCAGCAGCGCTTAAGGTGGTTTGTCCAAACATTCGAAACTCTAATACGTCTTAACTTTTACATGAAAAGTTGTTTCTCCCAAGCTCATGCAGTTCCTTAACAATACAAGAAATATACATTTTAATATTATGTACAAATGTACATCTTCATTTATTTTGTTCTTCATTTTCCTTGTGATTGCATGGTTTGAAGTCAAAATTAATTCATCCATGCCTTTCCAACCACTTGACTTGTTGATGGGTCCAAAGAACCAAACACATTCAAATACATTAAGCCAAAACATACATGGAAAGGTTAAAAATAAATTAAGCAAATCTGGTTTAATGAATCCAACTCGCTTTCACGCTCAAAAAGGCTGTCTAAAACTTGGAAAACACATAATCTTCTTATAGTTAAAAGACACGCTCCCACATTCACAAACAACAAAAGCCCCTTTTACCAATTAAGCAAAAAGCTAATCCACTTGGGAGTTTCTGTACTCTTTCAGACTCTCCATTTAATGAAGATTTGGTGGTAATAAACACAACTTTAGCTTAATAATTAGCATAACTTAATATGTTTCATCACTCATAAAACGCGACCAAAGGTTGGGTTTTGTGTCCTGGGGTTTCAGTTTCAGCCTTCCTCTCTTTCAGGTTTCTTCCTTTCAGACAAAGACAGACACAAGTATCTTTCTCTTTTCCAACACAAAAAGCATAAGATTAGGAACGCCATTTACTGTACTCAAACTCTTAAACACCTGAGAGTAACCCAATAGTATTTGAGGCTCTGGCTGTCTGGGTTATTGATTTTTTGTGTTTTTGGTCATGTTTGAGCATCTGGGTGTAGTTGGAAAGTCTTAGAAGAGTGAATGTAAGGTGGGGTTGGAGGGGGTTGTGGTAGAGATGAATAGTGGAAATGGAGGTGGGAGTGGGAGTACTGGGATTAAATCACCTTTCACTCTATCTCAGTGGCAAGAGTTGGAACACCAAGCTTTGATCTTTAAATATATGATGGCTGCTCTACCTGTGCCTCCTGATCTTTTGCATCCTATCCAGAAGAGCTTTGAGTCTATTTCTCATAGATTCCTCCACCATCCTACCAGTAAGTCACTCACCTACCTTTCTTCTTTCTCAAACCCACTTCTTTCATTTTATTTTTTTCAATCTCCACTTTTGATGAGATATTGGAACCCCTTTTCGGTTATTTTTGGGTTCTTTGCTTCTTTTGAAAGAAAAATCGATTCTTTTATTCTACGATTTTTTTTAGTTGTGATTTACCTATTAAATGTGTTTTGCAAGATAATTGTTCAAAACATTATTTTATAGTTTCTTTCATCAGGTAATTGAACAGAGATTTTATATCCCTATCACTCATTTTCACCCTTTATTAGGCCGGGTTCTTAATTGACTTTGATTCGCAGTGGGGATACGTGGGTTACCCCCTTTATTATATATTTTCGATTTCTTTATTGGCTTCTCAAGTCAAGTCTCATGGATTAGAACTATCTTTGACAACTGGTTTTTCAAAGGGCTTAAAAGGTTTAACCCTTAATTTAACTGTGTTATTTTGATCTTGACATCTTGGTACTGTTACTGTTAAAACATTATCTTGATATAAGCATTATTCTCTTTGATTCAAATAATCTAATAATTAATCTTTTGGTCAGAAGATGAAATAAATTTTCCTTGGCTAGTTTCAAATGCACAAAATATTTACATCATAGTTAATGCTTATGTCATTCTTGAAATGTTGATGAGTTCTGTTGTTGGCTTTAAAGTGGCATACATATGGCTGATGACTTCGTGTATAAATTTGCAGTGGGTTATTGTTCATTTTATGGAAAGAAGGTGGATCCGGAACCAGGAAGATGCAGGAGAACTGATGGCAAGAAGTGGAGGTGTTCCAAAGATGCATATCCAGACTCCAAGTATTGTGAACGCCACATGCACCGTGGCCGTAACCGTTCAAGAAAGCCTGTGGAATCACAAACACAATCGTTGTCCACTGAGGCATCACTTACTGTCACCAGAACCAGTGGAGAAACCAGAACCTTCCAGAACCTTCCTTTGAACTCCTTTGGTAACACACAAGGCACTGCTTCTGGAACGAGTCAATCTCACTATCAGATAGACTCTATTCCTTATGGGATTCCAAACAAAGGCTATAGGTATCACACTATCACTGTATTTGCAATGTACTATTTTGTTGTTAAATTCCACTAATAAAAAATACTTTGCAAAGCAGAAAAAAATTGGGGCAAATACTTTGTAGGGTTATGAAGTTAAATTTGCTGATGATTTGGTTTCCTTATGTTGTTGAGCATCTTTGTATTGTTTGAATTTTTGTTGCCTTTTATACAAATTTCTATGTGAATCATATGAATTATTGGACTGTTAGCTGTTATCTGTCACATGCTCTAGTGTTACTTGGCCCCAGATTTTCGACATTGTGGGGTGAGAGTAAGTGCATGGTTTTCTTCTATATAGCTCTTAGATTTCTTGCCCAAACTTTTCATTTTCTGCCAAATCTAGCCTTCTGGGCCTTGATTTCTATCTAGAGATGACAATGAATCGAATCGGATCGGATCCAATCCAATCTGTTGTTCAAAAGATCCAATATGATTTTATCCATTTTGATATGGATCAGATCAGAATTAATGGATATCCATGACCCGATCTGAATTGTTACAAATTTTTTTTCATTTTTTTTAAACTAAAACATTATTTGATATGATGCATTACATATTTTAGATTAATAAATTAAAAAATAAGAGAACATTATATATTGTAGGAAAACACATTCTTACTTTTTTCAAAACAAATTATGTTAAATTAAAAAATGTATCATTTATAATAAATAGTTATGAATATAATGAAATTTAAATTTTGATTTAACAAATTTGAAACAATAATAGATAGATTTATGAAAATTTTAAGAGGGAGAAAGTTAGATCTATAAAAATGTAAGAGAAATTTTTTGAAAATGATTATTAATAGTATAAATTTTTCCAAATAAATAATTATAAAAATTAGGAAGTATGATGGGAATTTGTGATTCTAGTTCTAAAATTATAGTTTTAAATAGATTTGGATCCATTCGTTTTGATCCGATCCGATTCATTGATCTTGTATATGGATAACGATATGATCAGATCCAATCCGAAAATAATCCGTTTTGATTTGATTCAAGGTGGATCACATGAATCAAATATCTATGGAGTTCTGATTTGGTGGATCTTTTTGCCATCTCTATGTCCAAAAGAATAGCTGTTAAATCTTGTTATACAATCTTGTGGTTTATTTTGGTGTTGGTTAGTCTTCTCTACCTTTTGTTTTCCTGGAAGATCTGTTGCAAAAGTGTGACGAATACTAGTTATTGTCCTCCATATAGATGCTAAGGGTTTGAGGCACTCAAATTCTCATTTTTTTGTTTAAAATGAGCACTTTATTATTATTATTTTCAAATTGAGCACTTCTAGTTGTTATTGTGAAAAATGAGCACTTTGGTGTAAAAATTGATCCATTTTTTTAGGGGACTACAAGTAGTCAATTTTCATAATTAGGAAACTAGAAGTGCTCTTTTGTCATAATAATTGAATTAGAAGTGTTCAACTTGATAATAACAGGATTAAAGTACTCATTTAACTAATAGTATCATTATCTCTATATATGTTAATGACAGGAAATATATCTACTAACTTCAATATCTGTATATAGGGAAGACTATGCTTGGGCATTGCAAAAAGTAACCTTAAAGACTTCAATAAATTAAGTTTAAGAAATCCCTTGTCAGTTCTACCTTTAGATTTTGATTGACTTGAAAATGGCTTTTTAACTATTGAGAATAGTATGTTCCTAATATATAGTATTTGGACAGTTGCTGTGGCATTTCAGATGTATTAGTTGGGTTATTGACTTATTATTCACATAGTTTTAATTGTGCTTATAGTTTTTCGTTTCTTTTGGTTAAAATCTTTAGGTACTATTTGTCTGTTTGGCGATTGATCTTCATACTTGTTGTGCTATGCAGTCCATTTATGTAAACATTTGAAGGTTTAGATTGTTACCCTTTCGGACCATAGTCTTTTATAACTTTGTTAAGTGGCATGACTTAATACTCTCGATGATGAATATGGAGTATGAACATTTTCATTGTCTGTTGAAGCAAAGACTTTTTTGGCTCTGATGTCTTTAAAGGTAACTGCAAAAGATATTGTCTTTGCACCATGTATTTTCCTGCGAGCCATTTTCGGTATTTGTTTCTTTGTATGCCCAACTAAAATCTATAATCTTTACAAAGTGTGTTTTCTGACAATTGGTTTTTTTTACTTCTGTTGTCTTAATTCTTGGCTGAAAAGTCTTACTCTTGTTTCTTCTACTTTCTCTTATCTTTGTGCCTGCCATCTCTTGTGTAAGTTGTCCATTCCTTTCATATGAATAAATTTTCAGTTACTCGTGCAACTTTGAAGTGGTCTTGACAAAAGTTTTTATGATGATGCATTTCATCAAAGTTTTCAAGAAGGAAAGGAAAATCCCATTTTTTTTGTGTTTTATAAATTTTACGTCTTTACAATTTACTATGCGAAAAAATGCAGAAGTTAGTACTAAGTGAGTATCGTCCTCGTCACTGATCCCGGTTATAGCTATAAACGTGCATGCTATGAAATTTGTGATGTCAATTGTGCTGAACCCTTGTATATAACAAAATTGATTGGTACAATTTTTACAGTTATGTTCAAGGACTTAAGCCTGAAGTTGGGCAGCAAGGTTTCTTCTCTAATGCTTCAGGAGACAACAGAGGTCTCCAATTGGATTCATCACTAGACAACACTTGGCCGCCTCTTATACAATCCAAAGTTGAACCTTTTCCCATATCAAAGTCAGATGAACATTCCATTTTGCAGAATGAATATCCTCAAAACTCATTTTTCAACAGTGAATTTGTGTCGGTAGAGTCTGTTAGACAGGAAGGTCAGTCCCTTAGGCCTTTCTTTGACGAGTGGCCAAAGAGCAGGGACTCATGGTCTGGCCTTGAGGATGAGAGGTCAAACCAGCACACATTTTCCACAACTCAGCTTTCAATATCCATTCCAATGAATTCATCTGACTTCTCTGCAACAATTTCACAGTCTCCACAGGGTGAGTTTCAGTTTTGGAAATGTTTTCTAGTTGATCCTACTGAAATTTAAAACTGCCTGCAGTTTTTTATTTTTTATTATTTTTGCAGAGAATTGAGAGATTTATGGAATGTTGTTGCCAACTTATGAAAGGCAATGGCCAGTCTCTTAAAGCTCCATGGTATTGGGTTTTCTGCATAGCTGATTGTTTAAGCATACATTGTTGAATTGCTTCATGTTTCAATAATCAAGGACTATAACACGGAAATCAACTTAGTACGTTTTGGACTTCTTGAATAATAGAACAGCATTTTAGTATCCGGTTGTTTCCATTCCTTTTTTATGAAGTCATACTGAAATTTGGACCCTGTAGTACTTACCGAAGATGGTTTTCTTGGTCATCTCTTCCAAATATATGGTAATACTAGTTTTGGACTGGTACGTTTGTGTAAGTTTAGTGATTCAAATTTGATTAGTATATAGGACCGTTAGTTGCCGAGTAATAATTTTTATTGCTCTAAAATTTTCTATTTACAAAAAAAAAATGTTTTTAAATATGATTTGTTGCTTTTATTACACAAGATAAAAAAATTGTTAAAATTTTGTATAAGGTTTGGATGAATATTCTTAAATAAATAGTTAATTAATTTTTTATTTTAATAAATAATAAATATTTTATTAGCAGTAGCAACAATTATGAACCATCATAAAATCCAGATAAAATACAAATATGATTGATTTGATATGATACTGATAAGATTTTTATATCTATATTTAATAGATAAATTAAATATATTTTTCTTGAAAATAATATATATTATTTTACTATTTTTTAGTTTACTTTACAAGGAAATAGTAAGTACTTTTAACACAATGTGATCTATTAATAAATAGACTGAATTTGATATGTTTATTAAATAGATAAACATGAATAATATAATTACAAGTGTACAACTTATCATTTATTAAAACAATTATTTAAAGTTAATAATGTAATTACAATGAACAATAAAACTACAAAATACAAGCTACATTGTATTTTTTAAGGGAATATTTTGATATATTAAATTAATAAACATGTTACACGTGATTACAAGTGTAACATTTTATTATTATTTATTAAAGCAATTATTTAAGATTAATAATGTAAATACAATCATTTATAAAAATATGGTATATTTTTTATATGAACGATGTGATACTTATTGATGTAAAAGAAAAATGAGAGTAAATCAAACTTATTAACACTTTTTATATATAAAATAATGGTGGTCGTTATGTATACAAATAATTTTAATAAACGATTTTAATAAATCATTTATAATCATTGTTTTTAGTCCTTTTAATGGTAAATATGTATTTTTATTTTATTTGTTTTTTTTTATTTTAGTAATTATTCATTAAATTTAAAATTTAAAATTTGATAACATCTATATCATTGATTTAAATTATGTTATAGTTACTATGATTTGTTATATCTATTTGTGTCTAAAACGGGTACATAAAATAATATATATGTATATATAGATGCTATATATATTGGGTACACCATTTATAAAAATCGTTTGCACTAAAATTGATGTTCATAGTGTGACATTGATCATAGAGTTGGACGAGAAGTCTATATACTTTAACATCTTTGAAACGATGAAATACCCCACTCATATTAACTTTTGTTATTTTGTTAATATTATGGACTCTTTTATAGAACAGGTGTTCTATGATAGGATGACACCTAACAAGTAACATCGACAATCACCTTGAAATTTGAAGATCCCAAAATGCCTACTAGTATAATACAATTTAGCATAGATTTAGAGATTATAATGGCATCATTGGAATCTCTTTTCGAAGCGCCATAAGTATATAAATTGAACTACATTTCCCTACCCATTAATGTTGAGAAGTTATTAATTTATGTTGTGTAAACACCTATATTGAAATTGAAGCTTATCCCATCTCATTTGAAATACATATATATGATCAACACGATGCAATCTACAAGTATATGAGTCATGTAAGAAATATAATGTACTTAAGCATGGATATCAATCCTATATAGAGTTACGTAACTTATAACCGACCATTAATATAATTATTATGAATATAATATGGATAATAAAAAATTATAAAAATTGAAAAAAATAAATGACAATTAATTTTAAATTGCAAAACTCAACAGGTACAAAGATATATTGAGAAAACGATCTAGGAATCTTTAATCCTCCAATTTTTTAACATGTAAATTACTAAAATTCCTCCCAATATAATCATCAATCAATTATATGATCAATTGAATTTAACCTAGCATGAATTCCTCTCTTGAGCATATTACATATCATATAGTAACTAACCTAGTTACACTCTCGTATCAATTAGATTGCATACTATTAATTAAAATCATCAATTATAGATCACACATATAAGAATTATACATCTCTGTCTAGAAACTATTCATATTATTTAATAAAGACAAATAATTAAATAATTTTCTCAAATCTATTTAAATGTCTTTATGGATCAATTATTAGTCAAACAACTAATAACATAAAAATCATATTAATTAATATAATTGAATTGTAATAATAATTGGGGTAAAATATTAGATTATCATATGTAGAAAAAATGGGTTTATAAGACCCTTAGATTAATAAATTAGCTAGATGTAATTATATTCTTAAAATTCATATTTTTCATAAAAAAAATAATAAAATTGATAAAAAAAGGAAAATAAAAATAAATACACTCAATCTCTTATTTTGTAGTACTAATAATATTTTAAATTCTTTAAAAAGTTGTGTATCTTTTAATTTTTTCTTGAATTTTTTTCTCTTCTTGGTACCTGCTAAGGGTTTGACTATTAATTATGTCTTCCTCATGACCTCACTTTAATGCTTAAATATGCTAAAATTGATTCTCATTATATTATAATTTATATTACTTTGATCCAAGGGCTAAGATTAAAAGTTAGAATTCAATTTAAAGTTGATGCGTTAAAATCCTTGTCGCTTGATCGATCGAGTTTATTCTTTATTGATCAAGTGATAAACCCTTGATTTATCTACTCTCTTGTTGATTGATCGAGTGATGACCCTCGATCGATTTATAGATGTCTAGATTGATCTACTCCCTTATCCATATTGTATTTATCCTAATTTTTGGCTTATTTTTGATCTATTTAATATATTTTTACTATATTGTCATATTAAACACAAATTAAACTTAATTATAATATTTAAGCAAAAGTAAGGCAAATAAATGTTTCAAAAGTGGCCAAATAACTCTACTTTTATAGAGTTATTAATATTTGGGTGACAATGATATATCACCGGTCATCATTACAAACCATTTATCTCAGTCACAAGAATAAAAGCTTTTGAGAGTCTTAAGGGATCACAAGATTACTATAGGATTGACCATTAATGATATCAAAGGTTTATAGTCTATCCATGTATATGTATATGATATTACTTAAGGACCAAACTAAACCAACAAGAGAGGCACAATGTAGATTAAATCCATCGATGGTAGAGATAGCATATATAATGATACTTAAATGGCTAGTTGTGAGGTTTATCTACCCTTTTCAAACAATAAGTATGTAAGTCTAGTAAAAGTGGTACTAAAGAAATAATGTATAATTGTAATAAAAAAATGATAAGAATCATTAGTACCTACAATAATTCAAACAAGTTGAAGAATATGTATGGATTTTTTCATAAAATAAACACCAATACACGAAAAGATCATTTTCTTCCGTCATTCATTGATCAAATGGTAGAAAAGTTGGTAGCTCAATATTTTTATTATTTTCTTGATTGTTATTCGTGCTATAATCAGATTGTTGTAGCACTTAAAGACCAAGAAAATACTATATTTACCTATCTCTTTGGAAACTTTGCATTTAGGAGAATGCCATTCGAGCTACCTGTCACCTTTCAAAGGTGTTTGATAAGTATCTTTTTATAATATATTAAGAATATTATAGAAGTCTTTACGGACGATTTCAAAGTTTATGAAGATACTTTTGACTTATGTCTACATAATCTAACACTTATACTTGAAAGATGTGTGGATTCTTACTTGTATTAAATTAGGAAAATTGCTAATAGAAGTAGATAAGGCTAAAATTGATACTTTACATCGCTTACCACCTCCCACTGTTGTGAGAGATTCATTATTTTCTTAGTCGTGCAAGATTTTACAGGACATTCGTCTAGGACTTTTCAAAAATTGCAAGACTATTATGTACACTTTGATACACTTGTTTTAGAATTATTAAGATTATAATTTTAAGTGTATTAAACCTCTGTAACCCTAACCCTTATTACATAATTCTTATTTAGAAATCTGTAATTAAGGTTAATAATAAAAAAACACCCATAAAAGGCATAGAAAATTACATAGAAAAAATATATAAAAAAATAAATATTAATTTAAACTTGAACAATATAGAGGTAATAAAAAATTGGATTTCCATCGTAAACTTTAATAAATAATAATAATTATTTTTCTTTTATTCTTCTTTCTTAATTATAAATATTTTAACGACGATTCTTTCAGAATCTATGTATGGTTAGTTTTGTTATGTGATTATGGACAATTTTTAACCCTTAGATTATTATAATTAATTAAATGTTATGATACATTTTTAGTTTCGATTCTTGATTATTGTTGTGTTTGATTCTATGTTTGAATTTCAAAACTCTGCATGTATGAATTAGAACAACTAACTAATTTAATGCATTTAGTACTAGCTTAAGATGTTAGAGTGATATTATTATGCAATCGCTAATATTCTTATTAAAACTAGTATCTTATTTTTTTTGTGATAGTGTGACAAGAAGGGTTTATGCTTTCATTAAAAGTTATTAAGAATTGTAATATTGTGTAGTTTAGTTATCTTATTTTTAGAACTTAATGCAATGAGTGAATTATCCAGCAATTACGACTAGGTTGTTTTGATTTAGGTTTATTTATAATGGTATTCCATTTCAAATACAAAGTAAGATAGTGTGCACCGAAAGTCTTGTCTTAGTTGCATAGACTTTTCAAGCTAGAGTTAAGAATTCAAGAATGTATCTAAATTATAATAGGATTGAGAAACTAAGTACCGACTTAACACAATTGGTTAAATTGTAGATTGATAATCTCGTGATCACATGTTTCTTGCAATTTGTGTTCACTTTATTTTATTTTTATTTATCACTTTATGTTGTTTTCATTTAAAACAACTTTGAGAAAAACCTCATTTTGTTAATTAACTAATAATATAATAAGTAATGGTAATTATTGATAACAATCCTCAAGGGTACAATAACTCTTTATCTTAATTTACTTATCACTTATACAATTTGATCACATATATTTGTGTATATCCAATCGTATCAATAGTTATGGTCACTAGGTCACATGTTACATTATAATTGTATCTAATATCTCATTATCAGAGAAAATAAAGAGAAAGTTGAAGGATTCTCTAAATAAATTGTATATCTATAAGACTAACTATTCAGCTACAAAAATCAATTAGTTGTTATAGATTCAAGTATATTTTTGCATATTTGGCTTTGATTCTTAGTGATATAACATAAATTTTTTTATATTATTTTTTAAGTGATGGCTTTCACCAAATGTTATTTTTTCTAATAAGTGGTATTATAACATCTTCATGTTAAATCATTAAGAATCAAATTTATTTTCGATATATGATAACTTTGATGTTTTCAAATATGATGATTTTAGCTTTAGTATTATTAAATTTGAGAATAATTATTCTTGTCTTTCAAAATTAGGGATTCAAATCCAATAATATCTTATAATAGTAATTATTTGAAATTGTATTTGACAAGGATAATCATAAAAGATACATAATTTTTTTTACCAAATATGTTTTGAGAATAAGTTTTCTAAGCTTTGTTTCGTTGAGTTTCATAGGAGAAATCTAGTTTAAAAAATCAACGAAACAGAGAGAATAAGAAATATGAATACTTTTTATTTTTTGGAATTAGTCCATCGACGACAGAAGTAGTAAACCATTTAGGTTTCTTTTTATTACAATTAGGGTTTCCTTTTGGTATGTCAATTCATGTTTATTTTTTTTACAACTAGTGTTTTGATTCCTTTTTAATTTTAAAGCCTAAGATATTTCATAAGGTTTAAAAAAGTTTTAAGCCTAAGCTTTTGGTTAATGAGTCAAATTATAGATATGGATTTTATGATCGAATAAACTTTGACCTAATAAGTTTTGCGTAGGGTTGTCAAGAAGGTATGGAAGAAGTCCATTTTTTGTGGTACCTTAGAGGGCAAGACCACTAATTCTTTTGTTGATATTTTTAACTACATTTTGTTATCTTGTATTAATTCGGAGGCATGTCATTTTTGTTATATTTGTTGCGTGGTTTGACATTATAGAAATGAGTTATTACATGGGAAGGTTGTTAGAACCCTTGTAGTGTTTTGGAGTTGATTGGTAGGTTGCTAAATGAAATTCATAGATTTATTACAAAGTATGCAGGTGGTGATAAGATGCAATGTGGTGCAAGACAGGTTGATGTATGGAGGTCACCCCATGGGTGTTCATAAAAGCTAATGTATATTCAATAATAGAGGGTGGCTTTGGAAGTTTTGGCGTTTTCTTCAAGAAAAATGTTAGAAAGGTTATGCTAAATATTGTTCATGAGAATGATGTTACTTCGGTTTTAACAATAAAAGTTATAGATGTTATGTTTTGTCAAAAATTGTGTTGTTAATAGAGGTTTGTGGATGTTATTTTTGAATATGATTCTTTATAAGTAGTGTCTTTGATTAATTATATAAGTAATGAATGTTTAGATGTAAATGGTATTAATAAAGATGACAATTTGTATTATAATTCGATTGATCGAATCAAACCCAAATCGAAGATAAAATGATAAAATTCATGCTAAAGCCAAACCAAATTCAAGGCTAACTCAAATAACAAAGAAAAAAAAAAAGATTTGGTTAACCCATTAAACCAAAATGAAATAAATCAAATTTTAATTAAAAAAAAAGCTATATTAAACTAAAACAATATTCCTTTCTCTTTCAACCTTGTTAACTATCAAAAAATCCAAACTCACATTTACATTATCTTACTATAAGTATTATTTTAAATAGTTGTAATTATTTTAATTAAATTTATTTGTCAAAAGTATATTAATATATTATGTTAATTGTTGATATTTGTTGTGTAAAAAGATTAAAAGACATATAAATTATGTTTGTTATATAAATTATTACTAAGATGTTGTTCTTCTGACGTAAAAAGCTTTACAAGACAAAAGGTCAAATTACATTATATCTTTACTATTATGATTTTTTATATCTATTTTCATATTATAGGTTTTTAATAATAAACATATATTTGATTTTGAATAGAAATATGCTTTAAGAGATCATTTTTCTATCATTATCTATAATTATCATTTATTTTAAAAGGTACACATAATGTAAATAACTCTGTAAGATTTTGATAATATATAATAATTATTGATTAAGATGTTTAATATTAAACAAATTTTCTAATATATATATATATATATAAATCAAATAACTAAAAACAAAACATGCAATTAACAATTAATGTCACTTTATACTAATTTGAGTTAGTTAACTCTTGTTCATTTTGTATTCAAAATCAACTTTGCTAGTTTGAATTATATTTAATTTAAATTATAATTTGATTAATACGAATTTGATTAATTTAATCCCGTTTAAACTTAACATATACTTGTAGATGAGTTTTGAGGTTATATGTAAATAATTAGATCATATTTTGCTTTAGGAGGAAGGAAGTTAACGTTGTAGTTCATAGAATGATTTAGTTAATTGGTTTTCTGATGTTTGTTTTTAAGATTGGGATGTTAAGAATTTGGGATGCTGTTTTCTTGATGTATCTATCTTTAACTTTATAAGTCTTGTGATGTAAATACAATAGAATGATGGTTTTATAAAAAAAATGTTTTTCCATAATAATTTCTTGTTTAAATGCACAATTTCATTTTAGACTCTATTTTAAAATGCTTACCATTTTTTTCTTTAATTAATTTATGTTTAATTATAAACATATATCAAAAAAATCATATTTAAACATAATTTTATGAGTATTGTTACGGTAAACACTTATTCCTTAACATATAACATGATATTTTAATTATTTAATAATTATTATTCATACAATCAATATAGATATATAAATTGGTTTATTTTATCTCATCTCATATATAATTTAATATTTTTAATGGGTTCTTAGTACAATATTGTTTCATTTAACTTTAAATATATATTGTGTCATTAAATTTACACTATCAACAATTATGTATCATATTTTTATTATTTTTATATTTTTGTTTGTCTTATCTAAGAATATTGAAGAAAATTTAGATATCTCAATCAGAATTATCTCATTATTATATAATCTTATTAAAAATTAAATAAGTTTTAAAAATTAATAAATTTTATTTATATTTATAATGTTGCGGAGGTTTGATGATATTTATAATTAAAAGCATGATAAAATTGATATTCTTTTTACTGGGACATTCTAAACAACATTCTAATGTCGTTATTTACCTAAAATAAACTATATATATATATATAATATGTTCGCATGTACTGTGTAATAAAAGATTTCGAATTCCCGATTTTTTTTTTATTTAAATTTTCTGCCATCATCCTAATATTTGTCTCGGTTGTTTATTTTATAGGATCATTGAGAGAGAGAGAGAGGACTGTAGGAGGAGATAGTGAGAGAAAATATTCAGTAACAAAAATTCATAAAACAAATATGAAATATTTTTGACTATTTATGGAGTACTGGTCATGTGGTTTTTATCAGAGACCTCTTGATTTGGATATCCATTTGCTGTGGTAGTAATAGAAACCCAACCCAAGGAATTTAGGGTTTTGCTCAATTTGAATTCATTAGGGGAGATAGAGAGAGGGATTCTTTTCCCATTAGAAGCTCTGGTTGTGGGTTTGTTTTTTTATTCAAGTCGGCACCGATCGTTCCGGCGAGGATAGCCCAGTCCTAAGACGAGCGGTCGAGGAACTGTTCAATGCCTCGGATTTCATTATGAAACCTAAGGCATGTGATTCTTTTCGATTTCCTTGTTGGATTTATTTTGTCTTCTGCTGTCTGTTGATTTTTTTTTTGTTGAATGCGTTGCCTTGGAGACTGGATTACCCAAAGCCAATTTGGTTATTTACTCATTTAGTGTTTAAATTAATTGCGCTTGGTTTGGAATTGGGATTTTTTGTGATTAATACTTGCATTCCTCTTACCTCACAGTGTTTTTGTATAGACTTTTGTTTGCTTATTGTCCTGAGAGAATTTAAGTATTTGATTATAGTGATTTTCAGTGAAAAATAAGAAATTGAACAACTACAGTAGATCTTATATTTTTCTCATTTGAGAAATTGAACAACTGAAATAGATCCTGTATTTTCCTCATTTAAGGGGTATATATACACGTGTATTACATCCTACGCACATAGAAGGTTACGTACAAGCGACCTAGAAATACTGTTTACACAATAAAATGATATTCAAACTATCATAAAGAAGATCACTGTATTACAATAGGTTGTTTTATGCATATAATAGAGGTCGTTACATATGTGTGCTTTAAGTCCATAAGCAGCTTTCTTCCGGTCGTTCACAGGAAGGGAAAACCACTATTAGGTCGTCATAATAGGGTTACCAAACCTCTTGGGCTTAGGCCATTGTTGAACTAGTCCTATCACCTCACTATATCATAGCGAGTTACCTGCACACCTGAGGTCGTATGTCTAGTACCTATTTAATACCAAATACTCGTATATTTCTATCCTTATGAGCATTGTTGTAAAAGGTTATTTTGAGATTTGTCAACTTATTTTTGTTTTTTCGAGGCTATAACCTATGTCATTAAGTAAAGCTTACGCTTTTTTGGTATAAGGCGCACATATTATGGCTTTTATGCCTTGATGCTATCTAGTTAGTTTAATGGGTTACCGATTTGATTTTCTTAAAATTTTAAAAAAGATAGAAAGTAAAAATTGAAAAAGAAAGAATATCAGAATCTTAAGAACAAACATGTTGATTAGGGGTTAATTCTTTTATATTCTACTATCTCAACCTCTCATCTTTCCTTTCCATTGCGTCTGACATCACTAAATTTTAACAATTACTAAGTTTTATAGCCTTTCAAGCAAAATTATTTCCTATTCGACGTTTTTCTTTCTTTCTTTTGAGTCTATACTTTATATAGTTCCATTTTCTTTATATACATTGTTCAACCATTTTTGTTTAACATCAATTTTGTGTTATGCTTCCACCATAGTTGATGTCTCTGATAGCTCCAAAATGGCATTTGAGAATAATGCTACAACCCTATATAATTTATTTTATGGGTGATATCTAAAATCTTTAAAGTTCTCCTGTCATGCGTGGATGTTCTAAAGTCGTTGAGCACTGAGTTTTGCTCTTTAATTTTCTGTCTCTGGATTAATAAGTCCGTGACATATTTCTTTGAGATAAAAATATATACCTTTTTACTCCTTGTGACTTGACACTTTTCGAAGAAATACTTTAGCATCCCCAAATCTTGCGTGTGAAAGCGAGTACTGTAGACAGAGAAAGATTTAAGAGATGAAATTCCCGTAGTAGTATGGCCAATAGATAATATGTGATGTCATCTACATACAGTAAAAGAATGATACCACGCCGATTGTTTGGCATAACGCGGACGATAATTCCCAGGTCGATTTGCTTTTCATACGTACCAAAGCGCTTTCTATAGCCAATTGACTAAATTTTCCAAACCGTAATGAGCGACTCTGTTTCAAACCATACAAAGATTTGGCGAGACGGCAAAGCGTGCCTAGACTTCACCGGAAGCAACAAAACCAATAGGTTGCTTCGCATAAACACCTGCTCTTGAAGATCATGTGAGAAAAGCAATTCTTCGATATCCGGTTGATGTAAAGGGTGCCACCATGGTGAGTATTTGCCTTCACGCCCACACAGTAAATACGCTCTTCGAGCAGATCTACAATTTAGCAACGGGAGAAAGTGTCGAGAATAGTCCAACTCCAATAGGTTTTGACGTTATGTGTAATGAACAAGATGGGCACTTTAATCGAGCAATGACCCATCCTTTACGGATTGACTTTAACTTGGGTGAAGCAACTATTTGCATCCGATGCTTAGCTTTCCCTGAAAGTGTAAATCAGCCCCAAGTCCCAGTACCATTGTCATCCAACGCATTCATTTCCTCGATCATTGTTGCATTATGCCAACCATGATGCAGATATGTGGCTTACGTGAAACGATTTTAGGGATAGAAATAGAATCAAGAAAAGCAAATAAAAGAGCAAAGAGGAGGAACTGACGAAGCAATTATACGAAACAAAAAGAAGAAATAGGGGATAAGTACGTTGACGCTTTACTCCGCTGCGTAATCACCGGTAGGAAGATCATCGTTCGGGACATGATACGATGACGAAGGAGGCAGTGCGGGACATGAATTAGAAGGTGCTATGCTTTGGGAGTTAGACTCTGAAGTTATATGAGGGCCTAATGCGGGGGCTGGATCGGAGAGACGGAGTTGGATGACGTGATGTATCAGAATAGACTATGAATCGTCGTCCTTCCCTGACGTACGGGAGGAGGAGAAGACGAAAAATATGGGTATGTCTTCCATGAAGATAACATCGATAGGAGACAAAGATGTTGTATAAGACTAGAGGGCAATAACATACTATAACCTTTTTGAGACGGTATCGAATCAACCCGAGAAGATACACTTTCAAAGACTTGGGATCTAATTTAAGTAACATGTGAATGAGCATCCCGGAAGATCAAAACAAATGCTACCAAATATTTAAATTAATGGTCAACCCAGTCAGTGACTTAGTAGAAACAAAATTTTGTAAGGAATCTCGCAGTAGAGAAAAGAATAGATGGGAATGAATTAATAAGAAAAACATGGGTTTAGCGCATGGCCCAAAAAGGTTTAGAAACGTTCATTTGAAATAATAAGGCAAGTGCGGTTTAGAAGATGTCTTGTTCTTGCGTTCGGCAACACTCCGTTTTGAGATGGAGTATCGACGCCATGATTTCCGCTGAAGTATGCCATTTTGAATATATAAGATTGAAAGCAAGGCGATGTATATTCTTTGGCATTATCACTTCAGTAAAGTACGAATTGAAAGCATTGACAAATTGAGTTTTAATCTCGACACTGAAAATGCACTGAAAAATAGAAAGCAATTCGGAATCGACTATTCATTAAATATAACCGAGTTACACGAGAATCAATCATCCCACAAAAGTAACAAAATACTTAAATGCAGGTGCTTAGACAAAATAAAGGACAAGAATACAAAAATCAGTCTAATGGTAATTCAAAAGCGAGCAGCACCAACACGCTTTATTAACTCTTGGATTTGAACTAAGACGATGATGTTTCTGTGACAAGACTCGCACAATCTAATGAAAGATGCTTTACTAAACCCAAGGATCAAAGTTTCTGGCCGGTAAGGGAAAGAAGATGGATGACCCGATCTCTGATGTGCAATCTACGAACGCGATTGCTGAGAGGTTGCTACCTTAGATAGCGAAATGCAATTCGGTGATCGGTGTGTCAAGAATACTGAAATGTATACCTCCAGACTTTCGTATCCGCTTTTACCAATAGTCTTAACGTCGTAAGATCCAGAAATAAGCAGCGATCAGGAAAAATGAATCTGACGGATGCTTAAGATTGCGAGTAAGATGACTTTCTGAGCGATATCAAATTAAAGGATAGGCTAGGTAAATGTAAGGCAGGATAGCCGAAGAGAGCGAAGAATTAGAAGAAGTAATTATACGCTGACACTAAGAACGAGTATGGTGACCCGTATTTCTGGCCAAGGTGTAACGATGAGGTAGAAGTGTGTGGACCTGAAGAGTAGAAAAGAGATTAAAATTTTGTCATATGATCTGGCTGGCATGACCAGGCACTTAATCAATAACCCACGTTTGGAAGCATGAAGAAATGGGGAACCGACAGCGATTTGATTTACCCGAATTAGCGATAAGCGGGTGACAGGATGAATTGATGACAGACCTTAGTGATTCTTGATCTTTGTGAACTTAGTAAATTCATCTGCCCGAGTAGATAAGAGCCGGAATTTTTTCGTGAACTATGGAAGTGGATCATGATATGGTAGTGACCTTTACGATGTTTGTCTTTGAAGCTTTCTAAATTAAGTCATTTTAAGTGACATGTCCTGGTTTCAGACAATAGTGATATACAATACCTCCAGGTCCTGACCAGTCGAAGTTTGAACCGTGTGAGCGTACCTCGCTTTGTTACGTTGCTCATATAGTTGATCATGTCCAAAATGCTGCATCAATTATTCTCTTGATTTGACCAAAAGCACCGTTTAATTGAAGCCAGGTGGAGGCTGGAAGTGCATACGTATGCGAAAATCTTCGACCTAAACACCTCTTTGTAAAGAGGAGATCCGTCGAAGCAGGAAAGAACCTGAGACTTATGATCTCAAAAGTAAAGGAAGAGCCGTAAGAAAACTGCATGGCTAAATTTGTTCATAGATTGACTTTGGTTGAACCCCGACGATCGCCAGTGGCTAAAATCGTCAAGCTATTGAGAAATTTTCATAGCCAAGTCCTTTTAAATTCCATAAAATAATTTGTGGTTGGATCGGATCTTGCTTTGTGCAAGCACGGTAGAAATGCTGCGATACATAAATATATCTGCGAGAAAAGATTTCACTTGCGAGGAATATAAGAAATCCAAATAATCCGTTAATTCATACTCTAACGACCATAAGTGATTGATCAAGTTAATTACATTGCTTTCAATAGAATTCAGTCATGCCCAAATAGTCGAGCATCGTCTACAGCCATGTCTTGCTTTGAATCATCTTTAGGAGGAGGATCATTGGTCAAATGTACTATCTTTTTCGATATACAAAATAAATTGAATAGTCTTGCCTAACCGAGCGAATAATTAGAACCCGTTGAGCTTGTAATTAGTGATTTTGGACATCACAGGCACCGTATGTTCGTTACAACATTAGATTTCTTTTTTATCCATAACTCTTACAAGCGATAAGGCAACTGAACGTTTAACAAAGCGAACAAACAAAATCCATGACAACAAATAATTTAAAACACGCGACGAACAAGAGAACACAAAATTGGAAAAAGCATGAGCACGAGACAATCGCAAGTCGATGAATGCCAAACCACCCAGCAGATGGCCCCAGGGATTGAGTGGAGGGAGGCTAAAGCGTCCGCGGGGTCTATGGGAGAAGAATTCTACACGGATGCGACGGCGCAAGTGGTCCTGACGAGAGTAGAAAGTCGCGGTGGCAATGTGCGACCCGGCTCGCGACTCGTACGGTGGACCAGGACTTTGGGGTTTGGTCGGTACGGCGGATGATACCTCTTCCCCTGTCTTACGGCTGGTGAGTACGCTGTGGAATTTTGTGACGAGAAAATCGCGGTGGCGTGTGGTCACTTTCGCGGCTTGTATGGTTCTGGGGCCGTCGACGTTTGGGCGCTGCATGGTTGTTCTTCCTCCTCAGGTTGCGGCGGTGAGAAAAAATGTGTGCAACTCCCGAAAAGGGTGTTCCGAGTTGGAACTTCGAAAAATGCACTGTAAATCTTGGTGTGTTTACCCCAGTGCAAATTTCGGCCTTTAAATTTGAGCTGGGAAAAAAAATTTCTCAAATTTTCAGTAATCGAATGCCTACGATACCATGTTATATAAGCGAGCCTACAACTCGATCAATAAGACTCATCTGAAGTTAAGGTCAGTCTAATAATTTATAAAGCATGACTACAACTGGAATGTCTAATTGATGTGGGACAATACAATCACTCCCGACACCCTCCATCACACGTCGATGACGGGGGCAGCGAAGGCCACTGAAACCACGACAGAACTCGAGTGCTAGCCTGCGGATACCATGTAAATTCAGAATTCTTTCTTGTTAATATCATACAAAGACACTACCTATTTATATACAAAAGATAGGAACAATCTTAGGTGACATACACCTAATTTACAATCTTACTTTGAATATATTGCTCAAAGTTATCTTTTGTGCATTGTCTCTATTCATTCATTTACAATTCAAAGAAGATAAAAAAATATGAGACTAATATTGCATAATATGTGTCCTAATTTGTTCCTTAATTGACTCCTAATATCACATAATTAATTACATAATAAACATTCCTAATAATTAGGGATTTCATCATTAGGACATCTTTTTCCACACTACTCAAACTGGTTCGAAGATATTTATCATTCCTAATTTGCAAATACACGAAAGAGATATAGATTGTGATAATCCTTTTGTCAAAACATCAACTAGTTGATTTCCACTTGTGACAAATGTTATACAAATTTCACATCCTTTAATTTTCTCCTTGATAATTTGTCTATCGATAACAACATGCTTGGTTCTGTCACAGTGAATAGAATTGTGAGCAATGTTGATAGCATCTTTATTGTCATAGTAGAGTTTCATCGTTACTGGCATGACAGTGCACAATTCTTTTAGCAAATTCTTCAACCACGATAGTTCACAAATTTCATGTGCCATTGATCTGAACTCAATTTCAGTTGTCGATATGGATACCACATATTGTTTTTTGCTTCTCCAAGTAACTAAATCTCTTCCAATGTAAGTGCAAACTTCAGACGTTAATCTTCTGCCGTCGATTGAGCTTGCGTTATCGACATTTGTATAAACTTCAATTTAAAGGTGATGATTCTTCGAGAAGGGTAAGCTTTTTTCAAGTGTACCTTTAAGGTATTGTAGAATCTTCCAAACTGCTTCCATATAAGTTTCACAAGGGGAATGCATCTACTGATTGACTACACTTATAGCAAACTTAGTATCCGGTTTAGTATGAGACAAGTATATTAGCTTACCAACCAATCTTTGATAGTGACCTTTGTTAACTACGACACTTTCCATTGCACTTCCCAAGTTGTGTTTTGGATCAATTGGAGTTGGTGCTGGCTTGCAACTCAACATGCCTATTTGTTTGAGTTGATTTAAGGCATACTTGATAGAAGTACCCCTTTTTTCAATCTTTCAACCTTAATGCCCAAAAAATATTTTTACCTTCCCAAATCCTTGATCTTGAACTCTTTGATAAGCATTTTCTTTAGTTTTTGAATTTTTTCAATATCATTGCCAGTAAGAATGATGTCATCCTCATAAACAATTAAGGTTGTGATGCTCCCATTTTTAGAGTGTTTGTAGAACAAAGTATGATCCCCTTGACTTTGTGTGTACTCAAAATGACAAATTACCTTTGTGATTCTTTCAAACCATGCTTTAGTACATATAAATACTTCTTCAACTTGACACTTTTTTATGTTCGAACACATCTTCAAAACAAGGAGGTAGCTCTATATATACTACTTCTAATTCTTCGTGCAAAAAGACATTCTTTACATCAAGTTGGTTAAAATGTCAATCTAGATTTGTGACAAGAGATAAAAGAATCTGAATTGAATTCATCTTTGCAACATGAGCAAAAATTTCTTGATAGTTAATTCTTTAAATTTGTATATATCCCTTTGCCACAAGTTTTGCTTTGTATCTTTTAACTGTTCCATCCATATTGTGTTTAACTATAAACACCCATTCACATCCCATTGGTCTTGTTCTTGGAGGAAGATTAACAATCTCCCATGTATTATTTTTTTTCAAAGCTTTCATTTCTTCAAAGATAACCTTTTTCCATATTAGAATGGAAAAAGTTTTTTGTATAGTACTTGAAATAGTCTCACAAGAAGATTAGCAATAAATGCTTTAAAAGTAGGGACAACTTTTGAAATAGGATGTATTGTACAAGATCTGACACGTTTCCTATTGGAAATTGGAGTATCAATATTGGAAAGATTAGAAGGTTCAGTCAAATCAAGTTTCCTACAAAGGTTAGGGACTAGAAGAGTACCTTTATTTTTCATAGACTTTGTGCTCAATTCAGATGATTGGTGGTGTTGAGGAGATTGTACCTTATTCCTTCTCGAATAAACTTTTTGTTCTTTAGCTCCATCTTTTACATACCCAAGTGGGGTTTTTGGAATCAAAGATGAAGATTGAGAGTTTTCAGAGATAACATGCTCATTTGGTATAGAAGTATCAACAGACACCAAATCATTATTGGGAACAACATGAGAAACACAAATAGGAGAGGGCACAATTACTTGAGAAATATTAGGAAGGGTAGATCATGCTGAATCTTCAGCATGTCTACTCTCCCCATGAATAGAAGAGTTAGTAGAGAATGAAGTGTTTTCAAAGAATGTAACATCGATGGACACCAAAAATTTACCTATTAGAGATTAAAAATATACGTAACCCTTTTAAGTAGAAGAATATCCTACAAAACACAACAAAGTGCTTTTGGATCCATTTTTTCCCCATTGTGGTAGTATATGTGAACAAAGGCTACACAACCAAATATTTTGTGTGGGAGACAAGAGAAAAGATGTAAGGATGAATATGTCTTCTTAAAATTATTAAGGTGACTTTCAAAATTCAAGATTTTAGATGAAATTCTATTAATAAGGTATGTAGCAGTAACCCCAATAATTTTTTTGAACTTCCGTAGTAAACATCAAGGCTCTTGCTACCTCAAGATGTCTATGTTCCTCTCAGCTATCCCATTTATTAAGGTGTATCAACACAAGAACTATGTGTATAATTCCATGAGTTGTGAGGTATGAACCAAGAATTGAAGAATAATACTCTCCCATTATTTGGATTATGGGTTCGAATTGAGTTTTAATCATTTGATGAAAATTATAGAAAGTTTCGACAGCTTCAGATTTTTCTTTGAGCAAGAAAACTCAACTTGCATGAGTATGATTATCAATAAATGTTATGAACCATCTAAACCCAGAAAGGCCATTGACATGTGAAGGACCCCGAATATCATTATGAATTAATGATCAAGTTTGTGATTGTTTATACTTTTATGTGGTAAATGAGCATGATGGTGTTTGGTCAATTCACATATATAACATTGAAAATAATGGGATTTTGATTTTTAACATTGTAGGAAACATTTGTTTCAGATATGAGAAATTTGGATGACTTAATTGTTTATGTCAAAGTTTTATCTCTCGATTAACATCAAAGCAACTCAAGTAAGTATGAGATAAATTATCTGAACTAGGAGGCTCACCCTCGAAGTAGTAAAGTCCACCATTTTTCTTTCCAATGCCAATCATCTTCTTTGTGTGTAAGTCACGAAATTCACAACAATAAGAAAAGAATTTAACAATAAATTGATGTTCTTTGGTTATCTTATTAAAAGGAGATTACAAGATAGCTTTGGAACATGCAAAATGCAATCAAGAGAAATTTTTTTTGAGACGGGAATATGACCTTATCTTGCCATTGAAGCGAAAGAACCATCTGCAACTTTAACTTTTTGTTTATCAAATCATGGAATATATAAAATAAAAAGATTAGAATGACTGATAATTTGTGAGGGAAACAACATTCACACTTGAAAAGTAAATCATGAGTCAAAAATAAATAAATAATGATATTGGGGTTGAAGGCAAATGAGGTAGAAATAAAATAGGTAACAAATAGGCTAAGAATTTAGCTATGAAGGCTATTTGATTCTGTGTAATGCACTCTGTTTTTGACTTAAAAAATAGGGTATAAAATGACAGTAATTTCGGCAATGAAGGCAGTTCAGTTTCTTTGCAAAATACTCTGTTTTGAACTTCAAAAGCAAGGTAAAAAGTGAGTGATTTCAGCAATGAAGGCTGGAAAAAAGTGGGTAGTTTTGAAGTAAAAAATCAGAGTAAAAAGGAGGCAATTTCAGTTTTGGCGATTAAAGCCTAAGAATTCTATCCCAATAAAGAACCTAAAACTTTGATACCAAGTAGATTTTTATGATTATTACTTCAAATATATTGCTCAAAGTTATATTTTGTACATTTCCTTCGTACACTTATATACAATTCAGAGGAGATAAAAAAAGGAAAAAAAAAACAGAGACTAGCATCGTATAATATGTGTCTTAAATTAAGCTTTTAATTGACTCCTAATATCACACAATTAATTACGTAATAAACATCTTAATAATTAGGGATTTTATCATTAGGACATCTTTTTCCACAATATGTAATGTAATTTAATCTGCTTTTTAGATCACACCAGTGGTGAGAGGCAGTTATCAGAAGGAAGGTCTTGTTGAGGAGACTGACTATGATGACGCTCTAAATATGGTGAGATAACGGGGTAAATTACATTATTCGTTTCTCACTTCAATTCTTTTAATGAATTTGTTTGGTTATTGCTTTCATATTTTAATGATTTTCCAAGATACTGGGTTTGCTATAAGATGATGTGAAGAAACCGCTCATCCCTCATTGTTCTTTGTTACCTATTTTGGAACTGTTATATGAGGTCTGCCCCCCTCTTTTATAGCAGTAACTGTGATTGGAGGACTCTCTTCCGTTGGCATGATATATATATATATATATATGTATATATATATATAGATAGATAGGAAGGTATTTATAATGAACCTTCAGATTTTGGAATGTGTGATGTGATGTGTGATGTGTGATGTGTGATATGTGATGTGTGATAACGTCATGATGTTAGATAGTTAGATGCAAAAGTGGTTTTTCTTAGTCTTATATATTGTTGCTTTCATGGGTTCAGTTTAGAAGAAGCCTTCATTATTGTTTTTGACTTCCTGGTGAATTTGATGACCTAACACATCAGATATATATTAGTATCTTACACGTCAGATATATCTTGTTTCATTAAGTCACTTATCTTCCTGCCCAAAAGATCTATACTGTATGCAGGACATCGAAATAAAAGGAAGAAGAAGTAGACAGCTAGAAGTCTTTCTTGTTGCTCTTCTCTTATCAGCATTTGCTTTGGATATTTTTCTTGTCATTTTCTAGTGATTTTTATTTTAATTTTACATTTGCTGGTTCTGATGACTCTTTTTACTTGGCGTTCTTCAACATAATCATATTGATCCATGTGCCCTTTTGTGTGTCGGTTATTCGTGCTCCTAATGTGATTCTGTCCTGTAATATTTCCTAATGTGATTCTGTCCTCTAATATTTTAGAATTTTCTTGACGTAATTTAATGATCTGTTACAAATAGGTATCATCTCAATCTGAAATTACATCTGATAAATGTTCCATGAAACGCAAAGTTCTTTTGCGAGTTGAGTCTGGGGCCTGTGACGTGTGCGCTGCTCCCTGTTCATCTTGCATGCATCTTAATCAAGCTCTCATGGTGTCAAAGACTAACGAGTTTTCTGATGAAACCTCACATGTAAATATGACTAGTCTGAATTCTATCAATGTTGGTGATGTTTCTTCATCCTTTAAGAAAAGGGCATGTGAAGGTGTACAGAATACCACTAGTGAAACAAGCAACCTTGTTAGTGTCAATTCCAATCATGATTCTCTATCTGAAAATGCTGATAGCAAACCAATGCCAAGATGTGTTGATTTAAGTGATGCTGTAGAAGTTGAAATGCATCCAAAATTGTTGTCTGTAGAGAATGCTGAATGGGTAGAACAATATCCCAAGGCAAGAGCTTGCTCAAATCGGCATGAGGATAGCAGATTTACCCATGATGATAATAATATTTCATGCATTGGTAGAGCGAATGATGTGCATGTTGCAGACAATAACCAGAGCAGGAACACAAACAAGAAGTTGACATGTAGTTCAGCTTCAGTTAGTAGCCTAAATCAAGAATATGCTAGAAGAGCACATGAGACAATATTTTCACGTATGCCTTCTTCAAAACATACAGTTTCTCGAAGTAACTCACAAAAGGTTGGAGATCTTTGTATTCTCATCGTGGTAAAATTCTTATTCCTTATTTGCAAGTTTTACTGAGCTAGAGAGAATCTTTTTTATTTTATGTGCAGGAAAAAGCACCTGCTGAATTCCCTCGTGAACTAGTTGACCAAGAACCATCACCTAAAGAAGCAGGTACTGATGATTCTCGTGGCCAGAAATCTGGTTCGCATAAGCATTCTGATATATCTTCAGACGTGTGTCTATATCCAGAAGCAGAAACCGGTAATGGTGAAGGGAAACCGACAGATGAAGCATCTAAGTGTGAGGAAGACGGGAAGTCCAGTGATTTTAACATGCAGGAGCCTCCACACCTATCTGTCTCAGGGGATGAAAGTGATGAATCAGATATTGTGGAGCATGATGTGAGTATTTTTGTTTTTACTGTGTTATTTATGTTGTTCTTGTCATTATGTATATGTGCTTCCAACCTGTTACTATTAAATTTTATGATTGACTTTAATGTATCCTGTGTATGGTTTTTTTTTCCTGATATAATTTTTCAGAAGAATTTGGGAGGGGGAATTAGTACTGATTATGGGGCAAGATAATGTATTGATCGAGTTTGTGCTTCACTTGTTTTATGATGTACTTCTAATTTTATCAGTCACATGGTTGTGGTTTTGTCATGTTTCTTTTGTGATTGCCTTTTATTTATTGTTCAAGCTGTTTTGTTACTTGTGGGATGGTTCCCACTTGCTCTCTCTCTCTCTCTCTTTGCTGATCAATTGCTGCATCTCTCTCTACTTCGTCCCTCATTTCTATTTTTTTTCATGAGCATTTTTTAGACATTTTCTTCTGAGCTGCTTGTGCATGCCGTTCAACCGAGACTAAGATTTTCAACAGCACAGTTAAGTTATGTCATGTAGCTGATCATGTTGAGTCTTATCTCTTTGTTTTTCAATTAAAAAAATCAATTTAGTTTCATAATTTAGTAATGGCCTGCAGTAACGTAGTGTGAACGATTGCTTTATAATGTGCAAAGAGAAGAGAAAGTCCCCTCTCTTGGTCCATTTTATCCTTTGGGTTTCTACTCACTTTGCTTCTCTTACTACTATATTATAATCAAAACTCTGCCTCTCTGGTTTCCTCTCTTCTTTTCCTCTTTATTTCTATCTTGAGAAACTAACATATCTGTTCGTTTGCTTTGATTGGACAGGTAAAAGTATGTGATATTTGTGGAGATGCAGGTCGCGAGGATCTGCTTGCCATATGTAGCAGGTGCAGTGACGGTGCAGAACACACGTAAGCATATACAACTTTTCCAAATTATTTTGTTGGTAAATCTTATCGTGCCAGTAAGTGTCTGTTCGAATCGAAGATGAGTTTGAACATAGTTCAATTTCTGCAATAAGATGCTGCACTTGTAAGCATATCAAACTTTTCATCTCTATTTTCCTATTACGCATGGACACTTCATTTTTCATGAAGCATCCGTGCCCAACTGATATGACCTTCATGTTGGTGTGTATGGGTACTTGATACTCCAAATATGTGGAAATTTATAGAAAGTTGAGGAAAGTATGTGTCCTGAACATCCAGATGCATGCTCAAAATGAACACTCCAAATGAATCCATGTAACATAAGTTACATAACTATTTTAATCTGGAAAATCTAGTGGTTTTTATGTCTGTCTATCCAAGATAGGCTATAACCCAGTTTATTACTATGGACAGCTATTGCATGCAGAAAATGCTTAAGAAGGTTCCTCGGGGTAACTGGCTGTGTGAGGAATGCAAGCTTGCTCAGGAGACAAATGGCCAGAAGCAAGGTAAAGTGAAGTAGAAGACTGCAAAATTTAGTGGTCTGGAAGACAACTTAAACCTGCTAATCTTTTTATGAAACATATTCTTATTCCTTGTCAATTTGAATTTAAAGTTGCTGACTTAGAGGGGAAAAGAACGAATAAAGCCTCAAGTGTGCAGTATTCTCGTAAGAGACTTGCAGACAATGCAAAAATGGCTCCTGTTGCGAAAAGGCAGGCTCTTGAAACAAGGGTGGCATCACCAAAGTCTTCCAGCCCTATCAAACCTTTCCGGGAGTCTTCATTCAAGAACTTAGATAGGGAGAAACTGAGGCCAGTGCAACAAACATCTGTGGGGAGTCACTCTAATGATATAGTGGAAACTCCACGCTCTGCAACCAATATTCCTCGACTTCAAACACTCAAGGGTAAAAAGAAAAAAGCTTTAACTGCTGTGAAATTTTTATTCTATGTGATCTTTTTCTACTCTATCATGTGTATGGTGTTAGGGCCACTTATGATTATATGCTTTTGGGCATCTTGAATCTGTTCCCCCTCTTCTGAAGCAAGATTTGTTTGTTCTCTTTTTTCATTTCCCAGGAATAATGTCAAAGTCAAACTCCTTTAATATCTTCGGTTCGAAACCAAAAGTTAAACTTGTCGATGAAGTTATTCCTCAAAAAAAAAGGGGGGCTAAAGAACAAACTTCACTGGGTACAATTGGGATACCTACCAGAGTACTAGGCAAATCCATGTCGTTTAAATCAACGACTTTAGGCCGACGAGATGCTTCTGATTCAAAAGTTAAAATGCTTTGTCCTAAAGAACTGAACCATTTTATCGATTTAAAAGGATTGAAACAACCAAAAGAGCGAAATACATTTGACAGGAAAGTCCTGACCAAAATAGATCGTCCTTTAGTTTGTTCAACACCTACTGGTTCTACTGTTTCTACGCCAAAGGTTGACCACCAATCTCATGTTGAATCTAGTTCAACATCATCATTAACCAACAGGGATTTGAAGGCTGTCCACTGTGAAGGAAAATCAAGTAATCCCTCAAAATTGGAGGGTAACCTTGCATGTAAACCTAAATTATCAGGTATGGCGAGGCCTTCTTGACTGGGAGACAAAACTAATTATCTACAGTTTTGAATTACTTTTTATATTTGGTCATTTTATGTGTACATTGCAGTTGGAGTCTCATCAACAAACAGAGGGCGGAGTTCTGCTACTGAGCAGATTTTAAACCATCTCAACTCTAAGGATGAACCCTTGTCCACTTATGCATTAATTACTGAAAAATTACAAAATAGCGTTGATGGATCGTCACATGATGGGCTACCTCAGTCACTGGATGAACTTACCAGGGGTGACGATATTGTTTCCCAAAGGCCTACTGTTGCAACTGGTTCTGAAGCTGATGTCAGTCATGCTGCAGAGATTGGCACAATTGATGGTGATCAGGCTTCTGGTATGGATGCCTTTGCCACTAGAATTTCTAGAGATGAGATGCCATCTGGCAGTAGATTGAAAGATGCAATTCAGGCAGCATTGCTTAGAAAACCTGAATTGTGCAGAAAGAAAAAAGTGCTTGAGCAATCTGATGAGTTTTCCACATCTGACACAGACATAAGCTGTGAAGCAACTGCTCAAAACCATGCATTGGCTTCATTTAATCTGAAAAATAGTGCGCCTTCAGAAAGATTAAATGAAGGGGAATCAATTCTAGGGAGTCCTACCCCTGCATCTTACTTGCATTCAACTGGTAATAGTTTGATGTGGCATGCTGTCCCTGCAACTGATGGTATGCTTTCTTCAAAAATTGGGGACTCAGATGCTGCTGTTTCATTCCTCAGAAAACCCATCTCGAAGGACTTACTGAATCTTGCTTCAGCAACATCCTCTATTCTTTTGAAGACACTGGCCATTCCAGAATATGAATACATCTGGCAGTAGGATTCAGTTTCTTGCTTTGTACCATTATTTTACTTGTCCCTGTAGAGTTGTACTTTTTGTTCTTTTCTCTGAATCTCTTATTGTATTGCTATGTTGTACATTTTGTTTGGTTTAGTTCAGTCTTCTGAATAACCTTTTATTTTCTATGCTCAGGGGTTATTTTGAGGTCCATAGAAGTGGCAATTATCTTGATTTTTCCGGTGGAATTCAGGCACATCTATCAACTAGTGCATCACCTAAAGTTATTGAAGTTGCAGAAAAGTTTCCACATAATCTTTCTCTACACGAGGTGCCTCGTTTCAGCATGTGGCCTACACAGTTTCAGGGGAGTGGTGCTACAGAAGATAATATTGCTCTTTATTTCTTTGCAAAAGACAGCGATAGGTGAACATATGTTTTTTCTATCAAAACCTTGTTTTCTTTTTGGTTGCATTTATACTTTTTTTTTCTTTACTCTGAAATTATTCTCGTGGCTACTCATGATTCAGCTATGATAGGAGCTACAAGGGGCTTGTAGATGGTATGATGAAAAATGATTTGGCTCTTAAAGGGCAATTTGAGGGTGTTGAGCTTTTGATATTTCCATCAAACCAGCTTCCCGAGAAATCAAGGCGTAAGGAGTTACTTTCCAACTTGTCATATAAACCCTTTTTTTAACCGATTCCATATTTTTGTGAACTCAACATTAGTTAGGATTAGTTTGGGCTTTACCATGAAGCATTTATAGACAGACATGGGATGCACTTGTTTTTGCATACAGGTTTATAAAACTTCTGCGATGCATATCTTGAAGCATAGATGCTGATACAGGAAATTCGTGTTTCTCAATATACATGGATTACTTATAGTCTGATATTCTTACCTCTGCATATGACTCTGGATTTATGCAGTAGATAACTTTATAGCCTATATCTTGCTTTATATGATTTTTAAATTTCAGTGTACTAGGTAATGTTTTTCTGTACCCTGATCATCTTTTTTCTACTCAATGCGTCACTCCCTGAAGATGATGGATATTCTGAATATTAGCTAGATATGAAGGAAAACTACTTGGCTTTGTCCTATAATACGAATGACTGTTTTCTCCTTTTCCTGTAATGCACCCACTCACTATGCTTCTTTGTAATAGAAGCAGCAGTTCCTCTTTGTTCAGTGGAACTTAGTAATGATGGTATCTTATGTATTTAAAATCAAATCATAAGCTGTATCTATTCTCTCTCATTGACAGGATGGAATATGTTATTTTACCTATGGGGTGTATTCAGGGCAAGGAGGATGCATAATTCAGATTCATCCAAGGAATTGCACTTTCCTAATTTGAGTTCAGTGTCTGTAGAAAAGAAAACTCCATCTGCTCTCATGACTTTATCAGATAACCTGTGTTCTCCAGAGCAGATGCACAAGAAATCTCCTGCGTCTGACAGATCTAGTAATATAAAATTAGCTGCCACAGATCAGGCATCTGAAAGAGCAATTGCAAATTGTGAAGACAAAAAACCTCCTGCTGAAAAATTGCTTATTAGTTCAAAGGTTAACACAGTGCCCCAAGATGGTGGACTTCATTCTGAATCATCATCATGTTGTGCAAGATCGGGTAAAGAAATAAGAGACACTAGTCCTTTGGTAATGACAAATTCCTATAAACTTCTATAATCTGATTTATGAAAACATACCAAATTAATCTAAAACCTTGTCAGCTCACTTCCTACAGGCTTAAAGCTTTGAGTAACATACCTCAATTTAAAATGGTTGAGAACAGGAAATTTAAATCTTGGTTCACTTTTTCAAATTTCAACCGCCTTGTAAAAAGCAATATAATCTACAGTGAACTGGTGACCCACTGCCTTCTAGCTTTGGCTTTTAGGAGTGATTACAATATAATCTGTCAAAATCTTTGTTGCATCGAAGTTTTGCCTGTCATTTTGCTTTATTATTTTTCAAGCCTCTCCATGCCTTCAACACAAGAAATTATTTGACTGTCTTCAGTCTTTAGATACTAGTCTCCCTCTTCATCCTCATACTTTGACGGCAAAAATTGGAGCCTATGCATGGATATCAACTTGCTTAATGGGATAGCTTTAAGTATGGTTTCTGTATGTTTTGATGGTTGACCATTACCGTAAAGGTCCTTATACCCTTTATCTGTATTGTGTCAACTCTGTAAGAAATGAAGCCTGATTTCAAGTTGCTTATATGGATGTTTTATCTTATAGCTTTCATTCTGTGCTTGTATGGATGTTGTTAGTTGGCCTTGCTCAATTTTGACCATTACCGTGTGTTTGTGTTTTGCAGGAAGAAATTATCCTTTCAAACCAGAGATTAGGTGGAGGGGTCAAACCACCTTTTCTGGCCACAGTAACAGATAGCTATAGAAAAGGTGAGAAGATGGACTTGCATTGCAATACGTGTGATAGAAAAGATACTTTGTCCTTGAATATTCTTCCTGTTTCCAACCAGGAAGTCAGTGTTGCAGAGAGTGTTTGTGAGAAGAAAATTTCAAATGAAATGGTTGGTGATGAGGCAAATCTAGATGGAATGTGCAAAGAAATGGGTCATTACAAAGGAGAAAAAGAAATGAAAGAAGATGATAGGCACGTGAATACATCGCTCACTAGAGATCTGAATTCCCACGGGCACAACACTTTCCAGTCTAATCATATGAAACCTTCTAACGTTCACCTTTCAGATTCAGCACCTTCAGCTTCTAGTGTTACAAATCGACCAAGGCCTTGGTATGGTGGGAATAATGTGCTAGTAGATGGAGTGAGTATCAGTAAGAAGCCGTCCACAGGCTTGAGCAGTATTTACGATTGTAGTACTTATAGTGGTATAACTCAAGATGGTGAGGATATAGCATCACGCATGACTGCTTTAGGACCCTGTTCATTAGAGGGAGAGAAATATGCTGATGCTTGTGAAGAGAAAGTTATTCTGGAGGACATGGGAACGTCTGAGAGCTATTTCCCCCCTGCTAATTCTTGTCATAGAGCAGGTGATAGTTCTATACCTTGGAAGAGTATTTCAGCGGTCTCCGACCGTTTCAATAACGGGTTTCCAAATCTTGAACTTGCTTTAGGGGCAGATACAAAGCCACAGAATAAGGGAATGCTGCCTTTCCTTATTGGGTTAGCGGATAAGAGTGATACTGAGGACAAGCCTCCAGATAAATTCATCGATGATAAAGAGGATGATGCATCTGCTTCCCTTTCACTATCTCTTTCATTCCCGTTCCCGGACAAGGAAGAACAAGCGAAACCTGTTTCAAAATCAGAGCAGCTCTGGCCTGAAAAGCGCCATGCAGATACCTCGCTACTTCTCTTTGGGGGTTTGTTAGAGAAATAGAGCAAGACGAATTCTTGCTTTCTGAATTATATCATATGCCCCACGTGGCTGCACAGTAGAAAGCATGTCTGATCACAAATGTTGGGCAGTATAGAAAAGATCCCATTTTCCATCTGTTCATATCCCACACAAGATATAATTTTCTTTTAAAATCTTAGAACTAATGTCTGTTTTTATTCCAGATTTCTTGTTTTTGAGTGCATTTCACGGCATTGTAGATAAAGTAGAATGTAAGCCGGCATATAAAATTTCTTTGTTTTATTTACAATGGAAATTGAGACTGTCTAGTTTTGAATTTTGGCCCCATTGTTTAGGATTTTGACCACTATACTTTTCAATTTTTTCAATTTGATAAATTTAGTTCTATTTTTCTTTGGAAAATAACTCATAAAATTTATAACCATAAAAATAACATATTTTGTGTCTATTTTATATATTTTTATGATTAATTTTTTTTTTGTATATTATTTTTTGCAATATTGTTCAAATTAAACTATGGATATTTAGGTTCGTTAAATATTAAATATCGTTTAATTTGATGTTTAATATTATTGACGTGATATTTTTGTCGTCGTGAGTTTTAAGGATGATATGTTTTATATTTTTTTTTTCAATTTCAATTAGATATTTTTAGGTGTCAATTTGATCAAATTAAATAAGTTGATTAGACACGACAATAGAGGTTGATTTTAGTGTGTAAAATGTGTAATGTTATTTCAAAAATGATTTAAAATAGATAGATTTTTTTATTATCAAATTTAGATAAATATAAAAATATCATGAATTGTTTTTGTTACTTTCATATTATTAAATATTATAAAAATATCATGAAATTTGTTTTTGTTAATTTCATGTCATTAACTGTGCAAATGTTATAAAAATACCATCAATGTAAGTGTAACTTGTGTAAGTGTAACTTGTTAACTTTCGTTTACTAATTGAACTTGATGATATTTTTATTACATTTGTAAAGTTCTAATAGTATTAAAGTGACGAAAAAATGAATTATTTTTATAACATTTATAAAACTTAATGGTATGTAAGTAGTAAAAAAATAGATGATATTTTTGTAATAACCCGAAAAACTTGAGGTAAAAAATTTATTTATTCAATTATTCATCATTTTTTTTGTTTGTACTAATTACATTGGTAGATAATGACGTACACTTCAATTATTTATTTTAAGGGTTAGTTGTTATAAAAGATTTTTAGATTAACTTATTCATTTCGTTTAGTTTTATAGAATAATGTCATTTATTTCTTAATTTTGTAAAAAAGGGTCGATTAAGGAAAAATTATATCATTTTAATAAATTTTCATTTAAAATGTTATTATTTTATATCAAGTAATTAAAACACGATTAAAATATGAATATTTAACAAGAATAAAAGTAAAATTTAATATGAAATAGTTTATGAAAAAATAAATAATAAAAATTTAAATAAAAAATTGTTTAAATATACATTTTAATTTTTAATAAAAATTTAAAATTAATAAAATATTAAAATAAAATAGTGAAAATTAATAAATATTAAAAAACAATATTTTATTAAATTTTTCATATTAATTGTGACTTTACTATTGTTAAAAATTAGTATTTTAATTGTGTTTAATCATTTGATAGAATAATAATAATATTTGACAGAAAAATCATTAAAATAGTTTTTTTTTCTTAATTGACCCAATTTTTACAAAATTAATGAAATAAACAATATCATTTTTAATCTAAATGACTAAATGATATAAATTAACTAATATAAGAGACTTATGTGGTATTTTTCTCTTGTTGTAAATAAAATATTTTGTTTTCCTAAATATTTCTAAACAAGTAATAGGTAGACTATTATTTATAATAGAGGTGAAAAATCATGTCGGTTAGCTTTATTTTTATCCTTTTTATGATGTGTTATTGTATCTTGTTTTGTCATTAATTATGTTATATTAATATGTTAGTTGACATATATGAATTTTTTTCATATATATATATATTGTATTGTATTGTTTGTAAGAAATAACAAGATATTTTCGAATATGAAAAAATTATCGATAAGTTATGACAAAAGTTTATATGTGTCGTGTCATGTGTCGATAAAAGGTATAAATTTAATAAAAAATGATTTTTATACAAAAAAAACAATGAAGGACAATTTAGTTATTTTCAATTTTTTATTAATTGCTTTCTTATGGATAGATGGCATATACTCAACTTGAAAGAACATTTGTCCACTAAATCATTCATGTTCTTGGATTGGTATTCTTTCATATGTTTTACCTCTTCATATAGCATGTAAATTTGATCTTTTATTGATGCTCTTGAAGAAAATGTGACTCACTAGCTTGGGTGGTTTTGTCCCACTTGTAAGGCTTCTCATGTAGTTAGGGGTTAATAAGTCACCAGGTTGTAACAAAATCTCACCAATGGGAAACTTTAACATTATTTGTTGATAATCTAATTCTTTGATTAATTATTGCTTCGACAGCCATTATTTTTGTGGATTAGATGACAAATAGTAATATGACACTTTCTTTGTCTAATGTGACATGATGAGTGGTGAGCATCAATAGAGCAAAGAAAAATATTGACAAATTTGGGAGATATTTTTTAAGCCTTTCGCATCAAATGATTTTTGTCTCCTATTTATTATCTCTGAGTTTGCCCTTAATGTTAGGACTTGTATTACCTCATCATGATCTACATTGTTAAAATAAGTCTCATGTTTCCCTACATCTCTTATGCCATGAAATGAAATTATATCCAATGCATTAAAGGGTACTAACACTTCCCTAATCATAGCTTTATCAAACCTTTAAGTTTTGCTTCTAAATTAACAAATTTGGCCTATTAAACTCTTGTGGTATAACTTGATCCTTACCCTTCTCACTACTTTTCCTTTTTGGAGTCATTTTGTAAGTTCTAAGTGCAAAAAATACCCATAATATAATTCCCTAAAAAAAGTACTTCAATCAAACTCTTATCTACCTTCTCTATCCCAACTAGCGTTTTTTTACTTAGACCTAAAAATAATCACTTCTAATATCACCAAATAAACAATAATTATCTTGAGAGTAGGAGTTATTATTTTTTCGATTTTTCAAACCACTTGAAGAAGATGAAGTTGGTTAATGGTGTCCCAAATCTATAACTTTGATGAAGATGTAAGGAAATCCCTATAATTGTGGCACAAATAGTGATAAGTGATGCATATTTGATGAAATAATGAGAAGAAAAGTGAAGATGATTTGAGAAGAAGATGAGTTTTTGGGATAAAATTTGGGTTTGGGGTAAGACAAAATTTAATGTTTTGATATGAAAAATTCGCGATTATAAGGTGTTTTAGTGTAAAAACTTGATATAGGCTATGACGCACATATTTTTCATGATGTGACATATTTTTAAAAAATTCTAGCTAGATGACCCAAGATCAATTTACTATATCAGGTACAATACAAAAATCTATTCTAGTGAAAAATGACCCGAAAGCCTTATACCATAGTTTAAAGAAAGAATGTCATGTAACGATTCAAGTTTTCTTTAAAAATAAAAATAATACTAAACAAACAAAATAACGTGGGATAATAGTGTATCATCAACTCCTAACCTAAATCAAGTAATGTCCACATTACTACCAAATAAAATAAAATAAAAACAAACTATCACTAACAAATAAAAAATTATCAAAAATAAAAATGAAAGAAAACAAATGTTAATGGGTTGCCTCTCACTTAGGGCTTATTTTAATGTCTGAGCAAGAAATTTCTTGAGGATATGATTCGTCTACTTTGATACTCGCAATGTCCTTTTTGTCATTGATTTCTTATCTAAATTTTCTTTAAAATGTACAATCTCTCCCAAGACTATCATTGTTAACCTCTAATTGTGAACATCAATAATTATCTTAGTTGTGACCATGAATGACCTACCAAGAAGGACATTGTGCTTCTTATCCATAGTTGGGGTCTCTTACACATCTAAAACAATAAAATTAATAGATATGGTTAGCTTACATGCATGCACAAGTAGATCCTTCACCTTGTCCTTTGGATATATAATAGATGTATAAGCTAATTGAAGAGATATAGCTGTGGGTTTGAATTCCCCAAACCTATCTGCAAGTATAATGAGTAAGAAATTAAATTGATACATGCACCTATATCGAACATGGCCTTAACCTTTTTCTTATCACCAAGGTGATATTCACATTAAAACTACTTGGATCCTTAAAGGCTACTTGCATTTCACTTGATTTCTTGCACCATTAGGTAAATCATGAGAGATTTTAGGAAACTCCATATTTAGCACCTTATAATTGTGAAGGATTGTAATAGCCTTCATGTGCTCGTGTTGACCAAACAAATTCTCTCTCTTTATTTTGCACGTGCTCAACTTGTTGTCCTACTTGAACATTCACTTTCTTTGTTGAAACCTCTAGAGAATCCTACATTTGATTTGTTTTCACTTAGTTGTCTCTGCTCACTTGAATAAAAACATTAACGTTGTCTTCTAAGGTTGGTTAATTAGGAGGTTTATGTGACATGTTTTAGTTGAATTGTTGTCCTTGCATATGGTTTTGGTTTTGGGCATAGATAGGATTATTTTCCCATTAAGAGAAGTTGGGATGGTTTATCTACCCTAGACTGTAAGTGCCTTCTAAGGTTGGTTTGTTAGGTGGGATGATTGATAATCCTTCATTGCATTCACTTGTTCATAACTAGGACTTGCATATGATTCACTTTATAAAGGACAGGTGTTAGCAACATGCCTATAATTACTATAAACTCTACATACCTCTCTATTTGAAGTGTTTTTGGTGGTGAGTAGTACTACTTACTTGGTCAATTTTGTAAGTTGTATAGATATTTCATTTGTGAATCCTATCTCATTTACTCTAACTCTTCTCCCTCTTGCATTTTTCTATTGAGAGTTAACACTTAATATCTTATAAAATTTATAAGTCTTTAATGCTGTCTTCTCTCCTATAGCTCCTCATGCATCATTATCAACTATAAACTGACACTATTCTGTCATCCTATCATAAAAAAATTGGTTTTATAACTGCAGTGGGAAACAATGGTGTGGGTGTTGGATAAGAAGTAGCTTGAACCTATCCCAAGCTTCATGGGATGAATAGATTTTTCCCATGAATTTGTTGTAGATTTCCTCCCAAGTTGTTAAAGATCCTAGTGGAAGAGTCATGAGCCAAGTCTTTGCTCTATCCTTAAGTGTGTAAGGGAAACTTCCCATCCTGATTTGGTCCTCATTGAGCCATTGCAAAAGAAATGTATGCCTAGTTGCATACAAATCCGTAATGAAGGTCAATGGATCTTTATTACGAATATCGTAAAAAGAGGACAATATGAAATAATGAATATTTTTCAATTCATAATACCTAACTGACTTTTCCAACTATATACAAGAAATAATAATACCAACAATTTACCTTGCATATTATTTCATAGCCATCTTTCTTGTTATAACATCTCATATGTGTAGTGGCTTTTGCTGTAGCTCTCTTAGTAGCTTTTGGATTTCAGTATCTGACCTTCTATTTGAGTGCTCCCTTGATCTGTTGATGTTGTCTATAAAAGGAATGAGTTTGTTCCTAATAAAAAAAATTCACACATTTCATAATAACCACTGGAAGAACACTTAAGTAACAAAAACAACGAAGAAATCAAAGCATTAGAGAATAAAAACACTAAAAACAAATATTAACAAAATCATAAAATCAACCAAATTAAAAAAGAAAACAAATAAATAATTTAAAATTTTAGGTCTCTACAATGATTCCCAAAACTTAATATACAAAATTTAATTACTTGGAATTACACGAATCACTAGTAGACTAATGATAAGTTTATCCCAAGTTCGATCTTTAAAAGAATTGATAAATATTTTGAAATGTTACTTGTTTACTTAATTAACTAAACAAATAATCTTAATATTCTAATAATCGTCGGTTGAAATATTATTATAAACTATAAAATAATTAAATAACTAAAATAAAAGAATAAATTGTAGCTAAATTAATATGGATAAATGAGTATGAAAAAATTAACTATTTAATCATTTATGGATAGAATGAATTAAATGATTTTTAAAATATGGCTTCAAAAAGTTAGAATTGTTTATTTTTCCTTTTTAAATAAGAGAACACCCTAATGATCATGTTGAGTTCTCACAAAACTCAATTAACTAATAACTTTCTAGATTGAGTTTGAAATTAAATAATTAATAAACATAAGGAAAATAAATTAACCATTTAATTTAACACAAATCATTGTAATTAAATAAGACGTTTGTTCATAAATACATAATGAAACATAGATGATGTTTATAATACTTTAGTCACTTTATTCGTAAATTAGATAAATTAAAATGACCAATAATAATCCATAAACAAAAATACAAAAAGCCATAAATAAGAAATAAATAAACTTTTATTAAAAAAACAATAAATTGTTCTTTTACTTAGAGAAGTAAAAATAATATTTCATACAAAAAATTTATCCTAACATAATTAAATTAATCAAAATCAATTCAAATACAAAAGACGTAATCAGAATACAAAAAAATGATATAACGATTAAAATACCACATTTTGATATGTTATCTCCAAATCCTTGAATTGGTTGATCACTCCCCCAAATATTTGAAAAATATTCACAAATGAAAACGTTCTCTCTATTTTATGTGTTGTGGTGTGGTAAATTATGGTTACTCTAGTTGGTTATGTTTTAGAAAGGTTTTAGAATATATTTATAAGTTAAGTTTTGGGAAAGAGTTAGTAAAACACGTTACATATTGTATCAGGGATTTTTGGTCATTTAAAACACGCAAGTTATGACACACATTATTTTAAGACGCAATGCGATACAAAAATTCGATCCTCAAGTGCAACTAGAGAATCCTGTGCTTCGACATGCATATTTCCACTCCTCGACGCGCAGTGAAATCCTTGAATCACTAAATACCACCTGAACCTTGGTGTTACGGCATGACTTTTCTTGGATGACGACACAAAAATTCAACCTAATTTTCATATGATACCTGAGAGTCCCTCGCCACAGTATACTTTTATGTGCGTTGCAACGCATATTGATTTTATGATTTTTAACAGTCTGATTCGTTCCGACTTATTTGAGTTGTCATTTCTTATATCATTTTTACTCATTTTATTTAAATATTCTTTCAAAAACATATTAACTTACAAAATATATGAAAATACTTTCTAATACAACATAATTCTTAAATAAAATATAAAATTAATGCTTAAAATATATCAATTATACGAAAAAAATATGTATATTAATTTCCTTCAAACCTACATTTTATTAGTTCTCAAGCAAAACAAAAATTAAAAAACAAATAACAATTATAAAAACAAAACTACTACCTTAAATAAAAAAAAAATTCTAATGCTTTAGTTTCTTTTCGGTTCATAATTAAGGCTTAAACACAAATTCCTTTTTCACCATATGTATTAAGTCAATCATGTTAGAAGTTTGTGGTTTACAGAATGTCATAACAACTGAACTTATTAATATAGAATATATTAATTAAAGTTTTTAAAGTAAAACGATACTTGATTTATAGGTTAAAAAAGATAGTTATAGGTGTTTTTTTTCTTCCTTTTTTGTACAAAATAATCTTGAATAGTTAATATTGTAAGGTTTTTCATCATTTCATATCTAATAAATAGTGAAAATTAATTATATTTTTGTAAAATCAGTGTTAGAATAAAATTATAAGTATGTATAATACTACTCATCTCACTTTGCCAATCTTGTTATGCATTGGACTTAGAAAAATAATTTACATTGTATAAATTATATAAGATATTAAAATATGTTTATATAGTTTATATGAATAATAATTTTTATTATAATTTAATGAGTTAAATATTTTTTATGTATAAATATAAATGTGTTATAAATATTTATAAAGTTGTAAATATGTTCGTAATGTACTTAAAGTTATAATATTATAAACACATTTATTACAAACATATTTATAATATTTTTAAATTTTTAAGTATTTATATTAAATATGTCTATAATTTTTAAAATTTTAAATATATTATGAATATATTTTTAACTTTGTATTTATAACAAACCTATTATGTTATCATAGAAAGTAATTAATCATACTTCAAATATTAAGTAAGGAAGATTTTTTTTAAATAGTTACCATCCTATTTATATCCGTTGTTGTTTCCAATTTCCAATTTCTCATTTTAGTGTTTCGTGTTTCTCATCTACTGTCCACTAGTTCATCTCTCTCTCTCTCTCCTCTCCTGTTGGGACTCTGACATCTCTCATCTTCAATGGCATCGACCTGTTTTTCGCCAGTATCCATATCTGGTAAGCCTTTAGCCCCTCTCCGTTTTCCTGTTAGGGTTCCTTTTCGTTTGTTTCTTTGTTGCAGATAACTCATTTCTCATAAAATAAAATCGCGACAAAAAGAAAAGTGAAATAAGAAATCCGGAGCTGCATATGTATTTGTTTCTAATTTTAATTTTATGTGACCAATTTGAATGAACTTTTCGATTATTCTCGATGTTTATGTTGTTGTATGTTAATTCATTTCATAGCTGATTATAACGACGAAAGAAATGCAATCTTTCGTTTCATGCTGAAAATTAACGTTTCTGTAACCGTTTGTTGTTTTCTTCAAAAATGTTGATGGGTATAGGTGGATCTCAAGTTAAGGCATTTGAGATTTTCTCCATCAAATCAAGTTCATTTGAGAAGACCTCAATACTTAAAATTCAGAGAAAATCGGATCGACTTGGGACCAAACGTAATCTATCAGTTCGAGCTGAGTACGGGTATGTTACTACTAGCACATGTTTACTAAGGAAAATAATATTATTATCAATATGTTTGGTTGTAAAATTGGAAACAAAATTTTGTTGCGATTACATGAGAGTAAAAGTAAATATAATTTATTATGTTGTAAATGGAGAAATATTTGGAGAATATATATATATATATATGTGTGTGTGTGTGTACGTGGGGTGAAGGGTGGTGAGCTTACATAAGTGGAGCGCATAAGTCTTATAACTTTTTAGTGGATCGCATAAGTCTTATTGCTTTCACAAAATTAACACAAAAATCTTATTTTGACAATTGATTGAAAAATTGGAGAAAATTAAAATCCTATTTTGACAATTGATTGGAAAATTGGAGAAAATTATCTCAGCTTGGCATGTGATCATTTTTAAGGGCATATTTTGAATATCAAATTAATACCCAGTTGGACGCCAAAAGGAGTGCCGATAAACTATGGTAAAGCCACCACCCACCCTCCCACTCACCTATCTTCTCCATTTCTCACCCATTAGTATTTCATAAAAATTCCATTAAAGCCAAACCCACTCACCTATCTAGGAAGAACATTTTAGGGGTGTTTTATGGAGGATCTAAGGTTAAAAAACAAGAATTTTTTTTAAAGTTTCTTACTATAATACAGGGGGGTTTTGGGTTTCATTTACAAATTGGTTGGTCATAATCTCATTTACTAAACAAATTGTTTTTGCATGGAGGTCCCGTAAGTCAATAAGGGTACCTGTTAAACCATGTATTTTATTAGTTGAGGGAATATATAAAACGTGTATGTGAGGACTGGTACATAGCTTGTACTACATATACATCTTTGTTGGCAATAATACTTTCACCTTTGCTTGCCTAGTATCTGTTTATAACACGTTTCTCTCAGTACCAAATGGAAGTGCTCTTCAGGGGATTTGATTTATGGGTATTTAATGGGTGTTCATCAGTTACATTTGGTAGGGATTTAGGGTTTATGTGACATTGGGGTATTAGGGTTGATGCTTGGGTTTTGGGGATTAGGGTTGATTGCGAGTTGCTAAACGAGAGGAGAGGGAGAAAGCTGCTAACAAGAGGAAATGGAGTATTTAGGTGGTTTTTTTTAATAAAGTTATTAGGTGGATATTAAATGTGATATTTCCAAATATGCCATAAAAAAAGGTGACATGTCAAGCATATGAGAGAATTTTTCCCAATTTTTGAGTCAATGGTCAAAGTAGTATTTTTGTGTTAATTTTGTGATAGAAATAGGACCTATGTGATCCAGTAAAAAGTTACATAACTTATGTGTTGTACTTGTGTAAGCTATGTGATCTCTGCTGCCGTTCACCCATATATATATATATATATTGAAAAAAAAATATAGCATTTCAGGATACTAGATGGAATGAGTATTATATCAATTGCTATATTTTATCCCTTTCATTTTCCTCTTAAAGAGTCAAACCAAATAAAGGAATGTCTAAAATTTCAATTCCATTCCTACCACCAAACATGCCCTTAGTATTAAAGAGTTGGACATTCGTGTCTGTTACTTTTTGAAAATGCTCAACAATTAGAGCTTATGTTGAGAATCATTCTTAGAGATAAGAAAAAATGATGTGTGATTTGACAGAAAGGGCTTGGACAATTTACACATGAGAGTATTCTCTCTTGTTAAGATCCAAAAATATCTTGTAAGAAGAAGATTGTTGGCACTCCTCCCAAGTCCTAACTATATAAACTTTTAGGATAATTGGTTACTAACAATCTTCTATATGTTGAATGATTCCTGAATCGATTTGGTTTTGCTTACGGTTTTCTGTTCTTAATCTTTTGATTACTGAATGATTATCTGATGGAATCCTGGTCTCATTGTTCTTGTTAGTTGTTATGTGCTTTGCTATTTATACTTTTTGACTACTGAATGATTATTTATCAGGCAGATTCTTATTTTTTTGGCAGCATCAGACTCTGCATTGTGCTTTTGCTATGTGTTTTCTTTACATAAGGTGGAGATTCATGACCATTCTCTTCTATTTGGTTGTTTGTTGTAAACAGTGGTGATAGTAGAAGAGGAGGTGGTGGTGGTGATTTTTTGGCTGGTTTTCTTATAGGAGGAGCTGTGTTTGGGACTTTGGCTTACGTATTTGCTCCACAGGTGATTAAATAATTAAATATTCATTTTAAACTTGAAATATACAATCTTCTGTCCCTTTTGCATTAATCTTTATGGTTTAACTATATAATGCAACTTTTACATTCATGAAAGATGTAAGAACTGTGACAATTGTTCAATGGATTATCTGGATTGTGTTTTTCTCGATTACTTCTTGTAGCTAGAAATGAATGAAGACGAAGAAGAAGAAGAAAGAGAGAACTGAGAAAGTGATAGATGAGTGAATAATCCTGTTATTGAATTATCAATTATGAGCAGTAAACTGTTATTTATATACAAGTGTAAACTATTACTATTGGTTACTTCAGTAACTAACTAATCAACACTACAAACTATATAAGTTAGCCCTAATCCCACACAAGCTACTACACTGTAACACACAGCGTCTAACACCACCTCAATCATATAGTAGTGGAAGCATCATAAGTTTGCTTTTAAGTGACAGAAAATGAGTCTGTCGTAGGTGCTTAGTTAGATCATCTACAATTTGATCCACTGTAGGAGTAAACCTAACATCCAACTGCTCAATGATAACCAAATCCCGAATAAAATGGAAATCAATCTCAACTTGCTTCACATGCATATTTGGATTGGCTGTTAAATATTATGCACTTAAACTGTAAATAAAAAACACTAGCTTATGAGCAAGAACAAGATGCAATTCTTTTAAAACTGATGTTAACCAAACAACTTCACAGGCTACAAGTGCAAGTGCTCTATATTCTGTCTCGGCACTACAGCAGCTACAACTTTTTGTTTAGACGATATCCAAGAAATCAAATTATCACCATAGCAAATATAGTATGCTTCAATACTATGCCTAGGGCTGCTGGCCTAATCTGAATACGGAAAACCCATTAGACCAATCACATCTGACATAGTAAGCTGTAAATCATGAGTAGACCCTTTGAGATACCTGAGTGCTCTTTAGCAGCCTTCCAATGAGTATTAGTAGGTGAGTGCAAAGATTGGCAAAGCATGTTGACAGCAAAGGCAGTATCTGTTCTTATAAGAACAAAATGTTGTAAAGCGCCCACATTACTTCTATAGATTGATGTATCTTCAAATAGCTCACCATCATATTTAGACAAAAGTGATCCAGTAGCCTTTGGTGTGTTACTTTGATATTTTGATCCAGTAGCTCACCATCATATTTTGGGGCTTTGAAGTAGCCAAACCAGCTTTAGAAGCCAAATGATTAGTGTATTTGATCTGAGACAAATGCATTCTTTTTTATCTCCACCCCCCAAAAAAGAAAAGCAAATGTCTTAAATCCTTGAGAGAGAATTTGGAGTTGAGAAGCTGAATTAAAGAAGTAACATACCCCTTATTACTACTTGTGATGATAATATCATCAACATAAACCAATTCATTGGTAGTATGACCTCCAACAAAACTGAAAAACAATAAAGTGTCAGCCTTGAAATTTTGAAATCCCAAATCAAGAAGACTAGCATTCAGTTTTTGATACCAGGCTTTAGGAGCCTGTTTCAACCCTTAAAGGGTTTTCCTCAGTTTACACAGCCAATCAGGATGCTTAGTATCTTTAAATCCCTATGTTTGCTTCATGAATATCTTCTCCTGAAGTTCTCCATTTAAAAGGACATTGTTCACAACAAATTGCCTTAAATCCCAACCCTTGGGACAGTGCTAAAGAAAGAACAAGACAAATAGTTTGAGGCTTGATGGCTAGTGAAAAAGTCTCAGAAAGGTCAATGCCCTCTACCTGTTCGTACCTTTTAGCTACAATTCTTGCCTTGTATTCGTCTAACTCACCATTACTCTTTAGTCCTAAACACTCATTTGGAACCAATGTGACCACTATTAGTAGGATAAGGTACTAATTCCAAAGTCTCATCATCCAACAAGGCTTTAAACTCCTGCATAGCCAAATCCCATTTAGGAATGCCCTTAGCATCAGCATAGCCATTAGGCTCAGATAATATCTTTTACTTAGTTGCAGTTGCTAAAGCTAGAAAAATTACAGGCTTGAGTGAACCAGTTTGAGACCTTGTAGCCATGTGATGTCTAATTAAGGGAGGTGTACATCAAGACAAGAACTTGCAGGAAGTAATTGAGATGAGAGTGGTAGTAAGAAGAGATTGAGGAACCGACACAGATGGTGACATGTCAGAGGTGGACTGGGAAGTTAAAGATCTTTGGACAAAAGAAGGTGAGGTCAAATGTGTAGCAGGACTGTGAGACTGTCTAGGAACAATTGGAGGGAATAGGTAAAGACTGATCAGAAATGGGGACTGAGTAAGTGGTTGAGAAGTACCATCTGACCAAAAGGTAAAACAGGAAGTGCAGGCACAGGTTGAAAACACTGTAATTTCTTGATTAGTGAGTGCAGCGGTAGATGAGTCAAGAAAAGGATATCTCATCAAAGACAACATGGCAACTTGTATAAAGCCTGCAAGTTGTTTTATCAAGACAGAGATACCCTTGGTGTTGAGGGAAATAACTCAAGAAAGTGCACTCCATAGACCTAGGCTGCAGCTTATGCTTATTGTAGTTTCTAAGACAAAGAAAACACAATGAACCAAAAGATCTTAGAAATGAGAAGTTGGATCGTTTATGATATAATAGTTCATAGGGTATGTGACCCTGCAAACTTTTAGAGGGTAACTTATTAAGGACATACATTGTAGTCCTAAAGGCATACACCCAATATTTTGGGGGCATACTTGACTGCTCAAGAAGAGCCAAACCTCATTCTACAACAAGACTATTTCTGGACTCTATGACATCATTTTATTGTGTTGTGTGAGGACATGTGACTCTATGTTGCAAACTTAAGGCACCAACTTTTGTGAAAAAGACAAACTCCTTTCCACCATCAGACTGGACAACCTTGACTTTTGTATTGAAATTCCTTTCAACCATTTACATGAAACTCATGAAAGCAATCTGAACCTCATCTTTGTTTTAAGGAAGAAAATCCTCATAAAATGAGATGAGTCATCAACTATTAAAAGGAAATATAGTGCTCCAGTGTTTGCAATGATAGGTGATGTCCACAAATTCACATACAACAGTGCAAAATGTGTATCACATGGTGTATGCTTGTGAATGAAAGGAAATTTATTAGATTTTGCAACAGGACAAGAAACTTCATCAAATTTCAAGAGTGAATTTTGTACCAGTTTGTTAAACACTTCCAGAGAAGAATGTGCTAACTTGTAATGCCATATATGAGGCTTTATTGTGTACTAAAAACAGAAGGAGAATCTCATACACTGTTTGAATGAGTATGAACAGCGGATATTAGGGTAATGACTTGATGGTGCCTTCCACAGTGTAAAGACCTCCTTTCTCGTTGCATCCTTTATGAACACGCAATTAGCATGAAACTCAACAAAAAAACATTATTGTCTTGGGAAGTTTTCTGAATTGACATTAAATTGTGAGACATGTGGTGTGTACGACAGTACTCAACTTTAAGATAAACCGTGAGGTTGAAGTGAAGAACCAAGACATGTAATAGGTCAAGTAGAACTAGAATGAAGTCCAAGAAACAACTTATTCTGGTCAACAATATTACTAGCATCACTGGTCAAATGGGTGGTAGCTTTTGTGTCCATCAATTAGGGAACTATCAGCAACCATTGCAGATGGTGAGGATCAAGAGATGATGCATTTGGCTTGAAGCATGTCATGAAGTTTAAAGCCTTCTTGGTTGGATGATCAGGTTTTCCACAAAATAGACATTGAACACGTGGAGCTCCTCCTCCTTTCTTATTCTTAAAATTTTCATTGCCTTTTTTGTCTCTCTTAGGTTGGGTGTTATTGTTTTTCTGCAGAAAATCTTGCAAGTTTCAGGAAGAATTATTGCTAGTACCTGAAGACCTTGACTCTGTAGTGTGCTTGAAGGAAAGGCCGGCAAATTTGGCTATATTTGCCTAGATGGGATGACTCAGGTCATGCGAGTTCTGTTGCTCAAGACGGCTTTCATAAGTCGAGAGTTGACTGTGAAATTCATCAAAGGACACACAATCTGATTGCATGGTAAAAGAAGATATGAAAGGATTAAAATTAAAATCAAGACCACTAATAGCATACAGAATTAAGTCATGATCAGTGATATCCTCGCCAATAACAGCAAGATGGTTAGGTAAAGGTTTTTAGACACATAACATAGTCCTCAACACTAAGATCATTCTTGATCATTGTTTGAAGTTGAAGACAGAGTTTTGTAATACTACATTAGAAGAACCCCAGTGAACTCTTTCCAAAGAGCTCCATTGTTCAACACTAGTTGCTCCATGCCTCATATGTGGATGCATTGATGAAGAAACATAAGAGTAAAACCAGCTCTTCACAATGTTATTCAAGCAATTCCAATGTGAAAACTTAGGATTGATCTGAAAATTTACCAGTTGTGCTGGAGAAGGAATGCGAGGATCGATGATCATATCCAATCCATGTGCAATTATCGTAGAGAACTTGCTCTTGCCACACTAGGTAAATTAGTGATCAGGTTTCACCTAGAAGCTGAGATTCGTAAGTGGAGTACCTAAAGCCAAGAGAGATGATTGATCCCTCTGTACCTTAGCAACAAATTTTCCACCATTAATAGTTGAAGATGGTGTAGCCATTAAAGAATCCTCAGGATCTTGATTAGGCTCTAATACCATAGAAACAAATGAAGATGAAGAACAAGAAAGAGAACTGAGGAAGTGATAGATGAGTGAATAATCCTGTTACTGAATTATGAGCAGTAAACTGCTATTTATATACATGTGGAAACTATTACTATTGGTTACTTCAGTAACTAAGTAATCAACACTACTAACAAAATAAATTAGCTCTAATCCAATACAAGCTAGTACACTGTAACACACGACGTTTAACAGTAGCAAACCATTATGGTAAATTGGTAATGAAATGATGTAAAGAGTTGAATAATTGACCTCCCTCTCCCTACAAAGACAAAAAAAATGGTTTATTGATGCACGGGCCTTAGAAATTTGGTAGTTGTCTAGTTTCTTTTCTCTACTAATTTCAAACATTGCTTTAATTCTTTGGTCTTGGCTTACTCTTGCTTTATGCAGATTAGAAGATCCTTGCTTAATGAAGATGAATATGGGTTTCGAAAGGCCAGAAAACCAATATATTATGACGATGAAGGTTTAGAGGTAAGCTGATATAGATTGGTGTGGTATTCTTTTGCTATTTGATAGCCCCTTGTTCTTTTTGATTGATTCTTGTCTTGCCAATACAGAAGACCAGGCAGACTTTAAATGAAAAAATAAGTCAGCTAAATTCGGCCATTGACAATGTATCTTCGCGTTTAAGAGGTGGAAACAACAATGCCACACCCACGGTACCAGTTGAAAGCGATCCAGAAGTAGAAGCTAGCACGTGAGGTTTTTTTTTTTTGGTATTGTCGTCAATACTTTAGGGTGGAGGAACCTAAAATAGGAGACTGCATATATATTCGTACTGTATTCGTAGCAAAGTTATGTTTTCATAATTTTATTAGAGGTATTTTGAGTTTCAGAATCAGGCATATACGCAACACTGAAGAATATCTTGGAAATATTTTTAACCGAGGTTAAAGTATATCATTGGTATCTAAATTTTAATTAAATTTATATACAAGTTTTCAAAATTTTAAAACATACTATTTTGTTTTTAAACTTTTAAATTTTTGTACATGTATTCTTAAACTTTTAAATCATATAATTTAGTATCTAATTTTTTAAAATTTTACATGTAGATCTTAGCTTTGTTATTAAAATACATATTTGTGAATCAAAAATTTAGAATTTATACGTGAAGTTTTAAAAGTTGGGGACAAAATCATAAAATTTAAAAGTTTAGTTATTTATTTGTTTTAATAGTACAAGGATCAAAATTGTAGGTTTTTAAAAATTTAAGAATCTATATATAATTTTAATACTAAAAAATAAATATCAATTTTATGTGTTTTGTGAAAGTAAAATGAAAAGAATTAAAATTAAATATCATTAATTAATTAACTCAAGAAGATGTGTAAGATAATAATTTAGGAATCTTTAATCCTCTAATTTTCTAACAAGTGGTTAAAATTTCTCTCTAATTACATAATTAATTGAATATATTTTAAGATGTATTTATCTATCAAGTTTACTACATACATATCATATTGTAATTAATTTTATTACATTTTCATGTCAACTAAATTATATATTATTTATTAAATTTATCAATTATAGATCACATACATAATAATCATACATCTTTGTCTAGAAACTATACATTTTATTTAATCAAGATAAATAATTAAATAATTCTTTCAAATCTATCTAATTGTTTTTATATATCAATTATTGGTCAAACAATTAATAACATAAAAATTAGATTAAATAAGTAATTGAATTAACATAAAAATAAGTAATTGAATTAACATAAAAATTAGGTTAATAAAACTATTAAATTAATAAATTAATTAGATATAATTGTATTCATAAATCTCAGTTTTTTTATAAAGAAATACATGAAAATTAATAAAAAAATAATAATAATAATAATAATGAATACAAGAAATTTATTAAATTGTAGCAACAATCTTTTCTTAAATCTTCATCAAATTGTATCTCTTTTTGAAATTTTTCTATATTTTCTTTATTCTTTTGTAGTTGAGATTTTGTTATCCTTATTTGATAATATTCTTATTTTTTGAAACGTTGTTTTGTATTTATATAGAAAAAATTGATATATTTTAGAATTTACTGGGACTGATATGCCCAGTTACACGTAAAAAGGATCTGCACTGTTGCGCAGGAAAAGCACGCTGGGTTAATATATATAAAGCACCACACCACGTATAGCTTCTTAGATTTGAAGATGAATAGTGCCGCGTGGCTTGCATTTTTTTGGGTTGTAAATTGGTGGCATCCACAAGCTTGCTAAGTAGATACACGGCTACTTTTATGTACTTACACCTATCAAATGAAAAATCATGAAAATTTATGAAAAAAATCAATATTTTTTCAATAAATATAAAATAATTAATTATTAACTCATTTCACTTATATTGAGGTAATTAAACTCAAATTAAATATATTTTTAATATTTTAGCACAAAACAAGATAAATAAGTGGTTTAAAATTTTCAAATAACATTATTTTTGTAGATTTATCACACCTCAAAACTTAAATATTTGTTTGTCTTCAAATAAATTCAAATCTATATAGGTAACATGATATAGGTATCATATTTATAAATATATTTGTTTATTAATACATGTATATTTAGTAAAAATTATCTCCCTAAAAAATCGTACGATTCTATAACAGAAAGGTTCACTTATTAATCAATCAACATTTCTATTAAAATAAGAGTATACAAGGTTTTTGATGAATTGATTTATATGTGTGTAATGCATTTATGAAATCAACCTATATAAGTATGGTGATCAATTCAATCTTAGAAAAGTTTTATAAGTATATTTTTTACACTCTTCTTCACTAATATAAATATATACTTAGTTAAAGATCAATAAGAGTTTTGTATGTTTATAATGTAAGGTTTAGGTGAGCGTCGATAAATGAAAATATTTAAACTCTTTCCACAACTTAGATTTTTTTATTTATGATGCATTTTTTAACAACAGTTGGGCTTTTATTTGATATTTTAATGCACTATCTTATCATTTTTTTCATATTTTTTTATTTCACATCTTTTTTTATAACTTTACAACACCTTAAAATTTTATTTTTTTTGTTTAGAAAGAGGTTATTGTGTTGTGATTTTTTCTTTTTCTTCTCTCTCTTTATAGTATGTATTACATTTTACTATTTTATAACATAACACATGATTACATTTTTTTCTTTTCATACAAGTAAATGTGCAATGGTAAATATAATACTTATTGGTTAGATTTAACATGTGGCTTAAAGATAAGAAAGATTATTAGTTGGGTTCAAATGAGTGACTAAAGATGTTAACATTTATGATTAACTAAAAAAACTCAATCAATCTAAATAAGGCCTAAGTCATCTTTCTTGATAAATACTATTTAGAATTTTATTTCAAGGGATGATCAAATAAATTTTAAAACATGATAAATCTCATCAATTACCATAACTCACCACAAATTTTCTTTCAATAAGAATACAAAAATTAATCATGAACAAATGCATAAAAATTTGAATCAATCAATCAAAACTGTCAAGCATGTTACATAATTAATGTAAGTATCTTAACGGGTATGTTGTATTCCTTATCCAAATCATGATTAAAATCATAATAAAAATAAAAAATTCTTAAAAATTGAAAATGCATACAAAATATTAAAGTAGAGAATGAAATTTCCTCTTGTAAAGTTAAATTGTACATCATTCTCAATGTGTACATATAAATATGAAAAAATAAAAAGAAAGAAACTTCCTTAATATATGAACATTCATTATATGCAAGATTTTCTATGTTTGATTATGATTATAACCGTTCTTGTAGCATTATTTTGTACATTGTCTCTAAACCATCACAAGATATTAAAGTGTTGATGAGTAAGTAAATTTTATACATTTTGAACTAGTATCATATCCTATTATTATTGTGACGAAGACATCTTCACTAGAGTACAATCCAACCCAAGGCTCAATCCACAACCTCGAGCTTGTATTTAGTACGTGTCTTGACCCAAGAATACTACTCGAATTGAAGATTATGCAAACCTTAATCTTGATATGCTAAACGATACACATACCATTATTTATATTAAGAGTTTCATATGCATCTATTACCTTCCTAAATCTCCAATAAATAAGCTCCACATGTATCGATTTTTTAATAGATATAAGTTAACAATATGATTAAAAAGGATACCTTTAAAACTATAGTAAGTTTTACTTAATAAACATAAAGAAACTAATTATGCTATAAAAAAGAAAAAGAAGCTAAACTAAAAAAGAATAACGTAATAATCAATATATCCAAAACAAACTAATCAAATTAAATACACAACATATGAGTTAAATAGAAAAGTTAAATTTTGATCCATAAACATCTTCTTTTTGTTTTTAGAAAATTATACATATTCTTATTTTTATTTGCACGTGATTATGTTTTAATTTATTATTTAATTAAAGTAATAAAATGATTGGTAATTAATTATATTATTAATTGATGTGTTAATTAATTAATTTTTTGTGAAAAAATTTAATGATAAAAAAATATTTATTTATAAATAAAATAAGAATCTATATATTTTTTATAAAAAAAGATCAAATATTTTTACCTAAAATATATTAAAATTTAAATATGTCTTACGAAATATTAGCTTGTGAATATTTAAAAAAAGAAGAAAAAGAATTCCTTAAACTATATATTTATACGTATTTATTGGGTTTTTAGACTTTTAATCACGAGCAAGATAAGCTAAACGCATCCCACAAATCCATCACCCACCACCACCACTACATAAGTACCCCACTTCCTTTCCCTTTCTTTTTCTCTCACTTTCTCTACCAAGAAAAGTCTTGCAATTATAAAATCATCAGAGACTTTTAATTTTTCTTTAAAAAAAAAAGACAGAGGCTTTAATATATCTCTCTTCTGTTCTCTACCTCCAAATCTGACTAAACCACGGATGATCAGGAACCCGCCATTAAAGAAATCATTCTCAAAAGTAGAAGAATCATGGTAATTAGCTAGCTAGTTTGTTTATAGTATTAATTAATTTCTCATTTATATATTTGATTTGACATTTGTGAGATGATTATAACATTTAGGGAGTAGGAGGTCCAGAAGATGATCATGAAATTAGTAAAGAAGAAGAAGAAGAAGAGAATTGGCCTCCATGGTTAAAATTACTTTTGCAAACAAGCTATTTTGTGCAGTGCAAGCTCCATTCTGATTCTCATAAAAGTGAATGCAATATGTATTGCTTGGATTGTATGAATGAAGCAGCCCTCTGTTCCCTTTGCCTTTCTAATTCTCACTCTAACCACAGGACAATTCAGGTCTCCCTATTCACATTTTTGGCTTTCACCAAATTTATATATTTTGCATTAATTTTTCTATTTTCACTATTAATAGCCATTATATTTTTTTTTATTTCTTTTGATAGATAAGAAGGTCATCATACCATGATGTTATAAGGGTTAGTGAGATTCAGCAATATGTAGACATAACAGATGGAGTTCAGACATACATAATAAACAGTGCCAGAATTGTGTTCTTGAATCAGAGACCTCAACTAAGGCCTGCTAAAGGTGTCGCCAATACCTGCTTTGTCTGTCACCGTGGCCTTCTTCATTCCTTTTCTTTTTGCTCTCTATCTTGCAAGGTACATTTTTTTTTCTACAATAAATTTGTTATTGATGTTCTTATAAATTAAATCAATTTCCATTTAAACTCATTTGTGGGTATCCCTTGTGTTTGCTATAACCAATCACAAATGACAATCACAATTTCTACTCTCTTTTTTTCCTATATAATTATTTAGTTAGCGAATCAAAGTTGTTTGAGAAACATAATATAAAAACATAATTAATACAACATATTTTTATCGGAAAAAGAATGCAATGCAGTCTCAATTAGAGAATAATCAGAATTTATGTCTGCTCTTACTACTTCATATGAAAGGAAGTCGAACAAATAACAAAAATTTACATCTATTGTGGTTCGAACCCATAATCATTTGTGAAACACCTGTTATCATGTTGATGAGAAGAATCTTTTACAAACACATGATTCATAGATAAGATAGAGAAATTTTCAATTCGTTACTTGACATGAATACATTTCTTTTTATATAGAGAAATTATTTTAATGTAAAGATTAATAGTATATTTTTGAAATTAAACAAGATACATCACGTGATTATCGACCTGTCTCATATAAAAAAAAATTCGTTTAAAATATTTTCGTTGAGGGCACGAGGGTTACAATATATGAATATCTTGTATCTCTTCTTAGTCTGACTTGTTTGAAAAAGGAAAGCAATGGTTAGCTCTAAAACTGTTTATACAGAAGATGCAAGTTTTCATTGATTTCATATTGTTCTTTGCATAAATTTCTATATGACAGATTGTTGGGACATCAAAGAACTTTTGGATAAAGAAAATGGAGGGTCCGGACAGAGAAGAATCAACAAGCTCTAGCATCGTTGGCAATGTCAAAAGCAAAATTCAGAGCTTTACACCGTCAATGCCACCCCTGACTTACAGAACAACCAAGAGGAGGAAGGGAGTCCCTCATAGAGCACCACTTGGGGGAGGACTTGTCATACAAGTCTAGGATTCATATAACTACAAGTTAACATGCAAGGAAAATATCAAAAAGCACAAAAACAAGTCATCAAAATATTACAATGCTCTGCTTCTTATTTCATGTTGGTTAATAATTATCAAAACTCCCATAATGAGGAGGAAAAAAACATAACGTGGTTTGCAACACCTGAGCCTTGTGTATTGAGGCCGGCGTTGAAAACTATAAATGTATAAAAGCTTTACGTTTGTAGTAAAAGAAAAATGTCTACAAGTGATGCAAAATATATATTTAAAGAGTTCAAGAAAAAGTAAAGAAAAGTAATTTTCTTTCAAAGTTTCATCATTCTCATTTTCTTTTCTTCCCTCTATCGAAACGAAAGTGTAATAATGTGATTACATGTTATGGACAAAAGACCTATACTGAATAATGAAATAATAGTTCCTCACCAAAAGACCTACACCCCATAATGTGATTACATGTTATGGGGTGGAACTTCGGATCATATTTGGATCAACGCGTTTCTAACCCGACTTGATCTACACAAACATAAACCCGAACCCGACTTGATGGTAAATCAAATCATATTTTACTAATACTAAGTTGACTTGACAATAAAACGGGTTGATTTGATAACTCAAACTTGTAACACAAATCCTTAAACCCTTAACACCATAATGCATTCAGCAAACAACGTTTCTATTCATTTCATTGTGATTTATCCGTATCAAGTTTTCCAAAGTGGTTGTCTCGCAACCAAGGCCTCGATATAAATCTGGAAATGCAGGAAAAAAGCCTTTTAGGTTGGTTGCTTTACCTTTAGGCTTAATACGTGGATTCACTATTGGTCCTTATAGCCTTATAGGACTAAGGAGTTTTATGATTAGAGGACTAAAAGCAAGGGTCACATCCGAAGACACAATATCTTTGTGTCTGATGGATCATTAAAGTCCAAAGAAAGGATGGAACAAAGAAAAGGAAAACACAAATGCATGAACTTTTGATATTTTTAAAATTTGGAGTACGATTACTTTAATTTTATTAATATTTTACTCAAAGAAATATCCAATTTACTTATATTATAATTACAATAAAATATATTTTAACACTTTTTAAAAACCATTTATAATTTGAAGAGAAATATAAACACTCAAAAATAAATTAACAACTTATACTCAATCTAAGAATATAAAGATTTTTTGTAAGATATGTTTAAACAAAATGCAAGGAATATTATTTATAGTTCTCATCGTGCAATTTACACAACACAAATATAAAATTAAAAAATAATTCTAACCACACATTATTACCACATTCTACACATTTTTCTTAAAAAATCTCTTTTCCATATCCTTCTAGAATCTTCTCTTAAAAAGCTTCCATTTTATTGGACTTAGATCAAATGGATTGAGTTTTTATTCTCTTTGAGCTTTGTAATGAGCTTTGGTTTATCTTTAACATCATAATTGTTGAGTCGTGTATAATTTTTACCTTTTCCAATTCATGTTATGAAAGGAAATAGTATTTTTTTTCTTTCAACTAAAATGACTTGGTTATATGATATGTGTTGAATATGAATCGTATATGTTTTGTAACTTAATTTTGAAACCGGTACATGTCTTCTTATATATAAAAGCTACCATTTCTAGTATGGACCAAATATATTTATTTTAACATGTAGTTCTCTTTTTGGTAGTTCAATTGCATGTGTTAGTCTTCTGTCATTTTTTCATTCAATTCCAATCAGGATCCAACTATTTGCATCCTATTTGTAGTAGATAAGTAGATATGTAGATGATACATGAAGCATAAAATGTGAAGTTTAAAAAAATATACGAAACTAGGAGGGGAAAGAGAATAAAAAGAAGGAGAAAAAATATGATTTTTCTTTCTACAATCTTATCATATATATGTCATATTATATAGATTATATCTCTTCCATTTTTCTAGGTGGTTCTTTATTGTACCTATTATGTTGTATTTTGATTATCTATTTGTTTCACGTTGTTTAATGTTCATATTTTACGTACTCTTCTTTGTTTTATATTTTAGATGCCTTTTTTTGAGAAAACTTAAGTGTGTTATAAGTTTGAATACATGAGTATTCCATGCAGCTCCATACATATGTGGGTTAGGTCCTTTGCAAAGTTCACTAGATTCATGACCTTATGTCCATCTATGCTTGCTCGCTATATAATCTTGTGACAAGTTCGGCTTCCAACCAAATCCTTCTTGATACGTGTCATAGCCTTAGATAGTCTAGGGTTAACTGATTCACCTTTTCTATCCATATAAGTTCTCATTTGTGATGCATCCACTACTCCAATATGAGGCTCACCATTTACTCCTTCATTATCTCCAACCTTACTTGCAACCATGTCTCTAATTTTTGTAATTTCTTAGGTTTCTTGGCCAGTTGCTTTCGGTAGGTCCTTCAACGCAAGCCTAACATGCCTGAGTTGGATATAATTCGATGTTGACATCTTTAGCTCCATTTCATCCAAATCTCATATTTTTCAACGTCTGATGTTACCTCCATGGAAGATTGTTCAATAACTCGATAAGAACGACTTGTGTGGCCAATTCGACCACAAACAAAACATAGGAAAGGAAGCTTTTCATAGCAAACATTAACCTACATAAACCTCAGATTTTCTCTCTAAACCCAAATATCAGCCTTTAGTGGTTTGTCAAACACTACTCAGACCTAAACACACACAAATATCATAAATTTAGGCATATAATTCGTTATTTCGACCTTCAAAACCTTACCTACCTCACTCGCTAATTTGGATAGTTTACACTAAAAAACCACTTATCCAATAATTCATGTAATTGTATTCATAGTAGGCAAGTCAAGAATCTTGCTTTAGAGATCATTGTGTTTGGTATATAGGTTATAAGTGCAAGAAGATACCCATCCAACATCTATTGCTCTCTCTCTAGAACCCACATTTGAGCTTTCTCAATTTTTTTTAAAATGTAGATGTTTTGAGTCGAGCTTTAGAAGTGAACTTCAACATTTTTGGCCTTGTTATCCTTAAAGGCATTATTGATCACCTATAGAGGGAATGTCCGAAACACCAATAGCTTTCCTAGTAAGCCAAAAGGATTATTCTTCTTAAAGCTAGTTTACTAGTTTAGTATGTTGTGATCTAAAAGAATTTGACTTTTATCATCATATTCAATTGGTTATATGTCCTTATGTAACACTTAGATCACATAAAAAATTATTTTTGATAGGAATTAAAGTGCTATCATAAGATTATAGTTTTTCGTGGCAACAAAAAATCTAAATTTTTTAGAGATTGGTGGCAAAATTATAATCATTTAGGCTTACTAGTTTGATATGTTTTGAGCAATCTAAAAATTCTTAACTTTTATTATTATATTCAATCGATTACGTACATATCTTTACATAACAGTCACATCACATAAAAGAAATTACTTTTGATAGAAATTGAATTGCTATCATAAGGTTATAGTTTTCATGGCAACGAAAAACCTAAAATTTTTAAAAATTGATGATAAAATTAAAAACATCTTTTTTTAAACCTATTCTTAACAACAAAGTTGATAATAACTCATGAATTTCATTTGTTTGTTCAAATCATCTTTTTTCTCACTTAACATCTATTACATAATTCTAATTTTTTAAGATTAATTATATCAAAATATATTTATATATATATAAATAAAATTTTAATAATATTAAATATTAAATATGATATAATTAAATTTTGTTTAATATTTAAAAGTTTTAAATGTTAATAGCTTAATATAAAATAATATATTAGATTATTTTCTAATAGTCTAAATGTATTAGATGAATTTAAAAAATACTATTTTTTAAGTTATAAAGTTTAAAGATGTTATTTTTATTGTTTTTATATGAAAATAAATATAAAAATAAAAAATTTATTGGATTAATTACGTTTTATACCTATAAATTTGTAAAAATATTTAAAAAAATTATTTTGTTACAATTATATCAAAACGTATAAGTAACGATAAAAATATATTAAAATTTAAATATAATTACATCATTTTATATATATTGAGTATAATTATAACTTTAAAAATAAATTTATTAAACATATTTTTATAATTATTTATAAATTACAAGTATAATTATTACAAAATAAATATTTTAAATATTTTTTATAAATTTATCCATACATTCCGACATAAAACTTAGTTAATTTAAGTTTTATCATCATCATTTCCGTTTCTTATATACTTTGCTTCTAGAGCAACAAAAATAAATACTCACAGTACCAAACAATCGCTAAATTCTCTTGTGACGATTGCTGATTTTCTTGGAAACCAAACAAGGCGAAAATGTGGTTGGAGATCCTCTGCTGTTTCGTTGTTTACATATTGTTCCGGCTATTCTTCAAGGACGATGTCTTGGACATTGAGACCTCCGATTTCGATGCTATCACCTCCGTCGCCGCTAGGTACTTTCTCACAATACCTTATCATTCTTCTAATTTTAAGCTAAAGCTCGGTAATTTTAATTCTTTGCCCAAAATATGGTTGTATAATGAATGCTGTGAAAATACAGAAATTGAGCATTGCTTACTAACGGCCGTATTCCATATTTATTTGTGATATTAGACTTGAAAAGCTCTACGGGGGTAAGGCACATGTGGGGCTTTGGATTCCGGATGCTGATACGGGCACTAGACAGAGCATTGATATTGTTCTTGTCACTAAAGGGTAAAGTGTTTTGTGCTCTGAGCTTGTATGTTTTACATAACTTTCTTACGCTTTTTGGTTGTATAGAAATCCTTGTGTGTGTTATACTTTGTATAAATCTTACTTTCCTTTTCCTTTCTGAGGGAACAAAATTGTCAAAAACGACAAATGCGTCAGTTAAGAGCTAGTACCAGGAGGAGGGGTATTTTATTTTACTTGTGCTGAACTACCCTAACTTGTGAATTCCATGTCTAACAACCCTGTTTCCTTAAATTAACAGATGGACTAGAAATGTTTAATCCATAGTATTGGGAGTCTTTCCACATTCTTAACAGAACCACTTTGCTTAATTGGATAGTTTATACCACACACTCATCAACCTTGATAATCCATAGAGATTTTGCATAACCGTAGTAAATTAGTAATATGAAGAACTTTGAATGGCTTTAAGTGGTTACATGGTTTTCTGTTTCGTGAATACTCCTATTACTTTCTTTTACCTTTTTTTTAATTTATATGCATTGTGTACAGGGAAGCAGTGGTAATATCCGTGAAGAATCTCGAAGGATTAGTAACAATTAATGCTGATGGCGATTGGGTTTGCGAGGGCAGTCATAAAAAAGAACTTCATTCTGATCCTGTGAGTTATTTTCATATGAGTTCCTTATCTGCTTGTGTCCCTTCCATACTATAAATTTTCTGATATAATTGACAACTTTCTCATCTATTTTTCTAATAAGAATATGAACGTTACTACCTTGTTCACATCAAACCTGAGGTAGAATACTGAAAGAAAAATTAATAACTTGAATTTGGGAAGTGAAATTTGAGGAGCATAGGTTTATATCTAATTAGTACTGATCTTGGAAGAGCTCCTCAAACTTACCATGACAATTGATACAAATTTTTACATGTGGAGATTCAAAACATGTTAACACCATAAGGTAAAGTTCTGGGGTAAAGTAAAAATAATCTTAAATTTAATTAGGGGTGGCAATTTGGGCCGTGGCATACAACACAACTCAACAAAAGAATTAATTTTTGGTTACAATTGACTGCTAATTGTTTTGTTCTTGTAAACATATTAGTTTTTCTTGCTATTATAAATAAATAATTTCACCAAAAATGATTTAAAATTTTCATAATATAAAAAATACATGAATTTGAGCTGAAAACACAACATGAACACAACCCGAACACGATTAATATAAAACTATTGATACCCCAAATTTAACGTTTGCGTAGCCTTGTTGAAAGAAAAAAAATTCTTAGTAGTTTATCTACTAGTTGATTGTGAGTCCAGTTAATTTAATTTTGTTTTTCAGGTGGTGGAAACTAAAAAACAAGCATCAGTTCTTGAATCATATCTTGAACAAAGAGGAATTGGCTTGCCAGATGGATTTTTGTCTTGTAAAGTTATAATTCCCAATCCTAAATGCTGGTAGGTTTTATTTAAGCTAGGTTAGTTTGTTGTTTGATTGATTCATGTTTGTTATTCTGCTGCCACTAAAGCATTACTGAGTAGAGATGTGACCGACTTTCATGTTTTTGCCTTCTTTTTCCTTTTCCTGCTTAAACGATGAGCTGAATATCTTTTTCTTTTCTTTTTTTACTGTCATTTATGTAAGTATTGTTCTGGGATGTGACTGAAAAGGTATAATTATTTTTTAATTATCTATCTTACAACTTTTAAAAGATTGTAGAAGTTCAACACTGTAAATTGTTATATATATTTGAACTATGTTACCCAATGAGGACCTTTAGTTTTCCTTTGAGCAGTCAGTTTCGAAGGTTCTGTATATCATCTAGCAATTTGCTTTAACTTTCTGGTGCAAATGATAAGGCTGCAATGATGTGTTTTCTAAAGTATGACACATTTCCAAGACATTGTCGCAAGAAAAGTCCCCATGGTAGAAGGAAGAAAATGCTATAATATTCTGACTGTAGATGTCTTGAGAATTGTTAGTGACCTAGTAGGCTAAAGATTTATAGAGGCCAGCATCTAAATCACATCAAATTCTTGAATTTTGACAATTTTTAGATAAGTTGTGAACATTCACTCCATGTCACAAGACTGTAGTTAAAGTTGTAAGCTAAAAATAACCTACATGCTCGTGACATTCAATTTTGATTGTACACTTGTTTTTCTTTTTTTCTTTTGTTCTCTCTCCTTTTCAGTATCATTCCTTCAAGCCATTTTCCACAAGAAGTCCTTGCCTATGACCATTGGACACTACTGAAACCAGAACAAAAAAGCATGCTTCCGGGGTGGATTAAGGGAGCCTTTTCTGGTGGAAAGAAAGAGATGCAAGAATCTATGCAGCAGAAGCTCAATTTCATACTTAGCACAGCTCCAATGTGGGATAGGTTTGTTGATATGATTCTTAGAATACTGCGTTGTTTCTTTTGTCAGCTTCTTATATTTTGGGGAAGTAAAGCAAGTGCTAATTCCTACATAGATATATTTTAAAGTCGTTTAAAATAATCACAGAAGTTTATTTATTTAAAGTCGTTTAAAATAATCACAGAAGTTTATTTTGTAAAAATAATGAACTTGTGTTGTCCCACTTTCTTAAGTTTATTGTCTTTACAAAATGGACTTCTGTAACATTTTTGTAATGGTAGCAGATTTGTATTGTGTTGTCCTACTTTCGTAAGTCTATTATCTTTATAAAATGAACTTTTGCAACATTTTTGTAAAGATAGCAGATTTGTACTGTCCTGATGAAGCCGATCTAAGAACCTTCCGGAATTGATTCTCCGGTTGTGATGAATCTGATTGCTCGAATCAGATTCTAGAGAGGAAATTAACAAGATGAAGGTACGAGAGACTCAACCAATTTCTTAGGGCAAACAATCGTCCCTTTTTCTTCTTTCATTTTCCTTCAAATACTAAAACGTAAAAACAGAATAACAAAAGTAACGCTTGCTACGTAAAACGACAAAATACCAAAACAGAAAAGAAAATAACTAAAGGGTAAGTTTGTAAATTTGTGCTACATCAATCCCCCCACTGGAAAGAACTCGCTCGAGTTTGGCAAAAGAATGGCAGTGGGCATCATCAAGAGGGAAATACTCATGAGATCAAAGACATTGAAAATGGATGAAATCGCAAATCAAGAGGAAGATCGATCACATAAGCATTGTCACTAATCTCGTGTTCGATGCAAAAAGTGGCCCAACTTCTTAGCCTTCAACTTGTCAGATGTTCCAAGAGGAAACCTTTCTTCATGGCGTGATCATAACCAAATCACCTCTCGCAAGAAACTCATACAAGGCCGATTTAACATCGCCGCAAGAAATTTTATAATGGGCGTATTCCTCCTCTAGGCGCTGTTCGACCCTCGTGGATGCACGCACTGGACTATTTGATCAACAAGAGCAAGAAATTGTCCGACTTCGTGTCTTTGGTGAGGCGACGAGGTCAGGAACGAATCGGCACCTTAGTATAAACTATAAAGAACGAGCCTTTCCGATAATCCATTTACCATGCTATTAAAAGCAAATTCACCGAGGAATTGCTAAATCCCATTGTTGGCCATTTGCCTCAAAGAATACATCGAATTATCACTCCATACCCCGCTAACTACCTCCTCCGTCTCGACCACCGCCCCGGATGATAAAGCCTACTAAACCCATGGGAAAGTGTCAAACGTTTCCACAAAACTTTCCAAAAGTGATCGATGAATTTTACATCCCGATCGCAGGTAATTGGCTGCGTGAATGCCATGCGCTTTTAACTACCTCTCTAAAGAATAGGTCAAGCACGTTGCCAGATCTCCGCCGTCCGTTTACAAGTGGATAAAACGGGCCATCTTGTAGAACCCGTCAACAACTACAAACACAGAATCCACACGGCGTCGAGTCCCGGGAAGCATCGAGAACAAAATCCATTGAAAAATCTTCCCAAATGCTCACAGCACCGGCAGATGAGTATACAAACCAAGATTTTCGAGACTTACCTTCGCGCACACACACACCACAACGTTCCACAAAACATCCAACTTCCTTCTTAAGACGAGGCCAAAAAATCGTTCTTCAACGACTCAAAATGGTCCCTGTCTCCTCGCCTCAGTACAGTGATGCTAAACCACTGCATTGCGGCTTCACGAACCATAAGTTCACGTAAGGAGCGCGAGGTACGCAGCCGATTTCCATGAAAAGGAATCCAAGTGAACACTGGTAATCGCCTACGGGTTCATGGGCTCAAGCACTTCTTCCATATCACCCTAAAATCATCATCTTTAGCATACAATTCTTTCGAGATTGTCAAACCAATCACTTCGTCCGTAATGTCGTTAGCAAGCACCCTCGGCTCCTGCCAAGAGCATCACCTACCCTCGTTTTGGAATCCTCGCTTCTGTTTGAAAACAAAAGTTGAATCGTTGTAAGGAATAATACCCATCGAGTACACGCATTCGCAAGCTGTTTTCCGAGAGTTAATATACTTCAATGTCAGCGATCACAAAGTGAGTACAAACTCACATGGATCAAATAATGTTCCCAATGTTGAAATGCTCTATGACAAAATACAATTACAGTCATTCATTTCTCGACGTGCATCATCGAGTTTCTCACCGAAAAATTCTACTGGTCGCCTCTTCTTGAATAAGCACAACACCAATACCCAACATAGATGCATCGCTTCTACTTCAAACACTTTATCGAAGTTTGGTAATGCCAAAACTCGAGCAAAGCTGGTTAAATGCCCTTCGATGTCGCTGAAACTGCTCTCATTCGTTCCAATGGAACCTTCCCTCGCTTCATACACTCAAATGAGAGGCCACAATAGTACCGAAGTTCTTGATGAAACGTCGATGTAACGTAGCCAAACCATGGAAACTTCGCACCTCACGGATCGATTTGGGAGCCGCCACTCACGAATGGTTCGAACTTTCCTTTCATCAACCCGAATACCATCGATCCCACAACAAAACCAAGAAATAAGCAATCAAGTTACTCAAAAATTCACACTTCTTAAGATTTAGATACAATTGGTTCTCCCACGTGGATTCCGCAAAATTGAACTCAAATGTCAGAATGAGACTTGATATCCTCGCATATACACAAGGATGTCATCAAAATAAACCACAAGAAATTGTCCAATATACCTGGCCAGGACTTCATTCAATGGCGAGCACGAAAGTACCAGGTAAGGGGCTAAGTCCAAATGGCATAACCATCCATTCATACAACCCTCCCGTGTCTTAAAAGTCGTTTTCCATTCGTCCCTACGTCTAATTCTCGATTCGATGGTAACCACTCCGTAAATCCATACGGGAAAAGATCTTAGCTCCCTCTAATTTATCTAACATATCCTCCAAACGAGGATAGGAAAGGGTACTTTCATCGTGATTTTGTTTATTGCTCGACTATCCACACACATCCTCCACGAGCCATCCTTCTTTGGAACCAATAATGCGGTGCACAAAGACACGTGGCTTAAACTAACACGAATGAGCTGCTTTCGTAACAAATCATCTACTGGGCTTGCAAAATGGTTTCGTTTCTCTCGACTCATTCTAAACAGTGGCAAGTCAAGTGGTAGACTCGCACTGTGGACGAGGGTCAATACAATGTCAGACGTGTCGCATGTGAGGCGTGGTTTGGAAGCTCATCGTGGACAACATCTTCGAACTCGCTAAGTAGTTTTTGAATTGATTCTGGGATTGTTTTTACTAGTTCGATTGTTCCTACAATACCACCATCAACAACATCTTAGTTTTTTCGACTTCCTCGCCGAATCGGGATCCAAATACAACAGAAGCAGAAGTACGATTCCCGCTAACATTATATTTGTCGTGCTGGAGCAGATGATAAGACAATCTTTCTCCCTTGCCGAAAAGAACGAGTGTTCGCCTCACCATCACGGGTTACTTTACTTGGCCAAACCGCTACGGTCGTCAAGTAAAGACAATGACATGCATCCATATCTACTACATCACATAATAATTCATCCTTATAAAGGCTTACCAATGGAAAAGGATGCTCACATACTTCGTTGACTTTTGACTCCAAACCCTTCTTAATCCATCCAATTCCCAGAAGGTTTCAGAGGAGGTTGTTGATGTGGTTGTGAGTCTTTACCAGAGATTTGGATACAATGTTCTCCATACTACCACCGTCAATAATGATATCACACACCCTTTTGTTCACAAGACACCCGAACGGAATAAGGCATTTCTTCGAGTCAAGAGTTGTTTCTGTGGAGCAGGCAGCATTCGTTGAATGATACAAATTGCCAAGTCTCCTTCATCTCCGAAACCAACTCGTTTCATCTTCCTCCTCTCCACATTCCTCTACCGTATACCCGCCTCCCGCCTGTTGAATTCCTCCACTAGATTGGTCTCGAACACGCCGAGGACATTCATTGAGCCGATGTCCCGATTGGTCGCATCGATAAGCAGTGTCTCAGTAAAGGCTTCGCATAAGGGCTGTTCTTTCGTGGTCGATTGATCACGGAGCCTTGATGTATTCCTCTCGCCCTACCAGGTAACCTCCGGGTCGTTGTCTAGCTGGATCGGCCGGGACCAAAGACCCTTCCCGTCGAGTCCTTCCTCAATACGACTCTTCGTGGAAACCTTCCCGCCGGAAAATTTCTAGAACGTTTCATGAAACTAGTTTCCAATTTCAAAGCTAGATTCACACTGATCAGACTCCAAACGGGTCAAGATCGAGACGAGTTTGGTACCTTTCTTGTAACCCACCCAGAACCGAGCTACCAGTACACCGTCGTTCTTTTAAATCTACCCGAGAGTTTAATTGATAAAACTCTTCAACATATTCCGAAATGTTCCGTCCATCTCCGTCGACATTGTTCGTACATCGCCGAAACAACATTCGTTCATAATCCTCGTGAAGAAACCTAGCTCCTAAGCAATTGTTTCATCCTAACCCAAGTACGAACGGGTTGTTTTCCTTCTCTACGCCTATGATTTTGTAATTGTTCCCACCAAGAAGAGGCACCTCCCTCGCCTATAGAAACTACCTTAACTCCTGCTTTCTCTCGTACTTCCATACCATCAAAATAATTTTCCACTTAACCTAATCCAAGCCAAGAAAATCTTCAATACGAAGATGGCCATCAAAAGGAGAAAAATCAAGATTCGCTTGAAATTATAACCTTCGTTACCTCTCGATTCCACCGAAATCGTGACCACCAAATACCCACCATGCCTTCCTTCGCTATCCGATTCCAACTGGTGGCGTTGATGTCGTTTCTGGCCACCTCCAAACGATCATGCGAGCCACATCTCGCCCATCGATTTGGTTGAAGTTGTGGCGTCGCCCCGTGGGCACCCCCGTAAAGCTTGGCGAATCTCCATCGTAGTGGTGTCAAAACGCGCCCCTGCTACCGATCGCCGCCCGCAGAGCCTCGCACACCACGATCATCGTCATAAGGCGACCTTCTCTCCATCTCTAGCCATTCAAACCAAAGGGAAATCCGGAACCCGTGGCTTTGATACCGCTGGATGAAGCCGATCTAAGAACCTCCCGACCGATTCTCCTGGTTGGATAACCGATTGCTCGAATCAGATTCTAGAGAGGAAATTTACAAGATGAAGCTACGAGAGACTCAACCAATTTCTTAGGGCAAACAATCGTCCCCTTTTCTTCTTTCATTTTCCTTCAAATACTAAAACGTAAAGACAGAATAACAAAAGTAACGTCGGTTACAGAAAACGACAAAATACCAAAACAGAAAAGAAAATAACTAAAGGGTAAGTTTGTAAATTCGTGCTACATCATGTCCTATCTAATTCGTTAAAGGTAATGGATTTAGGCAACCTTTAGTATGAGGAAAAATATTCCCTACTTGAATAATATTATAAAATCCTATTAGGGATAAGCAATGCGTAGGGCCCTGGATAGCCTCTTATGTTACTGTCCTGGGTGGTTTTAATAGATACCACTCACATGGTTCATCTAGATCGTAAGGAGTAAAAAACATGGTGCCTGAGTTTTTCATTTTCCTTCTCTTTTTCCAGTTTATTCCTTCTCTTCTTCTATACAGATGTTAGTTGAGCAAGAATCTGCTTCTTGATTGCAGATTGGAGCTTACAAATAACAAATTTGTTCTTGGTGAGTTTCTGGAATTTAAAGGAAAGCAGGAAGACGTTCAGGCCTTGAGAAAAATCAAAAGATCAAAAGTTGGTCAAGTGATTATCCAAAAAACGAGCATGCTTGGCTTTGGTAATATTCATATAATCTCTCTCCCTTTATTTCGATCAAGTTTGTATGCCGTAATATTGAAGACAATCAAGTTTGGAAAGCAGTCCTATAATACATATCTTATAAAGCTTATTCATTCTGAATCTTAATTTGATGCGTTTTTTGTCTTCAAAATGGCAGCCCCATCTACGCTCCAAGTTTTGTACTCCTCTCGTAATTATCGAAGTGAAGGGGCTTCATCTTCTGACTGGAAGGAAGCAGTCGTAAGATCAAGAACTGAGGTTCTTTTTCAGCCTTCGAACTCTAAGAAAGTGCGCAAATATAAGTTGTCCTCAATTATTTCAATGTCATTGAGTGCATAAAAATCCCTCTTTGAAATGTATGTTTATAAACCCATGCAAGGTTGTAAGAAACTGGCATTCGATATCACTTTCTTTCTTTCTTTCTTTTTCCTTTTTCCTTTTCTTTTTTGTTAAATATTGGATATCAAACTCTAAGTTTTATATTTGTAAAATTGTCTTGTACTGTTTTTAGATGACAAATATGAAGTGTAAGCACTGCAATCAGAAGTTTATATATATATATATATATATATCTCGGTGTTTGCCGGTACTTGCACTTCCATAGTTCTCTAGAGGATTTCTAAATTCTAATGTATTTTTATTACTAGGTTTGAGATACACATGCTCGGTTTTTTTTTTAAATAGATAATCATCTAATGAAAATTAAAAATATACAATTTACACAAATATTAAATTTAAAATGGCATTATAATTTGTCTCTTAATAGGCCGTGGTTGTAATGCAAGTGCAACGTGTAATTTACACAAATATTAAATTTAAAATGGCATTATAATTGTTAAACGTGTAGTTGAATTATAAATAATTGTGTAATAAAATTTTTAAATATAAATAATTCTAACCACTTTTCAGCCCACTATATTACTTTTTTCAGCTACACTTCCCCAATTGGATCTTTTATTGGTTAGGGATGAAAATTTGATGGATTTTTTAAAAATAGTTATGATTATTGAAAATTAAATATGTATTAATTTTATATTTTTTATATAAATATAATCATGTAATAAAACACTTCTAATGTTAAATAAACATACTTTGATTAATTTAATTTAATTTTTTATTCATATATATATATACTTAAAAGTATTTGATACATAGCTATACAATTTAAATTAATATCAATATTTAAATAATTTAATAAAAGAAATATTATATTACATTGTTATTTTTTAAAATACAATATATCTTAAAATAAATATATTAAAAATAATAATTATAATTAAAATGTGAGTAAATTATTATCAATTTATAACCGAATAATTATTAACTAAAATTACATAGAAAACAGTGCCAATAGTTATGATTAGAAAGAAGAAAAAAGCACACTATTGAGATAAGAAGATAATATTATAGGAATATAAAATAAATACTAGAAAATAATGGATTTTGTAGAATTTAGTGATATAAGCTTCGGACAACAATAAGCCTATCGTTGTTTAGTCGATTCAACATGCAAATTGGATTAATAGAATTTCCATTTGTAACTCTCAAGAAGGAAGAATATGAACACGACGACTTGATATTTCATTAAAGAGCTACTTCAATTGAATTGTGTTTTACTTCTTGTTCTCTCATACAATTCACTTTCTTGGATGATGTTTCTTTTGTTAATATATTATTACTACTGGGTTGGTTTTCTTCTTTATATAAACTCTTCAATAAATGGGGCTTTAGTCTTTTCACATCTGACATCTGAACTGGTTTCAAAATGTACTCTTCTGCTCCTTCTTCTAAGCATCTGTTCATTTATACATACATTAAGGCTTGTCAGATCTTCTCTGTTTTTTTCTTTTTCAATTTTAAATTTATTAAATAAAATTAATAAAAAAAATGAAATATTCTATTACATAATAATATCTCAACTAATTACCTGCTGATTCTGGAAGGTATGTCATCTGAGGACATGATAACAACTGGTATGTCTTTGAATGATTTAGATTCCTGCATATCAGATCAATATATATTTTCATCAGATTTAATTCGCCTTTTTTTCAGTAGAAAATAACAAAAAATATTTACTTAAAGCGTATTAATTAATTTAGAATAAATACATGGAAATTAGATTGGTTTAATTGGATGTATTAATCCTTATTTTTTAAGTTAATTTTCAAACCCTAAAATAATATATCTTTATTTTTCTTAAACTTAAATGAATACTTTTTTTTTAACCTTGATCTTCTTATATTTCTTTTATTAAGAAGGGTTTAAAATTTGTTTATGCTTATCTTTTTTAAAACTTAGTAAGAGCTCTGATGAATGGAATTAAAAAAAAAATCATATTTTGTGCTTAGTAACAAGTAATTTTACTAAGCAATTTCTCTTAGAATCACTTTTGATTTGAGGGAGAAAAAAAACATAGATCTTTAGAATAAAAAGAATGATATTGAACTAACCTTGATCTTTCTGAGCAGATCATAGCCTGTCATTTCAGGCATACAGTAATCTGTAATGATCAAATTGACTTCAATATCCTGATTGTGAATATTTGGAGAAACAGAGGGTAAATTTTCATCATTTTCTTCAATATCTTCATTCAAACCCAGTAATTTTAAAGCTTTACTTCCAGAATCAACAGCAGTAACTGCAAGAAACACCAAAATCAAGAACCCATAAGATTAATTGTTAACCAAAATATATTAATCCACGCAAAAAAAATCAATAAATACAAAATAGGAAAACTATTAATTTAAAAAAAATTATAAAAAATATACCTTGATAAGAAGAAGTCTTGAGGAGACTTTCAATTAACTTTCTATCAATGATGCTGTCATCAACGGCAAGAACGTGATATTGATAAGACTCTGCAACAGACAAACCCATGATTGATTCTGATGTTTTCTGATGATTCCTTCAATTTATTAGAATTTTAGAGGAAATCAAATCAAAAGATATATTGTAGTTGCTGAGACAAGAAGTCGAGATAGGAAAGATAATGAGAACGAAGAAAGGAAGTGGGAATTTTATATAATGCGGGGTGAAAAAATACGTCGATACAAAATCCTCTTAGAAATATGACAGTTTGGAAAAATCAGATCCGAAATATCTGTTATAGATTTTGTAGGATCTTATTTGATTATTGTTTCGATGGAAGAAGTGCACTTTCTCTTTCTTTTTCTTTTTTTTTAAAAAGCATTAAAGAATTATTTTTCTATTAAATAAAAGAAAAAAAATCACTCAAATTTAAATGTACCATTCGAACCACCTCAACCACATACATGTAAATTCTAAAATAAATTTGTGTAAAGATGAACCGCCTCAACCATATGTAAATTTTAAAATAAAATTTATTTTTTAAATTAAATAATACTTTTTATATTATTAAAATATGTTATTTGAAATTGAGTAGAAGTAAATATTATCTTCGTATTACTAAATAAATCATAAAATTATATAATTGGGATTGAAACAAAATTTTAACATCTATAACATATTCCTTTTTTAATTATCAAGAATGAGTGAAATGATTCAAATTAAAATAACAATCTTAGTTTAGTAATAGATTACACTTATCTCCTTTTAATTTAATCAAATCTATATATTATAAATTTTTAATTAATATTAAAAAAATATTAAACACATTTAATGAGTTTTATCCTAATAAACATTTTTAAGTAACTTTTAATCATTATAAAGATAACAATATCATCTTCGTTTAAAGAGTTTTATTTAATCATAAAATAAATATATAAATAATAATTATATTTTATAATTTATTTAAAATATTATGTTTTATTTTTTAATATTTTTTATATAATTTAATTTTTAATGTTTTTAATTATATATTTTAATTTTTATTAAATTATAATTTAGTTAGAGGTTAGAATGAATATAATGTATAGTACGGTGCGAGGTGGTAGCTCAAAGCCTTAAATCATAGAGGTGTGTGAAAGCTGACTAACTGTACTCCATCAATAGCAATATGCAAATATATATTATTCTTATTCTTATGGGAAAAATAGAGATCATATCTTAGAAAATAAAGAGAGATCGTATCATGATTAATAATATTATTAATATAGAAGATTTATAGTTTCGTATTTTGTTCGTGATCTTGATCTGACCCTACAAATATGATATTAGCCGATATGATGTTAGTGTTTCTTCAATATTTCTTCCAATGTGGGGATGATCACGTGCGTCGTTTTACGCTTTTCTTCTCCACCTTTCGGTTCTTCCACACGTCAACTTCCTCATGAGCAATTAAGCGCGTCCAATAACTCAAATGAAAAATTGTTTCTCACCGAATTTCACCTAATCCGTCCAAATACAATTTAAACAAATATCCAAACTCATTATAACTCAAATAAACAAATATTTAACTAATTAAAATACCCAATATCATGTTCAAGTTGAATAGAAAACTTGTTAACTTTTTATAACTCAATTAAATATGTGTCAATTAACTATCATTCACCTTGTAATTCAAATTAAAATGTATTGTATAAAATATCATTGATAATTTTAAAAAACATGGTAGAAAACTAATCTCACGAAAACTTTATATTAAACAATTTATGCTCAATTTCTCAAGTATTTTTTGTCCAATTGATCCACCATTGTTTTTAAAATGTATTGTATGAGATCTCATTCGATCCCCCTCCCTCCTCTCCCCTCTCCTCTCTCCACACCCCATTTTTTTCTTTTGATTACTATAATCTAAATGCACCTAAATGAATACTTTCATTTAAGATTAAAAAAAAATTTACCGTAGAAAGGCTCAAATTTAAGATCTTTCGTTGCACGAATTTTCGGACAATTAAAGTCATAAACGCATAGATTCAAGGCTAAACCGACTACTCCAAGAGCAATCATTCATAAACCGATTACTGTTACAAATAACATAAAAAATGTAACCAATATTTATTGAAAAAATAAACCCTAAAGATTTGGGACCAAAAACGGTTAGCAATAACCATTGAATAAGTTTCTTCAGCTTATGTTGGGTTAAAAACACAATGTATTTACACCATCACCATCCTTAAATAAAGTATTTTCTACGATAACATCATAAAATAACATATAGTAAAGCAACATCCAATACCTTAAGAACTCCCATTATATGAAATAAATTCAACGTGTAATTATGAAATTCTTGGAAAAAAAATGATGAATCGAAATATAACTGCTACACCAAAATTAAGCACAAAGAACTAATCAGATTGACCTAGCGGGTAAATGAGAAATACATAAACAAAAACACCAATTGAGTCAAAAAATGTGATTACATTATAAGGTCGCAATAGAACAAATCGAACAAGTTTAAATTTATGTAACATGAAATCTATTAGTCCAAAAGCATCACGAAGACCACCAAAAATCCATAAGCCACCTAATTAACACCAACAAATAAAATCTCCTTGGGCTTTAGGACCCCATAATAACAACAAAGAGTGTGTTAAACTATTAGTAAGAGTAGAACTGCATCGGTTAAGAAGTTGCATCCTTTCAATTAGAAACTTGCTAATCCATATGTATACCATGAAGTTATAAAAGGTTGTATCGTTAAACCAACCCCCTAAAGTGAAATGGTCACAAGAAAAGAGAAATAGACCGAACTAACCTAAAAAAACAAAACGATGCCTCCATAACTAGACATCCATAATATCAAATAAATCATTTTTGTCTTTGGTAAAATTACTAAGGGCTATAATTATAGTGATCCTCCTATTCAACCACTTCAACCATTTTCGATCATCCCATAGCATTTTTAGAATGTTCAAGGTTTCTATCATTTATGTATTGATTTATCTTACATCCACTAGCCCTTCTTTCGAATATGTTTGGAAAAACAATTCTTTATTGATCTGTAGCCTAGCCTATTTAAATCCGTTAATTCAATTTGATTCTTTTTTCCTATTCTTAACAACCATTTGAAGAATGACTTGTCTTATGGCTCATCAATTAGATAGATGCATTTTTTAAAAAAATTGTTCAACCTGCCCTATTTTTTAACACTAACATGAAAATTACATATCACTCTTATACTTTTGACTACATCTCTAACAACTGGATGTTCATACAGTTACATATCTTATGCATCTAGTGATCAATTTCAACATGATCATATTCACACACTTATTTGACATATATGTATGTAATGCACAAATTTATGATTGATTATATAAGTATTTAGGGACTTAGATAACCATGACTACTAGAATTGTGTTTGAGTTTTCTCTTACACTTTATAAAATGTTGTTACAAAAAAGATACCTAGTTTTGAGAGAGCTATATATTATGGTGCGTGAAACTACCATAGTGAGTAGATAAGGTTATCTCATAATTAGTGTGAAACTCATCATTCTAGGTTTTTGGCTTGTACATATTTACTTAAAAATAATATTAATACAGGAAAGATAAAAATAATACAAAAGAAATTACATGTACAAAAAGAAAGAGTCACAATTGGTTATTCAAAAAATAAATAACCAATACTTTCATAAATATATATATAATAAATGGAGGGAATTTAAAAATATATATAAATAAATTATTATACTAAGCTCTCTCTTAGTTGGTAAAATTTTATTTTGTACAAGTTTGAATATAACTGCAATTATTTCATGATTGATGATACTTTTTCTTTAAATTTTTATAACTAATCATAAATGAACTAATTGACATACTAGTGTTGTTTCAAAACTCAACTCACTTGTGGTGACTATGGATATGTCACTATATGTGTGATCATGTTTTTGTATATTGCTTACATATGTTTATGTTGTTACTAACTAGTCAAACTTTGAATACAAATTAATTTTTCTTATGTGTGTATAATGTTATAGTCATGTTTGGATTAATCTACTAAACTCTCCTAAGAAGAGGAGAAAAATTGGTATAAAAAATTTTAAACTTTCATTGAAACATCAAAAATTGAGGATAATTAATTTAGGAGAAGATTTTTATTTTTGAATTACTTTAAATTTGTTTGAAATATTTCACATAAGAGGAGTTATTTTTTAATTTATATCATTTTTTAATACTATTTTGAACATTCTTTACTTTTCTATTTTTAGATGCACTAAACTATTATAATCAATAAGCCCATCGGGTCAAGTTGTTTGTTTGTTGGTGTTTTTATTTTTCAGTGTAAACAATAGTTGTCAAGATACAAGCAAAGATGGTTCACTTGATCTTAGAATAGTTTCACTATGTAATTTTTTTATGAGTGTTATATAGTCAGAGAGAGGTTTTATCACAAGAATATGCTAAAGGGAGAGATTGTAAGGTGTATAAATGTTAACGATATTTGTAAACAAAATATGTGAATGTAATTTTCGTTTATAGGTGTGTCTTTCAAAAATATTTTCAAGCCAAAAAAACAATTAAGTTCCAACGATTACATCTCAAGTATATCTTTGTTCCTGTGCATATTAGATTTCGTATTAAATGTATAAGAACATTGTTGATTTTGCATTAATTTCTGGAATATTTGGTTAATAAACGTCAGTTATAAGTTGGTAGCAGATTTCATACGGTTTAATCATGCTTCTTATTTTTTAACATATATTTAAAAATAAATGTTCAAATATTTCTTATTCTTCTACATTCTTTAAAATAGTATGTATTATTTTTTTATTTTTTAACTATATAACACATATTTATAAATAAAATAAAAATATATATAAATAATAATAAATAAAATTCAATCTAATTATAATAAAAATATTGTGTGATTTATTATTAAAAATTTATTTTTTATGTAATTATATGTATATAAAAAATAATATTAGTGTATGTTTGTTTTGAGTTAACCATAGTTTTGATATTAGAGTAATCATATCGACCTTACACCAGATCCATTACGGTTATTTTTTAGGAATTTTTACAAATAACCATAGTTTTAGTTCTTTATAGTTAAAATATCAATCCTTAATTGAAGCATTAACTCGATCAATAAAACACTAGATTAATCAAGATCAATTACTAGATCAATCCACTTATTTTTATATTAACTAGTTTTTTCACGATATCGATCAAACCATTCATAGTTGATCGATTGAGCAAAGTTTATATCGATCAAGTTGCTAGGTTTTCAAATTTAACCTAATTTTTAGTTGAGCCAATTAGTTTTTTACTATTATGTCCTTATGTTTTTAAGGTATTCTAAATATTTTTAAAGATGGTTTTGTAATTAACCTTTGACCTAAGGTTTCAATTCATACTATTTAATCAAACCACTAGCTTACAATTTTAGCAATCATATTCAAACATTATTTTTTATGTCTTAATATCTCTCTTATTATTTTGCAAAAGATTTTCAAGTAAGTTTTTTTATTGACTTAATTTATCAAACATTTGTGGTTGTGTTTGACGAGTTAACTGACCTATAATATTTATGATATTGTACTTTTAACTAATTGTTTTATGGTTGTTAGTTGATTTTATTTTATTCGCCGATTTATTAAATTATTTAGTTATAGTTATTCATTATTAAATCTTATTTAAGACACGCATTTGCTCTTGTGTTATTGTGCTAAATTTTCAAGTACTAGTTGTAAATGTTTGATTAACTCATGTGGCTCGAGCTTATCGGAACGTTGGTCTAAATCCGAACATCTTTTTTGTAAAGAATATGATGAAAGTAGTAGCTTATACGTAGATTACTTGGAGATACTATCTTGGTGGATAATTTGAGTCATAACCTTGTAATTAGACCTTATTTTTCAAGTAGATAATTAGGTTGTCCAATAGAACGATAATTTTACTCTTAGGTTATTAGTGTGACCAATGTTGTTTCTACCTTAAAATCTGGTGTTAATCTTTATATTTATGCATTACTTTATTTACACATGATTGTATATTGACCGTTCTGGGAATTTTTAATATGCTATACTTCCACTTATTATCTTTTTTAGTTGATACGATCTGTAACTAAAAAAATCTTTTATCTCTCGATTTAATTTTTGGGATGAGCATTATTTGTTTTTCTATTATTAGATACACTGAATTATTGTTAGTAAGAGTCCTTTGGGATAAGTTTTTTGTTTGTTGGTGTTTTTGTTTTTCAATGTATAACAAGAGTTGTCAAGATAGAGGCGAAGATGGTTTACTGGATCAAAGGATACTTCTACAATATAAATTTTTTTTCCTATGAGCGTTATATAGTGAGAGAGAGGTTTTGTAACACGAATATGCCAAAGGGAGATATTGTAAGGTTTGTAAGTGTTTGCGATATTTGTATGTAATATTAGTTTCTATGTGTCTTTTAAGAATATTTTCAAGTCGAATAAACTATCGAGGCTCGACGATTACATGTCAAGTATATATTTATTTTTGTACACATTAGATTTTATATTAGACACATAGGAACATTAATTAAATAGGTCATTTGATCAATCTAGTGTGTGACTAGATCGATCAAGCTTAAATAAAACTAGTTGAATTAATTTTTAATATTACTAGATCGATTGAAGCATTGACTCAATTAATTGAGAACTAGATCAATCGAGATTAATGACTAGATAGATGAACTTATTTTTAAATTAATTAACTTTTCACTAGATCGATATAATTATTCATAGTCGATTGATCAAGTTTGATTGGATCGATCTAGCAACCATACTCGATCAATCAAGCTAGTTCTAGAAAGATCGAATGCTTAAGTTTTTATACTTAACCTAATTTTTACCCAAACAAATTAGTATTTTTACTATATTGTTCTTATATTTTTAAGCTATTCTAAATACTTTTTAGGACAGTTTTGTAATTAACCTCTGACCTAAGGATTTAACTCATGCTATTTAATCACACCATTGACTCATAATCTTGCTAGCCACTTAAGAGTATTATTATATTCATCTTAATTTCTCTCTTATTTTACAAATATAATATCATAAGTTTTTAGGTTTATTTATTTAGTTAATCTATCAAACATTGGTGGTCGTGTTTGATTGATTAATAAACTTTATTGATTTATGATATTTTGATCATATGTTCTTATAGTTTATTCTTTATTTTCATTTTTAATCAAATAATTGTGTATGTCATATCATAATTATTTATACACAATTATTTGGTTCGATTATTAATCTTTAAATAACTTATCTTTTTTGAACTTGTGCTTAAACCGATTGTTCTATAATTACTAGTTGATTTTGATTTATCTAATGTATTTATCAAATTATTTAGTTAGTATTATTTATTATTGAATCTACTCTATGATACAAATTTACACTTATGTTATTATGCTAACTTTTTAGCTGCCAATTGTATGGTTTGATCAACTTATATAACTCAAGTTCATCAAAAAATTAGTTTGGATCTGAATACCTTTCTTGTAGAGATTATGATAAAAGCAATGTCTTATAAGTATATTATTAAGGGTCATTAACTTGGTGAGTAGTTTGAGTTCTAGCCTTGTAAATAAATCTTATTTTTTTTCGGTGGATAGTTAGGTGTTATGGTGGTTTTTCTGTTAGGTCATTAATGGTCTAAATTGTTTCTACCAAAAAATCTCATGTATTAATCTTTATATTTTAGCATTATTTTATTTACGTGTTATTGAATGTCTATCCGTTTTCAGAATTTTAATTTGTTATACTTTCACTGATATTCTATTAACCCCTTCTAGTTAATTAGGTACATAACTAAAATGAACTTTTCAATTTGCAACGAGGAATAACACTAAAAATAAGGATATTTGTCTAAAAGAGACATATTTTTTATAATAGTTTAAAAAAGGGCTAATATTTATTTTAGTTTAAAAAAAGTCAAATTAAAACTTATTGAACAATTTACCGGTAGATATATTTTTTCTCTCTCCTCCCCTATTTCTCAATCACATTTTTTCCCCTTCTTATATTCTTAAAAAAAGAAAAAATAAGATATTCTCTTTCACCAAATTTTAATAAATAATAAATTATTTTTATTATAAATAAAAATAATTTATATTTATATAATAAAAAATATTTAATTTTTATAACAAATAACTTATCAAAAATTTATTATAAAATAATTTAAAATAATAATAATAAATTATAAAATTTTGAATTATTAAAAACTTTACTAAATAGTTACAATAAATTTTATAAAAAAATTAAAAAATAGATTACATTATAACACATATCTCTAATATTATTATAATTTTTATTTTTATTAAGATAACAACTATTTATTAATAATAATTTTATTTAAATATAATTAATTAGATATATTTTATATATTTTATTATATTAATAATAAAAATAATTATAATAATATTATATTAGATAATATTTTGACGAAAAGTTTGTGTTAAAATGTTCTATATTTATATTTGTATCTCGTAAAAAAATGGATATAGAGGCTTTACAATTTTTTTTTAATAATTTAATTATTTTTATGAATATTATTTTTTATATCATAATTATAATTAATATTATAATTATTTATTAAATATAATTATAGTTATATTTAATGATAATAATAATAAGAATGTATTATATTATTTACGAATTATCAAAATATTTAACATATCATTTTCAATATATGTATAAATTTATATTTATTTTATTGTAAAATAAATTATTTTTTATTTTTTAAAATAAAATTTTTAATATATGATATGATAAAAAAACATTTATGTATTTAAAATTGATTATAAATTTATAAGATGTTAATATTTTTTTATGTTTTATAATAATTATGTTTTGTAAAATAGAACTAATATATCTTTTTTTATAAATAAAATTGATTAATAATTTTGCTTTCAAGTTTAAGATAAAATCTTACATTTAAAAAAAAAATATCATTTATGGCAATTTTTAAACTATTGCTTGTAAGATGGCTCTTATAGACAAAACTCCTAAAAAGAATTAAATCAAGTTTGTGTGTTTAATTTTGATTTAATTTATTTTTTGAAATCGAATGCTTTTAATAGATTAAATTTAGAAACTTTATTATAGGTTATCTATTAGGAAGAGTTTGAATTAATATCCTATTTAATTCAACGAATAGTCAAAAAGAGATAGAGACTTTCGAAGTTATGAATTTCTCTAAGTTGACTTATTAAAAAAATAAGAGATCATAATATATTTTTGTTGATTTACAATACATGAGAGTGATGTAGAGTGATCATATGGTTTTTCTTTTATTTATATATTTTTTAATACTCTCTATAGTTTGTTTTGTCTTATTAGTATTTAGTTGATATATTTAATTTTTAATTTAAAAAAAAACAAAAAATTTATTTTATTGATTTTAATTAACTTAGAAACAAATAGGTTATTAATTAATAGTAAATATTATTATCACGTAGAGAAAATAAATTTTATTCTTAAAATTATTTATTATTTATATATTAATAATACGTACTTTGTGTAATTTTAATCTTCCTATGCTTCAGTATTATATGTCTTTGTATAAAATACACTTAAAGAGACTTAAGCCATCCGTCCAATGTTTTGGGATTGAGTTTGCCATTGGATTTTCAATATTTCAATCCTCGCTCCCAATCTGAATGGCAAGTTGTCCACCACTTCAGCTTGTAGAGTCATATTGATGGATGTAACTTCTTGTTGTACTTGATTATTTGATGTTGATGTGGTAGTTCCCTTCATCATTTCCATAATTACTTGGAAATTGTTCTTCATTTCTTGCATATCTTTTGCCAATTTCTCTGTGACAAGGTTTTATTGGCCTGTTTGGTTGACATTGATGCTTTCTTTCTTCGACCAAGTTATGGATCAGATGGTACTAGTGTCTCTTTGCACTTGCAACCAAGTAACTCAAGTCAAAAATAGCTCTAATCTCAAAAACTTGATGTACTAATCGATATATTTTTTAGAATTCTAGAAAAATTCTAATAAAGTTACTGTTTTGACAATTTTAGCTTCAAAATACTAATTTTTCATTCAACACAGCTTGCAATGGAAAATAGTAAGGATATTGATAATAACTAAATATTAAATATTAAATATAATATTAAATATATTTATTTTTGTACACATTAGATTTTATATTAGACACATAGGAACATTAATTAAATAGGTCATTTGATCAATCTAGTGTGTGACTAGATCGATCAAGCTTAAATAAAACTAGTTGAATTAATTTTTAATATTACTAGATCGATTGAAGCATTGACTCAATTAATTGAGAACTAGATCAATCGAGATTAATGACTAGATAGATGAACTTATTTTTAAATTAATTAACTTTTCACTAGATCGATATAATTATTCATAGTCGATTGATCAAGTTTGATTGGATCGATCTAGCAACCATACTCGATCAATCAAGCTAGTTCTAGAAAGATCGAATGCTTAAGTTTTTATACTTAACCTAATTTTTACCCAAACAAATTAGTATTTTTACTATATTGTTCTTATATTTTTAAGCTATTCTAAATACTTTTTAGGACAGTTTTGTAATTAACCTCTGACCTAAGGATTTAACTCATGCTATTTAATCACACCATTGACTCATAATCTTGCTAGCCACTTAAGAGTATTATTATATTCATCTTAATTTCTCTCTTATTTTACAAATATAATATCATAAGTTTTTAGGTTTATTTATTTAGTTAATCTATCAAACATTGGTGGTCGTGTTTGATTGATTAATAAACTTTATTGATTTATGATATTTTGATCATATGTTCTTATAGCTTTATTCTTTATTTTCATTTTTAATCAAATAATCATGTATGTCATATCATAATTATTTATACACAATTATTTGGTTCGATTATTAATCTTTAAATAACTTATCTTTTGAACTTGTGCTTAAACCGATTGCTCTATAATTACTAGTTGATTTTGATTTATCTAATGTATTTATCAAATTATTTAGTTAGTATTATTTATTATCGAATCTACTCTACATACAAATTTACACTTATGTTATTATGCTAACTTTTTACCGCTGCCATTGTACGGTTTGATCAACTTATATAACTCAAGTTCATCAAAAAATTAGTTTGGATCTCAATACCTTTCTCAGAGATTATGATAAAAGCAATGTCTTATAAGTATATTATTAAGGGTCATTAACTCGTGAGTAGTTTGAGTTCTAGCCTTGTAGAATAAATCTTATTTTTTTCTATGGGATAGTTAGGTGTTATGGTGGTTTTTCTGTTAGGTCATTAATGGTCTAAATTGTTTCTACCAAAAAATCTCATGTATTAATCTTTATATTTTAGCATTATTTTATTTACGTGTTATTGAATGTCTATCCGTTTTCAGAATTTTAATTTGTTATACTTTCACTGATATTCTATTAACCCCTTCTAGTTAATTAGGTCCATAACTAAAATAACTTTTCAATTTGCAACGAGTATTTGTCTAAAAGAGACATATTTTTTATAATAGTTTAAAAAGGGCTAATATTTATTTTAGTTTTAAAAAAATCAAATTAAAACCTATTGAACAATTTACCGGTAGATATATTTTTTCTCTCTCGTCTCCTATTTCTCAATCACATTTTTTCCCCTTCTTATATTCTTAAAAAAACAAAAAATAAGATATTCTCGTTCACCAAATTTTAATAAATAATAAATTATTTTTATTATAAATAAAAATAATTTATATTTATATAATAAAAAATATTTAATTTTTTATAACAAATAACTTATAAAAAATTTATTATAAAATAATTTAAAATAATAATAATAAATTATAAAATTTTTAATTATTAAAAACTTTACTAAATAGTTACAATCATTTTTATAAAAAAATTAAAAAATAGATTACATTATAACACATATCTCTAATATTATTATATTTTTTTTATTAAGATAACAAATATTTATTAATAATAATTTTATTTAAATATAATTAATTTGATATATTTTATTATATTAATAATAAAAATAATTATAATAATATTATATTAGATAATATTTTGACGCAAAGTTTGCGTTAAAATGTTCTATATTTATATTTGTATCTCGTAAAAAATTGGATATAGAGGCTTTACAAATTTTTTGAATAATTTAATTATTTTTATGAATATTATTTTTTATATCATAATTATAATTAATATTATAATTATTTATTAAATATAATTATAGTTATATTTAATGATAATAATAATAAGAATGCATTATATTATTTACGAATTATCAAAATATTTAACATATCATTTTCAATATATGTATAGATTTATATTTATTTTATTGTAAAATAAATTATTTTTTATTTTTAAAATAAAATTTTTAATATATGATATGATAAAAAACATTTATGTATTTAAAATTAATTATAAATTTATAAGATGTTAATATTTTTTTATGTTTATAATAATTATGTTTTACAAAATAGAACTAATATATCTTTTTTTATAAATAAAATTGATTAATAATTTTGCTTTTAAGTTTAAGGTAAAATCTTACATTTTTTTTTAAAAAATCTCATTTATAGCCATTTTTAAACTATTGCTTGTAAGATGGCTCTTATAGACAAAACTCCTAAAAAGAATTAAACCAAGTTTGTGTGTTTAATTTTGATTTGATTTATTTTTTGAAATCGAATGCTTTTAATAGATTAAATTTAGAAACTTTATTCTAGGTTATCTATTAGAAAGAGTTTAAATTAATATCTTATTTAATTCAACGAATAGTCAAAAAGAGATCGAGACTTTTGAAGTTGTGAATTTCTCTAAGTTGACTTATTCAAAAAATAAGAGATTATAATATATTTTTGTTGATTTGCAATACATGCTAGTGATGGAGAGTGATTATATGGTTTTTCTTTTATTTATATATTTTTCATAATCTCTATAGTTTGTTTTGTCTATTTTTATTTAGTTGATATATTTAATTTTTAATTTAAAAAAAAACAAAAAATTTATTTTATTGATTTTAATTAACTTAGAAACAAATAGTTTATTAATTAATAGTAAATATTATTATTATTTGGTAGATACCATAATTTTTTATTCTTAAAATTATTTATTATTTATATATAATAATACTTACTTTGTGTAATTTTAATCTTCCTTTGCTTCAGTATTATATGTCTTTGTATAAAATACACTTAAAGAGACTTAAGCCATCCGTCCAATGTTTTGGGATTGAGTTTGCCATTGGATTTTCAATATTTCAATCCTCGCTCCCAATCTGAATGGCAAGTTGTCCACCACTTCAGCTTGTAGAGTCATATTGATGGATGTAACTTCTTGTTGTACTTGATTATTTGATGTTGATGTGGTAGTTCCCTTCATCATTTCCATAATTACTTGGAAATTGTTCTTCATTTCTTGCATATCTTTTGCCAATTTCTCTGTGACAAGGTTTTATTGGTCTGTTTGGTTGACATTGATGCTTTCTTTCTTCGACCAAGTTATGGATCAGATGGTCTCTTTGCACTTAGCAACAACCAAGTAACTCAAGTCAAAAATAGCTCTAATCGATATATTCTTTAGAATTCTAGAAAAATTCTAATAAAGTTACCGTTTTGACAATTTTAGCCTCAAAATATTAATTTTTCATTCAACACAGCTTGCAATGGAAAATAGTAAGGATATTGATAATAACTAAATATTAAATATTAAATATAATTATTAATAACATAAAATTATTTTTATTTTCTTCAAAATAAAAATTTGTAAAATATTAACATAAAAATATTGATAATAACTAAACATTAAAATTAATATTTTCATATTAATTATCATTTTATCATTATTAAATGATAAAATTTTAATATCTTTTTAATAATTAGATAAAAAAATAATATTTTAATAAAAATTATAAAAATAATATTATTTATTTTTAATCAATACATTTTATGAAAGTTAAGAAACTATAAAACACATTTTTGAACCCGAATATAAACTCTTTACTTTATCATCAATTTTTTTTATAATATGATAAATAATTATTTTATTCATTTAAAAAATATTGTTACTTATTATTATTATAAAAAATTATGTAAACATTCTTATGTTTCAAATAAAAGTAAATATGACACGATTAATATCGAAACACGATATAAGTATGACATTATTGCGACTCCTATTAAGAACGTATAATTTTGCAACAATTTTTGCATTTATATTTTTTATTTTATGACATGTGTGGATATTATATATAAAATTAATTTTTTTATATTAGTATTTCTCTACTTTATAAAAAGATTTCTTTATCTTTATGGTATCATTAATTTTTTTTTTATCTTTTTAACTTATATTTATTAGGTGGTTCAGTGATTATTCATTTAAAAAATTGTATAAATTTAATTTAATTTATCATTTAATTAATTTATTTTTCACATATATAATAATATATGTATAATATTTATAAAATATATTTAAATAATATCGAAATAATATTTTTTATCCGATAAAATCTTCTAAATATTGTACATGTATTATTATATAAATAAAATAAAATTTAATTTAATTTAATAAAAATTATTGATAAATTTTTATAAAAAATATTATTAAAATATTAATAAAAATATATTAAAAATAAACCAAGATAATATTAAGATAGCGAATCTTTTAAAAAGGCAAAAAGAAGAAAGGACGCAAAGAGGTTCCTCTTTGCAATCACCATGGATTGGAATTTGAAAATAACAAAGTAAGTTACATTCTAGCCCACAATTATTACAGAATAAGTCAAAGGGTCAATGCTCCAATATAGTCATTTTTTCTTTGCTCAAAATCGATGCCCAGAACTGTACGGTTCCCTAAAGCGAAAAGCCAAAATTATTATTATTATTATGATTATTAAGAATGCTTTTGATATATAAATAAATATATATATATATATATATAAATTTTATAATATATTAATATTATTTAAAATATTAAATTATTTTTTAAATTTTAAAATAATTATGATATAATAAGATATAAAGGATATACCTCTAAAATGTGTATAAATTAAAATAATATTACATTTTCTCTTATTATTATTTTAAATTTACAATCACTTGTTACAAGGGATTATTCACTTTTTTTTTGTTTTATAATTTAATGCTAAAATTTTAAATTCATAAAAATATTTTTTATTTTTGAAACATTTTTTATTTTTCAAACATTTTTGTCTACTATTTAGATTATTTTTAAGAGTATTTTTAAATTTTTTTAAAATTAACATTAATGTCTTGTAGAATAAAAAAGACAATGAACTAAGCAAATTGTTATTTTGTTTGTTTTTCCCTGAAAAAGATTTAATAAATAATTAAATTTTATAAATAATAGTATTTTTATTATTTTTATAAAAGTATATAAAATATTTATTATTAATTATTTTTAATAAATTTTTTTAACAATAATAATTTAAATAGTGATATATACTTTATATTTCACATAAATTAACAGTAAGTTTTTTTCTTTTTTCCTTAGTGCTATAAAATTACAATATGATTATTTTTTGGTAGTTTATTATCAAATAATAGAATAATATTATATTTACTTTTAGAATATTAATAAATTTTTTAAATAATTAATAATTTAAAATTATGATATTATTTAATTATTTTTTACATTGTTATAAAAAAGTATGTACGAAAAGTATTATTATTAACCGTGCATGTTACTTTATAATTATTAATAATTTATTTTTATAATAATATTTAAATTACAGTAATATTATAAAAAAATATAGTTTCATCATGGGAGAGGAATTTTATTAGTATACAGTAATATTAAGTTTTTAAATGATATCTTAAAATTATTTAAGTTATTTTGAAGGTATTAATTTAATCAAAAAATAAATATAAAAATAAAAATTAAAGGTTATTTTAATTTATAATTTTTTCTTCTTTATATTTTCTCGATTTGGTTTTAATATTTAGTAATTAGTATTTAAAGTTTTAATATTTAAAATTTAAAATTTAGAAATTTATAATTTAACGTTAAAGGTTTAAAATTTATAATTTAAGTCTGATTAAAAAAAGGTAACGGAGAAAAAAAATAAAAATAATTAGGTTAATTGCACAAACTCAATTAGTGAAACAGCAGTCGAAAAATGAGAGACAAATTTCCCTCTTCATGCAAAATCAATTTCGCCCTCCCACTCTTTCAGTTTCAGTCCAACTATCTCTCTTTCTCTCCGTATCAATGTGTAACGCAGAGAAAGTCTGAGCAGCAAATCAGATTCCCATTTTCATTTTGCCCAACGCCCATTTGAGGTTTTACAGTGTACAACCTTCTTTGGTCTATAACGGCAGAGAGTGAAGAAGAACATCTCAGCTTTCGTTTTCTTTTCTTCTCTTGCCTGCATTACATTTTTCTCTTCTGGGGTTTTCACTTGGATTTTTAGGGTTTCATACAGCTTAGTCGGAGAGGTGACAAAACGGAATTTTGGGTTTTTACCAATTATTCTGGTGAGATTTTTATTTTTCCCTGTTAGGCATTTGTCAATTTTTTATTTGATGAAATTTGTTTGGGTGTTAATAAAATGAGCTGAAAAAAAAATTATCGGGTATATGGGTTTTGCTATGGTTTTCAAGTTATTGAATTATAATGAGGAATTTATTAAGCGAATATCGTAAAATGGGCCTATTTGACTTAGCATGTTTGCTTTCAGTGTTTTGGGACAGACTCGATATTTTACTTGCATTTTTTTTTTACCTTTCTCGCTCTGTAGCTTGACGCATTATGTTTTATAGTTTTTAGGGATATGCGTTGGATCTCTGCTCGTACGTAGTCATTGAAGTCCTAAAGCAAATACAGGTAACTTTTTGTTTCTAATGCTATGCATTTCCTTTTACTTTTTTTTTTGTGTTTGTAATGGTAGCTCAGAAATTGGAGGAAAATCAAGTCTTCTTGAGAGTTTCTCCGATTTTTGGGATTCTAAGTTCGAGGTCTGCCATTTTTCCTTCTGTTTGCATGTTTCTCCTTACAGTTAAAATAAATAAATTATATGATGCTCTAACTTCTTTTTCCCTGTGAATTGATTAGAGTTTTCATATTTGTGTCAGTTTATTTAGTTTTTGATGGCTTCTAACTTCATATTATCTGACTGTTTGATGATATAGAATTTTAAATTTTACATGCTTATGATTTGGCCATTACATCTCCCATCCCCAAACTTAATGTTATCGGTTCTGGATGCATGGAAATAGGTTTTGCTGTAATGGGCATAATACCATTTTATTTATCTCTCTCTCTTCTAATGATTCATTGAATTTATATTTGGTAATGAGTATATTGATCCTAATCTTTGACATAGTTGCTGTATTGCATTTTTCTCTTGAAGTTTTTCTGGTACGTGGTTAAGAAAAAAAAAAAAGTGGAAGGAAAGAACAAATTCATACTGGGTTACAGAGGCTAAGAATAGGGATATTAGACTAGACCCTTATAACTCTCAGAAAAACAGATTCAAGGAGTTCTGAAATATTTACTATGGGTCGAGCAAATAATGTATAATTCACATTGTAGATTCCAATATTTTTTTTCAAGTTTTGTATAGTTAAATTTTTAGTGAAGAGAGTTCATGACTTTTTTCTCGTGGACAAAACTAAATTTTTTCTAATAGAAAATTAGAAATGTACGAATGACCGATAGTCAGTCTTTAGTAACTGAACCTTGTCAAAAATTACGATAATACACAGAAGAACTCCTTTGATATCCTCTCATGCCAAAACAAGCATTCCTTCTTCAGTTCTATCACACATGAAAAAATGAAAAAAAAATAATATTAAAAATTGAACTATTCTCTTGCAATCATCACAGTAATGGATTCCTTTCAAATATCTTAGAAAATTGAAGAGGGTGAAGCATATAGAAGTGCCATGTGCCCCATTTCTTCATCAAAGGTTTTCATATTTCTTCCACTTTCTATTATTTGTTTCCAAAGGATAGTTAAGAGTAGTGCTGAGTGTCAGATCGAAACTTCCAGTTTTAAGACAATCCGAATACAATCCAAAGCAAATTATAAATTATTCAATCCGAATTTGATTCATTGTAAATATGAGTTTGAACAAATCCAAATCCAAATCCGATCGAATTGATCGGATCGAATAGGGTTAAAATCATAATTTCAACCTATAAAATGAAAACTTACATAAAATTAAAGAAAAATTTAAAATAAAAATATTATTCATACAAATTCATCAGTAGTTGACAACATGATTAAAAATCGTTCATCAAAAATGATCCAAAAGAAAAAAGTTCGACATCAATTATATAATTTAACTCCAAATATCCATAGTTTTTACATAAAGCTTAAAAATATTAAAGTTCAAACTACATCAAAATAAACTAAAACTTTAAAAGTTCTATTTCCTCCAAAGCTTCACTCTCAAAACAGTAATAGTAGCATGAACTACTTGAGATAATTATTTAAGGTTTAAGTCACCAATACCATCCAAAACATCTGCATTATAGAAAATTGAAAAGTTAGAAATATAAATAAGCTAGTAATAAACACAATAAAATGTAAAATACTTTCATCTTCACATAATATGATAACAAATACATTTATATACATTAAAATTATATATTTGAAAGTTTTACATTATATACTTGGTTCTAGAGCCTCAATTTCATCAAGTGACTTTAGATATCAATGATTAAAGAAGAACTAATCCAATTTTGAGTGCAAATCAAGGATTGCTTAGTTTTAGAATATAAGGAACTACTGTATGGAATAATTGTACCACCACCAATGGAGCATACAGATTCAGATGCTTTAGTAGATACTATATGGCCAATAAATCTTGAACTATATCAAAGGCAAAATCTTAAATCTTGAGGAATGAACATTCCACTAACTTAAAAGATCAAATTTCTCATCATCCATATCAACCAATGCTTCTTGCATGTATTTTTTCACCTCATATTTATTTTTCATAGTATGAACTTCTTTTAAATGCTTTCTCTTACGAGAAGCATAAAGTTGATATGCATTTGCTTCTAAATCAAAACCTTATGTACTTATTTCTTAAGGTTGAGAAGATTCTTTTGTGCTTGAAGGAAAATAAGTTTTACGATACTTTTTATAAATATCTTTCAAAGTTTTTCTCACCCTTTTTGAACTTATTGATGCCTCAATCTCATTCCCATTACACAATTCTAGCAGATTTAGATTGAAAGAGCACTCTTTATGCCTAGGATTTAGTAAAACAGACACAAATGACATCATATTCATTTTTTAAGCTGCTTCCTAATATTTGTCAAACTTTGCCTTCATCTCACTAGCCATCTTCATTATAATGTAATCCTCACATTTACTCCATGTATTAAGTTGATCATGAATAAAATAAATGCGATCTAAGAAGAAATTAAAAATCACATGCAAAGATCTATAAAACATTAAAGTTGTTTCATAAAAAACTTTCAAAAATTGGACAAAATGTCTTTCACTATTTAATTCCACCTTGACAAAAATTTTGGTAGTACCCCAAATCAATGATCTTTAACCTCTCAAATGTCTTTTGAAAATATGTTGTAGAATCCAACATAAAATAAGTTGAATTTCACCTTGTTGTAACATCTAAGCAACAAGTGTATCACCTTAAATTTTTGAAGTTTAATTGGTGATCATTTCACATATCTTACAACAACAAGAATCTTATTTATTGATGTATTATAGTCTTTCAAATCATGCTTAACAAATAAATTCAAAATATGTGCACCACATTGCATGCATGCGTTTTGATTATAAAATTGCACTATCTTAGTCATTAACACATTTTTTCAAATAAGTAATTACAATATCATTAGAATTTGCATTATCAACTATAATACAAAATATTCTATCAATGCCCCAATCTAACAAACATACTTCAATAGCTCTACCAAGTGTATTACCTTTATGATTTGGAACTTGACAAAAGTTTAAGACAAAAGTTTAAGATTCACTTTTGTAAATTCCAACCACTATTAACAAAATGAGCATTTAAATACATATAACATAAATTCTGACAAAAACTCTACGTATCGGTGGTAAAACATATTCTTTGACTAGATCTATTAAAAAACTCTTCAGTAACGTACAAATTCAAGTAATTTCTTACAATAGTCCATCAAGAAGAGATTTTAATTAAAAGTTACAACTTTTCAATAAAATCCTTAAATCTTTCACCTTTTACGATAAAAAAATGATAATTCATCTTTTTATCATCTTTATCAATTTTTTCCTACATCTTTTAGCATTAAAAAAATGATATACAAGATTTCCTTGCTTAGGAAAATAATTTTTTGCTTCTTATGCACTCTACCAAGAAACTTATTCCATCCAATGCCAATGTGTGCAAACAAATTTGATGTGCTAGATTTGCTTGACACGTATTTATATTATTTCTTACAATATTTGCATATAGCTTTACAATGTTTCCTTTTGCTAAAATGTGGCATGCTTCACTATTAGATATAGAGAAAACTTTTTTACCTTCTTCTTTAGAAGCAATGCAGAGGTTAAGGAGTGGAGTACTTACAGAATCTTTTGCTTGAGTTGCTTGTGTTGCACTTTCATCTTTATTTGCTTTCTCAGTTATATAAATCGTATCCTTATCTTATCTATATCTAAGGTCATATGTATAGTTATAGAAAAAAGTATTAGATATTAGCAATAAATAATATGATTATTAAAATAAACAATAAAACACATGGTAAGAAACATGCTGAATTAGAAGCAATTGATGAAGAATCCGTTGTTTTTCTTACTTAACTCTTCGATTGTTGCAAATTTATCGTCAAATGTTACTAAAATATAAAAAAAATCTATAATCCATTAAGATGTTAGAAAAAAATTAATATTACATTTACTGAATGCTTTCCTTTGAAATGCTTTGTTTCAACAAATAGAAAAAACTAATCACTATGGTTAAGTAATATATAATAATTATCCACAATTTCGAAACTTGAACATGCTTTTGCTTGATAGAACATAGCTTTCTACATCACCACTAGGACAAATCAAGTAAAATACTTAGTGATTTAGCTTCTTACATACTTACATAAACATCATTTAGTCAATCACATATCCAAAATCACCTAAATTTTATTTGATTCAAATGTTATAAGTCTGAAATGTTATAAGATTTATAGGTCAAATGTTATAACAATCATATTAAACAACAAATCTGAGTTTATTTTAGTTTAGATTCAAAACCAAAATAGCATGCTGTAATAGGGTTCAGATTACAGAATTCAGGACACCAAGACAAACATGTAATTGGACAATTCAACACAACGTATACAGGGGAGTATACGGATACAAAGTTGTGTGACAGAGATTGTATTTCAGAAGGTGGTTTCTTTGGAGATAGTGAAGGGAACGAACTTGATAAATCTAATGAATCTAAAACTTGCTCATGGTATGATAATTGTTAATCAAATCAACATTCTATTTGGCTTTGTATCATCTTTTGTATTCTTCTTTTATCAAACAATAATTGAAGGGGGAGATCCAGAAATTGAAATAAGAAATTTACACAAAAAATACCAAATTGAAGTGATCATGGTCATTTGCCTTCTTGTATAATTGATAATTGAAAAAGACTTGATTATTTGATATTGTTTTGAGAAGGTATTTAGTTTCAAATTGCCACCTCCTAATTATTAGAAAAATAAAAAAAATTGAGATATATATATGTTCATGTTGGAATGCAATTTGTCTCTCGTATTAATTCGAATTTTTTTATAGAAAAAACCCATTTATGTTTTAATTAAGTAACAGGACTATAGAGAAAAAAGTCTGCAAAAAAAAAAATGTTTGTTGGACTACATCTGTATAATCGGATAAAAGGAAAGAAAAAAATATTAAGAAGAATGACACTTGGTGAAAAAAGCAAAGCTAATAGGCCATGTAATTGGCACTCTGCTCACAAACACACTCTGCTCATAAACACAGACTCTTGTCCACACACTCATTTTTTACTGTAAATCTTACAACTGAGGAAAGCTAAGGTTTTGAAAGCATAGACAACATCAAAAGGAAAGCTAGTGCCGAGATTACGTATTTTTGTTGAAGAGAAAGAATGACACGTCAAAACTAAGGAAGATGAACAACGATTAGGAGGGGATGAAGACCAGCAGTTGAGAGGGGTGAAGAGCAACAGTTGGGAGGGGGTGTAGAGACGTGGCTGGAAAGGGATGATGAACAACGAACTGGGATGAGATGAACTGATGAACAATGACTGGAAAGAGAGTCAGGGATGATGAACAATGACTGGAAAGAGAATCAGGGATGATGAAGAGCGTTTGGGAAATACCAAAATGGAGAAGAATGATTCAATGAGATGTGCGATTCTCAGATTCTAATAGATTAGGGTTTTGATAAAAATTGTTTTTTTTTATGATATAAATTTGTAAAATGATTTAATTTAGTATGAATTGGTACACCATAATATATAAATTGAACAAATAGTATCAAGATATTTGTGTATATATATATACACGTCTGATTATATATTGTATACATATGTTAAATAATATATTAAATATATCGGATCGGTTTTGATTATATGGATTTGCATATTTTTAATCCGAATCCGATCCGAGTTCGGATCGAAATCAATCCACTTTTTTAAATTCAGTCAGATTTTTCGGATTGTTCGGATATTTTGCCTAGCTCTAGTTAAGAGTACCTTATTTATTAACGCCTTTTCAGATTTTTGTTTATCTTTGTCTTACACATGGCACTACTTTGTCTTTATTTTATGCATTGTAGTTTTCTTATGAGTAATTTTCTTACAGAAATGGAGGAAACAAATTTCTCAAGTATTCCGGATGCTGAGATAACTATGATTAGATTTGGTTTGGCAACTCGGGAAGAAATTGTGAGTGAAAATTTGTTATTGTATTTTGCTAATTTTTTAATTTACTTTTAGTTTATTGTCATTGAGATGTTTAGTGTTTTTATTTTATTATTTTGATGATAAACTCTTGGGATGAAGGTAAAATAGAATATTTTTGTTCGGTTACTTGGGAAGATTTCTCTCTTGAAGTTTGTTTTTAACTGTTCATAATTGTTGTTTATCCTGAGGGTTCTTTCATCTACATCTATGCTTAGTATTTAGCAGCTGAAATATTCCTTTTTGATTAATACATGTTTGTGTCTTTGTGACTATAGTGAAGGATGGAGGTTGCATGCAGGTTCTGTTCGGTTACCCTGGAAGTGTACTCTATAGTTTGTTTCTAACTGTTCACGATTGTTGTCTATCAATAGGGTTCTTACATCTACATCTATGCTTAATATTTAGCCGTTAAAATGTTCATCCATGACAAATACACGCTTCCAACTATGGTGAAATTAGTTAGGAAATTACTATTATAGATTAATGATTCTCTTTATAGTACCTGTTTAACTACTAACTGATTTTATTAAAAGGCTATACCTGCAATTATCCATCTTTTCTTACTTCAAGATAAGACCATCTGCTAATTTCGTTTAGCATTTAAAAAACTGTTCGGGAGGGGAGAATCACAGTTAATTTTATGGTGGAAAAATCACTGTTATTGGCTTTGTTCATTGGTATTTAAAGAGTATAGGGATTTTTGACAATTTTATGTGTGTTTGTATCCTGGTTTAGTTTTCTCTAGTAAGATTCTGATGTTTCTTCTTCGAACTAGAAAATAAATGTTTAGTATGATTTCAAAATTTTCATTTGTCTATAAATTCTATCAGCCTCTCTATTTTAAATATGTATACACACGGTGGATATAATTATAGATCTTTATCTATGGTTGCTATGAAGCTAAATCATTGTAAATTTGTAATAATACTTTACAATATTTTATCAGTGTACTGCATCTGTTAGTGGTTGCCCTATTAGCCATGCTAGTCAGCTGTCAAATCCCTTTCTTGGCCTGCCGCTTGAGTATGGCAGGTGCGAAGCCTGTGGAACAGCTGATATTGGCAAGTGTGAAGGTGCATCACTCTTCATCCTTGCATTAGATATTCGTAGCACATGCTTGTGAAAATAACTAGTTAATCATACTACCTCTTTCAGGACATTTTGGATATGTTGAGTTGCCAATTCCAATATATCATCCTAGTCATGTTAGCGAGCTGAAGCGGATGCTAAGCTTATTGTGCCTCAATTGCTTAAAAATGAAAAACAATAAGGTATTACCTAATTCTCAGTTTTATTACTCTGATGACCTACCTTTTTGCTTCTGGGATTCTGGTAAGCATTTGTTTAGCCACTGTAAATGAGCTGTTGGACTTTAATGTATCTTAGGAGCAATCATTCTACTCCCGTAATTGGTGTGCACATCATTCTGCCAAAAAGATGAAAAGCCTTGTCAAACCAAACATAAAAAAAGAGTAGCTTTAAGCAGTTCATGATTGTATGGGATCCTTCTCTTCTATTTCTTTGAACTCCTCTGCACCTTTTGTTTTCTTTGCTATGCAACATTCAACTTTTCTTTCAATAAAAAGGCTTCTCTTTACTTTGGGTAGTATACATGAATAGATCAAAACTGTTTTTGCTTTTTTGTGAGGAAGGATGGATGAGTTGTAGAAAAAAAGAACATTTTCCTTTGAGTTGGGGAGTTTGGGTATATGTTGGATATTTCTTTTTTTTTTCTTCCTTTCGGCCTCTTTTTCTAGTTTTGTATTTGCTGCACCATGGGCCAAATTATTGTTTTTATGTTTGACAGAAATTTTAGTTCTTATTAAAAGTATTTAGCTTTCGACTGTGGTCAGATTTCCAGCGAAAGTCTTTCAAATTTAGTTATTTTTGACTTTTGGTGGAAATGTAGATTGATCTATTACTGTGATCTCTTCTTCTATCCTTATTTTTTCATTTTTGAAACTAGTTTCTCACACCTTGGTTGGCTAATATATCGGAACTCCTATCCTCACTTAATCGTATTGGTTTTCATCATCTAGTTTCCAATCAAGAGCAGCGGTGTGGCAGAAAGGTTGCTAAACTCATGTTGTGAGGTAAGTATAGGATAGTGAAATGATGTTTCTAATATTCTATGCTATGCTATGTTAAATAACTACTTTCAAAAGTTTAATATGGTTTTTATTCGGTCATGATGTTTTCCAGCATTTAATATGTTATAGGAAACAAGAGTTTACCATCTCTTCAACAATGTTGTAAAAGGCTATTTTAAGTATTGAGGTATTTTCCTTAAGGGAAGCAATGCTTAAGTCTCGAGACATTTCGAAAATTAAGCCTCAACTTTAACTTTATAAAACCTTAAAAAAATATTAATGAAAGAAATTTTTCATCTAATAAGCAATAAATATCAATAAAACATATAAAATAACTCAAATTTTAAGTGTTGTTATAATATTGATATAACTAATCAATCATGAAAGTAACTATAAAATACACAAGTAAATCACATAGGTTGTAGTTCTATTACTCAAATATCAATTTGGGGTAGAAGAGAAAAAATATAAATATAAGTAGTTAAATAGAAGGATAATGTGGCTTGCAATGTTGCAACTTAGTGACTGATAAAATTTGGAGTTGTTAGAGGTAAAGAAAAAGAAAGGTGATAGGTGAAGGAAGATCGAAGAATGTTAAGGAAATAACCCTAATTATGTTTGTTCATAAGATTATGATATTTCTTCTTTTGTTTTCTTATCTATGGTTTTTTATATTTTTTAATTTTTTGAAATTGGATCATAATTTTATGGATAACCCATGAGCCAACTTAAAAATGAAAATATCTGAGACTAAAACCTGAATCATCTCGAGGCGTAAAAGCCTTAAGGTGTAGGCTTTAAACTAAAAACGTGTAAGCCTTAATTTACTACTTGAGGTTATAGTATCAAACCTTTTTTTAAGCCTTGTCTTGAGGTGAGCCTTAAAATGGCCTTTTACAACAATACCCTTGAATTTAGATTACTATAAGTATGCTTTAATATCACATTATCATCTATTTATTTTATCTAGATATAGTTTGCATTATTTTCCTATGACAGGCAAAGTATAAGATGAATGCAAAATATTTAGTATCTTGAGATATTAGTCCAATTGAAAAAAGGATAACAGAAAGACACGAACTATGACAACAGTACATTGAAGTATATCAGAAAGCCAAAAATAAAAAATATATCAGAAATGGAGTACGTGAGTACACACATGTGCATTTTTTTGAGTTGCTATATGTTTTCTAAATTAACTGTAATTTAGAAAATATAAACTTGGATAGGTTTGAACACATAGAAATTGATTTAGGAACATATAGTAACTTAAAAAAATACTCACATGTATGTTCATGTGTTTCATTTCTGACATTTTTTTTTTATTTTTGGACTTCTGTTATAATTTTTCATAGTTAATGGATTTGTAGTGCCCTACCTAATACTTAATGGATTTTTTATACTTTTGTCATAGTTAGTGTTCTTCTTATACTCTTCACCCTTAGTTCATTTTTCTGTTTGATGATAGCATTGAGCATTGTAGTTTTTCTAAATAAATAGAATAAAGTCCGAATTCAAGAATGTTAGAAACTTCTACTATCGTCTAAGATTTACTGCTCTTAGGTGGCCTATATAGAATTTGTATGATTTGATATGATGCTATCCTCTTACCCTTTCATCTCATTCAGGGTGCTCCTCCAGTTTCAATTAGAGAGCAAAAAACAAAGGATGGTGCTTGTTACTTGGAACTGAAGATACCCTCTAAGTCTGTGCGGGAGGGAATCTGGAATTTCTTAGAAAGATATGGTTTTCGTTATTATGGTAAAGTTGATGGGACCCGCACTCTGCTCCCTTGTGAGGTTTGGTTCTCCTACCCTTCTCCAAATTGTTATTTTTCCAGTTTTTTGCTTCAAATAGTTCTATCTTATGAATTCATGTCTATACAGTTATCCTTTTTCTACGAGTTTCTTTCTTTTTGGCATGATGCTATTATTTCAAGAAATTAAATTCCTCTGCTTTTCTTTTTCATTTTCTTTTTCCTCACACACTAACAATCTGGTTTTGAGGCAAACCTCTCACAGAGTGAATTTGATCAAGGAGGTTATCTTCTTTTTGGTTTAAAAGAAAATTAATCCTATTGTTGAACTCTTATATCTGTGTCTGTATGCGTAGTGTATTATAAAATTTCTGGAGCAATGTGAAATCTGCAAGTTAACTGCCCATGACTACAAACTGTGTTACATTAAATCCAGGTTTTAAAAGGTGGTTTTACGCCTTGATGTGCTTTTATTTCATGAGGCGAGACGTAAGCCTTAAGGTGGTATGAGACGTAAGCCTCATCTTATGAGTCTTGAAACAATTTTCATCGACAATGTAAGTTAATAAAACTAACTTAATTATTACTAACAAATAATCAAACACTAATAAGATAACTTTTATAAAATAAAAAATATATAATAACATAATCATAATTCAATATTGAAATGGTTATAAAAAGAAGTCAAAATATGATTTTGGAAAATATTAGTTGGGAGAAATGCTTACTTATTTTGTTGGTTGTTTTACCTTCTAAAAATCAGTTCTTAGCCGTGTATGTTGTCACTATGGATTTTTGACCCACCTATGAAAAGATAACACCATAAGTAGAGAAATGTTAAGGCTTATTATAGCCTCATTGTGCAACACTTAATTGCATAAGTCTCAACCGAAAAAGGCTTAAAGCCTCAAATAAACCATTTGAGGTTAAGCCCTAATTCGTTAGATAGATGGGGCTTATTAAGATGAGCTGCATTGTGAGCCTCAAAATAGAAATTTAAAACCATGCACTAAATACTTGCTCAGCCCTTGGGGTTTAGGATTTTAGAACTGTTATCATATCATGCTAAGCCAGTAAGCCATGTAGAATTGTAGTTCCTTTCAGAGGGTAGTGTGGTTTTTCTCTCATAGTTGGTTGCCTTTTTCCATTATTATTTAACTGGAACCTAGTATTGTCCTTTGACCTTTGGTCTATATTTCTAACACTTGCAATAATTCCCAGGCAATGGAAATTCTCAAAAGAATTCCCGAAGCTACTAGAAAGAAGCTTGTAGGCAAAGGTTTCTTCCCGCAAGATGGTTATGCTCTGCAATATTTACCAGTTCCTCCAAATTGTTTGTCTATCCCGGATATTTCAGATGGACTTAATGTCATGTCTTTGGTAAGCCTGTTATTAGCAAATAAGTTGCATGGATCTATTAGACCTTGATTATTTTCTCGATGACTTATTTCATGTTTCTTTTCAGGATCCATCCATCACCATGCTCAAAAAATTGATGAAGCAAATAGAAATTATAAAAAATTCAAGATCTGGTATGCCAAATTTTGAGTCCCATGAAGTTGAAGCCAATGAGTTGCAATTGGCTGTCTATCAGTATCTTCAAGTTAGGGGTACCACTAGATCTTCTCGTGAATTAGTGCAGCCAAGTGTTAAGAAGGAGTCGAGTGATTCAACTAAAGCATGGCTTGAAAAGATGAGTTCATTATTCATCAGAAAAAGTTCTGGATTTTCTTCCCGCTCTGTGATCACTGGTGATTCTTATAAAAAGGTAAATGAAGTTGGTATTCCCTATGAAATTGCTCAAAGAGTTACCTATGAGGAGAAGGTCAGCCTGCACAACATGAACTATCTGCAGGAATTGGTGGATAAGAGGCTATGCTTAACATACAAGGATGGCACATCAACATATTCTCTGAGGGAGGGTTCAAAAGGCCATACATTTCTAAGGCCTGGTCAAATAGTGCACAGGAGGATAATGGATGGGGATGTGGTCTTTATAAATAGGCCCCCAACTACTCATAAACATTCATTGCAAGCGCTCACTGTTTATGTCCATGAAGGCCACACCGTGAAGATCAACCCTCTTATGTGTGGGCCACTGAGTGCTGATTTTGATGGTGATTGTGTTCATTTATTCTATCCTCAGTCCCTTGCTGCAAAAGCAGAGGTTTTGGAGCTTTTTGCAGTGGAGAAGCAACTGTTTAGCTCACATAGTGGCAACCTCAACTTGCAGATGGCAAGTGATTCCTTGCTATCTATAAAGGTTTTGTTGAGGAAGAGTTTGATGGGCAAAGAAGCAGCTCAACAATTAGCGATGTTTGCTTCTTTGCATCTTCCACAGCCTGCTATTACTAAAGTGTATTCTGCTGGTCCCTTTTGGACACCATTGCAGATTTTACATATGGTCTTCCCTGTGTGTCTTGATAGTTCTGGGGATAGACACTTTATTAAAGGGAGTGAAGTAATCCGACTTGATTTTGACCGAGATACTGTTCCTTCAGTTTTGAATGACATTGCAACTTCTATTTTCTTGGACAAGGGTTCTGAAGAGGTCCTGAAATTCTTTAGTCATTTTCAGCCCTTGCTGATGGAACATATATTTTCTGAAGGCTTTAGTCTTAGTTTGAAAGATTTTTCCATATCTTCGGACTGCCTTCAGATTATTCAAAGGGACATCCAGATTATATCTCCTTTGCTGTATCGGTTGAAATCGAAGTATAACGTGCTCATGGAAATGCAATTGGAGAATCACATCCGAGCTGCGAAAGCACCTTTGACAAATTTCATATTGAAGTTGTCTGTTTTGGGTGATTTGATTGACTCCAAAAGTGATTCAGCCATCAACAAAGTGGTACAGCAAATTGGGTTTCTTGGAGTACAAATTTCTGATATGGGGAAGTTGTACTCTAAGATGTTATTTGAGGATGTTTCCTCAATGTATGAAAGAAAATATCCCTCAGAAGGTGTGGAGTTTCCTTGTTTGAAATATGGAATGGTTGAGGGATGTTTTTTCCGTGGTTTGGACCCTTATGAAGGATTGGTTCATTCAATTTCTGCGAGAGAGGTAATGATCCGATCATCAAGAGGATTAACTGAACCAGGAACTCTGTTCAAAAACTTGATGGCTATACTTCGAGATGTTGTCATTTGTTATGATGACACCGTGAGAAATTTATGTAGCCATTCAATTATTCAATTCTCATATGGGACAAAAACTGGAACCAGGCCGCAAGACTTATATCCTGCTGGGGAACCTGTTGGGACATTGGCTGCAACCGCTATGTCAAATCCAGCATACAAGGCGGTGCTTGATTCTACCCCAAGCAGCAATTCCTCGTGGGAGCTGATGAAGGTACTTACTTTTTTCTACTGAATAATATGATTATAGTCTTATTTTTAGTGCTAAGATTTCATATTCATGCATAAGAAAAATATGCATTTGCATTTATGCAGGAAATACTGACTTGTAGAGTCAGTTTTAAGAATGAGCCTATTGATCGCCGTGTAATTTTATACTTAAATGACTGTACTTGTGGGAGAAAGTTCTGTCGAGAACATGCTGCGTATAAGGTTAAGAATCAACTGAGTAAGGTTAGCCTTAAAGATACTGCAACAGATTTCTTGATCGAGTAAGCCGTCTCTTCTTACCTTGATGTTCTTTTCATCCAATTCAATTTATTATGGACATTTTATCAGCTGGGCTCTATTAGTCATTGATATTGTTGGTTTGACTATGACATTTAGGTATCGATGTCAGCAAAGTATGTCGCAGAGGCTTGAGTTTGATACAGGACTTGTTGGTCACATTCATCTAAATGAGGTTTGCACTTCTGTTCTCCAAAGTTCTAACATTTATTATCAGCATTTTTCTCATCCTAACAGTGGTCTATTTAGTACTTAATTTGTTCTTATAAATTGTTTGGAGTAACCATTGCTGTGACCATTGCTGTGTTAACAGGTCTTATTGAACGATCATAATGTTAAGATACATGACATTCTTCAAAAATGCGAAGACAGTTTGAAGTCCTTGCAGAAGAAGCATCGGAAAGGTGGAGTTGGTAAAATACTTAGAGCAACAATTCTATCCACAAGGTTATTACTCTGCCCCACATGTAATTGTGTATTTAGGGTTGGTTAGTTTTTGTATCTCCGACCTTTTGAGAAGAGGGGTTGTACATAGATAAAAACCAAGGTTTGCAGGAGTTTGTTTAATAATTTGTGAGTATATTATAAAGCTTGAAGTATGATACCAGTCGTGCTTTTTTCTTTTCTTTCTGTAACTCAGATTTCAAGAGTAAGTATGAGCCAAGCCATGCTTTGTTTTTTCTTGGAATTCGTATCTTGTTTAAGAAACTGAGGAATAATGGGAAGGAAAACATCACAACTTAGAGGAGAATCATATGCTATAACATAGTAAAATGGACAGTACATTCTAAGACCTAAGTTGTTGTAGTTATATTGGTTGACTGTTCATGCTGTTGTTATCATGCCTCCTAGTGGCTTTTCATGTGGCCATGAAATCTGTTTTTAATTTTACATTCTAGAAGAAGATGTGATATCTGAGAGGATGCAGTAAGCTAGAGATGCACTAAGTGTACTTGCAGTAGAGCAGTGTTTTGGTGTTGTTATCATAGTCTTTTACAGAATCTCATTTGGTCAAGAATCTTGACTTCTTGTTAGTGGATTTAGATGCTCTTGAGATCATATATTCCATCGTCAAAAAAATTTAAGGTGGTTTTGTTTATACTTTTTACAATCTTTGTTAACAAATTTTGTAGGCTTTTTTAATATGATTATGATTCCTTTTGAGCAGAGAGTGCTGTTTGTTTGAGAAAAATCCTGCAGACAAAAGACCTGGAATGCCATGCTTAATGATTGTTTGTGAAGATACGAGTGATCTTCAATTAGAGGATTCTAAACATATTCTTGCTGATGTGATTTGCCCTGTTCTTTTAGAAACAATAATTAAAGGTAACATAAATTCTGTTGTAAACTCTTTGCTGGTATTTGTTTACTTTTTCAGGCTCTTTCTCTTAATATGGAGATTAAATTCAATTAATCATGTTACCATTATGTTTATAAGAAAGGACTTCATCTTTGTTTCTAAACCTCTTTTTTACTGTGGCATTCTGTAATGTAATATACTATCAGCTTAAAATGTATTTCAGTAAATTAAGCGTGCCAAATTTTGGTGTTTTTTAATATTAAATTATGGAATAGATTATAGGACCAAGAGAGGTTAGAACAAATGTGTTATGTTATATTTTCTGAATGAATTTGTACACAAATCTACTCTCAATTTATAATACAAGTAAATGATCAAAAAAGGAAGAAGAAAAAAAAAACTAATTAAAGGAAAAATATCCCCACAATAATTCTAATGATATCATAACCATAAGGAACTCACTAGAATCATTACACTAAATGCAAAATCAATTTAAATTTAAATTTCAAATATTTCAATACTTTTCCTCAAGTTAGATTGAAGTCATTGAAGTTTGGTCAGTGAAGTCTTTTTGTAAATATAGTTGTTGTTTGTTTTTTGTGGGAACATAAGTCATGCAGATAATTTTGTCTTTTATCTTCTCTTTGATGAAATATCTATCTGTTTTTACATATTTAGTTCTGTCATGTTGCACTGGATTATGGGAGATATTGATTACAATTTGTTGTTATAGAAGAGTTTCATCAAAGATTGTACTGTGATCTGAAGTTCGCCCAAGGTTTTTTTAACCATAAGACTTCACAAATTCTTTGTGCAAATGCTCTATACTCTGTTCATCACTGCTCCTTGCCATCACATTTTGTTTTTTACTTCTCCAGATTACTAAGTTTTCGAAAACAAAGGTACAATATCCTATAGTGGATCTTTTATCTACTACTGAGCCAATCCAGTTTGCATAAATAAAGATTTTTATGTCACTAGTTTCATTTCTTTTGAAGAACAACTTTTTGCCTGGTGACCTTTTAAATACCTGAGAATTCTAGACACAACTTCCGAGTGGATTTTATTTGGAGAGTGTATGTGTAACTTACGACACTAACTGCAAATATGATGTTAGGTCTGATATGAGATAAATAGATAAGTTTTATTACTAATCTTTGATATCCGTCTATGTCTTAGGGTTTTCCCTGATTTTCATTCATTTTCCCAACCTCTATCAGAGTGTCATTTGATTTACAACCGAGCATGTCGGTTTTGGTGAGGAAATCAATGATGTATTTCTGTTGGGATGCATTAATTCCTTTTTTTGGTCTTACGACTTCCATCCTTAGAAAATACTTCATTTGTCCCAAATTCTTGATTTCGAATTCTATGGACATTGTTTTTTTTTTCAACTTTTCAATTTCACTTGAATCATCCCCCATCATGATTATATCATTAACTATCAAGACAATTTTCTTCCCATTTTCAGTGTGGCGTAAAAACATTATATGATCTGATTGTTCCTATTGATATCTTGTTTCTTCATTACTTTTGCAAATCTATCAAACCAAGCTTTAGGTGATTATTTAAGGCCATAGAGTGATTTCTTTAGTTTGCATCTAGTATTTTCTCCTTTGCAAAACCCTGGAGGTATGGTCACGAAGACTTATTCTAATTCTTCATCGGTTTTATATTTTATTGTAGAAATCCACTTACAACCAAAATGAGTATTTCTTTTTAGTAGTTCTATCACATCTTAAGTTCCATTTTTTCGAGTCTTTATTTCTTCCATAGCAGTTTCGTTCCATTATGGTATTCTTAAGGCCTTATGAATATCTTTGGGTATTTTTGTTATGCCAAGTTAGAGTAAAAACACGAAATCTAGAAGACTGTTTTATAAGAAACAAATCTAGAAATTGGATTAAGAGTACAAGATCATGTTTCTTTTCTAAGAGCAATGAGTAACTTATGATTTAGTGGATTCAGAGTTACCTGGATTCAATGTAGACTTATGGGTATCCGGATCTATCATCAGTTCTGACTTTTGAAGTGCTTCAAGTGTGAAATTCTTCTTATCTCTTAATTTTGACTTCTGTGAGTAAGTAAATATATCTTTGTCATGTTGTTTATCTGTTTTTTCCTTTGAGTTCATGTTACTCTATGGTACAATGAGGTGTGTTTGGCTCACAATCTGATTCAGACTTTATGTTTAGGTCATAGTTCAAGTATTGATCAAAAGTTTCATCCCCTGTTATACCCATATCCATTTTTTTCACTAGGCTCATTTCTATCTTTCTCAGTCCTATTTTGAGCTAGCCTGAAAGGTCGATAAATTTGAGAGTTTAGGGTTGATTTTTCACAGTCCCAAGAGGCCCGAGAGAGGTGATATGCAAAGGTGACATTTGTGAAGGCGATGTTGATTCTCTGAGCATTACATTGCACCGATGATCCTCCGTCCCACCTCAAAGAACACTTCTCGGATTGACGGCAATGGTCGTCGGTTGAGCACTCTTTCACCCATTTCATCTAATTCTTTGTTTAGATCAGCAAGAGCATATATGAATTTTCTTTGGAATATATATCAATTTCTTGCCATAATGATGTGTCTATATAATATTTTGCTACCCCTTTTTCCCCTTATTTAACTTCCAGAGTTGAGTTTTTGACTCGAATAGATAGGCAAAGTTTTCATTGTCGGAGCAAGTCTCTCGTATAGCTTTCCAGACATCTCTAGCTGTGTGTAAAAATAGACGAGTCTTATTGATCGAGGGAATCATCGAATGGATGAGCTGGGTTGTAATCATTGAGTTTTTCGAGCTCCAACGTTGGAGTGCATTGGAATTTGTGGTTTTTGGTTTTTCTCTCTCTATTATGGTAAACCAATTTTCTCTTTCCATCGATAACTAATTTTACCGATTAAGCCCATTCCATAAAATTTATATGATTTAATTTTTCTACATGGAGTTGTAGAAATGGACTCTCATTTGAACTCATGATAAGAATAGGTTTTAAATTTTGGTAAGGAATTCTAGGGTTGATTTATGATTTATTGGAAGCTATTGGATCTTGAATGAATTTATAGACAGCTTTACTTTCAATGTTTAATATAAGTAAATGATAACAAAAAAAAAACTAATTGAAGGCAAAACATCCTCTCAATATATCTAATGATATCGTAACAATCCACAACTCACCAGAATCATTTTACTAAATGCAAATTAATTATAATGGCATTTTAACCACACACAACTCATTAGAATCATTAAGACAAATGCAAAATCAATTTTCCTTTGAATTTCAAATATTTCAACATAAATTTACATTACTAAAGGGGGTGTTATATTTTTCACCCTTCAAAAGTTAGCCTTTTGTTGATTTATGGCTGGGAATGCAAAGAAATGATATTTTCTTTGTTCCAAAGGAGCTTGAATTGGTTGAATTTTGTGCATTGAACGTATTATTTCAGTGCAATCATTTTTCCAGTCTAATAATGTTTCACATTATTGTTTTGATGATGAAAATTGGATTATAGGTGATGCAGGGGCACAATATTGGTTTAACCATTTATTTTTACATGTTCTTTTATTTGTCCTCTTTGTTTATGTTGCTGTTTATTATTTTTCCTTAGTAGCTATTACTTGGCCAGCTCCAATAGCTTGTCTTTTAATGTGATGTGGCATTCTTTTATGCCATATCATTAGGAAAATTAGTGGAGAGAACATTCAGAATTTGCTTGCATGAGTTATTGTATTGAACTGTTCCCTATAGCTTTATGAATATCAGGTTTGTGCCATAGTAGCTCAGCTCTCTTTTGATGATTTAATTTTCTTCAGAACAAAACCTGGCTTCTACGCCAAATTGGTATTAGAGCTAAGGTCGTTCGCTGAGTTGTGATGACAAAGGGAGGATGTCCAACGTGATTCGTGCGTTGACTTAGTCTCAAAAGTTTTGCTCGCCTCTCTGTGTAAGACAAGAAAATTGACAAACGACTCCAGAAAAAAACGATGAGCGACACTTGACCAGCAAGAGTAGTTTTTTTAGTGTGATGTGGCATTCTTTTATGCTATATCATTAGGAAAGGTAGTGGAGAGAACATTCAGAATTTGCTTGCTTGAGTTTTTGTATTGAACAGTTCCCTATAGCTTTATGAATATCATGTTTGAGCCATAGTAGCTCAGCCCTTTTCTGTTGATTTTATTGTTCTTTAGAGAAAAACCCGGCTTCACCAATAGGTTTTTGTGTGTGAACAAAATCAGATTAATTTTAATGGAAACTTAGGTACATGTTTCTTCTCCCTGGATCAGCTCTCACCAACTGTTTGTTGGTTATGATTTATGAACACTTTAACTGCTTTTAATTTTTTTTTTGGTTGAATGTCAGAAGGAACCCTCTTCATTAGAGATATGTGGCCTATATATGGATACATGTTTTTTTTTTGTTCATAAGATTTGTTCTAATTGTGAAATTACCGGAAATTTGATTGTAGTTTGTTGTGGACTTCTTTCCCATTGATTGAACCGTTTCTTCCATTCTTTTCCCTCTTCATGATCTAAAAATGTCATTTAGTTTTTTATTAAAAAAAAAATCTTGGTGGCTGCTGTAATTTGAAGTTTGCTTTAGTTTCTCATTTATCAAGTTAGTATGCAACCATATTAATGTTAATATCATTTGAATCTTTGATTCGATTTGATATCAAACAATGCAGAAATTGATTATTGCAGTTGGTAAATTTCTCCATGTAATGAACAGGTGACCCGCGGATTTGTTCAGCAAATATTATATGGATTAGTCCTGATACTACTACATGGGTAAGAACCCTAAAACAATCTAAGAAGGGTGAAGTGGCCTTGGATGTTGTTGTCGAGAAATCAGTCATAAAACGAAGTGGTGATGCATGGAGGATACTCCTTGACTCATGCCTTCCTGTGCTTCACTTAATTGACACCAGGCGGTCCATCCCTTATGGCATCAAGCAAGTTCAGGAATTGCTGGGTATATCTTGTTCTTTTGACCTAGCCGTTCAGGTATAGTCACTGAGATTTTTTTTCTTTCTCATTATATATGTTGTGAATTCATTAGTTGAGTTTTTTCAGCACTTAATTTTTCTGCATTTGACTGTGTCTCTAAAAGATGGCCGTTTCTAACAGAGCTCTATTAATTATTGCATCTTGGAACACTGGTAAAATTATTCATTGGAGTTTAACTTTAAATTTAGCAATCAATATTTCATTTGAAGTCCTAGATTTGGTACTTTTCTCTTCTCCCTATTTGGTAGTCATATTACATCTGTTAACGAATGTTGTCGTATCATTAACCCTGAAGGCAGTGACGTTTCAGTCTTGATCCATTTGCAGTTAACTCTATATATCTGCCTTGAGTCGTAATATAGGTTTGCCATAGTATATACCTTGTTGTAATTGAGTTCCACTTTTGACCGTCAAGATATCACAATTGGAACCTTTTTCCTCTTTTCCTCTTTTCTCTTTTATTTTTAATTTTGGATAGGGAACAAAATTATTTCATTTCAAATAAAATATATAAAAGAGAAAAGGTAAAAATGTGGGCTAATGCATAACATTTAAAAGGGCAAAACAGAGGGATGTGAAATTTTAAGAGTAGCTGATATCAAGTAACCCTAAACAAGATTCTGAAATTTTGAAGAGTTCGACTTGTCACTCTTTTTCTACCCTATCCTAGTTACCCTAGTTTCATCTCCGTTCACTTCATATGTATTGTTTACTATATCTTGTATGTGGCCTAACAGTTCACTTTATTGATTTTGCAGCGTCTTGCGACTTCCGTATCCATGGTAGCTAAAGGTGTTCTCAAGGAGCACCTAATCCTCCTTGCAAGCAGCATGACTTGTGCAGGAAATATGGTTGGCTTCAACTCTGCTGGTTACAAGAAGCTGTCTCACTTGCTGAGTCTACAAATGCCATTTACAGAAGCTACTCGTTTTGTGAGTATAACTGAACTTATGTTTTGGTCCAAGAGTAACCTGGAACTTTTATTTGCACAAATTTTTTAAAAGACACATGCTATTATAAAATGCGTTTTGTATTAATATCTCCTCTGGGCGGTTTCAGACTCCAAAAAAATGCTTTGAAAGGGCTGCAGAAAAGTGCCATGTTGATTCTCTGTCCAGTATAGTTGCATCATGCTCTTGGGGTAAGCATGTTGCAGTTGGTACTGGCTCAAGGTTTGATATTCTGCTGGACTCTGGAAAGGTATTTTAATAGCCTAGTATACTTTATCTGGGTTATTTCAACTTATCCTTGTAACTACTGGAAGTTTCGTCATGTAATTTTAATCTTTCTTCTTTTTAAGGTGGGAGTAAGTCAAGAGGTTGGAGATGTTTACAGCTTTTTGTACATGCTGAATGACGGAAATGAAGAACCAATTTCTGCATGTTTAGGTGCAGAAATTGATGATCTGATGGAAAATGAATCAGAAGAGATGTATTCATCACCTAAAGCTGAAAATAATTTTGGTACACCAACCTTTGAAGAAATCGGGGAATATGAGGACGTGGAAGAGGAGGCCGTGCCTGGTGGGTGGGATAACAAGGTAATGCCTCCTAATTTTAATAATCTCCTTGGTCCTAATTCAGTAGGCTTATATAATATTTCTGAATAAAAAGAAAGTGTGATTGACTTACATATTCACTTTTGACAAGACACCTTTTCCACATGCCCACTTTATGCTCAATTGTACATTGCAAGTGTTATACAATTTGGTATACTAGTCATTTTGTACTTGCATTGTACATGGATACCTATACATGCAATAATGTATTGATAGACATTTATAAAATATGATTCCTTTAATCTAAATCATGCAAAAGTGTGGTTGAAACAAACCTAAAACATAATAAATGTAATTACTAATAAACATTCTAATGATGCTAAATTTTTTATCAAATTATATTTAGTAGAATGAAAAATGTTTGATATTTATATAAGAAATATAATAGTTTGAATTCTAAAGTGTGGCTTGAATCCCAAAAAAAAAAAAAATCAAAAAATTATTTTTTTATTTAAAAAAAATTAACTCATTATATGAGATAAATTTATTAGATATTAAAAGTTTAAATATGTGCATATACAATTTGAACTCTAAATTGCTGCAGAACTCACTCTCTTGACATCATTTGATGTTACGCACACAAAAAAGAGCAAATCGATTTTCTCTTATTTATCTGTTGTGTGCAAGGTTACCTCTTCAAAGAGCCAATATATATACACAACAGAGGCTGTTCAATTTTTAGCAGTTTTGACTTGTTTACTGTCTAAAACATTAATTAGACCATTAACTTTCTTTTACCAACAAGTCAAAATGTTTTGGCCCATTGTTTCTTTTATTTTTTGCCATAACTCAAACAAAACCAATATTAATTAGTATTTATTAAAGCCTTCGTAGCAAATTAAATAGGATAAGCCTACAAAACTACCATTAAATTATTGCATTTGTTTAGTTTATACCACAAAATTATTTTTTGTATTGTCTATATCACCCAACTATTGCGTTTGTTCTAGTTATACCATTAATCTTCGTCTAACGGCTTCACACGTTAGTTGTAGATTTGGGACAACTCAAGTAGTTAAGTTGTGTATTTGGAACAACTTAGATAATTAACTGGTGGATTCGGAACAACTTAGATAATTAACTGGTGGATTCGGAACAACTTAGATAATTAACTGGTGGATTCGGAACAACAATTTTTCAAAATATACCACTTAACTATCTAAGTTGTTTTAAATCTATAATTTAACTATATGACGTGTAATGTCGTGAGACGGATACTAACAGAATAGTATAATTCGAATAAATACAATAGTTGGATGGTATAAACGAGACGGAAAATAGTTTAGTGTACGAATGAAACAAATGCAATTTTCGGTGATATTTTTGTAGGTTTACTTAATTAAATATAATTCTTGGTTTTTCAATTTTTATGATCAAACAACTTCTCAAAACATTTTTTTAAATTTTTTTGAAATATTAATTCCAACAAAAATATTAATTTGGTTTTTAGCTAGTAATACCAACAAGTTTTTATTAAAAACTACACAAACAATCATTTAAGATATGTCATATTTTAAAGGGACTGAATGGTTTTTAGTGTAGGGGTAAAATGGTATTATCCTTACTTAAGTGCAAATTCGCTCATTTATAATAGTTATAGCATAAGATAACAATAGAAAATTAATATAATGATCATGAGTCTTTTGATGTTCTCTTTTTAAATTGCCTCGAAGAGAATTTATAAATTTTAATTTATTCCCGTAGAGTTTATTTTAGGAATTTTTTGGTTTTCTTTTTAATATTTCTACTAAAAGATAATTAATACATGTAATCAATATTTTACACTAATATAATTTAGAAAATAAAATATCTAAAATTAAATACCTTATCAATTAAAATATGATGTCTCTTATAGGGTTGTGACGGTCCTTTCTATTTGAAAGTGAAAACTCGGTACTTTATAGTTATAATTATAATTATAAGATAGGTGGGCAAAGATTGGGCACGGGGAAAAAATTAGGTTCTGGTTAAAAAGTGGTAAGGAAAGTTCTGCTGTTCAGATATTAATTAGTAATACGAGTCCTAGGGAGACAAAAAACCTGACTACAGAAGATTCTTAATCCAAGTTAAATTTGACCTGATAATAAATAATGAATCAGTAATGTACTAATATGCCCAGAACGTAATCAAATGATGAACGTCCAGCTTTATATATTAAAGGGGTTTCTATGCTGTATTGTAGTATATTTTGCCACATTTCTGTCTTGGAAGAGGACTGCTTGTTCTCCATCTCTACATGATTAATAATTTTTTTTTGTATCCTATCAGAAAAACAAGAGAGCATCATCTGGTAATGATCAGTGGGAAAACAATGGTACATCTCCATGGGGAAGAAAGGCTGAAGATGCCAGTTCAGATGAAAAGGCAGATCAAGCTCTGCCTGGAGTGTGGGACAAAAAGGTTTCCTCCAACAAAGTAACCTCTTGGAACAATGAGCAGGAAGATGCAGGCACCTCTGCTTGGGGAAGAAAGGCTGAAGATGCAGGTACCTCTTCTTGGGGGAGAAAGACAGAAGATGCAGGCACCTCTACTTGGGGGAGAAAGGCTGAAGACACAGGCACCTCTGATTGGGGAAGAAAGGCTGAAGATGCAAGCAAATATACTCCAGGGAGAAGTGCAGATCAGGCTCTGTCTGGGGAGTGGGACGAAAAGGTTACTTCCAACGAAGCAACCTCTTGGAATCAGCAGGAAGATGCAGGAACCTCTGCTTGGGGAAGAAAGGCTGAAGATGCTAGCAAGTATACTCCAGGGAGAAGTGAAGATCAGACTCTGCCTGGGCAGTGGGGTAAAAGGGATACCTCAAACAAAGTAAGTTCATGGAACAATCAACAGGAAGATGCAGGCATATGTGCTTGGGGAGGAAAAGACAAAGATGCTAGCAAGTATACTCCAGAGAGAAGTGAAGATCAGGCTCTGCCTGGGGATTGGGGTGGAAAGGTGGCTCCCAAAGAATCAACCTCCTGGAACAATCAGTGGGAAGAGACAAAAACCTCTGGTTGGAGAAGAAAGGCTGAAGATGCTGGAAACTTTACTCCAGAGAAAAATGCAGATCATACTGTGCCTGGTGAATGGGACAAAAAGACAACTGCCAGTGGTTCAACCTCTGGGAACAATCAGTGGGAAGAGACAGGAATCTCTGCTTGGGGAAGAAAGGCTGAAGGTGCTACCCAATCTGATACAAGTAGAAGTAAAGATCAGCCTATACAATGTGATTGGGACAAGAAAACTTCCGAAAAGGCACCATCAAGAAACAAACAGTGGGAGGATGGTGGTGACAATGCTTGGGCAAGAAAAGCAGAAGAATCTAATAACTCTGTTCTGGATAGAAGTAACAATGGATCTCGTCCTTCTGATTGGGACAAAGTGACTCCTAAGAAGACATCAACTTGGAATGATCAGCAAGAAAATGCAAGTGGATCTGACTGGTCTAAGAAAATTGAAGATTTTAACAAGTCCACTCCAGATAAAAATGACACTGAGCCTCTGCCTTTTAACTGGGAGAACAAGGTAATTCCGAAGGAGGCAACATCTTGGAATGATAGTGGGAGTCATAGGCAATGGGGACGGCAAAGAGGAGAACCATTCAAGAAAGATAATTTTGAAGGTAGTAGGGGTGGGGGTTCAAGTGCTGGAATATATACATCCACTAAACAACGACTGGATATCTTCACATCTGATGAACAGGATGCCCTCTCTACCATTGAACCAATTATGCTGAAAATCAGAAAAATAATGCAATCCGGGTATGTTCTCTTTGATACTCTTGCGGTCTTATCATTGTAAAGATGTAAATTCTCTTGGAAACTAAAATGTGGGACAAGGGTTCATGAAGGAGAGTTGATCTTTATGGCTTGAATGAATTTCTAGGTCATCTTAGGTTTCATGTTTTTTTTTAGTGTGAAACCTAAAGGCAGTAAAGCCTTTTCCTTAAGATAGCCAATGTAATGTTTCCGCTTGTTTTAGGAAACGCATTACAATTCCGATTAATTTGGGTACAAACAAACATAATAACAAGGAAAACTCATTACATTCTATGTTTAATTTCATCCGACTAAATATCACCCTAGTTATCAAGGCTGCCATGGTGCCATGGGTAAAGCACCAGTATCAATATTACTGTTAACTTCTCTATTATTGATTTGTACTGGGTAACATAACTTATTGTTTTTTCCCCTTTTTTTAATTCTTGATTCATTGTATCATGTGTTACTATGGCCATAATATTCATGTTCGCGTGATTTTACATTTTTGCTTTCCAATGAATAATCCCTATCTCTTTTGTACTTGAAGTAGTCACAGTATTTGGGAGTCGAATTATTTTGATGTTATCTAAAATTTAGATTCAACTCTTGTTTGCAGATACAAAGATGAGGAACCACTTTCAGAGGATGATCAGTCATTTGTGATTGACAATATCTTGAATTATCACCCTGAAAAAGCTGCCAAAATTGGTTGTGGAGTTGATCATATCATGGTATGCAAGCCTTTTCTAAATCTTAACTAGGTCTATCTTGGTTGTATGCACCAAAATAGGCATGCATGCTTCCAATAATAATGTTGATAGTTCAATGATAAGATCACAAACTCTATCAAATATTTTGTTCCCAGGCTCATGGCTGAAAATGTTGATTATTCTAACAGAGATGCAATTAATTTGTTGGAACTAAAACGTGTGTCTACTCATTTCTTGATGGTTATATTTTGGCTTTGACTCATCATGTTGTTTAGGTGTTCATGGGCCGTTGAGGCAGAATATAGTAAACCAAAATGCATTATATTCTAATCTATAAATAAATGGCTATCAAAAGTCTAATAAAGTGTGGGTTGTATTCTGTCGAGTGTCACCTATTTAATAGTACAAGCTGTGTAGGTTCTGTTATTTTGTTCAGTTTTAACTGTGTTCATGGTTTCATTAAAATAAGTGCTCGTGGAATGACTTTTGTTTTATATTTATGACTATTATCTTGTAAGCTACTCTTGATCTTAATCTCATTGTATCATAAAGTTTGCCTGTGCTGAAACTGATGCTCATTACGTTGTGTACTGACTCAACTGAACATTGATGCAACAGGTTAGCAAGCATACCAGTTTTACCGAAAGCCGATGCTTTTATGTTGTCTCATCAGATGGTCGCAAGGAAGATTTTTCTTACCGCAAATCTCTGGAAAATTTTATCAAAGGAAAGTATCCAGATGTCGCAGAAGCATTTCTTGCAAAGTACTTTCGGAAGCCCCGCCCCGGAGGAAATCGAAAGCCAAACCCTGATCGAGAGCAAACTTGGAAGGGTTCAGAAGGCGGCACTCCCAGCAGTTGGAGGAAATCAGAAGCCAAACCAAACTCTGATCAAGAGCAAACTTGGAAGGAATCAGAAGGTGACACTCCCAGCAGTTGGAGGAAATCAGAAGCCAAACCAAACTCTGATCAAGAGCAAACTTGGAAGGAATCAGAAGGCGGCACACCCAGCAGTTGGAAGAAATCAGAAGCCAAACCAAACTCTGATCAAGAGCAAACTTGGAAGGAATCAGAACGCATGCCGCCCAGCAGTTGGAGGGAGTCAGAAGCCAAAACAAGCCCTGAGCAAACTTGGAAGGAATCAGAAGGCACGCCTAGCAGTTGGAAGGAATCGGAAGCCAAACCTCAATCAGATGCAAACTGGAATTGAGATCTTGTTAGGCTGTCCTGTTAAGATATCTATTTCTACAGGGGATTTATTGCTTTCTGTTTATTTATAACTAATGCAAATACATTATCCCATTGTCTGTTTTGTATTAGGCAGAATCTTGTATGGTTTGTTTGGCAGTCGTGTCTGAACATCTATTTGCTGTCATACCGTTTTCTAGCTAGCCAATGTTTTGTAAATAGTTCAGATAAGTTTGCTTAGTCATATTTCATTCAGTGTTTTGAATTTTTCTCCAGTAGGTGGTGTGAATCCCCCCCCCCCCCCCCCCCTAATACTAGTATGAAACCCCTTGAAGATTGTTTAAGCAGATATGCAGAGACACTCTGATGAATTTAAAGGAAAAAATGACTAATTCTGCTGGACTTAGTATAGTGCAATGTGAGCAAAGATGTCAGAAGTGGAAAAAGCTTTGAGATTAGGGAGTTGCTTGGGGTGTTTTGCCTAGATATTGAAATTGAGATGTTAAAGAATCTTGGGTTAATCAATTACACCACTATGATAAAATATAGGCGCTTAAGCATATAAGTATGTTATGTTGAAAGAACAGAGTTAGAATGCAAATCAGCTAGTTTTAGATTAAAAAAAAGTTTGGCTATTTGTTGATGTAAACAAAATAAATGTGCCAAAAAAATGTGTTCTTGTAATGGAACCTTTCCGTTTATGTTAATGTTGAGATATAGAATTTGAGACTTATTTGTTATTGAGCACACTATCATTGCATAATCCTTTCTCGTTATCTGAATTTTTTGCCTAGTTAATCTCATTATTTGAGTTTGGTGTTACGTTCTCTGTAGTTAGGCTGATGTCTTCTTGGATAACTTCTTATTTTGTATGGTTTATATATAATTTATCGTATTTTTTATTTTGTTTTCTAATATTCATATTCGTAAAATATTTCACATTTCTATAATTTGTTATGTTTGTAGTTATATGAATGGTCATATATTTTATTTTGATATTAATATTTTCACTAAGATGCAATGCATCACATCTCTTTCTTCGATTATACTATAGTTACCTTCTTTTTAATGATATTTCCTTTGGAATATCATTTATGTATTTTTCTTTTCCTGCGTGAAAGATCTATTTTTCACCACACATGAAGTATTTTAATATTTGTACTACCTGTTGTAATGAATTTTAAAAGTTACATTATATTAATATGGATAAACTAAAAAATATATCATTGGATTATCGTAGAAATTATAAGAATATCATCTAAATTTATCGAGTGATAAAAATAACATTCAATTATTATTGATTGTATATATGTAATCTTATGTTAATTTTTGATGGTTATATTATATTTTCGGAGTAAGTTTATATAATTAATGAGTTTGGTGATAGATTTGACACAACAATGATAAATTAATATCATTAATAATACTTGAGTGTTATTTTTGCCCATAAATAAAATTAGATAATATATTTGTAATCTTAACGATAATTAAGTGATATATTTATTAATTTATTTTATTGATATTGTTTGCAATGTCATAAAGAGAATGATACAAATCCAATAAAAAAACAAATACTAAATTATAATAATACGATTCATTGTTATTTATTCAATAATGTACATAATAAGTTATATTTTATTGTGAAATTTTATGTAATGTGTTACATAAAACGTATTCATATGATTTATAGCAACATATTTATATCATACAAACTAGTACATGAATCAATATGATTTGGTCCATTTATTTGTCCTTCATTATTGCACATGTTTTATTTTTGTTAACATCAATGGTCTTTTTATTGATTTAACATGTTACAAATTAGAATACATTAAGATGAAGGTGAGATGTAACATGTTACATCTTGTTACTGATATTGATGTCTAAATTGTATTAAGTTAAATATTAACTTGTCATTACGTTATAACAATATTAATAAAAAATTCATATTTTATTATTGTTTTTTTCCTCTCGTATTCATCATTTATATTTTATGAGTTCAATTTGTAATATATTAATAAATTATAATATATATGAGATTAGTATTATGAATTTAAATTATCAAACAACAAGAATCAAAAGAAGAACATATATGTATATAGAGTTTTAATAAGTATCAAAGAATATAAGAATCATTGAAATACTTACATAAAGAGTTTAATCAAACTTCAAGTTGTATTTTTGTGATAGCTTTTGTTTAGATTATTGTTAAACTTTTCAGAATCTTTTGAGATAGATTTTGATGATTCCTTTAGTTACGTGATTTGTTCTGTAACAACAATCATTGTAATTATCATCATTTAGATGTAAGAAATTAAGAACTTTAAAATTTGCTTTGCTTTGTGTAATGTTTGCTTACAATTTACTAGAATTTTTTAATTGATCTTGTGTTCGTAACAACAATTTCATGGGATTCTCGTAGTTTTAGGGTTTTTTGTTCTTTAGGTTAGATTGTGTTTGGGTATTGGTTAGAGTAGATGAGTATCAGGGTAATGTCATTTATTGTTATCTATTAATTTGTGCCTTTCGGCCTTAAGAATGGTTAGTTTTGAAATTTTTTACAATTTCTTTAAAATTGGGCTATTTAGGCCAATATTTTTTTTAATTAAAATCTATCATAAACAAAAGACCCAAAAATAAACAAAGACCACCTTTGGCCCCATTGAACAGTGACCTAAATTTTTGTAACATTTATTTTATATTTTTAAAAAATTAATAATTTCATTAAATAAAAATTTAAGAAGATATTAATTTTAAAAATGTATTATATATTTATTTCAATATTTTAGGTAAAAACATTACCACAACACAATTTTTTTAGTGCTACAAAAAAAGTGAATTACTTATTTATTACTTGTATATAATTATACTTTGTTAATATTATTTTTGGATAAATTTATTATTAATAAATAATAGTAGTAAAAATAATAATTTACATGTTATTAATTAATAATAATAAAAGATTCATATTGTTGACTCATAGTTTTATTAATATTTAAACGAGTATAAATATTTGAGTTTTTTTTAAGCAATCTCCATTTTTTCAATTAACTGAGATTATACAAAAGAGAAACAAGTAAACATTATAAAAATGTCTATTTTAAAATTTATGCATCTCTCCTTTTTTTTATATATATATGTTTCTTCTTCTTAGAGTTCAAAATATATTGATCATATATTATAGTTTTTATTTGATTTCAAAGTTTGCCAAAAATATATATATTCCATCTAGTATACAACGTTAAAAATAAAATTTTAATTCATCAACAAATTATTATATAAGAAAATAACTTTTATTTACGTATGCATTTATTTAACTTTTATTGTTTATTAAATTCTTAATTTAATATTTATATTTTTCAAAAAACAATTCTAATATAATTAATAAATTTTCATCGATAAATAAAATTAAGATTTATGGAAATGATTTAAGGTGTCGTTTTTTTTTTTTCTGTTTCGCCTTAGGCTATATAAGCACTTGAGCTGCAAATGATTAATTATAACTTGTCTTTCAATTGTTATAGTTAAACAACTTATCAAAACATTTTTTTTATAATTTAATTTTTTAAGATATTAACTCTAAGAAAAATATTAATTTAATTTTTTAACCATTAACTCCAACAAAAATAATTTTATTAAAAATTTAAAACACAACCGACCATTTTAAAATATATCGTATTTTATAGGAATTAAATTATCTAAACATAAATATTAAAAATAAAATGATAATTTAACGCAAACTTAATTATTTAAAAATTACATGATATAATAATTACAGTAAAAATTAAATATAATCTTATATATTTGTATTTTCATATCATATATAATTATGTAAGTACTCAAACTATACTTATATTTATTTGATCAATTAAAATTAAACGAATGTTTATTTAATTAAAATTTTGTCGATAATATAACTTTTTTTTTTTGAAGAAGAGAATTGAATACATGTTCAATTAAATTTAATTAAATAAATCAATTAGATACTTTCTCAATTTATTGAACTTAATTTGACAAATTTTATTTTAATAAATGTTAAACTCATAAATATTCATTTCTCAACTCAATTGGTAGCGCCTTCTAAACACATACGATTAGAAACTGAACATGTTTAGCAATTACAATCCTTGCTATAAACTAGTGTTTAACATTCCTACAAGGAAGAAGTTGGCATCACCAAAATCAACTATGAGTTTCATGTCCTCCTGAAAGAAATAGTTCATTGACCAAAGGAAACCAAGAAATTTAATACTGAAAGCAATATCTATTCCCATTGATAATACTTGGATCAATTACATTTATACATTTTAGGTAACATATTAAAATTTGATAAGTTTCTCATTAAAAATATCTGATAATTTTTAATATGCTAATATAATATGTCGTCTAATTTTTTAAACCCTAATGAAGTTAGGGTGTATTTTTTTGTAGTATAATGGAAGTTTTGAAAAATAGAGCAATCATAATCTCATCGAATTTTAGTAATCATTCTTTGTAAATCTAATAGACTTCTAGTTACAACTCGAAAGATACTTAATTAAAGTGTAAACTTGTAAAAATTAGTAAACCAAATTCAGGAAATTCATAAGCAACATAATTAGGTTTTTGGAATCCCACCAGATTATTCTGTATCAAATCAATAAGAGAGAAATGGCATCGAACGCTGCGGTAACGTTTTGGAGATCGGCGGGGATGACGTACATCACTTACTCCAACATCTGCGCCAATCTGGTAAGGCAATGCATTAAAGATCCTTACAAATCCGAAGCCATTACTCGCGAGAAGGTCCACTTTTCCGTTTCTAAGTGGACCGAAGGAAAACCCCAAAAGCCCGTTGAGTTTTTATTCTGATATTTCCTATACTTTCTTTCTCATTTCTGATTTCTATGAATTGTATCGCATCTTTTCTTCTGGCTTTAAATTTTAATGCAATATGAACCTCGTTAACTTATTGTTGTATATGCCCAATTATGGTGACTTGGTGATATTGTATTGGTTGATGAGTATGTACGAAATGTGGGTTTAGATTATGTTGTGATCTGGGTCTGGATTGCTCATTTGAGAGCAACTAAAAGATAACACTGTTTTGTAAGTATTGATTTAAATTATTGTTTGTTTGATGCATTGTATTTCTTGTTGCTTGATTCCTTGATTCCAGCAATTTTTTTATATGAAAAGCTGCAAATAATGACCTCTGCAGTGGGTATTTTTTTGTTTTCTTCACCCAGTTGCCTAAGAATTTCGATAAAAGTTAAATTATTTCGATTTTCAGATTGATCGTTGTTTCGAGTGTAACCTTATGTACGTGCTCCAGTTTTTTATGTATCTTTATCAATGGGATTGTTAGGGCTTTAGAAGATGTGTTTGAGTAGGAGGGCCCTATACCCATGATTCTTGTACTTCTTGGAGGTAATTTTCGTATACTGGATATTTCTTTCAGAAAGTTCAAACGGCCTATATTTTGGTTGTAACTTTGAGGAGTATTAACGGAAAACACTTTAGAGCACCATTACACCACTCAATGGTTAAAACCATTTATGTATTATAAATCTAAAGGTTATTTGATTTTAATGAAATCTAATCAATGAACATGGCGGGCTTGGTACCATATAGAATTGCTCTAGATTGACACATATTGGCCCATGTAACTTTTTTTATAAGAATTGGACCATGTAACGGTTCACTAGGATCTGAAGTTCTAAAGCTACATGAGCTTATAAACAACCTAGATGAAGAATGCCAACGAGTATGGCTGTGGTTAGGCTGAATGTTGTGCATAGGAGAATTCATAATCTGATTGAAACGGGATAATAGTGGCTGAAGGACAGAAGCGAGGAGTGTGAGGATGGAAAACGACAACATATTAACTATTTTTTGAGTTCTGTACAGACGGAGATAATATTTTGTTTTCTTATTGTTCAGCTGATGCTATTTGTATTCATTCCTGGTCCCTAGATGTGACCGAGAACAGGAAAGAAAAATGTAAATAAGATCATATTATATATATATTTTTTAATCTACTGAGAGATCCATTTTTTCCTTTCTCCCCCGTTGCTTTGAAAAATTCAAAATGCTAGATTAAGTAGTAAGAGCTAAACAAGTTTTTAGATAACTTTTTACGTGTTACTAAACTTGAGTCTGAGTACAAATAAAATAAAGTTTAGGAAGAGGATAGTTCATCTTTATTTGATACATCTGAAGCTGTTTACTTCAATTTAGTGCATTTGCTTTCCCCTTTGCAAAGAATATATCTTGTAGTGTTGCTTATTCATCCATTATTTATACGGTGTATACATTTATCAGCAAGCTGCATCTTTTACATTCTGTTTTAGAACATATAATTGAATCCTTTCCAGTTATCTTGTAAATTGTTCATTTTATCATGTTCCTTTGTTCTTTATATCAGCTCTCCATTCAGACTCGCCAGAAGATTGAATCTGAAGGAGGTTATGCTACCGAGTACATTTGAAGAATGTCTTGAATCTGTCCTCTTTTTTTTTATAGTTTTGCAAATTCCATCTGTATTGGCTTGTGATGCACGAACCTTATAAACATGCATAGGTTGATTTGCTGTAATGTCAATTGAATCCTTGTCCATTTTTAATTTTTCAAATTTCATCTTATTGGTTTATGATGCACGAACCTTATAAACATGCTTGGGTTGACTTGCTGCATGGGTTGCTATTTGACTGTAATAAATGATATTGCACTCTACTTATTATGCCTTACCTTTGACTATAATAAATGATTTTGCTATGACTTAAATCTATAACTTCATTACAACAGATAAAATTAATGACTAAATAAAAAGAGGTGATGGAAATGGGGAAAATCCAATTCCAAAATGGCAAAAGCTTGTATTGTGGTAGCCACACTCCATGGCTCTGGTCAAGGACCAAAGTGAAACTTGTTGTACGTTACCATGATCTTCATGAAGACTTGACTATGCCTACCACCAGAGTGTGTTAAAAATATTGGATAAAGGTATATATCTTCATGTGTCTTCTACAAAAATTCTGTAGATAAAATCCCGAAAACGTTTTGAGTATTGTTTTGGATCAACGGCAGAGATTGAAGTTGGGTCATATTGGAATGACTTGTATGCATGTTCAAGCTTTTTGCTAATGTCATAGTCCTGCAGTATGTCAATTATACCAAAAACCATGACTACATCATGTAACTCCCCTGTTGGTTCTCCAACCAGTTGAGCCTTACAATCACCTTTTCTCACTGTTCTTTCAGCCACTGCTGGGATGTTGATACCTAATCTATAAGGTGTCAATCTGAAGAATCCAATTTGGAATATAAAATTAAAACAGAGTTGCAAGCTTCTTAAAATGAGTAAAATTGTTGACAGAGGTTAAAGAACTTATTGTACCTAGATGGTTCCATAATAAGCTGATCCATATATGCTTTAGAAAGGCAAGGACTTGCTTCAGTATCTGTTCCTGTAAGTAAGTTGCAAACAAATTTCAGCTATTCAGAAAAATGTCATATTATAGCAATGTGGTAATATCTAGATATAAGTAGAAATAACCAGTTGGGGTTTGTACTCCGGAAGAACGGGGAGGTGTTAGGGAATCCCTACATAAATTGTCTTGGAAGTGTAGACCAACCAAAAGACTATAATCCATAATCCTTTCCTGTTCAAGAAAGTTACAATCTCTGTCCACTTGCCTGCATGGAGGTATACTTCTATTTAGAAAGAAGAGAACAATTCTGTTGCATCTTTGAATTCAGAATCATGAGCACATTCGTACTCGTAATCATTTTAAATTTCAATTTCACAGCTCTACACAGATATCATGATTTAAATAAGCAGAATAATAACGAGATGCAAGACTTGCAAATCTACCACTGGACAGTTCACAAGCGATTGTAACAAATGACTTTCAATCAACCGCCATCTCATCATTTTTGGCCACTGAATATGCATGTAAGTCTAGCTCCAAAGGGAAGATAAAGAAGACTTCCGAAGAGAATCACACCTGCAAAACTCTTGAAACCAAAACTTCTCCAAATGGAATATGTAATTGAGATCAAGATCCTTAAGAGTGATTGTTGCATCAAGTGCTGTCTCAGGTTTATCAGTTGTTCGGCCATGTGAAGAGCCTTTCAAGTCAAAGCGTCTATGAATAGCGAATTCAGTGCAAAATAAATTCCCCATTATGACAAATCGCACCTAAAATTTTACAATGTTCATGAGTTAGTAGGGATTTCTTTCATAAACTAAATTGAGATTTCCATACCTCTCATTATTACCTTCTTCTGTGCAGTCCCTATTAGCTTAACACAATGTAAACCGAAAAATTTGGTAACAAGAGTATTCTCAAAGGATTTAACGTGGTTGTAATAGGAAGGAAGCATCCTTAAGAGAACCTGAAATCGTTCTGTTAGGTTAACATTGAAATATTATTCAGCCAAAAGAAAATAGGAAAACAATAAAATCATAGTTTAGTTCGACGAATGCAGATTATAAAAGAAAATTGATTTTTGGGAGAACAAATGCTGAATTCAGCAGTTATGTTATGAATTTGAGGAAGAAAAGGCTCTGAAAGTTCTAGAGTAAGAGGGAACTTATGCTGTCATAGTATGATAGACCGAATATCATCATAAGGAACTATTAGGCTTGAAATTGTTGAACTAGTTTAGTTTAGATTGGCATTGAAAGATTTTGGAATTCAAAAGAACACCAGGTGCTGAAATGGCATTCAAGTGGAACCTGAAAAGGAACTAACTTTTACTTCTGCCTTCTTCATTGTCTTTATCATATACCGGTCATCATTTGTCAAGTAAAAAAAGCTTCCACTTTTTCCAGGAGATGAGAGCTCCCTAAGGGCATCATTACCGCATATTGATAACATGTAATCAGCTGGATCCACATTGAACAGTTTCCGGAGAGTCCTGAAATGATAATGAACTGTTGACATATATATTTCAAATGGGACATGAATCTGATCGTGTAACAGCTTCATGCTGTTGTTACTGAAGTATGGATTGCAGGAGAGGAAGTAAAAGAGTGCTTAACCAGGTTGATTTATTATTCAAAAGTCACATGCTATGGAGATATTAAAAATAATGGAGAAGAAGAAAGAAAGATATCAAATATTGAACCATGATAATCCAACTAACTGCATAATTTATTCCATTCAACTAAGCAGAACTTCATACTTGATTAACTAAAGCTGAAATTTTCAGTTTAAACAGGACACTAGGCTCAACCTGAAAACCAATGGGCAATAGTCCTTCCATTTGAACACAAAAGACTGATGAGGCGGAGTGTATTTCGATCCTTCTGGTGGAAATTTTTTCCATAATTTTTCCCTTGGATCAAATGCAGATGACTTGAGATCGGTGGATGTAGCAGGAGCTGGTCTTCCAACAGAATGCCTGTACTAAGGCACAAACAGTGAGCTTCAAATACCGTTGTACTCTTTAAACATTCAAAATGCATGTACTAAGGTACAAACAACGAGCTACAAATACCGTTGTACTCTTTAAACATCCATACACCTGTTATGATAGTTTTCATCATACCCTCACCGAAAATAGAATGACAAATAAAAATTTCAAAGCAATGTTTCTGAAAAAATGATGTGAACTATATATTCTCAAAATCTGCTATACAGACTGGCTATGTTACATGGACACCAAGTGTCCTATATTTTTTATTACATACCAGGGTGTCAAACATACATATTTTCTTCAATTTTCTATAAATTTACACCAGTTTGAAGTATCAAGAACCTACTCTTGTTTATATCATGTCCATATAAATGAAGAGTATATATATAACATGGCAGACCAGTATTGGAAAGTATCATAAGCAAAGTTGAGGGAAGCATTGAGGATAAGTGAATGATCCAAGAAACTAAAAGACATCATAAATGATAAAACCATTGTCAAATACTTCTAGTAAAAAAGAATTCAAAATTTTCACAAACACATTTCAGTACCTCTACTGCTAACCATATATATTTGACAGGAATGGAACAAATGGCTCCTAGAATGAGAGGAAAGAAGGTAGCACATGATTTATACCTGATCCCCAATTGAAGATTGAGCATGAGTTCATAATTCTTATGACCTTTATTTATTGTTATCCCCTGTTTCTTCACAGGTGGTAATCTAATTGGTGAAGGTGAACTTCTAAACCCTCCTTTATAAGAACCTTCAAATGACAAACTTTCAACTCCATCTCTTGAATATCTCTCAGAAGAACTACTACTAAAGGATTCAGTACTACCATTCCTTGCCCCTCCATCAACCAACATTCGCCTAGGCTTTGTACTATCATTTCCTTTCTTATACCTCTGCAATGATTCCCCTTCATTAATAGAACAGCACAGCACCTTTTGTGAAGGGAAAATTGAAATTTTTTCATCAGGACATATAATACAATCATTGGATACCAATGTAAAGACCTCGTGAGGATCCCAATCCAACTTTTGTTTAGCAGAGTCAGATGGGTAATAAGTCCCACTTTGTTCTTTAGGATCTTGACTCCAAACACCTGTATAAAAACTTTCATCTGCCCACCTAAAAGTCCCATTTCCTTTGGGCAAATTCTCTACCCAATAACCACCATACCTATTCCTATTACTCCACATCATTGTACCATTCCCATGAATCATACCCTTTTTCCATTGCCCAATATAATGATTCCCATTCTTCCATTGGTATCTCCCTTGACCATCTTGCATTCCTCTTCTCCATGCACCTTCATAATAATCCCCATTAGCAAAACTCTCAGTCCCTTTTTCATGTTTCAAATTCATAACCCAAGTACCTTTATATGTATCTCCAGAACTACCTGTATAAGTCCCTATACCATCCATATACCCACTTTTAAATCCACCTTCATAAATGGCACCAGATGGCCAACTAAACTTTCCTTTACCAATAGTCTTACCCTTCAACCATTCACCAACATACATACAACCATCTGTCCATAAATACTTACCTTGACCATGTGGGACATTTTCAGCCCATTGTCCTGTGTAAAAATCACCATTGGAAAGTAGCTTCTCTACATTTTTTGTTTCAATTTGTTCATCATCTGCAGGGGTTACAGACATTCTTGTGAACAATTTTGTTGCCCTTTTCTTTGCTGCTGCTTTTGATTTACTTAGTGTTCCTTCTAAGGTTTTTACGAACCCTCGATGCTCTGTACTCATTCTCCCTGATACGCACCTCCCCCTCCTTCCCTCTCTCCTCTCCCACATTCATTCCTTCCTTCTGGTCATCGTTCAATTCCCAGATCAAAAGTTGTCTCCTTTTTGGACATTGTACATAGAGACCAAAATGTACGATGCTTAAAACCAAGATAGAGTTATTAACATTTTAGAAACAAACCCATAAGCTTGAGGGGGGAAAACAAAGTTAATCTTATAATCTATGTTTTGTTTCTTTGTCTCTTCTCGTTTTGGTCAAATCCTGTGATTGGTATTTTGGAGAAAAAAAATAAAAAAAAATCCAAAAGAAAAGAAAGGGAAAAGGAAAAGATAAACTGTTAGATTGCTGGACAAAGCAAAAAGTTTGATTGATACAAACTCTCTCTCTCTCTCTCTCTCTCTCTCTTTCTTAATTATTTTATTTTTTTTATTTGGTTTGGTTTGGTTAGATTTGAACGAGAAGTTCAACCCAATGGTCTTTTGATTCCGGACTTGGTTCCTTAAAGCACTAACAGACCAAACAGTTGCAGGGAAGACAACAATGTTAACATTGGTAATATCTTTGCCTTATTTTTGGTGGGTCTCTGCTTTTGATTCAAATCCCAATAACTACTTCTAATTTAAGTAGTACTTTTTGAGTTTTTTTAGGCTTTGCATAAACGTCATTGGTTTTTGATTTTATTGTATATATGTTTCTCATAAAAATATATTTTAAATTGATAAAATTTAAAATTAATATATTGTTTTTTAAAAAATAATACTCAGAGTAGTTACCTTTTCAAGTTTGACTTTTTCCTAAGAGGAGTTATTCTCCATGCAATATACGATTTACCATGAATATTACCAAATTTGTAGTTTTTACTTTTCATTTATTAGTACCATTCTTTTACTCTGATTTTTATTTATATTATTTCTTATATAAAAATATTTAATGCACTAAATTCGTATTATGTCTTAAGCTTCCAGGCAACTTCAGGCCTTGTCTGGCAGTCGCAGAGCAAGTTATGAACTGAATTGGATTTCAACGGAAGCTAATATTTTTTCTAAAATAATTTATTAGTTTTTAATTTATCTATAAAATTATCTTATTTTCTTTATTTTGTATAAAATTTAAAGATAATTTATTAAAAAAATTAACATTTAGTTGTAAATTAATATACTTTAATAAACTTATTTTTATATTTGTAGACACTTTAATTATTTTAGATAATTTTTGATAATTTTAATTTATTTTGTTTTTCACTTTTTAAATATTTTTTGAGACATTTTTTCTTCAAATATCTATTAACATGATTTTTGTTTATAAGATTATTTTATTTCAATTTAATTTTTTTTAACAAAAAAAATCCCAAAACATTGATAAGATGATTAAAACTTATAAAATGAAACATTAATGTTTCTAAAGTATATTAATTTTAATATATGTAATTAATGTATCAAATTTTTAAAAATAAAATCATTAAAGTGTTATGTTATCTATTATTACATAGGAAACAATTACTTATTTTTTTAAATGTTTTAGGATTAAAAAATAGTTTTTTTCTGTTTATAATAATTTAATAAAAAATGATTTAACATGTATTTATTTTATTAATTTAATTATTCTTGTATTATAAAGAAACATAAAAAATTTTATAAAAAAAATTCATATACTCCCTACTTAAACTCTAAAATTTTAATATGTTTAAATATATTTTATGTTGTTAAGTTAAAATATATTTTATATTTAATATTTAATATATTAAAATATTTACTATTCAATCCTATCTAAAAAAAAATGCTGGGTACGGTACTGCTGGTGCTGGCAGGCTTCCTCAAATCAGCTCTAAGGGATCATTGCAGCTTTTAACATTAAAGTGAAGAGTTACTTAGAGCAAACAAGAAAAGCACAAAACTACTTAAACATATTTTACTGTACTACAACAGCTTTACAAATTTTGGATGTGCAAATTTGAATATTAATGTTCTTAGAAATACGTGTTTGATGTTGTTTGTATGATTTTTGGACCATGAATGGAATCAACGCAAGTGATGATGATAGTTCTTAGGATGTGATATTTGCTGCCTTTTCTGTGGGTTTTTCATAACCTTGCAGCAAATTGTGTGCGCTCTGCTTTAATTTTGTCTACCTCTTTACATGTAATTGGGGGGATAAAGCTCAAGATTGTGACGGTTAGTAAGAGTTTTAGCCGTATCTCCACCTTTATCATAATAGTATATTTGCTTCTTGTTGTTTGAAGAGTTAGGTTACACTCTTCCTTTTAATTTTAACTAGCATACTATGCACACACATTACACGTGAAAGGCATACCGCGTATCACATTAATTAAGAAAAATTGCATGACATGTGCTTGTTTGATTAGTCTATATCATCGTTGAAAAATCAGATGAATACAATAAATACATTTTCAACTCAATTTGAATTCAAAACAAATTGTTTAAAGTAAGTTTCTTAAAATTAATATAAAATATGTTATATAATTTATATTGATTATTTAATTAATTTCAATATTAATTAATAAGTATAAATAATTTATAATACTAATATTAATCTAAGTCTATAAATAGATTATTTTTACCTCAAAAAAATAAGCATAAATAAATGGTTAAACTCTTAATCTTTTTTTATTTAAGTTCATTTATATAAAATTAACTTAAGTATTTGAGTGGATACGACACCTCATGGTGTCGTTCTTTCTAACGTGTTTGTTAGTAATTTAAAGGATCGACGTGACAAAAACACAATAAACACGAAATTTGGCTTCAATATCTAGCATCGTATGTGGAAAAGAACTCTAGTGTTTAAATAGATCTGAGTTGACGAAAAACTCAAGAATATTCATTGTGTTCTTCATCCATATGAAAGACTTATTTGGTTCGATGAGTTGCTAAAATAAGTTCCCAATATGTTCCTAACAACATCCCTCTTCTACAACATGTTGGTAATTTAGATGATGCCCATTACTAACTAACTACCATCAATGTGCTACTAGAGAACATGAACACTCAAAAGGAGTCTAATTGTCCTGATTTTAGGTCATAATCAATGGGCATCTAGATCACCATCAGGCGACATAACCCCTTATGAGAAGCCCCATGAATCACTTGAGCAAGAACTGGATCCTAGATTGAGCTACACTCTAGTCACCCAACCAACTAAGAAAACCAAACTTCTTATCTTAACAGAACAGGAATCACACAAGACTGTCAAGGTTAGCGCCTCCCATGAAAGATTCTCAAGATGATATAGCCACCCAGGAGAAGCTTGACTAACCTATCTTGGCAGAGACCACCTAGAATAAGCATATGCTCATCCACTTATAAAATGCACTCTAAGATGAAGTGCGACAAGACAACCAACCAGGTAGGTTAGTCAAGCAAAGTAGCTAAGTAGGCTACCTCTTAAGAAGAAGAACCAGTCAAGCATACCTCCTAGGCAAAGTAGCCAGATAGTGCATCCAAGTAAACCAACTAAGCATACTAGCTTAGTATCAAACATAAGTTGGTGTTGAGCTTCTTCAACCCTAAACTATGATGCTTGAGTTTTGTATTTATAAAATAGTTTACAAGTGCATGAAAAATATGTCATCAATATATGATCATACATATGATGATTGCACTCTCACAACATATGATTATACATAACACATCATGTAACAAGGTAAACCCATGTAGGACTCAACTCTAATGTCGTAACATCATCGGGTTGTTTATGAAAATTTGAACCATTAGTATACAACTTGATTAAAGTATAAATATAAATTTATTTACCAATCAAAACACATGTCTTAATTGCGCCTAATTTATCCACACTTGCTGTCAACATAACACCTAATCTAAGTAGATCCAAGCTTGTCGTCGAAGTTCTATCACCAAGTGATGTGATTGACTCTAAATGGGTCAACGTTCCAACATGCATATTTGTTACAACCCAACAACACCCAATCCACACAGCGTACACAAATACATAGACTCATCATTACACACTATGTTGTGATCTTGTAACAACTGACACACAACACACTACTATATGTGCTCCTCACCTATAGAAATTGTTGCACTCTTGCAACTAGATATTCCTTGAAATGACATGGTTCTTCACTAACTAATGAGCATTTTAACTCTTAATAAAACCTTACTCGATTTAACATTTTTTTTACTAAATCTAGTTTTGAGAAATATGAAAGAGATTCCTCTTTAATGTTCTATGTTCTATAGATTTACACACTATTTATTAGACCAAATACTTAGAAAGAAAATGAACCAATAAAGAACCAAGGAAGTCTAATGCCAAACATTCAGAGCTTTTCCCCATATTCTAGCCAAGAAAACAAGAAGGATGAGAGGAAAATTTCTAAAAAACTTCATCCTTTTAGACCTCCACATGGCCACGGTGATGAGAGTAAAAGCTACCATCGACGAGAGAAATAGTTGTTACAAATCTCGTTGACTAAAACACATGGCATTTCAAACACGGAAAAACACACATTCTCTAACAAGACCATACAACACAAGAAACACCTAACAAAAAAAATTATATGCAATCTAAGATAGTGATTGCGTGTAACATGTGAATACAAAAAAAATCTAAATAATATTAATCTATCAGTAACTAACCTTATAAAAAACAGACAATAACATTAAATAAAATATAAATACCATATTTTGTACATAAAAAGACAACCACCAAAATAATAGGACTTATAAATTTGATCTCATATATAATTGAACAAAATTTATACGTTTATTCACTAAAGATAATAAGAATTTATTACATTTAAAAAATAAGAAGAAATATAAGGGAAGGAAGAAGTTTGAGTTAATTATTCAAAAACTTGAAAACATAGTATGGATTGACTATAGAAAAAAAAATATTAAAATTTAATACAAAGAGATTTGAATTTTAGTTTGATAAAATTTAAGCAATAATAGTTACATTTGTGAAAAATATAAGAGATAAATTTTAAAAATAATAATTTATAATGTAATTTTTTTTAAATAAATAGTTATAAAATTAGAAAAATATTTTAAAAATGTGTGATTTTTAGTTTTAAAATTATAATTTTAAAAGACTTAATTGTATATTGATTCAGGATCAATCTATTATGATTTGATTCGATATGTTAATTTTATACGACATGTATCGAGAACCTAATCGATCACAAATTCATCATGTTTAATCTATTATTAAATGAGTCACAAGGAGTAGTATTATATTGAACGTCAAATTATTATATTTTTATTACAAGGGTTTGGCCGGGAAACATTTAACCAAACAACTTCACTCAATTTTTTATATTTACCAAAGGTTTTTGTGGACTATGATTTGCTTGCAAATCCGAGCAAGAAAAGGTGATCTTAAGACTCGAATCTGCTCTCATCTGAAAGCTTGTAGCTACCACAATGTTGGCAACGCGATGTTTACCATCTAGATTAACTCACTTTCGAATTGAATATTCTATGTTAGAGTTACGATTCTTTTACTATTTATTGTTGTCTCATCTAAGAGTGTATTTATAATCTTAAATTTTAGATAATTTAAATAATATTTTAAAAATATAATATATTAATAATCATAAATTTATTGATTACATTAAATATGAAATAAAAGTTTAAGCTGAAAAGTCAAAGAAAAATATAAATATAAAACAACGAAAGAATCCAAAGAATCCAAATCCAAGGTATTACTGATCACTTATTTGTAAAATACAATGCATTTCGACAAGTTAAAAGCAAGATGATATAATGAAAATTAAAATAATTTAAAAGCATACTTAGATTAAATGCTTTAGTTTATATTTTCTTCCTCGATATTTTTTAATTATATTTAACGATAATACTATAATATATTATTTGAAAATCACTTTAAATTTAAAATATATAATTTTTTTATCTTTTGTTATTAATGCGTATATTACATAATAGAAGGATTTTTCTAAAAAAATCTTAAAACAATACCCATAAAATTTATAATAATAAAAATAATAATATTATACAAATATAAATGATCGAATTTCAACTTAAACGATATTTAATATTAAATATCTAAGCTGTATTTTTTTTAATTACAAATTTTAATTTTTTTCCCAACTAATTACTTGTAAAAACTTTTAACTCATTTTCTTAGCCAATAGGCACTTTATACATTGCCCGTATCCTCTTCACAAAGATTACATGAATTTTTTAAATAAGTATAAATCATATACACTCAAAATTAAAACTTGAATTTTAAAATTTTCTAATATTTAAATAAGTTGTATTTTATTGAACCATAATTTATTATATATTTCAAAACAAATTGTATTAATTAGAAAAAAAAATACATCTCTGTGAAAAAAATAAAGCAAATACACAAATAAATTATAATATATTGTAATTCAACTATTAGTTTGAAGATAATTTACATATTTAATTAGCTTAAGTCATAACCGTTACATATTTAATTAAACAAATTGATAATTTTTATTTATATTTTTATTTATTTGATATATTTTGTTTGATAATTTATATTTTTTTTACTTATTGTTTATTTGATAATTTATATTTTTTTAGTAGATAAGTTTCAAAAGTGTATTTATTTCGTACTTTTATTTTGTTTAATAACTATATATTTACTTTAAGGTGAATTATATATTTATTATTATTTTTTTGTCCTTTCTATTTATTTGATATTTTCTTTTTACAATTATTATTTTTTTAGTAAATAATGGGCATGATGTATTTATTTATACTTTTACTTTCTTTGATAATTTTATATTTTTTAAAAATAAATAGCCTCTCTTTTATTAATTACCTGAAATAGAAGTTTAAGATAGTAACTTGATTTGGTCAAATAATAAAAGATAATGTATTAAATTGATCAAATTAGAAAATATAAATATTAAATTAGTACATTATAAAAAAAAGTAACTAAATTAATTAGTTTTAAGAATATTAAAGAATTCAAGTTAAAAAAAAGAAATAAATATAACAAATAGCCTAAAAAATATAAAATACCAAAGCACTTCGCCGTAATATAAAATCTATGTACTTAAATTTATCAATTTTATAAACAAAAAATATTTTTTCTCAATATTTGTTATCATCGAGAAAAATTTAGTAGCATATAAAAAAGCAGGTGCTCGACACGTGTTAGAAAACTGATATACTTATAAATTACACGTGCATAACATACGAATTATTATAAATTCATACTTATTATATTTTTTTCAATAATTATAGTAGTTGTTTTTTTCTAGATTCATATTTATTATCTATTTTATAATAATTATTGAAAAATATTATTTTTTTGAATAAAATGATTAAAAAATTTAACTATTAATGTTCAAGATAGATAAAAAGAAAAATAATTAATTTTCAAATGTTTCAAAAAATAAAGCTTTGCTATTGTAATAATATTACTATGAAAATAAATCTACATTAAAGTTTTTAACAATTTAATAAATCAAGTATCACCTATTAAAAAAATTGAAAGTAATAAAAATATTACCTACCTTACCAAAATCCTTGTTAAACTATATCCAAACTAATTTACATCAAAATATATGTATAAAAAAATTAAAAGAAAAATTTTATTTTTCTAAACTATAAGTTCTAAAATTTAAATCTTAAATCTTAAATCTTTAAACCATAAATTAAAAAAATACATAGATTATATCCAATATATATATATATATATATATATATATATATATATATATATATATATATTTAAATGATAATATTTTTTTACTTTGTAATTCATTCATTATAAATTTATATACATCGAATAAAATATATTTAAAAATAATAAAATAACATCTTATAAAATTTTATCCAAATATTTAATATATTACTAATATTAAAATATATTTTTTCTTCTTACTAATTAAAAAGCTTTTAATAGTATTTTCACTGAAAATTAAAATATTCCCATTTTTGAAAAAATAAAAAATTTATTTAAAAAAATTACTTACTTTTTACTATTCATAGATAAACTAATAAAACTTAAATTTTAGTTTTTGATTTTTTTTATTATCAAATTTTCTATTTTAACATTTTAAATCTATTTATTCAATTTTTCAAATTTAAATTTTAATAGAACATGTTCAAACCAAATGTAAAATTGATGCAATCTATTAGAGAAATCATCGTAAATTTGAATGGTGATTTAATATTATTTAGTATAAAATTTGAAAATATTTTGGGATATTGGTTGGTAAAATTATTTATACAAAATTATTTTTAAAAAAATAATAACGTAATATCTTTTAAAATATTAAAATATAATTTTGAGTTTAATAACAAATATTTAATCAAAAAATTTAATAACAAATATCACTTTATTTAATGTTTTGAAGACATTCAGAAAATAATATGATAGAAATATAATTCAAAACTTTAAAGATTATATCTTAAATCACAAATTAAAAAAAACTTCCAATTTTTTTTCCCGAGTGTCTGTCTCTCTTGGCATGCTTATAAAATTGGTTTCGCATGCTTATAAAATTCGGTGCTGAATTGATAAAAATGAGTCCTTTTACAAAATCTCCTATTATTATTACAAATATTCTTAAGATTTTGTGTTTCTTTAAAATTATCCTTAAACTTTATTTAATATCAAAAATATTCGTGAACGTTATCAGCGTTATATCTCCGTTTAATATTATGGGCAAAATGGTAATCTCACCCTATACATATATCACTCCCGCAGGATAAAAAATCAAAAATATTCTCGAGGTTTTCAATATTTTCAGAAATACTCTTAACGTTTTAAAAAAAGTTACAATATTTCTTAAGTTTAATGTATTTTCAAAAATACACTTATTATTTAAAAGAAATATCAAAAAATTATGAAAAATCACATTAATATGTGAAAAATTATTTTCTACCCTTACCTATATAGTTTTTTTAATATTGTCGTTAATAATATTAACGCAAATATTCTTGAGGTTTTACTTTTCTTCAAAAATACTCATGTTATAATAATTAATTTTATTTTATCAAAAATATCTCTGCTATAATAATTAATTTAACTTCATCAAAAATACATTTGTTACAATAATTAATTTAACTTAATCAAAAATGTCTCTTCCATAATATTTAATTTATCTTCATCAAAATACTCATATTTTTCAATAACACGATATAAAATATTTTCCAAAAATATTTAACTTAATATTGTGTGGTTTATTAACTTAATTTATCTTCATGGGTATTTTTTAAAAATATTTTATATCGTGTTATTGAGAAATAGGAGTATTTTTTATAAAGATAAATTAAATATTGTAGCAAAAGAATTTTTGATGAAATTAAATTAAATATTATAATAGAGATATTTTTGATGAAGTTAAATTAATTATTATAAAAGGAGTATTTTTAAAAAAAAGTAAAATCTCAAGGATATTTGCGTTAATATTCTTAACGATAATATTAAAAAAATTATACAAGAGAGGTAGAAAATAATTTTTGACATATTAATGTGATTTTTCACTGATTTTTTTATATTTTTATTAAATATTAAGGATATTTTTGAATATAGCTTCAACTTTAAGTTATTATAATTTTTATTTTAAACGTATTTTTTATTTTTTCCCTAAAATCTCGGATGATCTCTAAGTCATCTTACAAAATCTCATATAATCTCCAAGTCTCCTTACAAAATCTCATATAATCTCTGAATCTATCCAAAACCCAATTCTATAATTCTCTATCTCGGCCTCTGCTGCTGCTGCGTTCACCTCAAGGTCATTACTTTCCCTCTGTTTTCCTCATTGCCTTTTCCACTATGTTAACTGATTCTGACTTCTTCATTTCTGATTTCGCTCATTCACTTAATATACATGTATATGTGCTCTATAATTTTTCTGGGTTTTGCTATTTATGCTTGATTTTATTGTCTTCTTCTCATTTGGTTTAATTGTGAGAACTTGGGCATTGTTGGTTTCTTAATTCTCTCTGCATTAATCTCCAATATTCTGTATTTGCATTGTTTGTGGTGTTGACTTTAGTTAATTTGAAGTCTGATCCGAAGTCAGTATTGTCAGATATTGGATTCCTTTCTTGTCTTTCTGGTATCTTCTTATTCATTTTTGAAATATATTGTTCCTGGAAGTGAAGTGATTTGCTCTGTTTCTGTATTTTTTTTTATTTTTTATTTTGTCTCAAGAGCCATTTGTGTTTTTGGATTGGTTGGTACTCGGTATTTTATAGCATTTCCTAACCATTGCAACACGTTACATTATATTTTTTTCTATCTTCAAGTCACAATATCAAATGTTATATTAAGATGTGTATTCATTTATAAAATAGAATATTTTTTATTTTTTTAATTAATCCCTTAATAATTATTATATTAAATAAATTAATTATTATCTAAAAATAATAATTTTTTACTGATCATCATGTATCATGTACCTAAATTTTAAACAAAGATATATAGTTAAAATGGAATATAAATTAAAACAATATTTTTTTATTTTTTTATCTTTTATTAAAAAAATAGCATTTGAATAGTGTCGCACCATTTATGCAATACTGTTCATTGCGCTATATTTGGTGATGAATTTGAGCAATTTTTAGTACAAAAGTTGCACCATTTTGATGCAATGTCGTTGTATTGGAGATGGTCTTAGAGTCTCTTAATTTAAGATTTGTTTGGTAATGATTGACTTTGGATTTATGTTTTTTTAATATACATGTTTGGTTATTATTTTTTCAAAAATATAAATCACAAAATCAATTATAAAAATGTTCTTGATACTCCAGTTTTTCATACAAGATTTTTTTCATTTTGACATTTCTTATTTCAAAATCTTTTCTTAATTGCTGTCTGTAATGTGAAGAAATTATTGGATGTGATGCTCTAGACCAATCACCTGTTTCTTTTAGTGCAAGTATTTTCTTGAAATGTATTATAATATATCAACAAAATCAAAATTACTTCCAAAATAATTGACCAGAGTATACATGTCACTTAAGAACAATCAATAACTCTAGCTATAGTGTGTTCCTACAGTTTACTGCCTGTATGACTTGGATCAGTATTTGGTAAATTTGATGAGGTGTTTTGAATGTCTTTTAGATTGATTCTTCTTAATCATAAATGAAATGTCTCTGTTGGGCACAGCGGGTAAAGATAAAATGAATTCAACAGAGTAGAATAATGACACCGGAAATTTAACGTGGTTCACCCTTTAATTTGGGCTAAGAAATCCGGACAAACCTAGAGAAAGTATTTCTTCGCTAATAAGATTAATGGGTACAAAGTGAGAAGCGTCCTGACAAATTGAGATAAACACGAATAATAGTGTCTATGAAGTGTTTCCCACGACTATTTATTTTGTCGCTCCCCACTTTTAGAAAAATATCCCAATATTTTTAAAGATAATCTATAAAACTTTCTTACACCTGACACTATATTTCTTGAAAATTGTTCCTTTGGCTTTGCTTAACTTCTTGTTTGGTGTGTTGATATTTCTCAAAGCGAAAGGCATTGCACATTTATAAGCAAAATTGCATATCGAATGTTAGATACCTACCGTTGTGGTTGTCTCTTCATTGTGGTTGTACACCTCTGTTTGTAGTTACTGCACCATTGGTGGTTGCCTTTACCACTTGTGTTTTCTTCCTCTTAAATGTAGGAGGGACTACATAAATCTCCATCTACGTAGAGGGCTCGGCAATCAATGGTGCGACGGTATTCAAAATTTTGTCTCGGGAGAATTTTTGTTAACATGTCGATCCATTTTCTTACTGTATGGATCTTCTCGAGTTGTAATAGCTTCTTATAATTCTACATCACTGTCAGGTGATATCTCACGTGATATGTTTTGATCTCGAATGAAAGGAGGCATTCTTTCCAAAGATGGATATGCTACGACTATCATGAAAATAAGCGATATTGTCTTGTTGTAACGAGCTCTTTGAGAACTTTTCATCCATACTGACTCTTTACGTACTTGAATTTCTTTGCTATGAATTAGCCGGTGGTGGACAATGCAACACATTTTTGTAACTTTGATTGCGACGGCTCACTATGCGAATGTAATCAAGTAACTTTGAAGTGGATTTTACGGAATCGCGTCACCGTAATATCTGCGTCTGTGTATCCAGTAACACGGGTTTATCATTTCGAAAACATAGACATATTTTGGAAGAACCTGAAAGATACACGAAAATCCATTTCACTGCTGACCCGATGTTCCTTTTCCGGGGTTGAAGGAATCTACTCACCGATTCAATGCGTGGTGATGTCTGCGACGTGTACTGAACCATGGCGTACATTAGACTTCAAGCTATTTGGACGTATGGAACCTCTTCCATCTCTCTTTTCCAATACATGAAGAGACGCTGCTTAGAACTTAGCTTAAAGTGATTAGCAAGAGGAATGACTAATCGCTTTAGCCTTATTCGTATGAAATCTACGAGAGTACTTTCTCGATGTCTTCTCGCTGCGACAACCGTAATTTCTTGGCGCCTCTGTCTGCAATAATAGTCGTACGAGAATGTTTTCTTCAGGTCTAGAGTCTTTCATGGAAAAGGACTTACTCAGCTGCGTTTTCAAGTTGTTGATTAAAATATTTCGGGCCAATGATCAGCAATATCATCCACGTAGAGCAAAAGAATAATAAAATCATCATTAGAGAATTTACGCTGCAAAAACACAATGGTGCAGTAGTCTTTTTGTAGCCTTGCTCATGGAACTCGAACTTCTTGTACCATTGTCTTGGGTACTGTTTTAAGCCGTAGAGACTTTTCTTCAATTTGCGGACATAATCTTCTTTTCCGCGATGAAAACCTACTGCTCCATGTATATCTCTTCTTCCGAAGGCACCGTGTAGGAAGGCGGTTTGACATCCGTTTGCTCGACCTCGAGTTAAGGCGTGATGCTAACCACAGCACGATGCGAATGGATGTCATTTTCCTTGGAGAAAATCTCATGAAAGTCAACACCTTTTCTTTGGTGAATCCTTTGGCAACCAATACGGCTTTGTATCGTGGTGGAACTATATCGCCGTGCTTCGCTGAACACCCGTTTATTTTTCAAGGCCTTGCTTCCCTTTGGGCAATTTCGTCGGCCTCGAAGGTTTGTTCTCGTACGAGGACTTCATTCTCGTCTAAATGTGCGTGGCTTGATCCATTTTTGTTTGGATTAAGCCATGCTTCTCTTACGTAATTCTCGGGTTCTCGCGTCGATAGGTGAAAGTTACATACTCGTCACGGAGGATATGAGATAGAGGGTTAAATGCATTTCTACCGATGGAGCAGGAGAAAGCGCGGTGTTAGTCTTGGATAATGAACATCATTATTTTCCTCGTCTTGAGAACAAAAACACATGGGGGCATCATCTTCGTCGGGTGGATAAACACGGTCTTTCATCTCGACTTGTCTTGTAGCGATGTTGGAGGAATTAATTCAGAATCGATGAGTCACCATTGGAATTAGGAACATCTTTCTTCATTTTGTTAATATCTTGATAGTGCCATCTTGACAAATACTGACATCACGTACTCACCAACAAGTCTTTTTTGCAATTGGATCATAAACCGTCGCAATTGATCTTGACCATGGCAAATAAAAATACAACTTTGTCTTGTTTTGGCATCGAGTTTGGATCTCGAAATCCTTGGGATATGAACAAATGCTTTGCGACTGAACCTTTCATGAGGATGATCATGGGAAACATCCTTTCTCGACCCGCGCTTTATTTGGAACATCCATCTTGAGAGGTACGAGGTGAAAGATTGACACGTGTCTGTTGTAGTATGGTTTCACCCGAAAAATTTTAGGTAACTGCGTGAGAGTAGACATCTAACTCTGCTCCGTAAAGTTCTATTCATCCTACTCGGTAAGCCATTCAAGCTGCGGTGTCTTTGGAGGTGTCATCGATCATGAATACCGTGCTTTTGCGATAAGCATGGAAAGGTCGATGTATTCTCCACCATGTGTGTCAGGATGCTTTTGGCTTAACTCGATCTGTCTCCGTTGAGGCATGAAATTAACTTTGAAGACATCGCGCACTTTGATCCTTTGTCTTTAGAAGATATACCAACGTCTTCCTTGAATGATCATCGAATGAAAGTATTGAGCACCGCTGATGACTTTGGCATTGGTCCCACGTAAATCTGAATGAATCGGATCTAAAATATTATTCATTACGGAAGGAGAAGCTCTTGAAAGCAACTTTATTTTGCTTTCTGCTAAGGCGATGAACACATTCTCCAAATGTACTTCATCCATTCCGAGGCGATATCTTCTTTTGGCTAGACTTGTCAAACCTTTTCACCCGTGTATTTGAGTGTATGCATGGCTTTGTGCCTTATCTTTCTACTATGGCATTCTTTGTGTCGGTAGAGAGTTTCGCTTGCATTATATACAAAGTTGTATGCTTCTCACCTGCAGCTTGCTAAAGGAGCCTTTTGTAAGTTTCCATTTGTCATAAATGAAGGCTGATATCCTTCATTTGCGATCGGTGCAGAGAGATCAAATTGAGCGTATCTGGAATATGCTGACATCCTTGATAGTTACGGTTAGTTCTTTGTTTCCAAGCAAGCGTCTCTTTACCTCTACCTTTGTGACGCTTCATTTCCCGTTCTAACAACACGAAAACTTCCAGGTGTGTATGATGAGAAAAATTCTACGCGATGTAGCGTGAGCAATAGCTATCAATCGATCCGGTCTCTCGTGTGATGCAAGATTGACAAAATCTTCATCATAGCGATATTGAACTCGTCTATGGTATTTGTTTGCTCATCGTATTTCTTTGTCGTCCTTTTTGTTACTTTGCACTGTGTTCGTTTCTTGTTCCTTCTTGAACACGGAACAAAAATTTCTTAATATGGCCGCTTCCTCTTACGGTGATGGCATTGACATTGGCCAAATAAGTTTGATTTGCCTCTGCTTCTTACCGGGTTTTTGTTCTTTATGCAGTCTCGCTTCTCTGAACTTTGTGATAAGGGCTTGTCTTACGAATCTCTTTCCTTGTTTTGTTTCTCGTATGAGAACAAGGAACTTCTGACAACTTTAAACTCCATCTTATGTCTTTTGCATAAGTCGAGTTGTTGTGATATGATTATATGATGAGGGTAGTGATGCGATAACATCATGACTTTCTCTTCATCGCCAAAACTCACATTAAATCTTGCTAAGTGAGAAAGCTTTAACATTGAAATTGCTAACATCTTTTGTCGTATCATATGCAGTTATCTTCCTTCCCATCGATATAGCTCCTTCTAAATAAAATTTATTGGCAAGGTTCTTAGACATGTACACGTTTTCTAGAGTCTCATTGTTTTCTTTAGCGGTCTTGCAATTTTTGATTCAATGTTTTGCAAGACCTTTATCGAGAGATTTAGGCGAATTGTGCTAGGCATGATCATCTATTTCCTCCCATTGTTCCTCATTGACAGTGTTTGCTACCTTTTCTTTTTCAATGACATGTATGGACATACCATTTGAATGAGAATATCTTTCATCCTCTGCCATAAAGAGAAATTATTATTGCCATTAAATTTCTCGATATCTATACAGCTTGACATTTTTTTCATTTGTGTTTCTTTTTTGACAAATAAATAATCGCCCTGGACCTAATAAAATTTTTTTACGATGTGGAAGATCGATCATCTTTCAACCACGGAGCATATTAAGAATTTTACTAGACATTCTGACTCGTACGATTGTTGAAGCATGACGGTAAAGATAAAATGAATTCAGTAGAATAATGACAGGAAATTTAACGTGGTTCACCACTTTAATTTGGGCTAAGTCCACGGGACAAACTCGAAAAGTATTTCTTCCACTAATAAGATTAATGGGTACAAAGTGAGGAATACAAATTGAGATAAACGAAATAGTGTCTGAAGTGTTTCCCAAAACTCACTTTTTTGTCAACTCACTTTAGAAAAATATCCCAATATTTTCTAAGATATTCTCTCCCACTTTCTTACACACAACACTATATTTCTTCAAAGGAAATTGTTCCTTTGGCTTTGCTTTGCTTCACTTCTTGTTTGGTGTGTTGATATTTCTCTAAGGCAAAGACATTGCCTATTTATAGGCAAAATTGCATATCAATGTTAGATACACCTACCATTGTGGTTGTACCTACCATTGTAGTTGTACCTACCATTTGTAGTTGCACCTACCATTGGTGGTTGCACGTACCACTTGTGTTTTCTTCCTCTTAAATGTAGGAGGGACTCACAGTCTCTTCAGTTTTCTTCATTTGTGTTTTTGATGTCATAATTTAACTCACATAGCCTTCTGTCCCTTGTTTTTTTGCAGTTACTTGCATTCTGTAGATATCTTCATTGTTTGTGACTTGTAAAACACAAGAACAGCTTTGAAGCAACAGCATTGTGATATTAGGAATCTCTTTATAATGAGTAGAAAACTTTCTCTGTAATGATTCTCCAAAATCAAAGGTTTTGATATATTTGTAGTGAACAGTGATTGGGAGGAAGGCCATGGGACGACGTTCACCATTGCTCTTGGTTCTTATAGCTTCTGGGCTTTTCTTTCTAACATACAACGTGTTGACTATGATATCCCATTATAGATATGCTCAAAAGTTGGAAGGTGTTAATTTGGATGGCAAGCTATTGTCTGACCCCATTGTTGAGATGCCTGAGCATGTAAGAAGACCAAGGAAGTTGAAAGCACTTTACCATGTTGCTTTAACTGCCACTGATGCTCCTTACAGCAAATGGCAATGTCGCATTATGTATTACTGGTATAAGCAAAAGAAAAACTTGCCTGGGTCTGAAATGGGTGGTTTTACTCGGATTTTGCATTCAGGAAGTCCTGATAACTTAATGGATGAGATTCCTACTATTGTGGTCGACCCCCTTCCCGCAGGTTTAGACCGGGTGAGGTTCTTGTCATTTTGACTATTACATCATAAGTTTTTCCTGTAAAAGAAAAATATTGCATTGTTTAATGCTAGAATTATGCTTAGTAGTGTTTGTAATTCCATCGAAACACCAATTCCTTTGCATGAAGGAATATGAATACTTCACTCGATGAAAACAATAACTATTCATCATTATCGAAGGATTATTATGATTCTAAAAACAATTAATTAATAGGAATTACATTTCCTATTCCTAGTTTTCTATTCAATTGAATTGATATTTTTAATCCATGGGCAATTCCAATTTTGTGAACCGAACATGCCCCAAGAGTTCATTTGGCAACTTTCCACAACTTTTGACATTATGTTTTTTCTTTACCAGGGATATGTTGTCTTAAACAGGCCATGGGCCTTTGTTCAGTGGTTGAAGAAGGCTACTATTGAGGAAGAGTGAGTTCTTACACGTTTATTGATTATGAATTATTTTAGCCATATATCTGAATTTGTTCCTTATTCTATTGTTGTTGTTGTTGCAGATATGTTTTAATGGCAGAACCTGATCACATCTTTGTAAATCCTCTCCCTAATTTAGCATATGGTGAATATCCTGCTGGTTTCCCATTTTTCTACCTACTGAGAATGACAAGATAATAAGGAAGTTTTATCCCGAGGACAAAGGCCTTGTTACAAATGTTGATCCAATTGGCAACTCTCCAGTAATTATTAAGAAGGTAAGAACTTTTGGAGCGTCTACTTTGAGACAGATCTTTGGTGAAATCTTCTTAGGGTATGCTATATATCTCAATGACCAATGTTAAGGAATTTAAAGTCCTACATCTGTCAAGGATTCTGTTTCTGTTATACTTATAAGTCTATGACAACCCTTCATCTTCAAGAACATTTTTTAGAGGGAGTTAGACGATAGATTTCTACATGGTATTAGAGCTGGGTTCTTGACTCTCGAGTATCCCTAAAGCTCACCCCGTAGGCACTTCAGGCACACTCTGCCCGCTCTTTCCCGTCGACGTGGAAGAAGAGTGTTAAGAAACTTAAAGTCCCACATCGGTCAGGGATTCTATTTCTACTACACTTACAAGTCTATGACAACTCTTCTTCTTCGAGAACTCTTTTGGAAGAAATTAGACTATAGATTTCTACTATTAATATTCAAAAAATTCATATGCCAATTCATATGAAGTATTGAGGAAGAAAAATAGAGACATTAAGCTCTTGTTTTATATGACTTTTGCTGTTGTCGTCAATCCTCATTCACTGTGATCTATTTTCCATATTTTAAGGCTGCTTGATGTTTGTAGATTTTTTTTTAATTTAGGATTTATTGGAAAAGATTGCTCCTACATGGGTGAATGTTTCAATAAGAATGAAGCATGACACGGAGACCGACAAAACTTTTGGATGGGTGCTAGAAATGTAAGTATATGAAGATTGGTGAATGTTGATATCTGTCATTAGTTACCTGTTCCTAACACTTGCTTTTTAAATGTTGAAACAAGGTATGCTTATGGCATCGCATCTGCTTTGCATGGTGTAAAACACATTCTCCGTAAGGATTTTATGCTTCAAGTAAGTTCATTAAAATTTTCAGTGGCTTTATAAATGGTTGAAAACTTGATAAATTTACATAGCAGCTGTCCTGAAATTTTTGCTTGTCAACTTTTCAGCCTCCATGGGACTTGGATATCGGTAAAAAGTTCATTATTCATTTCACTTATGGATGTGACTATAACTTAAAGGTAACTGATAACCCATTTTTCGACTCATGAAAAATGTTTATCAAGTAACATAACTTTTTATAATGGTATAAATTAGTATCAGAATTATATCTTATTTTATAAAAAAATATATTATAAGTTTTTTTTTTTTTTTTTGAAAAAAATGTCTAAAAAATGGGATAGAATGTACGTGAGGATTAGGTATGCCAAAATAATAAGTTTACTATTTTTTTAAAAAAAAAAAACCTTATTCATTGATGTTTTATTTTGGTTAAATTTCATCAAATTTTTATTTTTTATGGTCATTTTAAACTAAATTATATATATTTGAAAACAAGAAGACTTTTTTGATGTATATCTAGAAAAAATATAATATTTTTGTGTACCTTTCTTAAATCTACTATACCACTCGGTACCCAACCCAATTTGACTCTTGCTTAATTTTTTTATCAACTTCATCTGGAATTAGATATTGAAGTTACCGCCCTGAATAACTAGTCATTTTCTTCTCAATAAATGGAAATTAGTATTTTTCTGCATCTAAGGTTATTAAGTGTTCAGGGAGAGCTAACATATGGTAAAATTGGAGAATGGCGATTTGACAAGAGATCATACCTCGGTGGACCTCCTCCAAGAAACCTTCCCCTTCCTCCTCCTGGTGTTCCAGAAAGTGTGGTATGTGTATAGAAATTTGTTAAATTTGAGTTGCTATCAGTGAAAGAATACTAAGCATGTTTACAATTATGGTTGTTGTCTTAAGTACTTCCATATAAGTTGTTTATTATTATAAGATTGACCATATGATATAGTCACGATTTATTAACAGAAAACCAATCTTGATTCTTCTATGATAGTTGATATTTCCCATTAAGAAATTTAGTCTTTACCATGATCAATAAGGAGAATTGATACAAACAACTTGTATGAATCTAGCTAATGAAATCTGTGGTGTTTTATGGCTAAGAGTTTTCTGTTAATCTTTCATACCATTGACCATTTCTTTTTAAGATTAAAGTGCCAAAATCTTACCCTTCCAACTTCTGACACGTTGTTTGCGCATAATTTTTACAGGTTACTCTTGTAAAGATGGTTAATGAAGCTACTGCTAACATTCCCAATTGGGACACGCAGTAGGATTAAGCTGTGTTTACAAGTTATCTTTGCCAACATTTACAGAAGGAAAGTTCTGATCTCAATGTTTTCTCACAATTTATCATTGCATGAGAAAAACAAAAGTTATGTGCCAATTAATTTAGGATTTTAAAGATTGCTCTTCCTTGGTTAGCTCTGAGACAGACAAGGGGCATTGGGAGTAGGTTAGCATTAGTCTTCTTTGGTTTTTCTTATGAAAGTAGATGTATAGTTGTTTACTCTTTCTTGATCATTTGAAGCATAATGAAACACTCATATAGAACCAATTGTTTTAGATTCTCATATCATTGAATACTTGATTCAAAGTGTTACTACAAGTTTGATGGCATAATATAATTTATTGACTTACAGTTTTTGTTTGTTGGTTTCAAAGGAACCCCTTTTCTAAAATGTCTTGATGGCATAATATAATATCTTGCAAGTGTTATCCTAAAATGTTACCAAATTTTAACGTGATTTCAAATGAAGTTAGGGAGAGATTCTTCATTGTTATATCTATCTTTTTAGCCAGAGAGGGGTTTAGAGAAGAATTCAGATGCATCACCAAAGATATCATCAGTTGATTTGGATGGAAATGGCGGTTATTCTTCAATAGCTACACCGTCATCTTCCTCAAAGAGAGGTTTGGGAAAGAATCCAACTGCATCATCAAAGTTTATCAGTCGGTCTGGATCGAAATGAAAGGTCTACTGCAAACTCTTCACTAAAAAGAGATTTGGATCGAGAAGAACCTAGAAACAATATGGTAAGTATTGATTCATTGAATTTTGAAACTATTTTTAACGTAAACATAGAATTTTCTTGTAAGTTTTTTTTTTTTTAAATCATAAAGTATCTATTAAAATAATAATAATAATATGCCTTTTATATAACGTGAACAATTTTTTTCAAAATCTAAAATAAAATATAAATTACAAGATATATTATTATTTAAAAATACAAGGGTATTTTTATCTAAAATTTATTTTAACTATGATTAAATTTTTTTATATATTTAATTGAATAGGTAGAGTTCAAGTTTTATTATCATATCTGTTCATTTAAATAATTTAAAATTTGAATTCGATATTACCCGTGAATCTAAATTAATATTGATACATAATTTTATAAATTAAGTATTTAAATTGAATTAAATACCATCCCATACGTGCATGTACTCCACTAATAAGCTAGTGGAATTCCATGCGATTTCAGGTATAAATATATATATATATATATATATAAGATGTCCACCGTAAAGATATTCAAATTACACTCCTTGCAATATACAATAATTGGGAAGACCATATTTGCTTTATTATATATATATATAAATTAATCTCAATAGTTTCTCATTTATTATTTAAAGAATTCAATTTTACTACCGATAATAATATACTATTTATTTTCCTATTTTTAAAATTTATGAATTTAATTTAAGGAATTTAATGTGACTGGTATAGTGGCCCTAAAGTCAATATGAATTTTTACAAAGCACTGCTGCATATAAGCATATGCGATTCACCCTTGCAATTTTACATTTTTCCATTGTCATTTTGGATTTTATGGTGTTAGTACCGACCATATTTACTTTTATTAATGCCTTTCTAGTTGCCTTGACTGCTTCAATAAATACTTTTTTCTTTGATTGATTGATGGGGAATGAGAATGAGACATAAAGTTTGAATATTAGTCAAAGACTAATTTTATATAACCTAGGCAGTAAATTTAATGATTTTTATAAAATAATTAAATTAATAATAAATAATTAAGATAAAGTATTAGTAATTTTTTTAAAATAAATTTTATAATTTTATAATTTATGAATTAATTTGATATTATCAATTCTATTATTATTATTGTTATTAAGTATTAAATATTTGTTATATTTTTTTTAAAAAAAATAATAATTTAAATCATATTATATTTTACTCATTACATATCATCAGTTATATTTTGAGATGAATAATTTCATATTAGACTACTTTTAGTCTCAGTTTCAAAATGCTAGCCAGCTAGCTAGAATCAAACTCTGATTAACAACAGATAGAAAAAATAGTTAAAAGCAGTTGTACATAATGACCCTACGACCTTACCTTTATATAACCTTTTACATATATCCAAGCTCCAAAGTGACAAAGCACTCATGAATTAATATACATTTGTAATCATGTCTTCGTTTATAAAATATTCTTTACTAGACTAATAATTTCAGCAAATAATATAATAATTGGGATCCAATGTATAATAATAATAATAATAATAATAATATCACCTAATTTTCATACTTATCTATAATCTTAATTATATCCCATTATTATTTTATTTTAAAGATGGAGATAATGATTTAATTTATGTTGTAAAAAAAATATATATATATTTATGTATTTATAGTATTAAATGTAATCAAATACAAGAAAAGTAAAATATCAAAATTATTTTAGAATTCATATTATCCAAATTTCATCTCTCTTTCGTTAGCTTCTTGCTAAGAAAAGCATATCTAGAAGAAAGTGAACATTTAAAAAGCCCATAAGCTCACCTCTAAAAGTGTTTAATACAAAATTATATATACTTGCATGTCCCAATGAATCATTATTTTTTTATTTTTTCATTATTATTAAAACAAAAAGGGTAATATTAATATGATGTCAACAATATACGTGACAAAAGCATAAGATAAAATGCCCCAAGCTTCGAAATAAAAGCAAAATGGAATTATCTATTATTTATAGAATTAATTAATTTATTTTATTTTTGATGTATAAATTTGTGTGCTATTAATGATTATTAAACACATTGATAAAAAATTCATCTTTTATGAAACAAAAATCTATAATTTTAACCGTTTTTATTTACGTATTTATTGTATATTAATAGTATAAGAATTAGACTAATGCATTACTTAATTATCTTTAAAAAAAATAAAATTAATAAGTTTTAAAAAGTTGAAATTTCTTTTTTTAAAAGATGTTCAAACACCCCTAAAATTACTTCTAACTATTTAAAACCACAATTAACAAAAAATAAATAAATAGCTACAAAATGTAACCATTATGTGATTAGACAAAATAAAATTCACATAAATTAATGTATTATCCAAGTGCTCCATCACATTTTACCACTTCCATAAAGATGGTCACAAAACTCTTATGATGACATTACATTAAAAACAATAATGATAATTTTTTTTTTTTTACATCTTGTTAATTTGTATCACATGTATAAGAACAAATTATTTCCGTGAAGTATTTTTTATTTTTTATTTTTTGGTTTTTTTGGCTACACTGTAAAGCTTTTTTAAATTACAAATACTTGTTAAATAACGGATAATTCATGTCAAAAAGTGTTAAATTGTAAATACTTCTCTTAAATAAATATTAAATTAAGATTTTTTTTTAAACACATATTTAGATTATTATTTGAATAATGATCCGAGTATGAATTAATTAACGTTAAAAAAAAGGGGGGTGAAACAACAACATCAAGAAGCTAGACGTTGGTGGATGACACTATATATATATATATATATATTCACTCTTTTCATGTTAAACCATTAAAAACCCATGAATTTGATCTGTTATCATTAACCAACCATAGCCATGAAAAGCATTATACTCTCTATTCTTCTTACCTTGTTTATTTTCTCCTTAGCCAAAGGGCTGAACCCTAACTGTGAAAAAAAGGAACAAGACTCAACTCTCCAAGTGTTTCATATATCCAGCCCTTGCTCTCCATTCAGGTCCTCAAAAAATGAGTCATGGGAGGAAAGTGTGCTCCAAATGCTAGCCAAGGACCGAACCAGGCTCCAACACTTATCAGGCCTTGATGTGTCTAAAAAGTCCATTGTGCCCGTTGCTTCTGGTAGGCAAATAATTCATAATCCAACTTACATAGTCAAGACCAAAGTTGGTACTCCACCTCAAACCTTGCTTCTTGCTATGGATACTAGCAATGATGCTGCTTGGATTCCTTGCTCTGGATGTGATGGTTGCTCTTCGTCTTCTTTCTCTCCTGCTAAGTCCAACACCTTCAAAACGCTAGGTTGCCAAGCTGTCAGGTGCAAACAGGTAATTTCGCTTAATTTAACGTGCTTTCACGCTTCACATTCCTATTTCCTAATTCAAAGCTAAAATTACAGAAAATTGCATTTAGGTACCAAATCCAACTTGTAACGGTCGCGCGTGTAGTTTCAACATGACCTATGGTATTTCCTCCATAGCGGCAGACTTAGCCCAAGATACGTTCACCCTAGCCACTGACCCAGTCCCATCTTATGCTTTCGGCTGCATAAAAAAGGCTACGGGTAGCTCCGTTCCACCTCAGGGACTTTTGGGCCTAGGCCGTGGCCCACTCTCTTTAATCTCCCAAACGCAAAATCTGTACAAATCCACGTTCTCATACTGCTTGCCTAGCTTTAAATCCCCCAACTTTGCTGGATCATTAAGGCTTGGGCCTAATAGTCAGCCCACTAGGATCAAGTACACTCCCTTGCTCAAGAATCCCAGAAGATCATCACTTTATTATGTGAATCTTCTTGCAATTAGAGTTGGTCGTAGAATTGTGGATATCCCTCCTAGTGCTTTTGCTCTCAATCCAACCACCGGTGCTGGAACCGTAATTGATTCTGGTAATTTTATATGTATACACCTTACATGAATTTCACGGTTTCGTACAAATTAATCGTCTCAAGTTTATATTAATCCTCGATATATTGTTTACAGGCACGGTGTTCACAAGATTGGTGGAACCGGCATACGCGGCAGTGCGAAACGAATTCCAGAGAAGAGTTGGGAAAATGCCAGTAACGTCACTAGGAGGGTTCGACACATGTTATCATGTACCAATAGTGGCTCCCACCATAACATTTATGTTTGCAGGATTGAACATGACATTGCCACAAGAAAACATTCTCATACACAGTACAGCTGGTAGCGTTACATGTTTGGCAATGGCAGCTGCCCCAAATAACGTGAATTCAGTACTAAATGTGATTGCCAATATGCAGCAACAAAACCATAGGGTGCTATTTGATTTGCCTAACTCAAGGCTTGGTGTGGCACGTGAGCAATGCAGCTAAAGATTGAAGATCATCCACTTTTATTTTCTACCATGGGTTGCAATCTAGCATTTTCGGTGTTTTTTTTTTTTTTTGGGAATAATATTAGATATCTGAAACTTCGGTGGCTTAGTTATTGTAGTTTTGTACTGTGTTGATCTCTTCATTATGGCCTTCATGTAGATTGATTGAAGATCACGTGATGTCTGTATCTGTCTTTTACTTGTGTGAAATTGTTATGTACTATTTCACGTTGCAATAAAGCAAAATCTTTTTTGAATTGATGACTCTATTCATAGAATTAACCTTTTTGCGTCTCTTACTGAAGATTTATTTCCAAGACATTATAATAATGCAATTGGCTTTTTGAATATTTTTAGGTAGAATTATAATGCAACACATTAATTGATTAACTAATTAATTTTATTATAAATATGTCCTAAAAAATTAAGAAATAATAACAATAATTTTTTTTATTTTTAAATTTATAAAAATCTTTCTATAATTTTAAAAAACGATAATACTATCCTAATTTAAAAGTAATTTTATGATGAATTCATTCACATAACGAACACATTTATTTATTTTTGGAATTTTTTTAAACATTTTAGACAGGAAGAAACATATTTTTTATTATTGGGTGTTAAAAAGATATGTGCATATATAAATGGTAAAACTAAAAATATAAAAAAAATTGACTGCATCCCCCAGAAGAAAGTCCAAACCCCATCCTATCTATACCCTTCTCTCTTCACCTTGAGGATGACACTCGCCCAAATGCACATTGCCTCGCTCGGTACCAGAGTAGCCACTCTTTTCCCACAAATTCCAACCAATAATGGTTCACTATGTTACTCTTCTTTACCTGGGTCCCTCATGAAAACCCACCAGCAGAACTCTATGTTCTCTGCTACTTCAACCTTTAAAAATAGGTCTCTTCCGCTCTTAAAGCCACCGAGAAAGTTGCTATGTAGACCCCCTCAGGGAAAGCATGTGCGAGAAGACTATCTTGTGGTATGCTTCCCCAAAATTACCTCTCTTTTTTTCATTATAATTCTCATTTCTCCCTGTGAAGCTATCTGCTTTCCTTCTTTATTTTCTACCCTTTTAATCTTTTGGTCATTAGCTTCGTAATTTTCCGTTCAATTCAAATTCTGCTTCTGGGTTCTTGAGAAATTCTGGGGTTTTCTGGAAATGTTTGGGATTGTAAACTAGATTTCATTTTTGCTTAGCTTGTGCATATCCCAAATTGTAACAGAACTTCTAAGTTTTTCGTTTAAGTTAATATCTTACTGTTAACATTCTGTATTTGTTGTTTGGGAGGGCAGAAGAAATTATCTGCCGAGGAGGTCCAGGAACTAGTAAAGGGAGACAGAAATGTGCCCCTTATTATTGATTTTTATGCAACTTGGTGTGGACCCTGTATTCTTATGGCTCAAGAACTTGAAATGGTATGTACAATTTACTTGTTGCAGTTAGTATTCCACTTGGGATTTTGATTTTCAAGCACACAATTATATGTCCTTGCTGATAGTCTTTCATTAATTTTAAAATTCTAAATACCGCTTTTTTCTGTAGTAATTCAAGCTTAGTAGAACTTTCTTCTAAAAGTTTCTGTAGTTTCTGTATGTAAAGATAGGGGTTTATTGGGGATAGTACAAAATTTAGGTTACAAGCAACAATTTTTAATCCTTGGGTGACATGGAATTAAAATGAGACTCCTCCACTTTTCTCTTTGTTTATGAATCTATTGTTGTTTCAAGTTTATGAACACCTCTAGAAGATTAATTCAGATTACCAAAATCCCAATCAGTTGCTGTTGCCTGGACCCCAGCGTAAAGATGATTGACAAAAAGTTCAGATAATTTCGTTTAGTAGGCTAACTCTCTTGATTGTATGAACAATAGCATGACTGCCAATTGCAGATTTGTGAGCCATATTATGTTTACGATAGACTATTATCATGCCTCTTGTTCTTTATGGGATATGTTTTTTGTAAATGAGGAATTTTGATAGATTTGTTTTAATTTATTGTTTTTTTTTCTTTTTTTTTGGGTCAAATAGAGAATGACATTCAAAACCAGCACAAGCAATACAAACCAAAGCAGAGCATTACACGAAAGATCATTGTTCGGGTTACCTAAAGACCAAACCTAAAACAAATAGAAAAAACCCAAAAGCAAACTCCATATTCCTCTACCGTAGGTGGACTTGAGAATTTTACAAAACACATTCTAGTAAACAAAGACTAGGATTAAAAAAATCAAGCATATGAACCAACCATAATGCTTGCGTTCTCCAACAATAGCATTTAGGAGTAAGAATCATACACTGGAACGACTAACACACTATCTAAATCACACAATACCATCAGCAAGAAAACAAAATGTGTTTTTTGAGCCTAATAAACATTTTTAACAATTTTGTTATTTGGTTTACAAGTTTTTTTTTAATGTCATAAGCACTTTTGCAGAGAATCAAAAGCAGAAACAGACTATAAGTATTGTAGTGTAGTTAAAACTGAAATCACTGCTTCCAGGGCATGCACCCTTATGTTTTATACGGTTGAAGACTTCAAGTTGAACCTCGCGACTGGCTTGCCTTTAAGTCAATGAAATCAAGTTCTAAAGGCCTATGTAGCAGCTAACTAGTGTGATGAAAATCGCTTATAGTTACAAGTATCAGTGCCATGGTGGGCCAACTTAAGTATCATGGACCTTATAGTGAGGGTTATGGATTTTCCTATACAAGAGAGAGGAGAGGATTGGGGAGAAAAGGAGGGTATGGATGGACTGGAGTTGCAACCCTTGAGGAATTACTTTATTGTCTTTAGCTTCTTAAAATCGCCTATTTACTACACAATTTTCACAACTTCACATTACATGTGATGGAAAAGAGTTAGCAATCAATTCTTCTAAAAAGCTTAAGCTGTTAAAAGGTGGGCTAATTGTTATCTTATATGTTATATTTGAGTCTTAATACACCCTCTCACTTCATCGAATTCTATGTTTGTTTTGTTTTTTAGCAGTTCCCGTGAATTAATAAATTCTCACTTATGAATTAAGTAGACGAGTGTGATAGTTTTAAAGATCCATTAAGTAGATTTAGATGGTATTTCATTGACTAAGTAGATACTAAACCACTTTTTGAAGGGTCTATCAAGTAAAGATAGACTTTAAGGGAGGTAAAAGTAAAAGAAAGAGACCCATTTAATATTGATGAAAATTTTAAAATTGAGGAGGTTTAAAACCATAACCTTTCGTTCTGATACCATGTCGGAGAAGTGTTAATATCCAATTCTTTTTAGGAGGTGGGTTAATTATTCTCTTATATGTTATATTTGATTCTTAACAACATGTAATTCTGATGTATGTCCCTAGTCATAACAGCCATTTCATGATTTCTATAAGATGGAACTGAATTATTTCTCTATTCTGGAGTGTGGAAATGGCGTAAATGAGACCTTTTATTTATGTTCTTATGAGACCTTTTATTTATGTTCTTATGACAGCTTGCAGTAGAGTATGAAAGCAACGCAGTAATTGTCAAAGTTGACACGGATGACGAGTACGAGTTTGCACGAGACATGCAGGTAATTTCACCTCTTTTCTCCATTAACCACCTTTGTTTCCTTTTTTTAATATCTACTTTTTAGACTATTAGATGCAAAATAGGTGATATTTATAGTATGTTCATAAACCAGTTAAGTTGATGATTTGACCTGATGAAACCAACCAACCAAAAACTTCCCACAATTTGCTCTTCCACTTTTCACCTGAGGATACAATTTGATCTGAAACCTCTCGTGTGCTCTATAGGTACGGGGGTTACCAACATTGTTCTTCATCAGTCCCGATTCAAGCAAAGATGCAATTCGAACTGAAGGACTCATTCCAATACAAATGATGCGAGATATCATTGATAATGAAATGTAAATGATAAGGAGCACGAAGGAGTATAGTGTATTGTATTGAAATGCTTCACAAATTTTGGGGCTCCAGTTTTGGTTTCCAATCAACATGAGTTGTGTGCTGATTAGTGATATTAGTAATGAAAAGTCTTGTGGGCAGAGCAAGTCCAAGGATGCTTGTGCTCTCTGATACCCTTGTATTTCCTTGTAGTTGGCTAATGGAGTTGCTTAGTGGAAGTGAATCTGCCAGCAGATACAAATTTCATTTCATAGTTTGAATGAGATAAAATTAGACTTGGTCTGAAATTTGCTCAGAATCCGAAAAATAACAAAAATAATATCCCTTAAAATGTGATTGATTGGTCCTATAGAAGTACCTTAGTTAAAACATTGATACCCTTTTATGTACCCTAGTCAAATATTAGTACCTCTTTTGGTCATTTTGGATAGTGTTTACTCTTTCTTAGTCAAAGTTAATTACATGTATTCTAAGTGCCAAATTCACCAAGGATATTTGTGTAAAATACATATGCATGATATGCAACATCTATATGCATTGGCCAACTCTATAATACACTAGCACATGTACGGTTAACCTGTGAGATACATATGAGTCTACTTTTGACTTTAGTCATATTTCGAGATACATATATATGTATTAATCAACTCCTCGTTATATGAATGGGCAACATCCTCGTCATATGGTAGTCCATTCCAAGACACAATTGGGATCTAAAAGTGAGGCTCATGTGCAGTCAAACTTCAAGACTCATAAACGGACAAACTCTAAAACATAATGTGAGGTCCTATTTTGAGTTCTATGTGTAATCAAAGTTCGAGACCCAATACATATGAATACAATGCATACCAATTATTTATCAAAAAAATACTCCACAAGATCATACTCTACAAGACATATATACATGTATACTATACACAAAAATTATTTTCATGAAACATAAAATCTCAGATGTCATGTGTAACATTTTTAATACTAATTTTATATAAAAAAAAATTAATTTTTATCATGATAAAATGCTCATGACTAGTTTTTTTTAACAAAATATATTACATTTCTAATAAAAATCATGTCATTTGTTATTATTTTATTTATAATATATGATTCATGATAATTTTATAAAAATAATGCACAAATAAAAAGTTGAAGTAAGAAACTCTTACCCGAAACCTTGTCTGGAATTTTGCCTAAGATTAGTGTTAACTCTTTTTCCTTTTTTAATTGAAACTTTCTTGTCTTGATATTTTATTCTTCTGAACTCAAAATCCTGTATATTTTATCCCATAAAACATCCTTAAAAATGAACCGAAAAAGGAATAATCTTAAAAAGAGAATTTTTCAGTGAGAAAAATTGACAATTTTTATAAGTATTTGTAGCCAAAATTAGGACGTCATTGTGCCATTTCCAATGGTTCGTCGAGCTGTCTGACGAGATCAAAGCGAGTGTTGTATTGGTTAATCGTCCGCTCGTCAGATTGTCATCGAACGATGAGACCCTGGTGAGCAATAGAGTAATTTTTTCAACTTTTGATATGGATCTAATTTTAACACAAATGGATATAATTTATTACATATTTTTTTGGGTTTTTATATTTACCAAAGTTATGTAATATAAAATAAAAATTAGTTCGGACTATAAATACTCAATTTTAATTTTTGATAGATTAAAAATATCTATTTTTTATAATAACAAAATTAATAATACTTAATCTATAATTCAAGAATTAAAGTGATCATTTTGGTGGGAAAAAATATATTAGCCTTTGCAACCTTGCATCCGTTAATTAAATGACAAAACAAACGGATGGTGTACAGCATATGTTTGAATTCGGTCAGAGGTTATTGATCGACGACGTTTAGAAGGGCTTCGCTGGGAGTTGGAGAGAAGGCGAGGAACATAAGAGCGGCCATGATACCAACAGGAAATAAGAGAAGCATCAACGGTGGAGGAGGCAAAGGCGGCAATATCAACGGCAATACCACCATGGATGCCGCTAGTGTTGCCAGTAACAGAATATATCCCACGCTTATACACCGAACCATATTCTGTCTTCTCCCAGGTTTATGTCTCCTAATCGCTCCCTCTCTCTTACCACAATATGTTTCTTTATAATTGTCTGATACAACCATCTAAAGTCAAAACCATCGAAGGAGAAGAAGCGAGGATAATTAAGGTGGGCGCCTTTGGTTTCAGGGAGGCTAAGAAATTATTATGATTTAATTGTATTATATTATCAAATTGATACAAGGAATTTTATTTTTAACTTAAAAATAATAATTTGTAAGAAAATAAATTTTTTTATTTTTTATTTTTATTAAAAGAGATTAAAAATAAAATTATTGAACAATTGAATTTTTTTTATGAACAGAACTGTTATTAGGAATATTAAATTAAATATAAATGGGCTAGGTGTAAAAAAAAAAAAAAACCAATTCTACTTACATCCCACATCTAACATTAAATATATACGAGTGATACTCTTAATAATATAAATTGTTAAAATAATTAAAAATATAATAAAAAGAAAAAAAAAATTGATTATTCACCAAATACATCCCACTTCTTTTCAAGATGAGAAAACAACATTTTGCATCAAGATTCTATCTCACCACCACTGCAAACACAACATCTAATATTAATCCAAATTTCATAATAATTTAACCATTATATTTTTTACTTACTTTAAAATGAAAAATTTAAACATCAAACATGAGGAATAGACAAGGGTACTCAAAAATCCTTAAATTTTTGCCCTTTTTTTTCTTCTCAAAAACATATATGTTTGATGGAAGCCCTTACAAATAATAAATGTTGTATGCTGAACATCTATTATTTATATGCACTTAGACCATCGTACATATATCTTTAAGAGAGAAATAGAAATAAAAAAATTTCAAAGTTTATGAATACCTCTCTTGAGTTTTCATCTTTTTTTATCATTTGAGTTTCTAAATTTTTTATTTGAAAATAAATAAAAAAATATAATGATTATAGGATGTGGGTTAATATTAGAGATTGTGTTGTTAAATGGCAGTGGTGTGGTGGTGAAATGTTGATGATTAATGTTATTTTCTCACCTCGAAGAGAAATGAGATATATTAAGTAAATAACGATTTTTTTAATCATATTTTTAATTATTTTAATAATTTATATTATTGGAATATGTATTTATCTTTATACTTGAGAAATGAGTAGAATTATATATATATATATATATAATATCATAAATATATATTTTTAAGGTTTTAAAAATCATAAATATTTTTAAGGTTTTAAAAATCATAAATATTTCTAAACTTAATAGAAATGAACAATAAAATTTTATACATAAAAAATCAAGAAATAATAAAAATAAAAATATAAGATATCTAAGTATGTTTCTAACGAATAATAGTAATTAACAAATAAAATTAAAAATTATAAAAATTAATGAGATAGATTTAAAGATTTATCATTCTTAAGAATAAGGAAAATATTGTCAAAAAAATATATAATTTATTATGGAATAAGTAATAAAAAAATCAAGATTAATATTGCACACACATAAAAGGAATATTTATTGTACCGTTAATCGACAAAGAAAATATTATGAATAATAATTAAAAATCTCTCAATAACATAAAAATTGGATACATTCAATTAAGAGAAATCTAAATATTAATAAATATTCATTTTGAAGAAAGAATTAATACACCAATAAAATTAATATTATTACATAATAGAACAATAAATAAAAAACATACTTTATTAGAAATGATCGATAAAAATCTAAAATACCATGAATTAAAATTCATAATATATCCTAGATTTACCATTAATATTAAATATAATAACTTAAACCAAATATTAAGTTTACCTCGTGAATTTAAGAGTGTAAAAAATAAAATAATAAAATAATCTATTTTTAATACATTACACAATAATATAGTGATTCATGCTATAATTTTATTTTCAGATTAAATTCTTAAATAATAATATAATATTAATTACATAAGTTATACAATTTTTATCGATATTAAGCCAAATGGTATATGTTATATGGTGTTTGATTGTATCCCTAATAAAGAACTGTTATTTTACATCATGTAAAAATTAATTGACCATTGTTTTAGAAGTATTCATGCAAATTATTTTAAATAATTTTTCACAATATTATAATAAAAACAATTAAAATTTATATTTAAAGGTTTACTTTTTATTTTATAAAATAAAATAAAATTTTTACATGAATACCATAATTCTTTTAATAGAATATTTTGTTTTTATTTTTAGGTATATTTAATACAATAATTTTTAATTATAAATAATTTAGTCTAATTTTTACAAATTATACTTTTCAAAAATAAAATAAAATTTATCTTCAAAATAAAAGCTATTCCTTTTAAAAAATACAATTTTTCTTCTTGTCATCTCAATATATATCACCCTTTCCTCTCAGTGTTCTTTTAATGTACTCTATTCTTTCAATTTCTCTCATCTCCTCTTATTTGTAGACCTTTAATTTATTTATATAAATATTATAATTTTATGTTTAAATGTTAAGTTGAATTTATCAATCATGAGAGAGAAAAACATATGTTTTTTAATAAAAAAATAGAAAGAATTATAAGACAGATTAAAGATAATCAAATAAGAGAGATTATTACAAAAAAAAAATTGTACTTTTGGTTTTTTAACTTTACTCTCAACAATATTACGAAAAGAAGTTACTTTTAAATAAAATTATATTTTATCCTTCAAAATTATTTAAAAAAAATTAAGAATAAATTAACCGTATCAAAAATTATTTGGCAACATAATTAGTTTCTCTAAATCATATTTCTCGTTTTTTATTTGTATATCGCAATGGTATATGTTTAGTCACTACGTATTTCGCATACTGCATATTTCGATACACCGTGTAACATATGAAATGAGTACAAATTTTAATCAAAAATTACAGGCACCGAGTATGTTATTGGAAAAATATTGTTATAAATTAATTATAAATAATATTTATATATAATAAAACAATCACACATTATAGTTTTTCAAAATTAAAATAAATAGTTTGTATGAAAAAATTGGATATTTTAAAATACTAGAACATAATATCTTCTTAAGTTAAAAAATTGGTAATATTGGTTTGGGCTTTGATACAAGTACTAACTAAAAGTACAAATCTTCAGGGAAAAAAATGAGGTGTACGAAATAAGGTGAGGAACACAATATTATCACCCTAAAAACAACGCTAGTATATCGCAAATTTATTATAGATAAACACTTATTTAGTTAAAAATTGATAACTGGAACATTAAACCAGGCAGGGGCAATAACTTATTTAAAATTGCATCCATGTATTGAGGTGATAAAATTAATGCATGAGACCAAGTACATACAATAAATTGTCAATCACACGCCCAACTATCAAAATTGACCAAAAATAAGTAACAAACTCACAATTTACTTATTGTAGAAAATGCAACAGTATGACAGACACTCATGTCAACACTTTGGAGGGGAGGCCAGATGTATATTTAATGCCTACTTCAGTGTTTTCAATGCAAAGGTCCATTTTTCCATCTGTAGAATGAATGTTTAAATCAAAAACTTACATAAAATCATAGTCATCGATATCATCATAAGTACCAGACGCAGCCAAATCATCATCTGGTCTACCTACATGAAGCTGCTTCTTCTTTGCAACTGAAAATTGGAACAAATGCATTTTCAAAAAGAAACAATATAACATAACATTATCACAAAGAATCACTATAACATTATCACCAATCCGTGTGTGTGAGTGAGTGAGTGAGTGTGAGTGAGTGTGTGTGAGTGTGTGTGAGTGTGTGTGAGTGTGTGTGTGTGTGTGTGTGTGTGTGTGTGAGTGTGAGTGTGAGTGTGAGTGAGTGTGTGTGAGTGTGTGTGAGAGAGAGAGAACACATAGACAGTACCTGTCTTCTTTTTACCAGCATTTGCTTCTTTGTCTGCTTTTATCCTCTCGCTTGCAATTGCAGCAACAGAAGAGGCAACATCTTTTGCATCCGCTCCTTTCAATGAAGTCATCGCCATTCTCATTATTGCTTTAAGTAGACCAATATAATGATAGCTTTTCTGCCATTAAATAAACCAAAAAGTTTCAGCAAATATAAAAGATGCATGCAACCATTGGTACAAAAAGTTGGGACAGCTAATGAACCTCGTAAGGTCGAAGTTTATGACAAATGAGTTCTGCATACTCCTGGAAGTCAATTTCAGACTTTGGAATGAAATTATCAAGGTTTTTATCATCTTCGGCCCTCTTAGAAAATAATTCTTTTGTAGACTTATAATCTGCTTCTTCTACCAGTCTGCAAAAGGAATGAAAGCATCACTAACAGCATTCCGTGCTTGAAGACAAAAAACCTAACATATAACAATTTGAACTGTACCATGGTAATCAACCACGGTGCATGGCCAAAAATAGTCCTAGAAACAGGGGCAGTTTACAAGGTTTCCATATATCTCTGAGAAAATGCATTATGATAAATTGTTCGGAGAAGTCCATTAAGAACTCAGGAGACAGCAGCATGTCACACAAATATCAGAATAGTAAACAATCCCCTCACTAGCAAGGGGTTAATTGCAAGGGGGAGAAATTGTGAATAGCATAATTAAATTTCAATTAAAGTCCTGGAAAGCAATGTGGATGGAAGGATTGGCAATTTAAATCAAAATATAAATCCAAAACCTTGGAAACTCTGGAACCTTTCACCATCCTTAACCCAAAACCCCATAATGTGCCAAATATAAAAAAAAAAAGTGGATAAGTACACGTGCAAAATATTTACGAAACATTGACAATCCACTCTACTTCCTACACATTGGTTGGTGTAAGGTAAAATTAAATAAATCCAATTGAGTACAAAATAGGAGAAGCAATGCCATATACTTGATACCTTTTGCACAAACCTTAATTGTTTAACAAATGTATAAAACTTAACTCTGCCTTGAGTTTAAACAATCTTGTTCCATCCCTAATCTTGTAGTGGTGGAACCTGAAGTAAAGATGAGAAATCTAGAGAACCCTAATATGAACAAAAGTCATGGTAACACTCAATCCATAACACATCCTTAATGGTTCGTGGAGAAAATGGCACGATCAAAAGGCTCAATAGAGAAAATGGAAGAATTGTTTTGACTAATTGGTTGATTAAACAAGATGATTGAAATCATAATAATCTTCATTATTACCTAACATGTTTCAATGAATCACTCTGTAATACACTACATATCATTAGATATGGAAAACTAACACTAATCAATATGCCAATACTTCGCATATTGCAGCACCATTCGTGGAAGTTGTCATATATCACCATACTTAAATTCAATGTCATACCAACTATTGCACACGGAAGTTAACTTTGGACATTCACCTTTGTTGGCGAAGTTTCTCAGCTACAGGATCAAGTGGCTCTTCCTTCACAACTTCTATGGTTTTTGATTTCTTTTCAGCAGCTTTTGCTACAGGCTTCTTGGATGCTTTTCCAACAGGAGATTGAGTTTCAGGTGGCTGTAACTTAAAAAAAGAATGGGAAAAAAGGGCATATTTCATATCAGAAAATAGATTGATGTAGCTGAGCAAAGGAAATTTTGAAAAGATTCTTTTTTTTAATGAGGAATTCTATAGCAGAAAACTAAGACTAACACTGTTAATGATAAAAAGTGCATGTCGATAATGAAAAAATATGTAATTTTTTATATCTCATTGATTAACAACTTTTTTTTCTCCTTATTGTAGAAACAGAAACTGCATAAAACCCAAAATATATACACAGCAAATGAAGCACTCAAATCAAAAGTAAGCATTCCACCAAACTGAGAAACAAGATCATGCAATCCTTGAAATTATGGTCAGCTGTATAGTTGTACTTATCAATGATACAATCCTTGAAGTCTCATACAAATTGGTAACCAAAAATGTCAACATGGGGATTGAGATCATATTAACCCATTTCCCTAGATGAAAAAATCAATTAGTTATCCAAATCCCTGTTCATGGCTCAAAATCATGGCCAACCCATCTTGTGGTATTATTTTCGGGAATACATAACAATTACAACACTTTACAGCATTTATTATTAGAGACAGAAAAGATCAAATACAATCTCTTCAACATTCAACCACTGTCATAGTGTCCGTAAATTTTATTTTTCGAAAAAAGAAAAAACACGTAAGCTCTAAAGTTGTATGACTCAAAGCTGACCTTAAAATGAAATACTAATTTGTGATGCAAAGTGCAAAAGAAGATGAACACTACTCTATTCTATCAGCCACCATTTACAGACATTCTAATAAATTCATTTTTCATTGTCTCCATATCCTATAAACCAATCCTAATTATGCCTATGATCATATTAAATGCCTTAACTATAGCTTCCAACAAACAAGAGCAATAAATAAAAATCCATACTCCACAACATTGCTAAGCCCCATTTGGACTCAACAGCTATGTAGTTACTTAGCTAGACATGTATAGCTGTATTCCAGATTTCGCAACATGCAATGCTGAATAAATAAAGTAGTTTTATTTCTCCAAATCCAAATATGACAAAAAGGGAAAGAAAATGTAAATTTCCAATTTTAGCAAATGAGTTAGAAATGAATTTCATGATTTTGTTAGCAAGAGCAACATTTGAAAAACAAAATTCATCAGCAAAGTTTAACATTTCATTGACAAGAGGGTAAAAGCAAAGAAATTATACAAATATAACAATTATATAAATCATACAGGAGCAGGTTCATCTTCATCCTCCCATGAATCCTTAACATCATTTTCATCCACATCTTCGTCATCCCAACTACCTTTAGGAGGCACCTTAGAAGGGACGGGTGGAATATATTCTTCCTCTGCAAAGAATAATCCATCATAAATAAATAGATAAAATTAATCAAAGAAAACAAAGAAAAAAGGCCAATATCTTGTTATGTTCCAAAAAATTAGAAATAATCAAAGGCCAGGAAAGGTAGCAAGAATAACGTCCCTTCTTAACAAGATCATATGTTTTAATTATACAGCACTAAAGATCAAATGGAGAGATCAATGATTGATTGGACTAAGTGGAACCATATTGAAGCCAAGACTATAATAATAAATAAATTTAGACTCTACTACTTTTCAATCCTCAAACTTTGACCAACTTTGCACATGAGCTCTTAAACTTTTAAATCATAAGATTTAATACTCAAACTTATAAAATTTCACAAATAGGCTCCAATTTGACAACTAATAAACAAATTCTTTATTTAAAGTTTAGTAACCGTCAGTAAAATTTTAAAAAATTGAAAATTAAATCTTACGATTTAAAAACTTATAAACCTCAAAGGCTAGTCAAAGTGCACCAATGATATAGTTTATCCATACATTTATAAAACAATTTAAGACTATGAGAAGTATTGGAGAAGTATTGAGGATAACATATCCATATCAAAGCACCGTTGCTCTAATATCAGTAACTCTAATCCAAAAGCGTAGAGAATGATTAAAAATAAATAAATAAAGGCGTGCATTACCCCAGTCCTCCATCTAATCACTCTAGTGTTGAAGTAGCAAATCTATCAAACCAACAACTCTTCTGCAAAGATAAAAAAATTGTGAAACAATGTATGTTAAAACAGGGTAGAAACATTGGTACAGAACTAATCAGCAAAAATAATATGCATATAGAGGGAATCATAGGTAAAGAAGACAAAATTTAAAGGGAATCCCCCCCCCCCTTTTTATCTTTTTCACCCCTTGTAGGACTGATCGATATAGATTAAAATAGGTCTACTATGAGTAACAAATCACAAATAGGTCAAGAGTACACCCAAGACACAATTTCAAAGCACACGGTACGAAGCAATCAATGACTCGTACTAAGCGACTAATAGTAATACAAAAATTCTTCTCACCAACAAGAAAACTAGGCTGTATTCAGTCATTGTACTCTAGTCACTCACAAATAAGCTGATGTCAATTCGGACAATCGCAATTTATTGGTAAAATGTATGTTGGAAAAACATTTACACTCACTCTTCTCCGCAAAATTTGAGGCAAACAAAATTAAAATTAAAAACAATCTTTAGAGTGAATGAAGATGAAACCTTCCAAATTACACCTACATACACACTTATGAAGCTTAAAAGAAGAAAAAAAGAAAGAAAGAAAGACATCATAACCCAAAAAATGGAGATGAATGTCTTCGATTTTCTGACAAGGCATGCTTTGGAAAAATCGAGAGGGAAAAAATCCATGAAATCTAAGCTACTAATCAAATTCCCCACTTTAAAATAAAAGCATGTTTGCGAATTCCATAGTGGAGTCAAAATCAAATTTTCTTCAAAAAAAAATCTACTGAAGCAATATCAACCCTTAAAACACCAAAATTTCATCAAAATGTTATAAAAAGCTATAATAGTAATAAAGAAAGAGGCGACAACAATTACCAGAAAATTTAGACGGCGAGAAGAGAAGTGATGCGGAGAAGGCAGTTTGTTAATGGAAACTGAAATCCGAGCTGGGTGGCCTTGTGAGAGTTGACGGCGTTCTTAGGCAATTTGGGGGCGGTTGAGCTTTTAGGGTTCAAATGACTACTAGGCTGCTGCTAGCAGATCTAAAATCTAAACGGGTCACTTTATCTTTCCTTCTTTTTTTTTCAATTTTATTTTAATTGGGAAGCCTAAAAGATTTCAAGTTTCTACGAGCTTCTACGTACAGTTGTGATTACGAGTTACTTTTATACCCCTAACTCTTTGGATAATTTTGGGGAGTCTAGGTATTGTATCCTTCATTATATGTCTCATCTTTGTTTCCTATTATAAAACGATACTGTAATTGTTAATATTAGTTATTAAAAATGTTATAAGAGATTTAATTTTAAAAAAAAAATACCTAATTTATGATTGGAGACAGATAATTTAAAACAAAATATATTGGGTTTAGAATACTCTAATATTGAAAAGATTTAGGTGAATTCCTTTAATCCTTTGATTGATGCTTTTATTTTTGAATCTTAGTTATTTTATTAAACTTGTATTCAGATTTAAATATAAATTAATTACATGTTAAAAAATAAAAATATTTTAATGAAAAGGAACTCATTCTATTAAATAAAAAATACAACTAATTATCAAACAACATCGAATTTCAAAAATATAAAAAAGCATAAACCAGCTTACCAAGTCCATAGTAACGTAATGAAATTTGCATTATTGGGTTCTTCATTTTTCTTATTTTTCACATGTATTAATTTTTAATGTAGATATATTATTATATTACTAATTGATATACGATAATATGCAAAATAAATATTTCATACTGATTTGAAATATGTTTATTTTGATTAGAAAAAAATAAAAGAAAAAAAATGTGTGTTTTGATAAGCATAAATGCATGTTTACGATAATTATTTATATTTTCAGTCTCTTTGTATTTGACACTTGTTACAAATTTAAAATTATTTTCAAAAATTACATAATATAATAATATTTATTATAATAAAAATAACACATAATTATATCAAACGATTTTAATTGAACGATGTTCAATACTTAACGGATCTAAACTATTACAGTTCGTATTAAATTACATTTAATTCAATGACATTCAATGTAGAATATTATGTGAGATTTTTTATAATAGTAAAAATATATAAATTGTTATTTTTGTGATTAAAAATTTTAAATAATATTTTTTTTTCAAATATATTTTTTACCTTTACTTTGTTTCATTTATATACTCAACGTGTGCGTTATTAGTTTGCTTGTTAGTTGCACATGATTGACCAAGGGCTATGCATGTATACTAGGGCACTATTACAATTAGGAGATTTTGTATGGGTCAAAATATTTTATGTGTGTTTTAAAAACCCACACAAAAAGGGTGACATATTTACTTGAATTTTTCGGGAAAAAAAAAACAAAACAAAAAAAATCCATGCAGAGATTTGCATAAGTTTTTTTTTTTAAAAAGCATTTATAATTTAAAATTATACATATTAATTTATATATACCTAATCTGTAAATTTAATACACACATGGCCAACGATTATGACATAATTACTAGAAATTAGAAATCTTCAAATTTACGATGATATAATTACTATTAAATCATTCAAAATTAATCTAATAAATATATATATATATATATTGAATTATTTAATAAAATAATGAAATAATTATAACTATGTGTACAACCTAAAATTTAACTTTTAAAATAAGAATAAAACTTCACTACTACAAAATGGGTTATTTAAGTCAATGTGTAAAGTCATTTTTTGAAAAAAATCTACTTATAATGAATTTAAAGTCGATTCGATGTAGAACTGACGCTACGTCCTATTTTTTAAATTTAATACAATTAAAATTAATTATTATTTTATTTGACTCTTTAAAATTTAAGTTTGATAAAAATAATATTATTTTTCCTTTTTTTGGACAATTGGTTTTAAAAATTATATAATTTTGTTTATTTGTTTGGATATTTAAATTTATTTATGTACCTACAATATATCTTTATTTAATTAAATATTATTCTAAGGTAATTATTTTTTATATTTCTATGTATATAAGATATTATCTAAATAAAATAATAATTGACAAACAAAATAATTTTAAATTCTGTAGATAACGTCAGTTGATATGGTGAACCGACGCTACCCAACGTAGATAGCGTCAGTTCACGTGAAGAATCGACGCTATCTGCGTCTGTAGCGTCCGTTTTCCACTTGAACCGACGCTACACACACGGATATCGTCAGTTCTTCACGTGAACTGATGCTATCCACCTATTATATCCAAATTTGGGTCATTTTTTACGCAGAACTCATTTTCTTCCTTTCTCTCCTCCATTTTCTTCCTCTCTCTCTTCTCTATTTTCTCTCAAAATCTACACCACGTGCCACCTTCTTTCTAAATTTTTGACCACCTCCAACCACCATTTGCAACGTCGTTTTGTAAGTTATATTTATCTTCTCATTATCTTTTAGATATATTATTTTTTTGAGGGAAATATTAAAAAAAATTATACATATTTTCTGTATAAATTTTTGATTTAAATATGTTTTTTATTTTGTTTGTTATTATGTTTGACTTATTTTATGTGAAAATAATATCTGAAATGTTGTGAGTTTGATAGATTATATATATTTACTGTGCGTGGATAAATTTATTTATATATTATAAATAATTATACTTTATCAAGTAGAATTTTATTATTCAGTTTATTTTATATATATGTTGTATAAATTTTTGATTTAGGTATGTTTTTTATTTTGCTTGTTATTATTTTTGACTTATTTTATGTGAAAATAATATCTGAAATGTTGTGGGTTTTTATATATATTTATTGTGCGTGGATAAATTTATTTATAATAAATAATATATTTTATTAAGTAGAATTTTGCAGCTTATTATTCAGTTTGTTTTATATTTTGTATAAATTTTTTATTTAGGTATGTTTTTTATTTTGTTTATTATTATGTTTGATTTATTTTATATGTAAATATTATCTGAAATGTTGTGGGTTTACTATGCGTGTATAAATTTATTTATATATAAATAATTATATTTTATTAAGTAGCGAATAGAGGAAAAATAATATGTTTTTTTGAATTTGTAAGAAATTATATTTGTATAAAAGTTATATGTGCTATCTAGACTCTTAAAAAATTATAAATATATATTTATAAACTCAATAATTTAAATAATATATATATATATATATATTAATAAAAATCAAATAATAAATAAAAAGTAAGTAGTATTATTATTTTTATTTATATATGATACTTATGTATTAAAATGTTAACTATGTTATTATAGTAGTCCCTATATACTTCTATAGAATGTTATATACGTATAATTAATATTACTTTTTAATTATGATATAGTAACATGCTTAGAAATTAAAATCAACAAAAGTGATTGGTTTTTATATATTCATGCTAACATGTTGCTTATTTTTTAATTTGTATAGAAATGATTTTGTAAAATAATTAAAATGATAATTATTTTTGTATTATGTATGTTTTGATATATATTATAATACCTAGGAAATTTATATATAATAATACTTGAAATATATTCATTGTATACATAATTAAGTAATACGTTTAATTAATGTCATTAATAGAAAATGTATAAATCTTGGATGTCAAAGTGTAGAATTGAGCAATACTATATTTCTAGAGTTGAAAACTTCGTGGAATTTGTTTATAGAAATAGTAATACTGGAACTAGTATAATTCGATGCCCATGTGTTAAATGTAAAAATGAGCGATTTCATGAATTTGATGATGTTAATTATCACCTTATCCGTAATGGTATTCTATTGAGCTATAAATGTTGGTATTATCATGAAGAAAATATTGATAATACTCATGGGGAAAAGATAAATAAGAATGTGAGTGGATTACATACATCTTATCATAATGTACAGATAGAAAATATGTTTTCATGGTGTTGAAGATGAATTATGCGAGGATGATCCCGAAACCTTTAATAAACTTATAGAAGATGCCGAAAAACCGTTTTGCGTGTGCTTTATTATTTGTAGAAAGTTGTTCAAGAAAAAATATCCATGGGTGAAATAATTGAAGAGCCTAGGAGAGATGCTACAACCAGGGCATGCCATATTGGCCAAGCATGCAACCATCCATGCCAGGCATGCCACTCACGCAATCTCATTGAGCTCAAACTACGTCCAATATGGGATATAACCATCATATTGGTCATCACTATATGTCAGGAATGCATATGCAATCAAGTAGTGGTTCATATTCTCCAATGAAATCTTCACATTCTTACCATAAATCAAATCACGATAAACGTTTTGGTGAGAATGTACATCCAATAGCTACCCCACATGAGAGTCATCTTCTATTTGATGAATCATATGTGATAAGATTTTAATTTATGGTGTATATAATGTATTATTTTTAAATTCTTATATTATATGTTTTGTTTTTTATATATAACACTTAATTTTTTTACAGAATATGAAATGTTTGTTGAAACATCCTTCGTCAACGAACTATGTTGCTATTGGAACGGTACAACAATTGAGCGATGATCGGATGATTCATAATCAATATTTGCCTAATCATTGGTGAATAGTAATTGATCAATCATTGTTTCATGATTGTCCACTACCTGTGCCTTCTAATGCTACCACAGTCCAAGAGGTGGTTGGACAGTATGTGGCTTGGCCGTTAATTCAAGTTGCTCTAAATTTTGATGTGGTACTATTTTTTAACTTAAAAGATAACACTTTTTTACTACTATTATTTTATTATATCTTATATTGTTACTAAAAAATACATATATAATACTTTTTTTTAGTCTATTATATCAAAACTTTTAAATGCGGCACATTTAAGAGATACGAAGCAATTATCTCGTGCTATATCTATGTCTAGTGGCCAATCATCGCGTACCAAGTCATTCAAGAAGAAGCCTTGGAAAAAGTATAGTCATAAATATGCGTTAAACTTCAACAGAAATCTTGGCACTTTGATGACTATTGTTGGGAGGGCATCTAGCATAAATGATGGATGGACTGTGCCACTTCCTATAGAAATTTTTGGTGTAGACATTGGCCAAACTTATATATCGATTGAGTATTTATTGCAACTATTTGAATATTAAATGATCGATTTAAGTATAATTCAAGTGTGGACAAGGTGAGACCTCAATCTATTTATTTTTCTTTTATATATGTAGAACATATATAATTATATTTATATTATCTAATTATATATATATCTTTTATATAGGGCGTACTATTATCAATTTTAACATAATCACTCATCACATTTAGCAATGTTCTATGATTCTTCATATGTCAATCAATATCAAGAGAAATATGTTAGCATCAGAGCTAAACAATTATGTGATAGAGCATTAACGCTTAACAGAAATCAAAAGTTGATAATCCCTTGGCCATTAAGGTTTGAACAATGCCAAGATCATTGTATATTGGTAATCATTGATCTGTTTAATAATCATGCTTGGTACTATGACTCAGCTTCCATGGAACTAAGTAAAGATACAAAGCAGTTGTTGAAATGTAAGAGTTATAGTTACATATTAGTTTCTTCTATTATTTTTTGCAATATTTAATAAAGCTAACCGTTTTAAACCTTGATAGGGCATAGAAGTTGTGGAATAAGTTTAAGGGAATTGCCCTTAAAAAATTTCATAAGCTTATATGGACAAAAATTATGTTATGTACAAGTCAATATTAATAATTTTATTAATTTTACGATTGAATAATAAAGATGTTTGAATATGAAATAACATGTACACTTGTTTTTGTAGGTTCCACAACAAAATAATGGAGTCATGTGTGGTTATTATGTCATGAAGTTTATGAGCGAAATAATCACAAATATCAAAATTTCAATTAATGATGTGGTAATATCTTTCACTCATATACATAAAAGTTTTTAACATATTTGAGTTTGTTTTTGTAAATAAATGAAATTATATTCTTATTTTGATTTTAAATACATGTAGTTCTTTGGTTGGAATAAGATGGGCTACGACGAGCAATTTTTTGATGATTTACGAGAGGAATAGGCAGAACACATGGTTTAAATTATATCATCACAAGAAGAATCAGGAGAAAATTATGATGATCTTGAATAGCATTTGACAACATAACAATAATTTTTTTAATGATTTAATTTCTCTATCTATTCATGTGTCTGAAATCACTTGTTTGATGGATGATTATATGCTCATGTATTTAGGAGAATGTATTGTTTTATGGACCTAATTTTGGACCAAAGTACATCTCATATCTCTTTCCTACTTTCCTTACGAACTCATATTAGTACTTTATTAATCATTTGTTTATAAATATGAATTTATCTGGAATCTCTGCTAGTATTTTTAATGCTATAATGAGCTCTAAATGGACAAATCAGGTGTACATAACTTCGATTTGTTTCTTGGTTTGTATGAGTTTTGGTGCCCATGAACGTGTTCCATATGTTTAAGGGCATCAACACTCACACAAGCCAAGAATCGGAGTTACACTTGATTTCATATTTAGAGTTCATTATAGCATTAAAAAATACCAGTAGAGATTGCAGATAACTTCATATTTATAGACAAATGATTAATAAAATGCTAATATGAGTTCGTCGAATGTCGTTGTACGTGATAATCTCTTTTTGATGGTAATATTTATAATGATTTAATTTCTTCATTCTACTGTTTGAAGTTTAGACTGCTTGCTTGATGGATGTTTTACGTACTCATGTATGTAGGGGAATATGAATTGTTATTTTTTTGTCTAGTTTTCTTATCATAATGCTTGTGAAGGTCAATCAAGATTCTAAGCCAACCAAGCTTACTCGATCGCATCCAATTACACTTTGACGACATTATTTTATTTGTAATTTAAGTTAACTATATGTATTATATATACATTATTTGTTTTTGTAATAAATGTAATTATCGAGTAATTAAATATATTTAAAATTTTAATTATTTGTATTATTATTTTTTAATGCTATATATATATATTGAATAATACGAAAAATGAGAATAAAAATAAAATAAAAATCATAAAATATACGGGTAAAATTGGTTCACGTGATGAAACGACTTTAATGCACTATTTTTGTAATAGTGCTTACTAAATTAAAGGTGAAATACGTCCTATAAATTTAGCATATTATTTCATCATGTTGTGTTTGGTACATATTATATATAAATCATGCAAATTCAACTATGCAACATGAAAATATATATTAAACAATTCATATACAAAATATTTCTTGGATAGTAACCAAACCCATGGTTGAACAATACTAACAACATGCAAGTTGCTAGAATGAAACTTTAAACTCAACAAGCTAGCTAGGTTGATAAACGAAAGAACTATTACTGAAAGAGTGTCAATGACTAGTGATTGGACAGATGATGGAGACGGTGGTGCAATGGAATGCCAACGGGAGGTAATCGACAAACAGAACAATGACAGTGGAGAAATAGATATGAGTTAGCTTTGCTACCGGAACTAGAGTCCAGAGATACATGTGTAGTTGAGTTCTAGATGTCGATATCGACTGCGTTGGCTAGCTAGTCCACGTTATGATGGTTTTGGGGTTTAATTGAAAAAAATCTCACGCATATTTATTTTTATTAAATAGTAAGCACGAATTTATAAAATATAAAAAAAGAGGGATGTTAAAAAAAAATTACCAATTTTCATTTACAAAAAATAGGTTTTTTAATATTCAAATTTGCTTAAATTTTACTATACGATCTATGCAAAATTGTGTGGTTTTTATGTACAATTTTTTTTTTAAATTTGTGTGAGTTCTACGATACAAACCACACAATTACGTTGTTGATTGGATGTTTAGTAAACCCATGCCTAATAAATCACACAAGTATGTTGTTGATTTCAATTTTAATGTGGAAGCAACCCAATTCAATGTATTAGTATGAGTTGAGTTAAATACTAAATCTAAAATCAAACCAATAAAATTGATTATTAAAATTTAGAAATCAATTTTATATAATAAAACTTATAAAATCAATAGAAATTGATCCATCTAAATTTGATTGAGTAATTTGATTTTTGTATTTTTTATTATTATCAAGTTGTATGTATGTTTTAATTTTGAATAATAAATAACTCTCGCATTAAATTTTATATTTTTAATATTAATTAAATTTAATACTTAAAAGTATTTTGAATCTTTTCAAATTATAAATAAAAAAACATGTACAATTCTAAATAATATAACAATTGAAATAAAAGTTTATTATTTAATTTCATATTAATTAAACATACATAAATAATTATTTAATTTAAATAATATTTAAACAAATCGTAATGTAATTGACATACCATCTTTCGAGTCTAATTCCATTAAACATTTATTAATTGAAATTTTATAACTATATGATGCAAATATTAATATTTTTAATTCTTATTTAATAAAATTATAATTTATAAATTAAAAATAAATAGAATAATATTAATAATGAGATTACCTGTTATTTTCAATACAAGGCCATATCTAATCTATTTTGAATTATTTTGAAATTTTTATAACTAATTTAATTCAATAAAGAAAACAAACAATATGAGTTGTTATTTTAAATTAAACTAGTTTGGATTGAATAAAGTAATTGATTGTTAATTTATAATTAAATGTAGAGTATTATAAGCACATTAGAAAGATTCATTTCTACAAAGAATATATTAAAATATTATATTTTCTTAAAATATTTATATAATTAATTATTTTTTACTTATATTTTATTTAAAATTATAAAAAAAATTATTTTTAATTTTAATTCGTTTATAGTTTTATAAATTTTATTTTAATATTTATCATTATTTTAATTTTATTATTTAAATAAAATATTATAATAATAATATTTTTTTTATTGCATTCAACCCTTCATTTTACTAATTTTTTATTTTATAAACCATATAAATCTATATCTATCAAATACATATTAAGTTAAGTTGATGTTAAATCGAAAAAATAAAACATTAAAATAATAGTGATATCATGAATCATATGAAGCGACATGAATTCATCTGTAATAAAACAATTAAAAAAATAACAGATTACTAACCTAGTTGACTTTAGAAGCACAAAACCAAACTTAAAATTTACCACCAAATGACAAGTCAGGACTTGTTTTTTTTTTTTTTACCCCTTAACAAAAAAGAGAGAAGCATGTTAAGGCTTTTATATGCAATATGTGGGTTTCAAACAGCTCATTTCCAGAAATTTCACAACTGTAGCTTGAAGAGTCAAACTTGATATGTGTGTGAATACAAATACTATACTGTATTGAATTTAGCAAGAAAAGGGTTCAAACTGTTCAATCGAATCCCCTTGCATTTAGGCGCTTCGTTTCGTCAAAAGGTAAGGAATTTTTCTGCTTTCATCTACGAATTACTTTTCAAGCTACAGTTTTCTAAGTTGGGTTTTTTCCTTATATCCTCTTTAAGCTTCAATTCCTTCTTTGCTTGCCTTTTTCTGCATCATTTGTTGAAAAATAGTCTAAATTTACCATTCCAGAAGGGTCTTAGAGATTGAAGTCACTTAAGAATCAATAAACAAATCTAGGAAGCTTCGAAAATGGCTCGTGCCAGTCCCAGGACTGATATTTCTACAGATGCAGATACAGATGATAAGAATCAAAGGGTAAAGTTACTTCTAGTTTTCTTTGTCCCTGAGTTTACCTGGGTCTTCTTTTATGTTGTTTACAAATTACGATACTTTATCATCGTGTACGCGTTCCCTTTTTTTTTGGGTTGTTGATATTATCGGAATGGGCACTATTAATCCTATTGTTTAGAAAAATAAGAATTTAAGTATAAAAATCGGTTTCTTTTATGGGACAAGAATTGGTAGGAGTAGAAGTGCTCATTTTTCGTAATAAGACCATAAGTACTCAACCGAAGTATATAAGCACTAAAGTGCTCATTTTCACAAAATATTGGGAACACTAGGACCATTTTTCTGGGCTGGTCTCAAGTGGCTGCTACTTATCTAACATCTTGACTATCCCAAATATGCAGTTTGATGGAGATCAATATGCTATTACTGCGGCTTCTGATTCCAGTGATAGGTCAAAGGACAAATCAGATCAGAAGGTGATTCACAGCAAATTTATGGAACAAATTGTTTTTATATATATGTGCCACTGTATTTATATTTATATGTTTGTGATATAGAGAGTAGAGCTCTTGTGATTATTTTTATGATTGTAATCTGCAGACTCTCCGCAGGCTTGCTCAAAATCGTGAGGCTGCAAGGAAGAGTCGACTGCGGAAGAAAGTATGATGTTTCTCTTACTATTTTTCTAGACTATTAGCATTCTGTTTTCCAGCAGTTTTATGGAATGAAGGACCGATGATATCTACCTCAAGATGGGGGCAATCCCTAGCTCTAATTTTGTTATTGGCTGTATGTTGCATTGCATTCTAGTGAGGATTTATCCCAACGTTGAGTCTGTATAACTTTTCTTTCCAAAATTTGCCTTTTTTTGTTTATTTTTTATTATTATCATTATCATTATTATTATTATTTTTTGGTAAAGCAAATCCAATTCATGGATATAGACTACATTATGTCAGTCCTAATTGATCCTTAGGAAATATTAGTGACTTAACGCGTGCTGAGCCAATTCCAATTGTCATTATTTGGTAGAATTTATTGAAATTATAAACCTAGGGGTGCATGGGTCAGGCAAGTTTAGATTAGATTTAGAGCATTGATATTTGATAAGCTTACAGCTGTATTGCGCTGAACTTTTACTACTGCTCTTGTAGATTACTGGCTAACCCTTAATATAAGCATTGAGGATTTTATGAGTCAAAGGTGTTTTTCTTGTTAAGTGTTTGTTATTCAATAGTTTGGTTCTTGATAAAAAAATGTTTTCATAAATTAAACAATGTAAAATATTAATGTTTGTCATAGTGAAGACCTGTCTTCGGAAATGTTTCTTCTTTCTACACTTTCCATTTGTATAATTTGTATGGGAATGATACTTTGAACTTTGTACTGATTTCTCAAGTCTGGACTGGCTTCTCATATTTTTTATAACTATAACGTTACAATCGTAATTGTACGCAAACCAAGCCCCAAAGAACTAAATTTTATCTAATTGACTGTATCTAAATTATGCCATTTTGCAAAAAGGATACTCATTGCTCTCCCTTTCTTTATGTTTCTACTTTCTGCTTCCTCGTTATATGGTCTACATGAAGTATGCATTTACTTTCATTGTGTTTTGTTTTTTTAATTTTTACATTAATGGTTTATAAGCTGAAGTTTTTGTCAGTATGTGTCCCATTTTGTATTCCTCTAGGCATATGTCCAACAGCTGGAGAATAGTCGTTTGAAGCTGACCCAATTGGAACAGGAACTTCAGCGGGCACGCCAGCAGGTTAGTGTTATAGATTTATTCTTCATCATCTTTCCTATTTTACTCCAACTTCACCCAGCATGTTAAGGAACTTTTTGAACCATTCATTGCAAATCTTTTGAGATTTTTTCCCTCCGTTGTTCTCTTAACAGGGAATCTTTATATCTAGCTCAGGAGACCAAGCGCATTCCATGTCTGGAAATGGTAACTCTTTGTTTCTCTTTTCTCATAGTTCTTGATTTTAAATATGTGTTTTAGGAACTGTAATAGGAAGTAAAGGCAGAACATTTCTTAAAGGATGATGGATGAACCTTTTTACTTAGAGAACTTTGTTGGAAAAAGAAAGTCCAGAGTTATGTACAATGTCATTTGATTATGTAGGAAATCAATCTAGGCATATAATTGATTCTTAAGCAGCCCTTAATTTTTAGGGTGTAATTAGCCCCTGATTTTCAGGACGTAGTTTCCTGATTTTCAGAGTGGAATCAGCCCTTAATTTCAGGAGGTTAGTACCCTGATTTTCAGGATGACTTTCAACTTTATTTCTAGCTTTATATTAATGTATTTCAGCTGTATATTAGTGAATTACAGCTGTATATTAGTCATAATAATTGTATAAATATATGCATCTGATATCAAGAAGAAGAAAAGAAAAGGAAGAAGAATAATACAACTTTAAGAGAACTTGTTTTCTTTGGAAAGGCCTTTGGCCTTGACATTTTCAACACTGATTTACAACATGGTATCAGAGCTTTAGGTTCAGAAACCATTGCTTTTAAACTCCCCATCAATGGCCTTCTTTTCTGGTCATTACTCACTGGCTTACTCATATTGCCAATACTTCTCATCAATGACCTTCCTTTCTTTCCATTATTCACTAGCTTATGTGAATCTATCTTACAATTTTAAAGCTGTTATCACTTCCAGTATGTCCACCGCAAGGTCATCGACAGATTCAAGAAGCATGAAAAATCCTTCCTTAATCTGGGAAGGGCTGATCACATCAGCTTATAATGCTGAAAGCAAAATTGAAGTCATTTCCTTCTCTTTGTCATGTCTATCTATAGCCATGGAAACCAGGCACTTAATGAAGTAAGGAAAATATTCAGTTCATTAGGAATCTGACCCGTTCATCTACCTACACATCCCTTACTTCCAGTTTAGAAGATGGGGCACTCTGCAACTACACAATAGGTAGGGTTGATAGAGTCAAGTCAGCGAAAAAAGGTCCTGCTTTTTGGAGATGAATGGAAGCTATCATATGGATTCATTTGGTTATGTTCAGCCTACATCTAAATATACATTCACTAGTTGCTCTGTCAGATAAGTAACTTGTTTGGTAAAACTCTCTCTTTCTCACTGGTATTCACCAACAACATTTCCCAGAAGCTGCTATAGAAAAAAAATTGATTCTACAGGGCAGCACTTTATATCCAATACCCTCGAAAATGATTCAGTTGTACCGAGGTCATATACAACTCTCTTTGCATCTGCGTTCCATGCTTTAATGTCACCATCAGCAATGCCTTTGAGAAGCAACCGATAAGATCTACTCCAATTGCTTCTCTATTTAAATTTATCTCTGTTTCAACCATTGGTATATCAGTTTCTTCTACTCAAATTGAACCCATTTCAGGCGTTGTTCTCTGGCGTCAATCCTGGTGGTTCTTTGTTTCAGCTGAAGTCATCGTTCGTCTAAGAAACGGCCGACTATCGTGCATCATCGTTCATCTCTGCTCATACTATTCATCAATTTCCTATCGCGAGCTCATCTGCTCAGATTAGCCAAAGTCATCTTTCGTCTCTGCTCAGACCAGCCAAAGTCATCATTTGTCTCTGCTCAGACCAGCCATCAGTCTCGCACGACTTCAACCATCAGTCTCACGAAATCAAGGCATCCAGTCGTCGGCATCTTCCACTTCGGCTCTTCGTCGTTGTCTTCCAGTCACTATTGCCCTCCAATCGGCGCATAAGATCCAAACTCAAACAAGAAAGACAAAAAACAGTGAAGAAACGTTTATGTCCTGTTCGTAGGGTGATATCACCTCCATTTGATCATCGTAGCTATTCAAGAAGTTTCAACCCATCAGCCCAATAGGCCCAATAACCATTCAGCAGCCCTGTTCAGTCATGCGTTCAATTTTGGTTCTACTTCTGCGGATAATAATGTTACTTCCTCATCAAATTAGCCATAAAAAGATCAAACATCAATGCAGTAACTTCCGTTTTCAGTAACTGCATTTCAAGAAAATTGTCCATGAGAATGATTTCGACTGAAGGAACCGTTTGATTTCTTCCAATAAACTTCTTATTCTAAAGGTGAAGTGTTGTGACTAGAAGACGTCCCTGAATCTAAATGGCCTCCCTTCAAGCTGCAGGAAATTCAATTGCATTCTCCACTCATATTCAAATACCACCTTTTGAGCTACAGGAAATTCAACTATAAGGCTTCACTTAGATTTGGTGGTTAAATCTATTTCAATCATCCCAATCTTCGGGCTACTTAGCAACAGGATCAGTAATCCTTTTTGGGATGTCATCATATACCAAGCTTAGATTCATAAACCTTCAGGATCCAGCTTGAGTGGGAGTGTTGAATGTTAACCCTTTCACCATCTTCCTCATCATCTCAATCTTTAGGCTATTTAGCAACAGGATCAATTATCTTTTTTGGGATGTTATCATATATCAAGCTTAGATCCACAAACCTTCTGGATCAAACTTAAGAGAGAGTGTTGAATGTTAACCCTTAATTAAAGGAAAAAATCAAGGGTTCAAGTCCACTATGATCGAACTAAACATTGTGGAAATTCATAGACACTTCATCAGTGAGAAAATTTAAGATAAGATGATATCCCTCAACTATGTTCCATCTAGACAACAAGTAGCACTTGGTTTGAAAAACATATATCGCCTAACTTGAGGGGAAGTGTAGGAAATCAATCTAGGTGTATGATTGATTCCTAATTAACCCCTGATTTTTAGAGTGTAATTAGCCCCTGATTTTTTAACCCTTGATTTTTAGAGTGTAATTAGCCCCTGATTTTTAGGATGTAGTTTCCTGATTTTCAGGGTGGAATCAGCCCCTAATTTCAGGAGGTTAGTATCCTGATTTTCAGGGTGACTTCTAACTTTATATTAATGTATTTCAACTGTATATTAGTCATAATAATTGTATAAATATATGTATCTGATATCAAGAAGAAGAGAAGAAAAAGAAGAAGAAGAATACAACTTTAAGAGAGTTTGTTTTCTTTGGGAAGACCTTGGGCTTTGACCTTGACATTTTCAACACTGATTTACAACAGATTACGATAATGGTGAACCATAACAAGAAAAAAAAGGTAGGAGGGGAAAATGGAACTTTTGATGAGATCTAAGTTCACAAAATCAAGGGCCCTGATGTTTGGGTAACGATCCTTGATTTCAAAACACATGCATGATTTTTGTTCATGTTGCACAACCATTTTGTTTCTAGACTAGCCCTGATGTTTGGGTAACGATCCTTGATTTCAAAACACATGCATGATTTTTGTTCATGTTGCACAACCATTTTGTTTCTAGACTATATTTTGGCTTTGCAATAAATGCAGATCTCAAATTTAATCAATCTTATGCTCGAGTACTTAATTTTGTCTCTTGGATTTTAGGTTCTGTTGTTGTGCCTTTTTTAAAAGTAATTTTTGTCATAAGTGCTTTAAGAAAAAAAATGCTCTCAAAAGGAAGCACATATTAAGTGCTTCTATTAGGAAGCATAAAATATTTGTGTGTTTTTAGAGCCTTGAAAGCACTTTTGGAAGAAACCCAATAACATATTAAATGGCCAAAGAATTTCTTATGGCTAAGTTAAACCAAAAATTGCCTAGAAGACCAATGATGCTGCTAAATCTTCCTCACAGGGTTCTTGAAAAATGGTGAATGGAAATGGGATGAGTGATAACACTTAGCGAGTGCACTCACATTGCTTGAAACATTAACAAACACAACATACACAAAATACTTTAGATAGAAACAAATGTTGATGACATGCTTATGTTTATGGTAGTGCTTGCGATGAATGGTCATGTCTTCGAAGCATTGTTCAAATTCTTACTTTCTTTAAAAGTACTATGAATCATCTCTTAAACTTATTATAGTGGAGCCTTATGTAAGTCCCATGTTGGCAACTAGTACATATGACAGGCACGTGCAAGTGAGCCTTATAATATAGTTTGAACCAAATTGGAATTTCATATCACTCTCACGTGTACAATTAGTACATATGAAAGGCACGTGCAAGTGAGCTTTATAATATAGTTTGAACCAAATTGGAATTTCATATCACTCCTACGTGTACAATTGCGTCCAAACCCAAGGTAAAAGACTCTTATGTCTCTGAGTATCCATATTTACATAAGAGACATCTCACATACGACTCTTAAATTTATCATATCTTATATAGTGTCACTCCAAGACTCCGAATTTGCATATATAGATGATTCATATATTCTATCAAAAAATTGAGGTCTTTACAAGTTTTGTAATTCTTTCAAATGTATATTTTTCTCCTTTGAATGTATATTTAAGATCTTGTAATTCATCAAAAGGTACACTTTAGTTCTCTATCTTTTAAATTATATATCTAGGGTTTTCAAATTCTTTAAAAACTCCAATAAACTCCAATTTCTTTTTGTAAGGTTAAATTTTGAATTTTTCTTTTTAAAAAAACAAAAATAACTTTGATTTGAAATTTAAAAAAAATCCTATTTTTTTTAATGCAGAAGTTTAAAAAAATTAAAGTTATGAAAAAACAGATGTAAAAATAAATAAATAAATAAAATTGGAAAAACACAAACATTTAATTTTTTTCATTCCAAATGTAAGTTAAATATGTTTTTTAAAATGTTTAGTGTATTTTCATAAACTGATTTTTAATTAATTTTGAATTATTATTTATTTTTTACTTTTTGGGTATTATTTTTCAAATTTCTAAATTTATCCTAAAAAAACACTATTTAGACTTGATTGAAACTTTTAAAGGATTTTAGTACCCTAAATGTATACCTTAAAAGATAGAGGATTAAAGTGTAACTTTTGAAGAATTACAGGACTTGTAGAGACCTTTAACTCCTGTCAAAAGATATGTTTGCTTGAAAACTTTCCTTATAAAAAACTTATTTCTTTTTAAAAGCTGTGTTAGTAAAAACTCTTAACAAAAACATATATTTGTGATGACATGGATAAATCATACATATGTCAAATGTTGCTCCAAAGAACATTAGAAAAACTTGCAATATAGATCATCAAGATTTATAAAATATTATTTCACATCAAACGATAAAATAACTCAAGTATATTCTCGTGACAATAAATACATACAATCACATTAGTAAACATCAACAACTTAATATTTCTAGGTAGGGTCAATCTACTTAGGCTCTGTTTGCTTTCATATACCATTGTGATTGTGGTGATGAGATTAAATGTTATTACATACTTTGTGAAACAGACAGTGGGAGTCAAATCTAAATATGAGCACTTGATAGTCTTGAGTTATTGTCTTATTATGCTACCGCGTGAGACAACATTTTCTTATATCTATTGTCAATCGTTAAAAAGTATGTTTTAAACTTCAAGGAAATGATCTATTTCTTTTCCCTTCCTTTTTCTACCCCTAACTTTTCTGTTTGCCTCATGCTTCATTGTTGAATATGTATTGTTAATTTATACAGCAGTGCTGGTTGCGTTGAAAAGCTAGTTTCAATCTCTAGAGCTAGCAATTATTTTCCAAATTAGATTTTAGTGATAACGCATATGTGGTATTTGGTATGCATTACAAATGCGAACATAAGTGTCCCCATTCGATCAAACAAGTGTGAGACTAAAGTTTAACATATTTTCACTTTTCTTCTTACCATTTGTCCATTAAGTTTCAGTTCACTAGGAATCTAATACTGTTTTAAATGGAATTTTGCACAGGGGCAATGTCATTTGATGTAGAATATGCACGTTGGCTGGAAGAGCAAAATCGACAAATTCATGAACTAAGAGCAGCACTTGAGTCTCATGCAGGTGATACAGAGCTTCGTATTATTTTCGATGGTATTTTGGCACACTATAACGAGATATTTAGACTAAAGGGTATAGCGGCAAAGGCTGATGTTTTCCATTTGCTGTCTGGCATGTGGAAAACTCCTGCTGAGCGGTGCTTTTTGTGGCTTGGTGGTTTCCGGTCATCTGAGCTTCTCAAGGTGAAGTCCATTTTGTAATTTGTAAATTAATATGGGTTAGGGTTTTTTGTGAAAGATAAGAGGTATTTGATTTTGAAAATACATTAGCTTTTTTAAAATTATAGAAGGAATATTTCTTCAAGGTGAACTCAAAGCCCTCAAATGTTTTAGGAAGATTCCAATTCTTCATACAAGGATTCCTATATTTCTTCAAATATACGAATTTGTCGAACATTTTTGCTTTTATTTTGCTTGGGTCATGTTATGCTTATCGTTTGATAAAATATGATTACTAATTCAAGAAAGTAAAAATGTAAAACACATCATGATCATGGTTGTTAAAGAAGATTACATACCACGGGAGAACATCATGATCATTGTCTCGTCAATCCCACCTTGATAATTTCTTTCTATCCTATGCTTTGAGAATTAAATGTGTGATTATGGATGCAGCTTCTTATTAATCAATTAGAGCCTCTCACACAGCAACAGCTAGCTGGGCTTACCAATTTGCAGCAATCCTCGCAACAGGCAGAAGATACCTTATCTCAAGGGATGGTGGCATTGCAGCAGTCTCTGGCTGAGACATTGTTAAGTGGAAACCTTGGTTCTTCCGGGAATGTGGCTAACTACATGGGTCAAATGGCCATGGCAATGGGTAAACTAGGCACTCTCGAAGGGGTTATTTGCCAGGTAATCTTTTACACGTTATTTACTCATATTATAGCATATCTTCTTTAATTTTGGTCGTTAGTAATGTTGGGTATCTGCCAATAAAGTAAGTATTGATTAGACTTGGTTGTTTTATAGGTCAATAAGGCTTACGTTAGAGATGAAGGTTCTAGGTATACTCTTATCATCTAAAATGGGTCAGTTTAGTCTCATAATTTATAAGTGGGTGGGTCAATTTAGTTACCTAATTTATAAAAATAAGATATTTGAGTGTAATAAATACATGATTTTAAATAATTATTGGATTAAAGTGTTAATTTGTAATAATTGTGGGACTAAATGTACTCTTAATATAATAATAACGGGATTAAATCGATCCATTTTACATAAAAATGGGACCAATGATACCCCTCATTCGCTTAGGTTACTCCATCATTGACTCAAAACATTTCAGTCAGGCAATTAATTATATCTTTTGGATTTTTGTATCCCTCATCCATACACAATAATAACAATCTAAAAGAGGGTTTTAGTGATAACCAAAAGAGTCAACTGTGTTCTTCTTGTAGTACTGTATTGCTCGGTTGTTGCAGTCTTTAGACCAAGTCAATAAAGTTTTGAGTATAAGTTTGACTTTCTTTTTTAAAGATAAATTGTACACATTATTATTATGATTATTATTATTTTTCCCAACATACTTTTTGTTTGTGTAACTTTCAAAGTTTCATTTCCACCCATGCGTGTGGCTATTGAAATCAGGCTGACAACTTGAGGCAGCAAACCCTACAACAAATGCATGGAATATTGACAACCCGCCAATCGGCTCGAGCACATCTTGCAATACATGACTACTTCACGCGATTACGGGCTCTTAGTTCCCTCTGGCTTACCCGGACTAAAGAATAGATGCCACTTTCTCAAGATGCTTGATCACAATCTGGGATCCTGCAAATAACCTTACCATTTACAATTGATTTTCTCGGATAGATTGCTGCTGATGCTCTCAAACTTGCAACATTTTTTCTTCGTTAGTATTTTATTTTTTTTTTTGTTGTTGTAGGAGTAGTGTTAATGGTCCTGTATATAATCATTATGTCGTGATAATAATTAAGTTGTGTATTAGCCAGTCTTGTCTTCCCAATGTTATGGGGCAGAATTTGGATAGTTTATGTTTGTCATAACAATAATTATAAATATAATTTATATGCGAGATGAATTTTGGAAGGATAAAAGAGAGGCTTAAATATAACTTAGGGTATATCGTAAATTTACCACACTTTTGAATTGTTGCAAGTACAAGGATTGACAAGAATGACCTTATCCAATACAGAGATACAAAAGCATTACCAATATTGACATCTTTATTTATGAAATCTGATGGAAGAGATGAATAGTGAACCAAACACTGTAGTATTTCAGAAATAGTTACTCTCATAAAAGTTATTGAGAAAATTTGAGATGCCCTGATCTTTGGTATCCAAATTCTGCCCTTGTTGACCCACCACGTACTGACCAATCACATGATGCCTCTGCTTTGCATGCTCTAATATATTGTTCAACTCTTCCGTTCCCTTGATCAGTAGCATATCAATAACCTGCAGATCTATTACTTTGATAGATCATACAAGAAAACTGATTCAACCCATAATCCATAACGGTCAAAATCTTAATCTTTTCTCTTGCACTTTCTAATTTAACGAATATAATTTTTTTTTTTATTGAACGCATAACAATATAACTTAATCAAGCATTGTGGGGGCCTAAATTAAACTTTGCGTATCACCCTATAATGCCCGTGGTATTAATACCTATAAAAAGATTTCATTAATTTTTGTTTTTCTTTTTATTTATGAATAAACAGTAAGAAATAATAAAATAATTATGTATATAAAAATTATCAATCAATTAGAATATCCTTAAAAATAATAAAAACTATGGTAGAAGTAATAAATATTTCTAAAATGGATAATTTGTAAATATTTTATTGAGAAAAATTGTTACAAAAGTATTTTAAACGTGTCAACATTATCGTTTAAATTATAAATAATATCATTTAATTTTTTAAAATTAAATCTATTATTTTAATAATTTTTATTAAAATAATAATTAAAATATGAATCTTTCGTAATATTAAAATAATAATTAACATAAAAAATTTCAAAAAATATTTTTTAATATTTATTTATTAATTTTAGTATTTTATTTTAATATCTTATTAATTATTAATTTTAGTAAAAATTAAAATATATATTTAAAAAAAATTATATTAAACTTTAGTAACATTTGTATTTTAATAACTTTTTAAATAATTAACGTAAAATAATATAAATATCCTCAATTTTCCTCTTTTTCATAACTAATCTAAGCTACTAAGACATACAGATAAATTAATTTAAAAAATAAATGAATTAATTGAAGAAATATATATGTAACCACATCCTATATATATATACATATAGTTTCAGTTAACCATGATTCCAACAGAACATACTTAAGCTAAGGGGAAAATAAAAGGAAAAAACTACTTATCACAATTGTGACAAGCTGCCTTAAAGAAATCAAAGACTGAATGTTAAAGTTAAATAAAAATTATAACGGACAAATAAAAATCCTTAAATCAAGTAGCCTAAAGGATACTAAAAAGATAAAAAAAAAAATTGAAGAGGGAAGACCTTAGGGTTAGTGACGTGAGAGTATTTGCGGATCTCAGAGGCGATAGTGGAGCGGAAATCAGAGATAGTGACGATGTCGTGTAGGTTGTAGATGTCCATGATGGAGGGTATAGATCGGCAAGCTGTCTTAAAGAAATCAAAGACTCTGCTCCTCGCTTCCTCCAGATTCGCCGAGTTTGGTGGTACTTTCACTGCACGCGAAGTGAACGACATTTTTACGCTAACAGATGTCGAGAACAACTCTTACTCTTAGGTTGCGTTTGGTTCGTGGAATGAAATCGGAATCGGAATAGAATGGAATGGAAAGGAAACAATTTTGTTTGATTTAACCACTGGAATCAAGCTCAGAATCAGGATTATAATGTTTGGTTTACCACTGGAATGGTATGAAAAAAGCTGTAAATGAACTTATCTTTCCTACGTCTTATAAAGTTGAATAATGTCATTTAATTACTATTTTTTCGTCAGACAAAATACATTATTGAAATCATTATTTTTCTAAATAATTATTACTTAAAAATATTATTAAAATTATTATTTTTCTAAATAGGGTTTAGGGTTTAGGGTTTAGGGTTTAGGGTTTAGGGTTTAGGGTTTAGGGTTTAGGGTTTAGGGTTTAGGGTTTAGGGATTTATTTTTTAGGGTTTTGGGTTTTTTGTTTTAAGGTTTAGGGTTTTAGGATTTAGGGATTTGGGATTTGGGGTTTATGGTTTAGGGATTTGGGGATTTTGGGTTTAGGATTTAGGGTTTTAGGATTTAAAATTTGGGATTTAGGGTTTAGAGATTTGGGATGTGAGTTTTAAGGTTTAGGGTTTAGGGATTTAAGGTTTAGGATTTAGGGTTTTAGGATTTGGAATTTGGGATTTAGGGTTTAGGGATTTGGGATTTATGTTTTAGGGTTTTGGGATTTATGTTTTAAGGTTTAGGGTTTAGGGATTAGAGGTCTAGGGCTTTAGGATTTTAGGATTTGGATTTAAGGTTTCGAAATTTTTCGTTTAGGGTTTTGGATATTTGCGTTTGAGAATTAGGGATTTGAAGTTAAGGTTATATTTTAGGTGAGGGTAAAATTGGAAAAACAAGTTTAGATGGGAATGGAATAATGATTACCAAAGGTGGGAGAAGGAATTGTGATTCTTTCTCTTTTAGTAATCAGATTTCATTTCGCCCTTCATTCCGTCCAACCAAACACACAAAATGGATGGAATCAATTCTGATTCCATTCCATTCCCTCCAACCAAACGTGGGGTTATATCAGTCGTTTTTAAATTTTTAGAAAAAGAAAGGCGAGTTACTAATTTTAACTCGAGGGTTTAAGATGGCATTTTCTAGACAATTCTTGAGGCAACTGCTAGGTGCGATGCAAATTTAGACTTTGCTAGAATTCAATAAATTTTAGAAGTTCATAATTTTATTTTATTTCTTTTATTAAGTTTATAAATATTTAAGATATAAATTTAAATTTATTCAATTATTATTATTTTTAAACATTTATAAAATAAGATATTCAAAATGTGAATAAATTTAAAAAACTTCGCATAATTATAAATTTTTAAGGATTTTAAATAATTTTTTATGTATAGGTATAGTATATCACCGTGAATATCTTCTTTCGTGGTATTTTTTTGTAAGAGTTTGTTATCTAATTAGTATTATAAATTTAATTTTAATATTTTTTTTACCAATATTTATGAGATGGTATTTTAGTAAAATATCTATTAATTTAATATAATTTTTTATTTAATTAAAGATTAGTTATATGTATAATAATATATTTATGATATTTAGATAATATTTTTAAATAATTAAATAATTGAAGATATTCAACAGTTATTTTTTACACGTTTATTATTATATATATGAATAATCTTCAATTAAATAATAAATTATATCTTTAATTTCTTCTTTTTTTATTTTTGTTGAATATTTTCTAATAATATAGTATAAAATTATCAAAAATTTGAATAATATTCACGTATTAATCTTATAAGAATAATTTTTTAATAATTATTAGATAACAAAGATCCTATAATAACTTTTTTTATAAGTTAAAATGTACACTTGCATGTACTTTTCTAATTAATACAAGTTTGGCTTTATTTTTATAAAAAATCTGAATATTTTTATAATTTAAAAAAAGAATATAAATTTTATTAAATTTTTAAATAAAATATATAATAAAATATTAAGTAATTTTGATAATTATAAAAGATTTATTAATAAATCGTAAGAGAGCTTAAAAATGATAAAAAAAAATTAAAATATATTAAATTTTATAAATTTATAAAAATTTATAAAAAAAATCATATAATTTGAACTATGCCATTTTTTTCTATTTTACTTTTTGAACAATTAAGTCAATAAAAACTCTAAATATTACACATTATGGAACATAATTTAATTATATAAAAATACATTAAATAAAATTATACTAAATCAATTAATTTGTGATTTGTTTTTCAATCCTAATGATTTACAAAGTGGATCAATATGATAGGCTGGTGCATACTAATTAAAATGAAGCATGGATAATAGTGAGTGATATAATCAGAGTTAAAAATGTGTATTTTTTTTTATTTTTTTATCTCTTCGTATTAATTGATTTCTCTTTACCAAAACTAATCCTCCAATTATTTTTTGAAGGAAAAATGTTTAAATATCTTATTTTTCACTCTAATATATGATAAAATATGAGTAATTTTATCTGTGCTAGTCAACAACTTCACCATCACATACATTTTCTATCGGTTTTTAAACATAATCTATCAAATTGGGTGAGATATGTACTAATTTGGGAAATATTTAGATTATTTTTAAAAATTAATTTTTATAATAATTTTTAAAAATTATAATCATATAATTAACATATTTATATCTAGATTATATATTTTTACAATAAAAAAACTCAATTTAAAAAAATTCACCAAATTAAATGTTATAGAAAGTTAAACCAACTAAGTAAATATATTTGTCTTAAAAATTTAACTAATTAAATCATATTTAATATTATTTTTATTATTACAAATTTATTAATATTATTGTATGTAATTTCTTTTAATTTTTTCAATATACATGGAAAAATGAGTGAGGGATGTGGATGCATAAAAATTTCTATAAAATATTTATAATTTACATGTCTTATTAAGAGAGAATTTCACATACAATGTATGTACAAATATGCATTAGCATATAGTTATCTTGTCAAAATATTGTATTTCTCTAATAATTATCATGTATATTTCATGTTATTTCTGTTATGATATTTTCTGTACAAATGTATTCTATTTGTATACAAAAAGAAACGAAAAGTAAACAAATTATAACAATATTAATTTCAATTATTATTCTTGTCTGTTGATTATCTGCTATAATTCCTGGATTGATGTTTCATTGTTTTCTGCCATATTACTCACATGACAACATATCTTAATTCTTTATTTTTATAAAATAAAAAATGTGTTAAAAATAATGACAAAATTAACTATTGATATTAATATGTGTTATATAATATAAGATTTTCTCTAATGATAAGGTTTCAAATCTTGTGTGATATTTTTTTATATAAAAATTTTATTTCTCATAAATTATGGTAATTAAAAGTTATAATATTATTAAATGTTACAATTAATTATATATTAAGAAAAACAAGTGTTATTATTTTGACCAATTTATCTACTATATTAATTATAATTATAATTGTATTATTATTATTTAAAAAAATAAACTTTTCTATAGGATCATATTGAATAAAAAAATAAACTTTTTTTTTCTATTTTATCCTCTGTCATACTAATTTAAATGTAATACTTGATGAAATATAACTTGTTAGGTTTACAATTTACTAATTACTAGCATCGTGCTTGGTAATTGTATCAAACTTTAGTCGGATTAAAATATAATTGTGTTTAAATATATTAATATTTTATCATATTTTATTTAAATCGTAATCTTAAATCTTAATATACCTAATATTTATGTCATTTTTTTCATTAAATTTTTATATTATAAATAATTATCTTTAATATTTATCATTATTTTTTTAAAAAATAACAAAAATAATAACATTTAAACTTATAATCGCAAAAATAATATTTTTTATATTCATGTCATAAATTTTTACTATTAAAAAGTATCTGATATATTTTATTTTATATGTCATTTCAATTAAATTACGATAATTTAAGATTAATGATGAACGCTATCTAATTAAAATCAATTCAATATTATTATGATATTATTTTGGTTGTGGTAAATTTTAAGAGTTATTTTTTATAATTTTGTATATTATTTAGGTATATTTAAAATAAATAAGATATTTTAAATTATATTATCTCTAATTCTATCTTATTAAATAAAAAATTAAGTGAAATATATTCGAATGGGTTATTAAAATTAATATTTTAAACTATAAATATAAATAAATGAGATATAGTATCCCAGTTAACACCTATAAATTCAATCAAATCAAATTGTTTTGTAATTACGAAAGTTGTAGGACATTATCAGAATATGTACAATATAATTGGATAAACTCATAATATTTAGTTTCTATAATATTTTTAATAAAATAATATTTATTTTATTTTATGCATTTGATTATAACTCATAATAATAAATAAAAATCAGTATCTATAATTTTCTTTATATATATAAATTAAAAAAATTAAGATACATATTTTAAAACTAAAGCTCACCACAGGTTGAGTTGAATGTTACATGTATTTGTACAATTTGTATTATGTATGTCATTCTTATGACTATACATAAATCATACCATCCTGATTTTTACCATGAGTCAACGTTAGTAATTACAAAACGGGGGTGCTCCGTAATACAGAGGAGCGTTAATAAGTAATTTGCCCATTCTGATTTAATCTGTAAGTTAATCGGATTAAATTTTTTCTTTGATATTATAGTTTTTTTTCGTGAAAACAATAAAAATAAGAATCTTAAATTGTTTAATCATAATAACACTATTTATGAATAATTTAATTATTTTTTTTAAAACAACTGACATATAATTTGACATTAAATACTGTTTAAATTAAACTACGATTATATAGATCAATTTAATGTTAAACAACATTAAATTGTATTATTAAATATTATTTTTATAAGTTTAAATAGTATTACTTTTTAAAAAAATTTAAAATTTTTCTCATACAATACAATACAAATCAAACATACATTATCAAGTATTCAAAAAAAATAAAATTAAACAAGGAGTATATACACATTATATAAAATCAGATAAATAGAAACGTACAAAAAGTATTATATCTCTTTGTCCAACTATAAAAATAAAATACAAATTGAACAAATAATAAGAATTTTTGTCAAATATTAATGATAAATTAAAGAGTAAATAAAATTAAAATTAAAATATAAATAAATAAATATATTTAGTTGAACTTTGTTAAACAAACAACAGTATAATTTGCTTTTAAACCGTATAAAAAATAAGATTCAATAATATATTAATAATTATTTTGGATAACATTTGAAGTAAAATAAAAAATTTAAAATTATTTGAATTTTTATTTCTAACTAAAAGTAATACATATATAAGATAAAATTTGAAAATTAGAAGAAATTTTTAATACAATCTTAATTAATTAAGAAAAAAGAGAGGCGATATTAAGAAATAGCGAGAAAACATAATTCATGAAATTTATTACTTAAAGCTTTAAATTAATCTTCGTATAGTTTAAATTTTTTTTTGCTTAAGAAAATTAAGAGTCAAGAAACATGTAATATTTATTTTTAATTAATTAATAACATGTAAAATAGCATTGAATTAAATACAAATATTTTTAATTTTAATATATTTTGAAATTTTTGTAACAATATTGTATTTAAAAAAAAAATACATAATAGATATTGAATTTTTTTTGGAGCTTTTATACGAGGCTTAAGGGGATATCATTGTAAGCCTAAAACCCATGTACATTTAATACGTAGTATCCTTCAATTTTATTTTAAACTTATATTGTATAGGTAAAATATGTTAAGTTAAAATTTTATTTATAAACTCGAGTGTTTTTTAATTAAAATCCAAAAAATTATTTGCAATAAAACCTTATATTTGATAATGTTTCCATCAAAAAAATTTAATTAATAATTTTTATCATAATATTTAATTTATTTTTTATTTATAATTTTTCGTGCTAAATGCGATAGTAAGATTAACAACCTAAAAACATAACACCGGTACTAAAAAATATATGAATGTATATCTCAAAGATTTTCATTTAATCAATTTTTATATATACAAAAAAAATTAAAATTTATAACAATAAAAATTAAACTCAATAATATTAAAAAAATACATTAATAGTATTTTATTTATTGTAAAAGTGACACTTATATATTTATTTTCTTTTGTAACAATTTAGTTAAAATACTATGAAAAAGTTACGATATAATATCAAAATTAATTTTTTTAGTTTTATTTTTTAAATATTTTAATTACATTAGTTAGATATTATTATAACTTAAATAAATTGAAAAAATACAATAAAAATAAATAAAAACATAAAAATAATTATTTATTTTTATGCAATACTTTTTCATAATAATTATACTAAATTGTTACAAAAAATTAAATACATGACCTAAATATCACTTTTAAAAATATTAAATGAGATCGTGTAAAACATTGAATGACTATAAATAATTATAGTTTATTTTGGACTATATTTAATTAAATGTCATATGAAATGATAGGATAAATTATTTTTAATAATAAAAACATATGAATTGAACATAATTCATATTATTTGTATAGTTACAAGTTTTAACTCATATTATTTTTGTTGTTTTAAAAAAGAAAAAGAGTACCTAATGTCACGTCTCGCCTAAACTGCCCCTAAAAATCCAAATGTTGGTTGCCTAAAGGATCTAGACACATGGAAAGTTTTAGAGTTGTCTAGAGAAGTCTAGAAAAGGGTTAGAGTTGGACGGACTCAACTCAAGCTTGAAGACCCTAGAATGTTAGAAGCCTATTTGGAGAGTACGAGAATGGTGGAATATTCTAAAACATCTTGGATGGTTCGGGAAGGATGTAGAAGCCATTTGGAAGCTACGAACATCCCTAACGTGCGTGAAGGAACTAGACAAACCTATAAGACTACAGAGTTGGATAGAATGTCCTAGAACCTTGTGGCGTCTTGTCACGTAGAACTTCTCTTGTATACAGAGCTAGAAGGATCTAGAAAAATGTGTCATACTCATAGGCTTGTTGCCACACTATAAATAGACCTATTGGTCTTCATTTGTATTCATCCTTGGAAATCTTGAGAATTCTTAGCATTTGTAATATAAACTCTCTCTAGAGCAATACAAAGCATTCTTTGCAAACTCTTTCTATTCTCTTTGGAGTTATATTTCGGATTCAATGTAGTCTGACGAATGTAAGTGCATGCGATCGATACTTGAAAGATTAAGGTCGTGACACTAAGGTTTGTTAGATTATATCATTTGTTTTAAATATATTATAGGATGAAATTATTTTAATTTTTTTTAAAATAAATATATTTTTTATAAGATTTAAATATATAATTGAAAATAACAAATGAAATTTATTATCAAATCACTAAATTAATTACTTTTAAAATATTTTTATGATAAATTAAAGATGTATAAAATTACGTTAATTTAAAATAATATAATTTAATAGTTCAGAAACAAACTATTCAGCTTTCATGTCAATAACATTATATCCTAAGATTCATTTTGAATGAAAGTATTTAACATGACACTTTTTTATTAATTATTTATTGTTATTCATGTATTATTAATATGGGGCTTTACATTAATGAATTCCAAGATAAAAATACGATATTTTAAGTTAATAAACTACAAGATAAATGTAGTAAAATTTAGATAATAATATTTTATAATTATTTTTATTATTATCATAATAAAAATTTAAAAAAATATTATTTTATTCTTATAATTATTACTATTATGTTATAAGTTGTTAATAAATTTTTTTTATAATATTAATAAATTAGATTTGATTGTATCACCCTCCTAAATTTTCAACTCTCCATTATTTGGTTAAAACCAACACCCCTCGTTTATATTACGTGATTATTAAATATATATTTTATTTTTTAAAGATACTTGATATTATATTAGACGAATCATTTTTAAAATATTCTTAAGATAAATTAAAGAGGTATAAAGTTAGATTGGTTTGAACTAATCTAATGTAATCGGTTATTAATAAATATAAAAGGAAACAAATTAATTAAAAGTATAAAATTAATCTAAATTAAATTAAAAAAATTAGGTTGGTTTAAGTTAGTTGTATTAAATTTTGATATATTTATTTCTGTTGATTATAAATTTTATTCTTAGAAGATAAGTTTAGTTAGGCATTTTAAAATTTACAATATATATATATATATATATATATATATATATAATATCATATCATATTATAATATATAATTTTTAATATTTAAATTAAATAATAATTTTATTGATATATATTAATTAAAAATCTCTATTTATGTATATTATGTATACAATTATAATTAAAAGTAAAAATAAATATAAAATTATAAATGATTATTATTATATATTATGATTTTAAATTATTAAATTGGAGGAAAATGAATAATTTAAAAATAAAAAAATAAATTTAAATATAATAAAGTTATATATATATATAGATAATTTTAAAAATTTAAATTCAAATTAATTTATATTTAACCAATTCTTTAATTGAATTGGTTTAATTAGGGTAGTTTTTGCATATTGATAGGGTAAACGTAGGTTAGGATAAAGTACCATTTTCTATTTGCACAGGCTTTCGCTTTGTTACATGGGGCCCAATTATGGTACGTTCCTTCCAGTAAAAACAACTGCGCCTCTTCTCTCTCTCTGCAGTTTGGTATATATCTTATTAATTATTATTAATGGAATATAAATTCTAATTGATTAAAAAATCTTTATTAATAACTATTATTATTTTCTTAAAAAATTATAGAAGTCTTGTATAGAAGGCATAGCTTCTCCATTCTCTCTTTCTCTTCTCTGAAATCGAAACAAGGTCCTCTTCTTCTTCTCCCTGCAAAATGTTTTTCTTTAATTACTTCTTCCAATTTATCTATTCTTTTTTCAATTTTCTTACTATTTTAATATAATCGTGTTTGATTTGTGTATAGTTGACCATTACAGAGGAAATCTGATGTACCTGCCGGTGGATCTCAACTATACAGAAGATCATGATGGCCTTTGAACAAAGAGGTGAGTTTTTTTATTCGACAAAAAACCTTCAATTTTGTAGAAGTTTTGATATGATGGTTACCGATTTAGACCGTTTTCTATCAATTAATTCTGATCGTTGCTAATGTAATGATCCGTATGGTGTGAGGCCTTTCTGTATTTTGATTTTCGTCTATGTTTGTTAGCAGTGTTTTCAGTTGTATATAGTACTGTGTGCTTGATTACGTGTTTGTTTATAATGGAATGTGAAGGTTATTGTTCTTAATCAATGTGTAAAGCTTATTTGAATTTCAGAAAGTGATTGAAGGACGGTATAGATGATTGAGGTAGTAAAGGTTGAGTCGAGGATCCGGGTTTGATTTCTAACATGGGTGGAATTGTTGTTATCTGACTTTCGAGTGAACTCTTCAGAATTTGCAGTTAATTTTTCTAATGGAACCGTACCCGTTAAAATAATCAAGGTTTTATCTCCAATTTTAGTTCAATGGCAAGATATATTGGATAATTCAAGTCTTTAAATAACTTATATATATGTTCCGTTGCAATGCTCTGAACTCTTGAGTTTTTGGAAGTTGGATATAAGTAACCATAAAATAGGGTCTACTTAAAACGATCCTTCTCTGGGCTGTTATCTTTTCTATTTTTTTGAGCTGAAGTGTAATAAATTGCCACCAACACGTGTGGTTATGGTTTTCAGATTTAAACATGTGACTGTGATTTTAATGCTATAGCTTGAGACTGGAGCAATACTTTCACCAGATGATTCTTTTATACAGAAATATAGTAAAAGATGCTTGTTGCAGTTGTTTCATTCTTTTCATTCCACCACTTGAATTACTTGGAGCTTTATACTGCCCTACAAAATGTGTTCTTGTGTGGAATTCTGGACAATAAATTGAGTTATTGATGAAGATCTTGTAGGGGTTCATGTCTAATGAGCGACTAATGACAAGTTTCAACATGTTTATGCTCCTATTCACAGTTTATGAGGTTGAGATAGCAAGTTAGCTATTTACTTAGTAGCATTCTCGAAACAGCTTATGTAAAGGGAACTTGAGAGGGATAAGGTTGCCCTTTATTCTTTACTAGCCAATTTGTTACCATTCATAAGAAAGGAAAATAAAATGATTCATGATGGTTATTTAACTACTTGCAGATATGTTGGTTTCGTAAAGGTGATGAAAATGTTATTGGATATTCTATATAAGCAAAGAAGAAAAGGAATGAGAGGGGAGAAATGAAATAGTAGCTAGGTTCCTACAGGCATTCTTTGTGACTGAAAGTTAAATGAATAGAAGCATACAGTAGTGGTTTACTGAAATTTAACAGTTCCAAGTATAAGCCTGCTTGGGTAGGTTCTGAGTAGTGAGTGCTGACTACTTCCCTGGCTTAGTAGTAGTCATTTCTTTTTTTCAGCTTTTTGGGGAGTTGATTTGTAGTAATGAAATAAAGCAAGAAAAGCATGAATTTGGGATTTTCACACCGTTCTGACAGCCAGAATTGCTGATATGGCTACTCATGAAGTGGAGAAATGGTGGCAAGTGCCCTATCTTTGATGAACAATATTCTCTCTTTTTTTGAACAGGCTCAATCCCGCTTGACATGGACTCAATTGTTTTAAAAGTTTGGTGTTTTATTCCTTTGTTATGATCTTCTAATTAACCTTTATAAGGGATAGTCAACACCTAAGTCTATTTTTTTCTGAAAAAGGTACACATTAGTCCTTTTGTTTTTCAATGATACGTGTGAGGCTCCTTAGTTTAGAGAAAGGTACACATAAGTTCAATTTCTCATTACTCATTGGAAATTGTCATTTTTGAAGCACATGTCAGTCATGTGGGTCATCTAATGAAGGGTAGTTTGTGTCATTTAATTTTCTTCCCACCAAGTGAACAATGTCTTCACTTATCCTTCATTTTTTCCCACCATTTTTAAGAGCTTTGGGTGCTTGTAACACCATTTCCCTCCACACCTAACATCTTACTTTTTTTGGTTTCTTCTTTCATTTTGATTCTTCTTTCTCTGCATTTCCCTCTTTCTATCTCCATTGTCTATCTTGAATTTGTCTCACCCCTCGTTTGTATTACAATGATGAACTAGTTACATAACAAATGTTATTGGGCAATGATGTATGTGAGGAGGTGGGTTTTTGATTTTGTTCTTCAAATGTTTTATTTATTGTTTTTGTTAATATTCTGATCAAGTGCGTAATTTTTATAAAAATTTCAAAGGCTTGTTGAATATGTAAGAGGAAGAGCGAGTGGTGATTGAATGAAGAAAAGGGACCTCTTCATAATTTTTAAATAATAAAGGGACCTGGAATGTAACTCTTAAATAACAAATGGGATATGTTTTATTTATTTATTTATTATTATTATTTTGCTTGCAAAATGGCAATTTTATCCTTCTCTTCATTCTCACGTTATTCTCATGTGCATTTTTTTTTTTTTACATTAACAACATTGAAATTATGCGTACCTTTTTAAGAGTTGAGAGACTAATGGTCTACCACTATATAATAAGGGATGTGAGTGTTTTATTGAAGTAAGGGACTTTTAAAATGTTTTCTACCTTTTATAAAGACTTCGCACTATATAAAGTTATTCCTTTTCAAAGTGAAAGGCTGACATTGGTCAAGGGGAAAAAAAGGCTCCATTACTAGAGCATGGGTGAAAATGTTTCTAAATAAATATCAATCAATTTGACAAGTTTTACTGTAAGCAACTGGTAGCAACCAAAGAGCTTCAGATTTTATCTTTGTTATAATACTAATTAGAAAGATACGCTTTTTAATTGTCCTTTTGGCATAGCATTGCCGCCTGGTCTAATTGCTTTTGTTATGAACTAGTTTTGTTGGTGATGATTTGTTTTATATACTGTTTGTCCACATTTCGTCCTTGGTGTAATATTTTTCTCTAATACATCTTAATTTGGGTTATTATTTTCTTAGATCCCATTGGATGATGTTTCCCCAAGCTGTGTTTTTGCATTTGCTTTACTAAAAGCATTTCACTCTCAATTGGTGAATCTCTAAAGCCATTCTAAGTTTTATTTTTCTTCTGCAAAACTGCTCTCTTGGATCATCATCACAGATGCATTTAAGGGACTGATCACACTATAGTCTTACTTTGAATCCCTGCATCCTTTTTCTCTTTCTTTCGATAGTATGACAGATACAGAATCATTCTCAAAAAGTCATGATGTTGCACTTGTATGTGGATTAAAGAATTTCATCCCTTACTCTGCCCATTTCTTACCATTTTTTGATAAGTTTTTTAGTTTGATCCGTATTACTTTAGGAATCAACATCAAAGAAACAATTATCATATTGTTGAAAAGAAATTGAACATAATTCCAAATGTCATTATAATATTTTTGAAGTCTATAGAATGTCCAGCAATGCCAAATTGTGGTAGTTACCCATTTACTATATATTTTGGGTCAAGTGATACAACCCACATTCAGGCAAACGACTATACTCTCTAAATTATGGGAGGGGTACTCAAACCTACATCTATAAGAATATGGGGCACACCTTTTACCACCTCAATTAAGAGGAAGGGGCATCAATTTAATATATTTTTTTAGGTAAGAAGATTAAAATCACTATTCATGGCTTGCTTCTTTATTCTTAGATCATGCATTCTTTTTTCTTGCTGATGAAACTTCTAGATTTTTTTTCTTGTAGTTGCTGAAATATCTCATAACTTATTATTTACTCAAATGTAGCCTTTTCTTTTGTTTATCTTTGTAACATTGGTTGCTCACTTTGTTTATGAGCATTTAGATTCAAAATCTAAGCTGTTATATGTTGCTATTAGTTCATTTTGTCAGTGTAAAGCGTTTAAGCATCTATTTACATTTTTTCTTTGATGATGTACTGATAATGGTTACTATATGATTGCCAAACAAAATGTGCTCATTCTGTCATTTATTTCTATTCCTTTCAGAAAATATGCCAAGGAATTCTGGGGCATCACTAGAATGCCTTCAGAGCAAAAGATTCCCTTACACCCTTCAGTGTATTGGGAATCCTCTTGAAGGTTTCCCAGATGTTAAAGATGAAATGAATGGTCACCATGGTGGGGATGTTGAATCAGACTCCACATTTGGTAACAAATTTATTGAGCCACCAAATGTATATCACAACAAACCTACCAACCAGCAGAATTATGGCTCCTGGTCAACCTTACATTATGACTCTCAAAAGGTGCAGCAATCCCAAATGAATGCTTTTGAGGGCCAGTTTTACCCCTTTCCTGTGGAGAACCGCCGTCATTACTTCCCATCCAATATGCTACCTCAAAGTTACCATAATGAGTTTCAATATCAAGATTTCCATTACTTTGTGGTCATAGATTTTGAGGCTACATGTGATAAGGATAAAGCTCCCCATCCTCAAGAGATCATTGAATTTCCATCTGTCCTAGTCAGTAGCGTAACAGGCCAACTGGAAGCTTGTTTTCAGACTTATGTACGACCGACTTGCAACCAACTACTGAGTGATTTCTGCAAGAATTTGACTGGCATCCAACAAATTCAGGTTTGTTCTAAACTTGTATGTTTTCATTGATTAAAGGAGAACTAGAGTACATGATGTATGGTGTCTCGTTGAAGAAATGTTTTCTTATTTAATGTTTTTGTTAAATATTTTTATGGTCAAAATGTAATGTTGTCCCTCAAATATGTCTAAATAAGACAGAATAATTTCATTGCTTGTATTCACATGGTGATTTGCTGCCGACCAAATAACTTAGTCCAAATTTATTTACCGGCTATATTCAGATTCTGTTTGAAGAAAACAGCCGGGAGCCTTGATGGCATTCTGGCCCATTTTAGATCTTAGTTTGTCATATTTCCCCTCTTCCTTGTTCATCCCCAACTCTTTTTCTTAGCAGAACTTCAGTATTTTAAATACCTTTTTCTTCAATAAATTAATTTGACTACAGAAGAAGAAAAAAAGTAAATCTGGGGTTTAAGAATCTTATTTCTAGTTGTTTACCTGGGACAAAGGTTGTAGTTTATTCTTTAAGTGGATGATATTGTTTGTTTGACTTAGAAATGAATCAAATGATGAATGTTTAACCTACACCACAAATTTTATTTTTTAATGACAGATGATTGCTGTAATATAATATAATATAATTATTTTCATATATTTTTGTGCTGACAGGTGGATAGAGGTGTTACTCTCAGTGAGGCTCTTCTCAGGCATGATAAATGGCTTGAGAAAAAGGGGATTAAGAATACTAGCTTTGCTGTGGTGACATGGTCAGACTGGGATTGTCGGGTGATGTTGGAATCTGAGTGCCGTTTCAAAAAGATTCGAAAACCTCCTTACTTTAACAGGTAACACAAAGCAGATAAGCACTATCATTATTAATCTAAGCTCTTAAGATCGTAGAATGAGAAGCCATTTGTTTTTTCTAATATATATATATATATATATATATATATATATATATATATATTTGTATGGATATGTATCCTGTAAGACTAGTAGAAGATTCTCTCTAATTGTGTTATAAACTTCATTTAGATGGATCAACTTAAAGGTTCCTTTCCACGAGGTTTTTGGTGCTGTGAGGTGCAATCTGAAGGAGGCTGTTGAAATGGCAGGCTTGTCTTGGCAAGGCCGTGCACATTGTGGCCTGGATGATGCGAAAAACACTGCTCGCTTGCTTGCACTCCTCATGCAAAGAGGTTTCAAGTTCGCTTTTACAAAATCTCTTCCATTTACTACTGATCATCCAATTTCATGGAAGCAGCCACCAGAATACCTATCCATGTCACCTTATGAGCGGCATAAACCAAAGGATATGAATATTGTCCTATTCCAGTATCACCCTTACTGTTTCTGTGGAGTGAAGAGCAGCAAGGGGATGGTCCGGAAGCCCGGCCCAAAGCAAGGCAGCTGTTTCTTTGGGTGTGGAAACTGGACTGTTAATAGAGGAGCTCGTTGCCACTATTTCGAATGGGCTTCTCCTTGACTGAAATGGTGAAACGATTTCTTAATCTTGCTTCATCGATTCCGCCCTCATAAAATGCTATGTATAAAAAAAAATTAAAAAGATTGAGAATTAAAAAAAGAAAAAAAAGAGAGATAGTAGCAGGGTTCTTGTCTCCGTTTGGAAGCAAATATGTTTTAGCTGGTTGGTGAGGTTTCTGCTTTATGCAGTATAGATATGCATAGCTTGGTGAAATCCTAAAATGGCATGTCTCTAAAGAAAGTAAGTAGTTATATAAGGAAACTTCAACCTGTAAAGCTGACTTGTTGACAGGAGAACAAATTGGGATTGAGATGATTGGGTAGGTAGGATCATGCTTGTCCATGCTCCTGTTAAATTATCTTTAATAATCTGAGCTGGAGAGATACTGATGGTTTCTAATTTCTAATGGAATCTGTGGTGTTGCTTGTGCCTAGTTTTATATCTGCTATCATCTTATTTTTATGTTGATTTCCAACCGTTGGTGTTGCGTTAGTTACTGTGAACTATGTTTGAATCGGACAGACGTCATCCATATAAGTAGAAAATGTTATGGAAAAAAATATAAGAAAACAACTCTTAAAATTTATAATAATATTTTTAATTAGATGATATTTAATATTAAATTAATCTTCATAGTTTTATTATTTTTATAATTATAAATTTTATTGGTATTATTTTTATTTTGTAGGCTGTTTTATATACTTATTTTCTATACACTTATTATTGTATTTTTTAAAATATGTTTTTTTAATATTTAAAATAAGATTTAATCTATTTCTCTACTATAAAATAGCCGGTTTGACCTTGAAGAATAAAAACCTTAAAATGTTTCCCATTTTAATGATTGGAGAATATTATCATCATTTCTCTTTATAACTTAAACAAGTAATGACTAAACTACCCACATATGAATAATAGTAACATTAACATCCTTACTTGAGAATATGATATTTTTTTGTTATTTTTTAAAATTTTAAAATTATGTATGTTAACATTTTTATTAAATGAAATAGCAATGTGCAAGGGACGTGGGATCATAGTTGGCTGAAATTGAAGACACGAATATTAACATTTTATTAATAGCAAATAGCAATAGCAACCTGCAAAGGACGGGGAACCATAGTCGGCTTAAGTTTGTAACGCATGCTTGAAATTGAAGACAAGCATAACGTTATTTGCAAAAGTAGTCTAATAACTTCTCTCTAATATTAAATTGTTCTACGTTTGAAGAAGGTTTATATTTTATTTCATGTGATAATTTTGAACTAGTTCTCCTCCACTTGCATTAGCCGACCCATAACTTCTTTCTTACTGTTTTTATCCTCATTTTTGGTAATGATTTATTGCTTTTTCGAACAATTCAATTAAAGGTATTTTATTTCACAACATGGAGAATTGTAAAATCTAAAAGGTAGTATGTTTTCCCCGCATTTATAAAAAAATAATAATAATTTCTTGACAATTATTTTAAGCTTTTTTTAAAAAAAGATAAATAGTTTAAATATTTGTATTATCAGTGATATTTTATTCTCTAGTATCATTCTTCGTCTACTCCATCAATTATATATATATATATATTTATTGAACCTTAGGAAAATAAATTACAAAAGAATTTCTTGTTCATAGTATAATAAAGTGTATATAACCATGAAACAAGGTATTCTATATTAGTTTTTAAATCATATTTTATTTTTATTTTTATAAATTTAAGTTTTATTATATTTTTAATATATTGATCATTAGTATAATTTTATTGTAAAAAGATGGAAGAATATATTAATAGATATCTTTTGGTTTTATATTTAATTTTTATTAAAAATCAAAACTTTTTATATGGAGTTGAAAATAAATTCTTATTATTTATAATTTTTAAATTTAAAAGTTCTAACTATACTTTAACATTTATAGTTTTATTATTATATAAATTTGATATTGAAAATAATAGGAGTATATTCACTTGTAAAGCTCATGCATAATTACTAATTTACTTAAAAAGAAATTACACGTCTAATAGTAGAACATTTGGAAGAATAATGTTGAGAGATATAGGACACGTTTAGTTGTCAAAGACTTCTTAGAAAAAAGGTTTCCAATATCTTTGAAAGTCTCTTTCAAAGTTATAATGATACTGATGGCTCATTTAAACTAGAGGATGCATCAAATGGATATCAAGAATGTGTTTCTCAATGGAGACATTAATGAGATGATTTAAATGTTATAGCCAAAATTTTTTGTATAAAGAGATCCAAAATCTATGATATATAAATTGAAGAAATTCATCTATGATCTCATACAAGCTTCTCGTCAATGGTATCACAAGTTCCATCAAGTAATCACTTCATATGGTTTTAAGGCAAATGTCATTGATGGTTGTGTCTATCACAAGTTTAGTAGGAGTAAATATATTTTCTTGTTATTATATGTCGATGACATTCTGCTTGCTAGCAGCGATATAGGCTTATTACACGAAATTAAAAAAATTTTGATGAATAAATTCGAGATGAAAGATCTTGGTGATGCCTTTTTTTGTATTAGGTACTTAAATATTAAGTAAGCATTATCAAGGTATCCTCGAGTTTTTACAAGAAAGCTACATCGATAAGGCTACAAGTAGATTCAGTATGAAAGATAGTAATCCAGGAGACACGTTTGTGGCCAAAAGAGGCAAGTTTAGTCTCAAACAATGTCCTAAAAATAATCTTGAAAGGAAAGAGATGCATAATGCATTAGTAAAGAGTCTAATGTAAGCTCAAGTTTGTACTCATCTTGACACAACATTTATAGTGAGAGTTAGGCATATATTTGAGTGGTTTAGATATGCATCATTGGAAGGAAACCAAAAATGTGATGTGTTATTTGAAGAGAACATAAGATACATGCTCACTTATTGGAGATTAAACAGTTTATAGGTGATTAGGTTCTCTGATTCCAATTTTGTAGAATGTTAGGATAACAGGCGCTCCAGATCATGCTATATCTTTATTTTGGCTGGAGGAACTATCTCATGGAAATCTAGTAAGTAGACTTTTGTAGTTTTGTTAATCATGGTTGCAGAGTTCATTGCTTATTATGAGACATCCAACCGTGTGATATGGCTAAGAAACTTTATTATTGGACTACGTGTGATAGATGGTATTGATAGGCCATTGAAGATTTACTATGAAAATAACTCGACGATAACAAGTTTCTAGTTTTTAAGGAAGGAGTTCTGGATAGGTAGGTTTTCATAGAACATATATGAATAGATTTTATACTAGCAGATCCATTAATTAAGGGCTTAACGCTTAAGGTCTTTCATGAGCACGCTACTCATATGAGTGTTATTTATGATAATACCTTGGTTTAATGGGAGTCATTTTTATGTTTTATATGTTTTACTTTAGACATTGAATTGTTTGGTTTTTTGTAAAATAAAGTTGATGTTTATGGTTCTATTTCTAAGCTTATTTATGTTTTCTATGTGCAATGTTCACATTAAATTAAAGACTTTGGATTGATCTCACTAAAGACTTAAGAATGACCAGTTGGAAATATGCATGTCTAAGATCACATTGCATGTAATTTTTATGTTACTCATCCATATTTGTTACGTGTCATTGAGTGTATTAGTATGGTGATCATCGTGGTTTAGTCATGATTGTATTGCGATAAAAGATGTGGTGGTTACATTACTAATACATGAGATGAGCCATATTGTTTAAGGAAAAGTCTAAAGATAATTAGCATATAAATTCACTGATAAGAAATTTTGTGATATAATTTATTCAAGAATAATATGTAGTTAAGTTGCAAATTATTAGGAAATGACATTTTTTATATTAAATTAGACAACATATCTTTTTCTATTCAATTATATTAGCTATTTAATTTAATGAGTTAAAATTAAGTAGTCTAATTTTGATAAATGTATAGTCGACTCAAATTGATATGGTGTGATTGAGTAGTTACCAATTTTATCATCATTAGGAGATTATTTGAACCATAATTGAGCAATATATAAAGGTATTTTCGATTATAGTCCTCAACACACTAGATTATAGCATAATTTAACTTCTCCCCGTACAAAAAAAAGACGATTGTCTTATTAAGAAACTATGAAGATTTAGTTGAGGAAGATCACAATCCCGTGCTCGCGCGCAATTGTGTTAATTTGTTCATGATCAATTGTTATAATATTTTCACAATAATAAATGATCGTTCATATAACTATAACAAAAATATATAATAAAACTTTAGAGAAAAATACCCACAAATTCCTTACATTAAGTTAAAGGGATCATTTAATCCCTTGAAAAAAAAGTGTCATTTGATCATTTATTTTTGTAAAAAAGGATAAAAAATGAAAAAAAATATTTTGAATAAAATAATATTATTTTTTCTAACATTTTATTTTATTAATAAATAATGAAATAATAAAAACAATTTTTTATTATATGATATTTTAACATAAAAACTATTAAATATATTAAGTGAATAGTATAATTTATTTATTTTTGATATTTTTTATAAAATATAAAAGATTAAATAACATATTTTATAATTTAAGGAATTAATCGAAAAAAATAGATTTAGGTAAGTAAGGAACATTTATGGTAACTCACCCAAAAACTTTAAAGGTATTATAGGAAAATATGAATGTGTGTTTGAAGGTTCTATTGTCTTGTTCTGAGGCGTATAGTTTATCTAGATTTATGTGTGTACTCTTTTGTAAGTTACTTTTCAAACCATTGTAACAAGTTTTGTTTGGTTTATTTAAAAAAACCTATCATATGTGTTATATTTTATTTCTGTGTAGTTATTTTCTGCAAGCAGAATGTTTGAAAACTATATTTGATTCAATATTTATGGGAGTTTGAAACTAAAAATATGAAAACTCTGGGGCAAGCAAGTCATATGAGTATGAAAAAATAAAATTGAAGATAACTATTAGGGATGGGCAAAAAAACTGCGGGTTCGGTTTTTAACCGTGTAATTTCGAGGACAGGTTCGGTTTTGGGTAAAAACCGAACATAAATGCACGGGTACGGTTCGGTTATGGTTATACTAAAAACCGTACCCGCCCGTACCCAAAATTAATTATATTTATTTAAATAAATTATATATTAATTAAAATGTATTTATTTTTAACCTAATATATAAACCTAATTTATGCTTGCCGAGTTGCCATCCTAAATCATAATCCCTACTCAACGTCTCCTTTTTTTTTCTTACTCTCTCATTTTCTTTCATTTTCCTTCCAATCTTTCATCTGCAGATCAGGCTTTCTTACACTTGGTACTATTTAGCAGGTATTCAAGAGTGGTCCGCTTTTCATATCTTCTAAAGGTTGGTGAAGATCAACATATTTCTTCATTTCCTTGTTTCTTCTTAATTTAGGATTGATTTATCCAGGTTTCTTGTTCAGTGGGCTGCTCCTGATGTGTGAGCTAATTGCTAACTATTTCGCTTAAAGTCACGATATGACTATTATTCCTGGTGATTTCATTTTTCAATGATCATCGGCGAGAATGTCGGCTTCTTTGGCGTCTTTCGAGCGTCCGAGGCATACTCCTTATGTGCCTTTGTTTTGTTTGGCCTCTGGGAAAATCGAGATGTGTCCGATACGAAAGTTTAGATTTTGTGGCTTGTGAATTGTGATTGCGATAGTTGGTTTATATAATTTCATTTAAAAATTAAGCGATTGTGAACTATTTTCTTCTTCTTTATATTTCCTCTTTTAAACTCAACTATTGGCGTTGAAATGCTTAATTATTTTATAAATGCAATTGTTTACTTGGTTTCCTAATTTTTTATTTGTTTTATTTGATTGGAAAATGGTAAATATAGGCGGAAAATAAAAGCTACTGTGAGTAAATGAACAAGTATACTGTAGAATTATTCTCTGTTGTTTATTCTTGTTGTTCCATTATATAATGATGACATCTATTGCTTGTAGAAATTGTGCTATCATGTAACAAATGGCTTATTTCTGTATCAATAACGAATTGTTTTTAGCTTATTGTGTTAATCATCTCCCACGGCATTGCTTTCTTGATAATAGACCATCTTCGAGCTCAGTTTTCTTCTTTGTTATGTTGATGGGTTTTCTGTTTAATAACCTTGTTTCATAGCAGATATTCACAATGCATGCAGTTTTCATTTTGTTCTGGAAGTTGCTACCCTTTGCCAATCAATAAGAACATGCATACCCATTGAAATAGACATAACATGGTTATATAGAAATGAAAAAATACCATAAATTCGTCTAAATGTTCCTGAAGCATTACAATGTTGTTGTGATTTTGAAGGATCTTGTACTAAACAATATGTCCTGTTGAGCTTTCCAAAATATCAAATGAGATACACGAAAAAGAATGCATTTTATACGTTTCTTGCCTCTTTACTTTCCAGCGATTCAATATTATGAGTTAATATTTGCTTGAATTTGTTCCAAAGTTTTCCCACTTTGTTTCGGTACCACGAAGATAATGAACAACATAGCGAACATTGATTCTTTGCGTAAATATGTTTATGATATTTTTGTGATATATATCTTGCTTTCATTTTTATAAGCTATTCTTCCTTTACCTTTGCAACCAGCATTCATGAAAAAACCATTGAGCTATTGATTGATTGCAACGTGTTACTTTTGTAAGCTCTTGAAGTAATGTGTGAGCGTTAGTAATATATTAGATTTATTTCTTTTTGTAACACAACTTAATTATTTTTGTGGTAGCGTGAATAGGGTGGAAATCTTGGAAAAAAGCGATGGTTTATCCTTACTACTTCTTTGGTTTTCTTTAAAACGATCGTGTTAGTATCGAATCATTCATTTCCTTTTATTTGATAATGTCGATGGTTTTAACTTGTTATCCACACTATGTCTCTTTTCTTTAAGAAACGATCCTGTGTGTGCTATTTAGTGTGCACCACCCGTTCCAGGGATAAGAATCCTTTGCTCTTTGGCATTAGAGGTTATCATATCAAGACTATCGAAGATTTTAAATATCATGACAAATGAATATGTTGAAAAGGTAACTTGAGATAATAGAAAGTATAAGTATATATTTTTTACATATGAATTTACATTTTGAAAGTTATTTTTGAAATTGTTCACCTGATCATCTCGAGGAGTAAATGACATTGAACTTAATGTGGAGGTAAAAAGTGGTGGAACTTGAAGTCTTAGATCAACGTACAAATGTTCCTCTCGCACATCAACCTCTTTTAGAAAATACACAAAGTCAACCATCGAATGAATGTAGTGAGGAAGAAGATGGGAAGAAATTTAAATTAAAGTGTGAAGCATGGGTTCATTTTGATAGGAAGAAAATTAATGGAATATGGAAGGCAATATGTAATTATTGCGGAAAACGGTTAGGAGGTGATACAAGGAATGGGACATCTCATTTGAAAGCACATACAAAATGTTATCCATTCAAAGCGTCGAAAGAAAATTATCGGTCAATCATTGTTAAATCTAACAAAAAAAAGGGATAGAATTGAATTAGGACATTGGAATTTTGATTCTCAAGTTTCTCGTGATAAATGTGCAAAGATGATAATTTTACACGAGTATCCTCTTAGTATTGTAGAACATCATGGATTTAGGGAATATTCACATTCATTACAACCAATATGGAAGCCTATTTCTCGGGCGACAGTTAAGAGAGACATTATAAAGATTTATGATGTTGAGAAAAAAAATGATGGATATGTTGGAGAACAATTTTTAAATTTATTGTTAAAATTTATACAATTCCTATTAAATATTTTTTTAGAGATTTGATATATTAAATGATTGTATATAACAATTTTATTGTTACTATATAATTTTTTGTAGGTTTATATATGTTCCTGCTCACATAATCTTTTCATGAGTTATTGGTCGAGAACTAATGAGTTGCTTTTGGATTGGAGCATTGATCGTAAGATTTCAACCTTAACTTTAGATAATTGTTCTACTAATGATTCAATGCTACGATGCATTAGATTCAAATTAGATAGAACTTCTATGTATGGAGATATTTTTCACATGCGTTGTCTGCTCACGTATTAAACTTGGTAGTGAAAGATGGTTTAAATCTAATTTCTCAATGCATTGTTAAAGTTAGAGATAGTGTTGCATATTGAATGACACAAAGAGGGAGGAAAAATTTAAAAAGATTGCATCTCGAGATAAAGTCTTCTTGTAAGAATTTATCTCTTGATTGTCAAGCTTCGTTGGAATTCTACTTTTATAATGCTTAAAAATGCATTGTTTTATGAAAAGTGTTTATAAATTTAAAACAATTGGATAAAATTATAATAGTCTTCTGATGCATTGGATTGGAAAATGGCAAGTACAATTTGTGATAAGTTAGAAGTATTTTACAAGATTCTTGAATTGATTTGGTTCCAACTATCCATTATAAACATGTTATTTCCTCGTATTTGTGACATCAAATTGTCGTTATATAATTGGATTAATGATGAGGATGATTTGGTCGAGGAATGACGTCAAGCATGCTTGTAAAATTTGATAAGTATTGCGAAAGTTAATATTGTCATGGTATAGGAGTTGTTTTGGATCACCAGATTTAAGATGAATTATCTCGAATTCTACATTTTCGAGAATATATGGAGAGAATGCCTTTTTTGAAATTGAAAAAGTGAGAACAAAATGTTATGATTTGATAAATATGTCAGAAATAAACAAATTTTAGAAGAGAGTCGACAAATTGAATTTTCAACACGTTCAATACATCTCAAAGTTCAAAGGTACTATTATTCTTAATCTAGTGGTATAAATGAGTATAAACAATGGAAATTAATGCAAAAATAAAAATTTGGATCTTTGAAATCTGAGTTAGACTCTTATTTAGAGAGAATTTGATGTAGAAATTTCGGATGAAGAGTTTGATATATTGTCTGGTGGAAGTGTAATAAACATAAGTATCGATAATGATGATATGGTAGAGATGTCTTGCATTGTCCGTCATGTGATTCTTGAGAATCTGCATTTAGATACTAGTGGTAGAGTAGTAAGCAAAACGTCGTAGTAGACTGAAAAGAAAACACATTGGAAGCTTTGATGTGTACTTCGAGATTGTTATGGGCTAATATTCGTAAGCAATTATAAGTTTATATATTTAATACTGGCATTATATTTTATTATGACTTGTTTTATGTATTATATATTAATTATTTAATTATGTATTTAAATATTTTATAATTTATTTAGATATGTTATCTCGCAGGTTAAGTAAACGCATTTATTAATATTGCGAGAAGATGATGTCGAGGTAAAAAAAATTACATTATTGATTAATCAATTTATTATTTTGGTTTATAAAGTGATTTTATATATTTGATTTTTGCGAGGAAATGCGTACGGTTGATGAATAATTAGAAGAAATGAATAATTAAAAGAAAGAAGTTTTCTTAAATTTATTTAATTAGATTTCAATATTTGTATTAGTTTATAATATTTTATTTATATCTTGTGTTTCTTGTTTATATCATTATATGTATTTAATGTTATCTAGATTCATAGAAATATATATTATTAAATGTTAAATTTTTTTATTATAAACTCAAAATAACAAATTCAGATAATAAATTCAACCATTTGTTTTGATTGAATTGCATTACTAAAGGGGCTCAATTGAATAGGATTTTGAAAAATGGTTTTTTTCGGTTTTTTAAATGAATATAGAGCATGCATGGGTAAAAAGCGTAGCTACTTGACGATTTTCGGACGATTTCGGGAATAGATTTTAGAATTCGGTTCGGGGACAGTTATATTCAAATACGTCCCCGCCCGTCCCCGTGCACATCCCTAATAACTATAATATCAATAACTAAAGAGTCGAAAAGACTTTAATTTTATATATACTTATAATATTTTATTTTTATAATAACTAAATGATTATTATATATAATATATGTATTTATCAAATATTTTTATAAATTTATGATTATAAATATAAAATTAAGTTATTATCATATTAATAATCATGAATACTCTGATATAATATAATATAAGTTTATTCTTACAAAAAAAATAAATAAAATCTCTTAACAATTCATCACAACCACAAACAAAAATCTAAAACATCACAGAGCACAATCTAGATATGGCTATAACTCACGTTACTATTCCCACCTCCCTCGTCAAATTCAAGCCTGACACTCTCATCTCTCTCCTTCCATACCCAAATTCATAAATAAAATAAAAAGAATCAAAAATAAGAAGAAAAAAAGGCAAAAAAAAAAATATCAATTATCAAGATCCTTGAAACAATGTTCTTACGGGGTGCAACCTCAAGCATTCTATCATCCTCCGTACTCCGCCTTCGAACCACTATTCCCAAAAGCGTCGTCGTTTCATCACTCTCACCCTCCAACAACTACTCCATCTCCGACCAAGACCTCGAATCCCGAGGTTTAATTCTCCGTCGTACGATAAATGATCTCAACCTAGACCACCTCAACTCTGTTTTCGCCTCAGTCGGGTTTCCGAAACGTGAACCTGAAAAGATACGAATCGCGTTGGAGAATACCGACGCGCTGTTGTGGATCGAGTACAAGAAGACTAACAAACCAGTGGCGTTTGCAAGAGCTACAGGGGACGGTGTGTTTAACGCTATCATATGGGACGTGGTGGTTGATCCGTCGTTTCAGGGGATTGGGTTGGGCAAAGCTGTTATGGAGAGGTTGGTTGAGGAGCTTTTAGGGAAAGGAATAACGAACATTGCTTTGTATTCTGAGCCCCGAGTTCTCGGGTTTTATCGGCCTTTGGGTTTTGTTTCGGACCCGGATGGGATTCGAGGAATGGTGTACTCAAGAAAACAGAAAAGGAAACCCGTAAATAAGACTACATGAGGTAATAGAAAAATCTATTTTGGGTAAATATTATTGATTAGTATATTTAAATATGTATAATTATATCTAATGGGAAGTTTACGTGTAAGTTTTCATTGTGATATATAAATATCTAAAGGAATATTAATGCTTCATTTTATTTAGTTTTAGATTTTTTGCCCCGTTTGATCGTGAAAATAAATAAATAATTTTTTAATAAGTGATTAAATTAAATTTGAATAAATGGAAATAAAATTTAACATAAGTGAAAACAACGTATGTAACACTAGTAATTTTTACCAATAATTTAAGGAAAAAATTGTCGGTCTATTAGGTCACCTAATTATTTACTATTAAGATAAAATTCAACTATAAAGTCATTATTTAAACTATTTTTTAATATAATGTTTCAAGTAATTTACTTATAAGTTATTATTTTTCTCTATAATCTTCGTAGGAAAGATGTTCGGATCTGGACTAATGTTTTTATAAACTCGAGTAACACGAGTACTCGAATCCGTTCAATCAATACCTAAAATGTTAGTATAATAACAAAGTGTAAAATGTATCATATAGTAGATTTAATAATGAATAACTTTAACTATAAGATTCAATAATATATTAATTAATTTTAAATCATCTAATAATCTTAAGCAGATTAAACATAGGTTTAATAAAGATTGTTTTTTTAAAATTAAATAAATATTATATTATACACATAATTATTTGAACATATAATTAAAATATGCTTATCAATTAATTAAACATATATCTTATTTGATAAATTAATAAAATTTAAACAAATATGATCTTATTTTTGTAAAAACGAGAGAGCACAAAAATAATTATAAAATTATAATTAATACAGTTAATTAAAATATGGAACAATATATTATTTACGTAGAAATGATTGAAATCTTAATACTATGTTAAAATACAATTATCATTATTCAAAGAGAAACAAATCAATATGGACAATATGGTAAAAGAATAATTTTGTTTGAGTAAACAAATATGTTATAAGTTGAAGCTCTAGCTGACCCTAGCTATTCGATTGAACCAATAAGATCGAATTTGATCGTACCTCAATCGTATTTGATATATCTCCTCAATTGATTATGTTATTACTCAATCTCGCAACGATTAAAATAAATTCAAGATTAAGTAAATCATATTTGATTGTACCTTAATCGACTGAACCTAACTTCGATATGTTTACTCAATTTGAAAATTAAATTGAGAGATTTAGATCGTACTTGATCGATCTTGTTATTACTCGATTGAATAAGAAACATTATACTAAATGTTCTATAATATAAAATGTAATATGTTTAAAAACAAGTATATACATGAAACATATAGACTTTCGATTTGAATAGTGATCTTGAAAACACATTTAAAAATCAAATTATATTTAAACATTTTGTTCATGCCAATACTCATAAATGTTACAGTTTTTCACTTTTTTCCTTATTTTATTTTCAATTTTAAAGATGAGTTATTTTAAGTTTCTAAGGAGCATTCTCTTTCTTTGGATTTTTGGATTTCTTAAAATTGATCTCCTTTTCATTTAATAAAAAAATGTTTATTGATAATTATCCACTATTTGTTATACATAGATGATGATGATTTATGTTGTAATTCGATTGATTGAATTGAATCTGAATTATAAAACTCGAATAGAAAATGAATTGAATTAAATTCAAGTTAAATTTAACCAACTCAAATTGCCTGAAAAAAATCAAGCTAAGTTAGACTAAGTTTGAGCTAGCTCATTAGCTTGAAATGTTTTTTTTAAATACTATAACACACAAATGTTACTATTTACGTGCTAGGTTAAAAACTTAAAATTAGAGAAATACATTTCTTCTTAATTTTCGGCCGACTCAGTCTTCCTCCCTCAATTATTTACTTCTCCAACAACCAACAGAAATCCTAAGTCCATCAATATTTCATTTTTCTCTAGTAACAACCCTCAATCTAGCATTGTTTCACTATTTTCTATGAGTAACCCTAAGTCCATTAAAACAAGCTAAAAAAAATTCTACACCATCCTAAAAAGATGATTTTTCTATATATGATTATTGTATGGTCTACTTGAATATAATAAGAGAACTTTATATATGTGTTTGTGTGAGTGGGAAAGGGGTGTTAGCTTTTGAAAACATTCTTTATTTAATTTTACTCATATATCTTTATGTAGTGATTAGAAAAAATTCTATTGAGATTCAAAACACTTTATTCAAACCATAAGTTTCTCCATGAAGATAGGATAACATCTAACCGTTGCATAAAATGGGTTTGATGGCGTTTGCATTTTCCAAATTTATTTAGAATGGATTTATGATTTTATGAATTAGTTTTCTTTAATTTATATTTTGCTAGTGTTTTTCTTTTATATTTAACCAGTTATTGTAGTATAATAGATGTTTCTGAAGAATTATATTCTCTTCGTGGATTTTGTTGTGTGCGTATGTTATTCATTCAGTATTAATTTATCTTTTGTTTTAAAGATTAGTTATTGTAATATTATTTTCTTTATTTTTTATGTTCATGTAATGTTTAAACTAATGAGTTTTAATCACTAAATATAATTTTTACTTTATTAATTTTTTTTCAATTAACTAAAAAAAATGCAATTAACAAGTTATTTTAGTTAGAACAATTCATACGTATTTGGTTTGGATTTGAACTTATTTTTATCTAACTCAAATTAAATTTAAATTGAATTAAAATTGTTACTTCAAACTAGTCTAACTTACACAAATTATCACCCTTATGAGATGTAAAATACACATTCTGTAAGTTAAAATATTTTCATTTAGAGACATTATATTACATACCAATGCAGAACAGCTGAACATAATAGAATTGACCCTGCAACTTTTTATAAGCTGGTTTTTATCTTGTTTTGTTGACTATAATTTCCTCAGCAGTCAACATAGTTGAATATTTTAGGTTTCTACTCTGGTTTGGTTTGGCCTTTTAATGAAGTTGTCATTTGCGATTGTCCAAAAGGAAAGAAAAAAGAATTTTTTTTAATTAATATATTCAATTTATTAGCCAAAAAAAAGTGGAGTTTTTAACATGTACTGTGATTCTCATACAAATTAAATCAAATTGTGCACGAATAAAAAATCAGTAATCAAATTGTATGAAAAAGGAAAGGAAAAGAAAATGTCATTTTCTTCTTTTTCAAAAAATTCAGAGGGTGCTGCATTACATAATATTATCGCCTTAGTGGCTAAGGTAATTGAAAACAGGAGTACAAAGGCCAATGTGTTGCTCTTTATTACCAAGAAGAATTAAACTAACTATAGATGAAAGAAATCACCTAAATAAATGAACTGTTGCTCTGAATTACCAAGAAGAAGTATAATAACTAAAAAGCAGAAAGAAAACATGGGAATCTAAAGACTTCTAAATCGACTTCGGATTAGATTTCCAAGAGAAAAGTCGTAGACTGTGAAGCTCTTTTATAAATGTTTACATCAGCGAGGCAATGTCACGATACTCACAAAGTTATCATTTACAAGAACACTAAAACAGGCAATTATTTACCATTGCATAGATTCAAAAGAAAAATACAGAGTTCAACAGTTAAGTCACATCACAAACATTGTCTCTCAAGGAGAAATGATATGGTCCTTATAGTATCATTGATGTCGGTGATGCAAATAGGATTGTAATTTCCAGTAAATTACCTTAATGAATTATTACCAGAAGATTGAGGGAAAGCCAGATCACAAACACTACTCAACAGCCATGGCCTCTGATCTGCCACTTCCATCCTCCGCCACATTCTTCTGTTCTTCAGTTGCAAGTCTCATCTCCTCGATTAGATTCTTCTGGTCTTCCTCTATGGTATTTTGCAATTCATCTACCTGCATAAAGGTTGCATTAAAGAACAATTAACGTAGATGATCGAAGTGCTTACTAAGTTGATGTTTATAAATATTCTTAAAATTCTCAATATCTTACGAATATTCTCAATATACTACGCAAATGATAGACTTGAAAGATTGGATACAATAATTAATAGACTTGAAAGATCAAGTTGGATACAATAATTAATTTCAGAAGCAATTTTTCTTTTAATTAATCTTGTAAGATTTTTATGTTTTATTTATTATTAGTCTTGTTAATCATTTATTTTTGTAAGGATTGATTAGCCCCAATACATTACTAAATAGGCCTATTTTATGTAGTGATTTTTAGGGTTTGAATTTTGTCTAGGGTTTTTTTCTTTATGGTTTGAATTTTGTCTAGGTTTTTTTTTCTTTACGGGTTGTTGTTATAAAAACGCAACAGCTATGTAATCTTGATTAGACCATATATCATTTGTCAAATTTATTTCAAAAATCTTTTTACTTTGACTTCTTGTATTCTTGATTGAATGTTTGAATTCGACTTATTAAAGAGAGTGATCATCCTTTGTGGCGTCTTAAGGTTAGGGCTTTAACGAATTTGTTTCCTTAGGGTTCTAACCCGATCATCTTCAACACGTTTCTAGTAAATTGATTGTTCTTATTCTTTTGAGTTTATGGATTCCTAGGGTTCTTTGCCTACATGATCTGCATTATTTGGTATCAGAACATTGGTTACTGGAAATAAAATTATCTATCAATATCTATTTTTGTTTGACTTCTTGATTTCAAAAAAAAATCCGCCATTTCATAGTTCTTGCATTTTATTTCAATTTTGTCTTCGTTGTTTTTGTCTTTGGATTTTGTTTCATAATTTTCTTTGAATTCTTCATATTTTTTCTTGTTCTTTATTTCTGTATTCGATCTATATTTATTATTAAAAAAAATTAAAAAATAAGAAGAAGAAGAAGAGAGCTCAGTGCTTTTCATAGTTTCAAAAAAAAAAATTGAATTGATAAATTAGAATTGCACTTTAAACGGCCATAACTTTTGACTCGGATAACGAAACGACTATTATAACATATCAAATTGAAACTCGTCTCAATTCTTATAAGTGAAACAAGGTTTGGCCTCCGATCGTCACTTTTTTTTATCTTTAATTCTTTTGTTTACACCACTTATAGAGGATTTTAAGTTTAGCGTACCTTTTTATTTGACTGTGTTTTGCGATTTTTTTTATTAGGGTTACGAATTTGGTTTCTGTGTATTTTCTATTCACAACGGCAGTTAAAAACAAAAAAGGAAAAAAAAAGGAAAAAAAAGAGAAGGATAAAGTAGTAGATTGTTCGATACTCTAATTTTTGTTTTCTTGTTTGAATTTCTTATTCTTGTTGAAATTAATTTTCTTTTATTTTGTTATAGTTTTCATTTATTTTGGTAAAGCAAAATAAGAAAAGTAAGATCTTTAAAATATTTCCGGTTCAAGATTATTTTTTTTCTATTTTAACTTTCCTAGATTAATTATTTACTTCTTTTTAGTTTCCTTTCTCTTTCTTTTCTTATATTCTTATGTTCCTTTTTGGTTCTTTAGAGTCTTACTTGATTTTCTTTCTATCGACTAAGTTTTAAAATTCTAATTTTTGAGATTGTCACAAACAAACAGCTTGTTTCTTGAAATTAGTTGAATTATTTGACTTTATTAAGAACATAAAAGACCGATGGCTTGAGCTATAGGTGATAAAAAGCAAGAGAGATAAAAAAGGGCAAAATAGTGTGTGAGGAACAATACATTTTATCTCATTTTATTTTATAGGTTGAAAACATGAATAAAGAATGAGGAGAATCATAAGGGATTGACTTGAAATTCTTCATTAACGCTCTTAATGATCAATTTTAAGAAGATGAATACATTGTTGAATGATTTAGAATCTTTTTCCAATTCTGATTCACATAGAATACTCCAAAAGAGATAGCAATATAGGCAATACAAAGATGACAATTTCATCTTTTCAAGAAAAGAATAATCATGAGTTATATTTAGAGTGAGAAAGAAAGATCGATCATGTATTTGATTAACATAATTACTCCAAGGAAAAAAAACTACACTCATAACATAAATATTCCATTGCATTTATAATAACATAATATTTTAGGTGATCCTAAATAAAAATCAAAATTGATGATATCATGGTTACCTTAAACCATTAACATTTTTTAATTAAAATACATATATACCATGTAGCAATTAAAAATACGCAATCTTCATTTGTTTTTTAATTTTTTATTTTCTTCTTATATTTTTTTTGTCTCTTCTTTCGTGTTTAATCGATTAAAGAAATTATTAATAAACAAATCGTATACATTAGAGCGTGTATTGTTATACTATCTAAAAAAATTATAACCATAGATTTAAATTGTATGAATTTTTTTATTAAGTATTTGGTTCGTCTCTAGAAAAAAATTTCGATATTAATATCCAAGTAGAACCAATATCACCCGCAATTAAAAAACCAAAACCAATTCACTCACATATGTATAAACATAAAAATCCTATCAATATTTTACACTGTCCATGAAGAGAGATTTTGCAATTCTCCTACAATAGCAAACATGTGGAGTCTTACGAGAGATTGCTTTTTTCATGAAACGATGGTTAATAGAATACATTTCTTTTTATAATTTTTGAAACTAGAAACTCTTAAAAAACCTTAAAGATGGCGGTATATGAAAATGAAAACGTTAAAATAGGTAAGAATTAAAGTGAAAGATGTGTGTTTACGAAAATGCCCCTATCCTATTTTCCCCACATGTCAAATATTTTTTTTGTTGGTATTAATGTTCATAAAAATATTAAATTCAAACTTTTTAAATATTAGGGAGTATTAAAGTGGATCGCTTTGAAAATACGATCGATTTGTGATTTTTTGGTTTCGTTAAAACATTGCTAATTTGTTACCATGGTGCCCCAAAAAATTGGAGAAAACTGGAAAAAAGAAAAAAAGGGTGTGAAGTTAAAAAATGAAAATCACATGAAAAACAAATCCGCAAAATCCCCAATAAGTCTAATTTCATCAGCCCTGATTCGCGGTCTCACTTTCCACACCAACGCTGGCCGTGAAGTATCCTCCAACTCTATTGCTGCCGGCCAATAGTCCCCATAGTCCACTCTCCCACTCTCTTTCCCGTGAAGTATTCTGCTTGGTTGGCTTTTAGTTTGTATCTCTCCGCCTTATCTTGATTTTTTGGTTTCAGTTCTGTTCTTTATGCTTAGAATTGCCGACCTTGATATTAGCTAGTTTAGTGATCCTATATGATGATTTATGACCTTTTCAATCATAAGTGTGTTATTCTCAACTTTTCAATACATTTCAAGGGTCTCCTTTTTAATTGCTGTAGGGCCTCACAAACTCTTGAGCCGACCTTGTCAAGATGGTTAGTGCGGATCTTTATTATATATTTTGTTGGTTTATTTTTTATTATCGTATAATTGTAATGCATTTGGTTTTTGTTTTCAGGAAATTTTTAGGGACGCCATCCTGCAACTTGATCTACCTGAAAATTTTGCTCTACAGACGGTTCAACAAGTCATAAAACCTCAAGTAATCACTGGGCATTCCTTTCTTCACAAAACTAAAGCTATTGTGTTTTATACTACCAAATACAATATGTTAATGGGCTGAGCGCCTAAGCTTTGGGTATGCTTTGTTATCCTACAGAAGCAAACAAAGCTAGCTCAGGATGAGAATCAATTGTTGGAAAATATTCTTCGTACATTGCTACAGGAACTTGTGGTATGTTTTTATTTTTGAGTAGATGGATACATGACTTGGTCTTCAGAAAAGTTACATTTTTCTTTGTTTAATAATTGTAAGCGAAATCTACAGTATTTAAAACTTACTCAAAGGGAGACCAAAATTTGATTATGTAAACTTATATACAATAATTTTGTATTGATGGTTTTCTTTACTGTATGTCTATGTCCAAAGCTGCTGAAAAAGCTTATGATGGGTAATTTTGTAACGTGTTACCTTTCTTAAAATGGAGAGAATACTTGTTGAATTTTTGAAAGTTTGCTGTTTTTATCTTTAATGTTATTATCTTCAGCATTATTACTACTATTATTATTTTGTTACTCTTGGTAATTGCCTGTTTAGTGACAAGACAATTTTTGCTTTTATTTGTTGCAGTCTTCTGCAATACAGTCAGGGGAGCAGATAATGCAGTATGGGCAGTCAATTGATGATGGAGGAAGTACCCAGGGCTATATTCCACGTCTTCTTGGTACACATATGCCTTAATTTTTAAGAGTTTGTTTCTTCTTCTTTTTTTCATTGGATTAATATTTTGGATCCATACTGCTTCCTTTCTCAAGAAATCATCTCACTAGTTGCTACTGAAAATTTATATTGACGAGTAGATAAAGTCATGAAATTTTTAGAGATGTCTGTTAATGTGGATATTATCAAGGCTTCAGGAGGGAAAGAATTTTGACCTGTGCTTCTTGATATAAATTAGTCACTAATCCATTTTAAGATTTCTCTGCTTTTCTCATGAATGCAATGATTTTGGTTGGCTATGCTTGCCTCTCTCTTGTGTTGGGAGCATCACCAGATTCCTCCATTATGCTGAAAAGATTCATATTTATCAAGTATTTGAGATATGTCTTGTATAATATCTTCTGTGTCATTACTATACTGGTGTCAGAGAGCCTTAGTATCTTATGAAAAATATGGCAGGTATTTTTCGTGCTGTACAGCTCTTAGTTATTGGACATCTATTGATGTTATTACGTAGAATGCCCGTAACTTCCCCCTTGATGGAACACAGATTTATCAACCATTTAAGCAACACCAGAGAGGTGCAAGAGCTCTTCATATGGGTTGATCTTGGGGAAAGAATTTAGGGTGTATTCTGATAAAGATTTATTGGAACTAATTGTGTTTGGACATTTATCGGAAATCTATTAATGTTTAGAAGATTGATTAAGGAGAAGAATGGAAGAGATATTGGGTAGTGGTTCTTTGCTTCGGTATGACTAGGTCTTTATCATTATATGGGACCTATAGAAAACAAGTAAAAGAAGCATGGTGACTTTTTGCTCTTAGTTTTCTGTCCGTGTTGGAATTCTTTGAACATCCTAAAAGGTGTGAATTTTGTTATTAATATGATAAGACCATCTCAGTACCTTAGTCTACTGAATGTATAGAAACCTCATGACCTGAAACGTGTCAAACTTGCTTGGTCATCAAGCCTTCATTTTCTTTACATCCATGGCTTGTTGCTCTTCAATCCTTTTTCTCATAGTGATTTTATTCTCCTCTGTTGCCATATATACCAGACATTGTGCTATATCTTTGTGAGAAAGAGCATATTGAAGGTGGCATGATATTCCAGTTGTTGGAAGACTTAACAGAAATGTCTACTATGAGGAACTGCAAAGATATTTTTGGTTATATAGAGAGTAAACAGGATGTACTAGGAAAGGTGGGCTCTTTTACTAGTCAACAATTTCTCTTTTTTCTATTTGGGATGGTTATGTCTTTCTAAGAATGACTTCACACTTTTATAATCCTTACAATTGTGTTACCTACAGCTTGAGCTTTTTGCTCGTGGAAAACTGGTTATGTTGAGGACATGCAATCAACTCCTTAGGAGACTATCAAAGGTATTACAATTAGCCAAATTTGTTGCGTTAGTTTGAATAATTTGTTAGTACCTTTTTAACTTTTCAGAAATAGTGTTTGTTCCATGCTGTATGTCGTTAGTGCATGCCATGAGCAAAGTTACATTTCAATGAGCTGTTTGAGATGCTTACTTATATCTTTGTGCTTCTATGAAATAATTGAAAGATGTTTTGTATTCATATGTTTGCAAAGGTCTTTACTTTACTTGGGTGTGGATGTTTACAGAAAAAATTTGTATATTCTTGCTTTATTACCTTTTTTGTTTTCTTTTCTCCTACCTCTCTCCTAAATCTCAAATGGAAAAATCAACAAATCAGATTTTTTCCCCAATTACTTTTCTATCAAGAAAAGTATAGTAGATGCACTTTATGGAGCATTTAATAGAGTAACTACTGAAGATTGTGTTTTGTACTCATATGTTTTACAGGCTAATGACGTTGTATTCTGTGGAAGAATTCTCACATTTTTGGCACACTTTTTTCCGTTGTCCGAGAGATCAGGTGGTCCTTTGTGCCTCCACCCCTTTTGTTTCTTTTTATAGCGTTTGATGGGTAATGATCTTACTTTGCTTGCCTGGTTAATAAATGCAGCTGTCAATATAAAAGGAGTTTTTAACACATCAAATGAAACAAAATATGAGAAAGACCCCCCAGATGGTACATCTTCACTTCCTGCATAAATTTTTCACCACTTTTGTTGTTGATCTATTACTAGTTTCAACAATTATGCATGTGATCAACATATATACCAATTATTTTACAAATTCCAGGACTTTCCATTGATTTTAACTTTTACAAGACCTTCTGGAGTTTACAGGTAATTAGTTCCTCCTCTTTCTTTAACAGTTTTCTATATATCCCCAACTTTTTGTTGAAGAATAACCATGCTACTAATTTATTATTGTAGAATAACATCCTGAAATGTCTTGCTAGGTGTGACTCGTGATTATAAGCTCTAGTGACCGATTACAAATAGTCTTTGAGTGCCTATGACTAGGTGTTCAAAATATTTTTGGTGTTGAGTGAGTCTGGGTAATAGTATTTGCTCCAAAGTTCATTCTGATTAGATGAGAAAATTTTCTGTTTGCATTTTCAGGAACATTTTTGTAATCCTGCTTCCCTATCTCTCGCTCCTACAAAGTGGCAGAAATTTACATCCTCTTTGTTGGTATAACCATGAATCCCGATAGGTTTTCTTTACAAAGCTGCTTGTCATCGTATTATGCTTAACTTTTACCTTCTTTTTTTTCAATCAATTTTTGACTTGTATGGAATTCTTGATTGGTTAGGTCGTCCTGAACACATTCGAAGCTCAACCTTTAAATGATGAAGAGGGAGAGGCCAATAATTTGGAAGAGGAGGCAGCTACTTTCAGCATAAAGTATCTCACTAGCAGCAAACTTATGGGTTTAGAGGTAACAATGCAGAATAGTGATAATGAAATTTCCATTTCTGCTTTGTGAAAGACTCCTCTCTAAATTATATATTTTTTCTTTTTTTTTCTGCTCCCATGTGGGGACGCTGTGAATTGTGGTGAAACAGTTAAAAGATTCAAGTTTCCGTCGCCATATTCTTGTGCAGTGTCTCATATTGTTTGATTACGTGAAGGTAACTATTGCATGAAGCCTTAACTTCTCTTTGAATGGGAACTGCTCATATTCTTGGGCATTTGTGTTATCCAGCTGGTAGATGATCTGACTAACTTTTATTTTTTTGCAGGCCCCAGGAAAAAGTGAAAAAGATTTGCCATCTGAAAGTTTGGTTAGTGATCTCAATAGCTGGAGTTTATAACTTACGAAGTCTTACTAGGAACTGATCTGGGTGTCTGTTTAGTGTGTGGCTGTATTTCGTACGAAGAAGCGCATATGATCTTTACATTAACAACATTTTCTTGTCAGAAAGAAGAAATAGAATCTTACAAGGAGCGGGTAAAAAGGCTGCTGGAAATTACTCCACCCAAGGGGAAAGGTTTTCTTCATAAAGTTGAGCATATATTAGAACGCGAGAAGAACTGGGTAAGGATCCCCCTCTCTCTCGCTCCCTGGAACATGAACACAAGTGTATTTGAAGTATAGAAACTAAATTATTGCTATCAATCTTCATTGAAACCGTGTTTGCCTAGGTATGGTGGAAACGTGACGGTTGCCCAGCATTTGAAAAGCAACCAGTAGAGAAGAAAGTGGTCCAAGATGGAGCTAAAAAGCGGTATGTAACTTTATCTTCTATTTCTCTCTCTTGCATCCTCTTTTGTGCTCCTCTCTCTCTTCCATACTGTAGACTTTTCTGAGAATATGCTTTATCAGCGATGAACAGGCTGTATTATTCAGTGTAAAACAAGCTGTAATTATTGTTGATACCAGCTGTTATATTCCTAACTTAATGGTCATTAATCTGTTATTTTTCATTCCTATTTATAGTGTTGTATATACATTAAAGAAAATCAGAGAATGAAGTGAATAATACATACTCCAGATTATCTCCATCATATCTCTCGTAATATAATCTTCATGGTATCAGAGCATTTCTGAAATCCAATTTTGTGTTCTCACCAATTCTGTCTGAGGAAGAATTTTTTTTTTCCCGAAATAAATAGTTCTCAGGAGACAGTGAGATTTTTTTTCCTCCCCATTGCTGATACGTCTGATTTTTGTCATCATCGTCACCATCAACCACCATCAGCCATCTCGGACCAGTCATCATCGCCAGTGGCCATCTTAGACCAGTCATCATCTCAGCCATCATTTCAGACCAGTCATCATCTCAGCCATCATCGTCAGTCATCATCGTCAGTCATCATTGTCGTCGACCATCTCTTCATCATCGTCGCTGATCATCATCGTTGTCGCTGATCATCATCGTCGTCTACTTCAGTCTCGCAAGTCAGTAAATCCCACATTTGCATTCTGTTTTTTGTTTCCAATACCCGTAAGTCATTTTTTGTAATATATCTCGACCCGACCCGGCCCAACAGACCCGATCCGATCCGATCCAACATATCCGATCCATCAGATTATCTAAAAAAAAAGAAAAAAAAAACAACCCACAAATTTCAGTCCACATATAATCTACAATTGAAATAAATGGTCATGGGAAAACCTTTAATTACTTGTTCCATGGAAAATAGTCTTATGCCCATCACCAGTCACAAATTAAATGGGCACAATTACCTTCAGTGGTCCCAATCTGTCATGATGTTTATATGCGGCAAGATGAAAGATGATTACTTTACTGGCGATGCAGCAGCTCCGAACAAGGACGATCTACAATACAGAACATGAAAATCTGAAAACAATATGGTGATGTCTTAGTTTATCAATTCCATGACAAACGAAATTGGAGAGAATTTTATTCTCTACAAAATTGCCAAAGGAATATGGGATGCTGCCAAAGACACTTATTCCAGTTATGATAATATGTCCGAACTATTTGAGATCAAAAGCATTCTCTATGATCTTCGTCAAGGAGAGTTGTTAGTTACACAATATTTTAACTCTCTCACTCGATGTTGGCAGCAATTAGATCTCTTTGAGGTTCACGAATGGACCTGTCCAGCAGACATCATCTTGTACAAACAGATTATTGACAGGAAACTGGTTTTCAAATTTTTGATGATGTGCGCGGTAGAATTCTCGGAACAAAACCCTTGCCCAACATTCGTGAAGCCTTTTCTGAAGTCCGTCAAGAAGAGAGTCGGAAGAAAGTAATGATGGGTCCTCAATCTACCATTTTCGTGACTGGAGAAGGATCTGCACTTGCCATTTGAGACCACCAGCACTCTCATAATACAGACAACCGTTCTCGTCGTGGAAGACCTTGGTGTGATCATTGTCGTAAACCTGGTCATACTAAGGAAACCTGCTGGAAAATTCATGGCAAGCCCATTGATTGGAAACCACCATTCGCATAACACATCAACAAAGAAAGTTATGGAAAAATTGCCTCCAAATCTCAAGGCACTGAGTCACTTGAATTAGCTCTGTTTAGCAAGGAACAGATTGATCTCCTCCAGAAATTATTTGGTCAATCCTTAACCACATCATCTGCCACTATAGCTCAATCAGGCAACATCTTCAATGCTCTTAGTGTGAAACAGGTTATGAGACCATGGATTGCTGATTCAGGTTCTTCAAATCACATGACGGGTGGTGCTTCTCTTCTCATGAATTTTAAAATCTACTAGAATGGACACACGGTCCGAATTGTCGACGGTTCAGTATCCAAAGTAACAGGAATTGGTTCATCCAAAATTTCAAACTCCTTTATTCTAGATTATGTCCTTCTTGTTCCTACACTTGATTGTAATCTTGTATTAATTATTAAATTCATCCGTGATAAAAATTGTATGGTTAAATTTGTTCATAACCTATGTGAATTTTAGGACTTGGATTCGGGGAAGATGATTGACAGTGCTAAAGAATGCTCGGGACTCTATCTCCTCAGCAGTGAAGAACCTTCAGCAAGACAAGCCCACCAAGTTGTATCCAAAGTTTCTTATCAGAATAAAGCTTTGTTAAATCTTAAGTCCAATAAAGATGGTGAAATCATGTTGAATCACTATCGCTTAAGTCATCCTAATTTCAAGTATTTACAGAAACTTTTTCTTTCATCCTTTAGAAATAAAAATTCAGAAGATTTTCAGTGTGAAGTATGTCAATTTTCAAAACATGTTAGAACTTCATATCCTCATCTTCCACATAAAAAATCACATCCTTTCTCATTAATTCACATTGATATATGGGGACCTTCTCGAATCAAAAACATCACAAAGACACGTTGGTTCATTTCATCTGTGGATGATCATACTCGAATCACTTGGTTATTCCTAATGAAAGAAAAATCTGAAGCATGTCAAATTTTTAAAAATTTCAATACCATGATTCAAACCCAATTTCAAACAAAAATCCAAGTATTGAAATCTGACAATGCTAAAGAATACTTCACTTCCACCCTTACTGATTATCTGTTAAGTCAAGGGATTGTCCATCTAAGCTCATTTGTTGACACACCTCAACAAAATAGGGTGGCCGAAAGAAAGAATAGGCATTTTCTCGAGGTAGCTAGATCCCTCATGTTCACAACTCATGTCCCTCAACATTTCTAGGGGGATGCTGTTCTTACAGCTACCTATTTTATCAATAGGATGTCATCTCGTGTCCTCTTATTTAAAACACCTATCAATACTCTACTTGAGTCATACCCACACACCAAAATCGTGTCCCACGTTCCCTTTAAAAATTTCGGATGTTCTGTTTATGTCCATGTACATCATAGTGGCAAACTTGATCCTTGAGCCATCAAATGCATATTCCTAGGGTATTCATCATACTAGAAAGGATACAAATGTTTTTCTCCTATCACAAAACGATTCTATAATACAATGGATGTCACATTCTTTGAACAATATCCGTACTATTCCAAACCTGTCATTCAGGGGGAGAACATAGGCAATGAATACCACCTTTCAAATATCATAAACACTCAGTTTCCCACAAATCCTATCCCGCAACTTCCAGAGAGTGAATCAATGTCTCAAATAAATACTCTTATTAATCCCAATGAACCCTCAACTTCTCTACCAACATATCCAAACTTCCTTGTCCCGAACAATGATCTTGTCTACTCTAGAAGGAAAACAACTCAAGAAAGAGCAGAGAACCGAGCATATCTTGAGCCAATCCAGGAATCTAACCCGAGTACAGGCCACTCCGACAATTCACAAGGTAACATCACTGAACCTCATAATATTGAATTACCTCCTAATGATTTGAATTTGCCAATTGCTATAAGGAAATGTGTAAGATCATGCACGAACCACCCCATCTACAACTTTGTTTCCTATAAAAATCTCTCACCAGGATATAAGGCATTTATCAGCAACCTTGATCAGATAGAGGTTCCAAATTCTGTTCATGAAGCATTTCTGATACCTGAATGGAAGACAGCTATTCGTGAAGAACTCAGTGCCTTAGAAAAAAACAAGACTTGGGAGATCACAGAACTACCATCGGGAAAACAAACTGTTGGGTGTAAATGGATCTTTACAATCAAACACAAAGCAGACGGTAGTGTAGAAAGACTCAAAGCTCGCCTTGTGGCTAAGGGATTCACTCAGACATATGGGCTTGACTATCAGGAGACTTTTGCACCTGTAGCAAAACTTAACACTATTCGTGTTCTTCTCTCCTTAGCATCTAACTTGGATTGACCTCTTTACCAATTAGATGTCAAGAATGCATTCCTTAATGGTGATCTCGAAGAAGAAATCTACATGGACATTCCTACTAGAATTGAATCTTCTGTTCTAACTAATAGAGTTTGCAAACTTAAAAAATCCTTGTATGGATTGAAACAGTCTCCACGTGCCTGGTTTGATAGGTTCTTCAAAGTTTTGAAGAGATATGGGTACACTTAATGTCAATCAGATCACACACTATTCGTCCAACACTTCTTTAATGATAGAATAGTTATCCTAATTGTGTACGTAGATGATATTGTTCTAACAGGTAATTCTACAATTGAGATGAATAAACTCAAGGAATTCATTGCCAAGGAATTTGAGATCAAAGATCTGGGCAATCTCAAATATTTCCTAGGAATGGAAGTAGCACGAACAAAAAAGGACATATCTATATCTCAAAGAAAATATGTACTTGATCTTCTCAAAGAAATTGGAATGATCGGGTGTAAACCGATAGAAACTCCAATGGACTCTACAGTAAAACTCGGGATCAAAGAAAATAGTACACCTGTGGACAAAGGCCGTTACCAAAGATTAGTGGGAAAACTCATTTACCTATCACACACTAGACCAGATATTGGTTTTTCAGTAAGTGTTGTAAGTCAATTTATGAATAGTCCCACTGAAGAACACATGGAAGCAGTCTATCGTATACTCAGGTATCTCAAGATGAAACCAGGAAAAGGATTATACTTCAGTAAGAATCCCACAAGAAAAATTGAAGTCTTTGCAGATGCTGACTGGGCAGGTTCTATAATGGATCGCAGATCTACCATTGGGTATTGTACATTCGTATGGAAAAATCTTGTAACTTGGCGAAGTAAGAAACAATTAGCAGTCGTTCGAAGCAGTGCAAAAGCTGAATTTAGAGCTATGGTTCATGGGATTTGCGAATGAATGTGGTTAAAAAGATTACTTAATGAACTGGACTTCACAACTCCTGAACCAATCAACATGCATTGTGACAATCAAGCTGCAATAAGAATTGCAAAATATCCAGTTTATCATGACCGAACCAAACATGTAGAGATAGATCGTTATTTCATTAAAGAAAAGTTAGATGAAAAAATCGTGGACCTACTATATACATCTAAACATCATCAAATTGCAGATATCCTTACCAAAGTATTACCTCGAACAATCTTCGAAGAATTGAGTTGTAAGTTAGGAATGATTAATATCTATTACCCAACTTGAGGGGGAGTGTAGACTTTTTTGAGAATCTGCTTTATCAGTGATGAACAGGCTGTATTATTCAGTGTAAAACAAGCTATAATTATTATTGATACTAGCTGTTATATTCTTAACTTAGTGGCCACTAATCTGTTATTTTTCATTCCTATTTATAGTGTTGTATATACATTAAAGAAAATCAGAGAATGAAGTGAAAAATACATACTCTAGATTATCTCCATCATATCTCTCGTAATATAATCTTCAGATTACTTTCTACCTGCTATGTTTTAAAACATTTTATATGGGTACCCTAATGGAAGGTCCAACAAGATTTATTCAATGGGGATCCTTCTTGGCGAAAAAGGAGAATTTGGTATTGGTAGTCCATCAATGTCCTTGAACTCAACTAATTACTCTGTTAAATTGTTTTCATGTATATTGATTCTGATGACTTGCAACATGTGACGACAATTGTTTTTACTTTGCAAAATCAGTTTCTAGTAATTAATACATCATCATTTCATAAAAGGAAAGGATGCCATATCAGGAATCTCAGTTTTATGGGGAGCATATTCAGTGCAAAACTCCTTTTCTGTTATGCTATCCTAGTTGTGTGAGTCATTGTATTGAATATGACTAGGTATATGATATCAACACTGGCTCAAGAGTCCAATATGGATAAGGAAAGAGTGTCTTGCAATTCCCCTTGTTTAGGTCTTAGGGGCTGTTTAGCACCCTTATTTAAAAAGGTATTTTGAAGTCTCTTTGTTTGTTTGTGAAAAGAGTGATAGGTAAGAATAAAGTTAATTTTTGATTTAATTTTTCATTAAATATAACAGAATAGTACATGTGATACATACATATTTGTATTTTTCGATAAATATATATCCAATGAAGTAATTTTTACTTAAAAAATTACTCAAATCTTTTTAACAAACTATTTCGATCAAATTTGAATAAAATTTTATTGTTTAATGTGTGACTTTGGATGTTAAATAATGAAAATTTTGTTAAAGTTTTATTGTAAATATTGTTTAAGTTTGAAAGAAAAAAATTTCTTAAAAAAATTAATTAATTTTTTTACATATATACCTATTAAAAAATAGAAACATACATGTGTCGTATGTGTTATTCGGTTATATTAAACGAAAAATTGGATGAAAATTTATCTATCTTTGCTTTACACTTTTTCACAAACAAAATAACTTAAATAACATATTTTTCACAAACAAAGATACTTAAAAACACATTTTTTGAACTAAGGTACTAAACAATATATTTGGCTTAAAGAAACCTATGGATAATGGTTTATATCAAATTGATTCTTAGATGAATTCCTAGGAAATTAGAGAGAGTAGTGGATGCACAATATAAGGAAAGCAAAAGGGATGATACTTACAATAGACATTGTTCTTTTTCCATTCCCTTTCTAATTGATATGATAGATGCTTTAAAGCAAAGTTTTATTTTAATGTTGAGAAAAAGATTGTTCATGTGTCATATAGACAAAGTTACGATACAAACATACAAGGAATTACATATTCCACTGTGAGGTTATGTAGTTAAAGGATGCACACTTAGGACTGTGGATGATGTCTTAAAAGAATATAAAATATATTTGCATGTCTTTTTAAACTGATACTTGTGTCTACAAATTCTCATTCGAACTATTTTAGGCCTCAGTACCTTTGTTCTTCTCAGCCTGCGTTGACTTTTCATAATAATTATGTAAAATGTGTTCTTTTGATGTCCATCCTAGATGAGTTGGGAGATCTGACTTATTCCTCTTTTAATCCTTCAGTAGGCCACGGTGGAGACTGGGAAATAAAGAGCTCTCTCAGTTATGGAAGTGGGCTGATCAAAATCCGGTTTGCATTATTTTTATTTTTTAAGGAATTTAACTTTGGGAACTATATTTTAAGTGGTAGATTTTGGCTAGCCTATCACTTGTGACATGGTCGCTCATGCTAAAAATGAAATTAAAGCAATGAAGGCCTGATTATGTAGCCATTCAAACAAACATAATTAACCTAAATCAAATGAAGCAGGGCCAGATAAAAAAAGAAGAAAAATATAATCCTCTGTTGCATAATATAGGCACAGAGGCCCATAATGTGTCCCGATTTCTCATCATTACATCAATTTTTTTTTTGAGTAGGGAGCAGGCGATAAAGGCATAAATATATCTAGAATAAGTAATTGTACATATACTTTGGTAGAAAGACAATCATTTAAGCATGATAATTGTAACATTATTCACCATATTATGACATTCCTGGTCATAAAAGCATTAAACACCACAAGCCTATGAGATGGTACTACACGTGTTGGCGTTCCTTTGTACTGAACATGTGCAAGTGCAGATCAGATTCGTTCATTTTTTATTTTTTTTTCCTTGATAAGAGAACTTAAAAATTATTCTAGAAATTATTGTCTGGGAGAATGATTGGTATAAATCAGTAACTGAAGGTCAGTTATATGGCCTTGAAGCTATTTTTCATTTCTGTGATTTTAAGTTAGGCCCATTTAACTATAAAAGTTACATACCAATGGAAACATGGACTTATATAATCATAAAGTAAGTAATTAGATGTTTCTTTTGCTGCAAATCAATGTATCAGATCGTGTATGTTGAAGAGTAGTTGGACACTATTCCTGGGGAAATAGAGGGATATGTCTGATTTTAAGAGTGATACTTACTGTTTTGTTGTTTGATGCCATGATCCCAATCATAGTACTTTTGGATTGTAACTTTATGCTTCAAATTCCTTTTTGATACATCCAGAATGCATTAACGAATCCTCAACGCATTAAAACGCCTGATATATCAGAGTACTGGAAACCCTTAGCAGAAGATGTAAGCTCTCTGTCCTCTTGAGTGTTGATATTTCTTTAAATAATGATATTTCTGCTTATTATTTTTCCCTTCGTATCTCACATGAGATGTCTATCATCTAGATATTATATTAATTTATTAAATCATAATATTAACCACTGGATTCATTTATTGGAATTGCAGATGGATCCATCAGCTGGCATAGAAGGTGAGTACCACCACAAAAACAACAGGGTGAGTTTCGGTTCTCATATTCAGCCTCTTGCGTTAATGATTGAGTTACTAAGATCAATCTTTTCTATTTCGGTTCTCATCAGCTGGAAAATGGTAAGTTTGGACCAGGGCTGTTGTGCTAACTCTTAAAAATCATTAGAATGTGTTGGTCACCAATCCATCCTCTTAAAAGCACAAGCTGTTGGGAGATGGGCCATCAATTTACTCGTACATTCTAACACTCCCCTCAAGCATCAGCTTTAACGCATTGTAGAAACACTTGAAATTTGACAAAATGGGGGTTGCAGAGGTGTTGGTTATCATTACTCTAAAAGCTTAATTTGGGAGGATAAGTGACCAAGACACTATAACGAAAGTCCTTTAACAATGATCAGAGAGCAGTGCAGAGGACAACTAGACTGGGAACCTACAACTAGAACTCCTGTTGGATAAAAGCTTCTATTCCCAATAGAGAGAAATCTGGTCATCTTCTGATGAGACCTATACTCAAAATGTATTTTAACATTTTCCATTATTTTCTTTTTTTCACATCCTATTCGGTCTCGATTCTTCTATTTTTAGGATGAGGAGATTGGTCTTTGGCAATGTTTTTAAGCATTCTGATATCAGTTGTCTTCTTAAATCTGATATAAGAGCACTGTTTATTTAGCAGTTTGTGCTGTTATCTGACTCCAACATGTCCTTTAACTTTTTGTCTTTGACTCATGTTTTCTTACCCCTTGAGTTCATGTTATCATTAATGGATATCATTTATGCAGGTTTACTGCTGGAAAGGTCTTCGACTTTCTGCTAGACAAGACTTGGAGGGCTTTTCTAGGGTCAGACTGACATTACAACTGAATTGACTTTCATTATGTAATTCACTTAAATCCCTAATCTTGATAGAAGGTCTGCTTTTTAATTGCAGTTTACTGATCATGGTATTGAGGGTGTAGTGCCTTTAGATCTTATTCCTCCTGATGTCCGGTCCAAATACCAAGCAAAACCAAATGACAGGTCTAAACGTGCTAAAAAGGAAGAAGCAAAAGGTGCTGCACATCAGTTGGAAGAAAATCAGGTATTACTACAGGCATAATAGAACTGAAAAAATTGTTGCATTTGAAAGTTCGTCTTTTTGTTGCAAATGATAACATTTATGGTCTATTCTTTTTGCCTAACAAAATACGTCAAGAATCTTAGCAACCAAAAAAAAAATGAAAAAGAAAAAACACAAAAACAAAAACAAAAGTCATCTAGTTTGGTACGTAGGCTGTAATTCAATTTCAGCCATTTTTTGGGGTAAAAAAGAAAACAACAAAGTTTTATTCTTGAAAACCTCGATTTCTTGGGTGTTTTAATTGTATGAGTTGGAACTTTTAGTTGATGGTGGTAAAGGCTTGGTATTTCCCTGGAAAATACTCTTAGTTCAAAACCCCCCATCCCGATTATCTTTTGATGTGTATGGTAGGGGAGAGAGACCTGCTTACTAGAGGGTTCTTTGCAAACGTTTTTACTTGCTTTTTTTAGTTTTATGTAACGTTTTGCTTTCTTTTCCATAAAAGACTTCAACACCTGCCAGTGAGATAGAGGAGGGAACCAGAGCTGATCTTGAGGCTACTGTGGCTGCAATGGATGCTGATTCTGTTGGAGCAGCTGGCAATATTTCTCAAGGTGGTAGTCCGATACCAGATGAAAACCAGAAGCAAAGCTCAGACACAGATGTTCCAGAAGCAGGCCAGTTGGAACCAGATGCTGAAGTAGATCAGGGAATGATTGATGGTGATGCAGACGCAGATGCAGATGTTGATTTAGATGCAGTAGGCTGAGATTAAGAGGGTACTGTGACATTATACAATGTAATCAGGTTCTTTATCAGCGAGAAAAATACGTTGAGATTCTTGTTTGGAGGGTGATAACCATTCAAAACATTGGATAATAAACCCTTTTGGTGTTCCAATCTAATCTACTTTAACGTTGTAGGTTGCATTTACTAATTGTACCTGGCAGCGTGTTTTAGCATACTTTATTTTCTTTTCTTTTCTTTTTTTTTTAAATTTTTTATTAAAAAAATTTGGCCGAATCATCTTTGCCTTTTAATTTGCCTATGGTCTGTGTTATAGAGTGGAAAAATCATATGTTGGTTCTGGATTAAGGGTTCCTAGCAAATCTATCATAATTCGTACATACTTTTTAAAAAAATATTACATTTATACACTCATATACCCATGTATATATATACTAGGGGGTTTCGTACCTATTTTCTAAGAGTGCCTATAAAGAGTATAAATACTTATTCGGCATTTAACTGAAATGTTTACTCGCATCATTTTTTATTATCACCAAAGAATAAAATAAAATCTTTTTATATTCCTTTTGAACAACTGAATATTAAGAGTTTAATTTATGATTCAAAATTATTAATTTAATATAGGAAAATATGTTGACTTAAATGCTAACTTGACTCATTCCAAATGCATAAATAATCCAAGATGTACATATTAAAATAAAATTAATAACAGAAAATTATATTAATTTATTTAAGTTTAATATTTGAGCCGAAACTTTTTAAAATTGACATAATGTTGTTATTAAATTCAAAAACTATTTTTTAAATATTAGTTAGTTTATATTTAGATAATTTAAAAAAATGGAAACAATATTTAGTCATTTTCTAAACACGAGCATTTTCAAGATTTATCCAAAACTTATATTCAAAAATATTTTTATCAAACACATTTCATATAATTTCTAGTTTTTTTTTTTGTTTTTGAGGGAAAAATAAAGAACTTTCAAATTCTATACCACAACCCCAAGCTATGGAATTTGGACGTAAGCCTTTTGTTGAAATGGAATAATTAATTTTCCTAAGGATAGGAAGCTAGAGTACAGAGTTTTGATTAATTGATTCAAGCACAGAAAAATTCATGTTATATTCATGGAAAGTACTGGTTATTTTTTGTAGCTTTAACTGAAACAGAATTTAAAAAAAGGAATAAAGGTTATCCTCGTACAGATTGCAAAACATAATGTAACGCATTTCTGTAAACATAATATAGCAAAAAAATCGCTGGGACATTTCAGCAAGACAAATGACTATCCAGATTCTACTGATAAATTTTTAACCCCCCCAAAAAAAGATCCTACTGATAAATTTGATGGATGAAACACCCATGCTCACTCTGGTTCATGCAAAAAACTTATTCCTGTGTTTTCTTCAAATAGGGTCTTCTAAGTGTCACTCAGAAATCTATAACAAACACCAGTATTGATGATATTAGGATATGCACAAATGTAATCATAAATCATGACTAGTAATCAGACTAGACAGGAAAAACAAATAGTAAAAACGCGCATATTCCATTTCAAGCGGTCGAACAGCAAAAGGTTTGCAAGTAGTTTCATAAGGAACAGGAAAAATATTTAAAGTGTGAGGAAAGTTTATAAAAATTAATGACAGCTGCTGGGGCATTTCAGAAGCTGGTACTCGCCAAGGCTAAAATTTTGACAGATACACTGCACAATCAGTTCTAACATTTCGGAACACTGTCTTCTTGGACTGACATCATGCTCTCTGCCCAAACATATAAAAGAAGTAATCAGCATAACTATAGAGGTTTATTCCCACAACCATAGGAAACATTTGAAATATCTTTTTTGAATTCTCGAACACAAGGCATTTCACAAGATTATTACTATTCCTATGCATGCATATTTATTTTGGTTCCGATAATGTGAATGAAAATAGAGAACATCATGGGTTAAATTCCCTAATCGTTTTCATTATAGTCAAAATCCGATTCAGCTTGCCTGCATTGGAAGGTATAGTTTGAACTCTGGAGGAAGTTCCTCCTCTGAGTATAAGCGATCAGAGAAATATATCCTCCTCAGGCGGCAATTTGCATGAACCTGCACCCGCAATGTCTCTACATAATTCGTTCCATAAGCCCTCTTGGTAAAATCAGCCAAATTCAACTGGATTTGATTCCAGCCCTCATCCATTCTCAGTGGCATTGTGCAGATGTATGGTTTCACTCGAGTGACAGCCTGCATAAAGAAATTTTGGGGACAACGTCTTTAATACTCATACATTGTTTTTTAGTGCAACGAGCCAACATAAGAGCATATTGTGTCAGCAAACAACACAAACAATTACATAAACCAACATTTGACATCAAACAGACAACATTCTTAGAATGATGATTGCATAAGCAGGAGCACTTGAAACAATACCAATCACAAACCAACAGGACCGATGTATGATCTTTAAATGCTGGGTTTGTTGGTTAACTAATTAACAGTGTGCTTTGCAGATGGAAAAAATAACCTGACAATTTTGCCTGCTCAAATAAAAGAAAAAACAAGAAAGTACATGCATTGCTCTAAAAATCAAGCACGATTGCATATATCTTACACAGCTAAAGAGTATACAAATACAGTAATATCATATTTGGTTGGTAAGAACGGGAATAGGAATGAAATTGATTCCTTACAATTTTACGTTTGGTTGTGCTATAAATTGGGAATAGAACAAAATCAATTCCTAAAGAGGAGTAAAAATTTCATCCTCCCCTTAGGAATCATGATTCCATTCCCATGCTAATTTTTGGTTCCAATTTTACCTTAACTCAAAAATAAAACCCTAAACCCTAAACCCTAAACACTATATCTTATATCCTATAACCTATACTCCAAACCCTAAATCTCAAATCCCAAAACTCTAAACCATATTTAGAAAAATAATACTTTTAATAATATATTTTATTTTTAAATAATAATTGTTTAAAAAAATAATGATTTCAATAATTTATTTTATCTGACGAAAAAATAACAATTAAATGACATTATTTAAACTTGATTGAATATAAGAGAATTAAGGTAATATACAGTGTTTTTTATTCCATTCAAGTTGTAAACAAATACTAAATCACTAATTTTTTCTTTGATTCCAGTGTTCAAACCAAACAATATAATAGTAATACTGTTTATTTTACATTCAATTCCATTCTTATTCCTATTTTCATTCATTTTCCATTATGTAAACCAAACATCACCTAAAAAGCTTTTAGAGTAATCCAGTGTGAGTATGAGTATATAATTCAAAGCTTTGAGGTAATCTCCTCTTGAATAGGTACAAATACAAAAACATATCATACATAGCAATTTGCATGACATCTGGAATGGAACTCAAAAATTGGTTGAACCCATTATTCATGGTTGCAAAGTCAAGACGACAAATTGATTGGAAAGTATTTTAAGCCATCCACCTTTCATACAAAATATATTTTGCTACTTATCTCAGGGTTCCTTTAAAACACCAAAATGATAAAATGAGAGAAAAGCAAAACATTAGAAAATTGATAGTACCAGTAAACATGGGCAAACTTACACACTTGAAAATTAGAAGCTCTAAAACGTCGCCTGACATTCTTATCATCCAGCACTTGAATCTCAAATGTGAAATACTTCTTTAGATTCTTCACTATCATAACCAGAAAAGGGAGTTTTATGCCAAGTGTTGCAGCAGGATCTGCCGGGCATGTAATGTAAGTTGACTGGATGTTTGATCCAACTATTTCAAGAACATTGGACTGTATATCTTCATCTTGAGGTCGTTTTACATGGCCATTGGTAACTGTTGCATGGGAGAAGAAGAGAAGAAAAGATAAGAAAAGATAAGAAAGATAAGAAAAGAGAGAAAAAAACACTTAAGCCGCAACCAGCTAGTGTTGGCACATCCAAGTTAATATATAGCAACTTCGACAAAACACAGTTAGAAGAATAGGATGAAATAAAATTGTCGCCATGAAATGGAGAAAGTGCAAAAGAATAATAATTACCATGGATCAATAAATGGCAGGCAAATTCCATGCAAATGAAACATTGTACATTTAAATGACCCAACAAGTAGCATAAAAAAGTTAACATTGGTGCACCACATACAAGCTAAAGCTTCTTATGTCATGTTTGGTCGGTAAGAATTGAATGGAATTGGAATTGATTACTTACAATTTTATATTTGCTTGTACTATAAATTGAGAATTGAATGGAATGGAACCAATTCCTAAAAGAGAAGAAATAAGAATTACATCCTCTTCTTAAGAATCATGATTCCATTCTATGCAAATATTTTTTTCCAATTTTACCATTACGCACAAATATAAACATAAACCCTAAAACCTTATATCCTGTACCCTATTTAGAAAAATAATAATTTTAATAATATATTTTATTTTTAAGTAATAATTATTTTAAAAAATAATGATTTCAATAATATATTTTATTTAACGAAAAAATAACAATTAAATAACTTTATTTAAACTTTACTGAATATATGAATATTAAAGTAATATATATTGTTTTTTATTTCATTCCAGTTGTAAACTAAATTCTGTAATAATAATTCTTTTTTTCATTCCAGTGGTCAAACCAAACAATGTAATAATAACATTGTTTCATTTTCATTCAATTTCATTCTCATATCCATTTATTTTACATTCTGTGAACCAAACGTCACCTTAGAATAATAAGCCAATATACTTTTCATAGTAAAAAAGTAAAACGGAAGGGTGAAGAGCTACACTTGCCTTCTTTATCCCATATCTGCAAAGGTTTGCTCCTATAAAAAGGTCAAATGTATGCAAAACATGTATCAGTGTCGAACTTCAACCCGCATGTAACAATATTACTAATAATACATGTGTATAATTAGATATTCCACATATTGAAAGAATGCAGAGTTTTCGCGCAGCGTGAGGGAAAAAAAATACCCAAGGCTGTAGAGGATGGACAGAAACCCTGATTGGAATGTGTTCTTAAACATTGTTTACTCGCTAGCGATTGTCTTCACCTGAAATAAATAATAACTCCATGTGTAATTCTCGCATTTTAATCTTTTCATAATTTCTAATTGACAACATACAACAGTTTAAGAAGAGTAGGCCGTTCAGAGATAAAATTAAATTAGGGTTGATAAGGAACAAAGTACAATAAACTTGTATAAAGCTCTGAAAACAATGACTTAACTACATAAATTCAAGGGAAATAGTAATAATATTGTAACTGTTACGTTATTGAAGTTTGATGACGCAAAATTGTGGCTTAAAAAAACTACTCGTGGATAGAAGTAAATTCAAAATTGGGTAAAAACTTGAAAATTAGCGAAACCTCAAGAGAAATAAAAAAACCAAGGCAATAATGAGGTAAAATAAGAAATCAAAGCGCTACTGCAAATATTTTTAGGTGAACGAATGTCCGGGGGAAAGAGCACCCACAAAATATAAAATAAAACTAAAAAATTCTAGGGTTCTCAGGTACGAGATAACTCAAAAACGAGTCCACTATTCCTGAAACCAAAAGAGAGGTACCTTGAAAAAGATAGATTGAGATATTATATCGCCGTAAATACAGAGACGAAGTTGGAGAAATAAAACGATGACCTTTACGACGTTGTATGCGGGATGGATGAACATAAGAACATGAACAAAATCCAACCTTGGTGCGTTGGTAGCCTGGATTATAATATCGATCTTTATTAGTATATTGAGAATTTGAGTTTACAAAAATATCGAGGATTATCAATATTCACGAGAAATTATGTAAAAGTATAAATATGTATGAAGAATTTATCTAAAAGTATTAAAAAAAATTAGATAATAATTTAAAATTGAGAAAATTAAAAATTATTTAATCTAATTGAATAGTTTTCTCCGTAAAATTAAGAAGAAAAAAAAGATACTAAAAATTTATTAAGTGAGATAGATTTAACACTCAAATTTATTAATTTTTAGATATTATATTAAAATTTTATTAATTTTAAAAAATAATACATTAAAAGTTCATGAATATTTATAATATTTTAATTTTAAAACATAATATACATTTTAAATTCAATTTTTCAAACTTAACAAACATTTAGTATAGTTACGATACATTAAAGATCCATTATATTTAAAAAATACAACGTCATAAATCTATTAATACTTTTTTCACCATTTTAAAATTAGCCGATGAATAGACCATTTTAAAATTAAGCCATCATAAGTGTACTACTTCTGATACAACTTATCAAAATTAATGGAACATTTTAACATTAAGCAAATGAATGAATAATAATATATTAAATAAAAGAATAACTTTATTAAGAATATGTTGCTCAATGTTAAAAAATTAAGATATTATTATCTTTAAAAGATTTTCTAAAAGTTAAAGGTAAATGTTATTTTGATTCAAGCAATATTAATATCATGATATATATTTAGAGACCGTTTCAAGATAATAATTAAAATGTAATGCACGTATTATTTTATCACTTCTTGATGTTTTTACATGATTAGAAAAATATGAATTAACTTAATAGCTTACAAATTATTGTAAAGGGTTTCAAAGATTTTATAAACATTATGTGTGTCTATGATACTTGAGAGATCACTTTTATTTGTAATAATTCTTATTGAAAATAAAGTTACAATAATGATTCTCTCATCTTATTACGAATATATTTTACAATTTAATTAATTGTATTAGTAAATGATGATTGTTAAGATTTGATTTCAGAGATAGAACTTAGAGAAAGGTTGGAACAATTGGTTTAATGTGTAGATCTCATATGAGGTCCATTTATTTATAAAACATTATCTATATAAGTGTCAATTACATAATGAGTACACATATTTACATATTAAAAGAGTATAATTGGCATAAAGTATAATTTATTAAGGGTTAAGGTCTACCCTAATTCGGGTCAACCATTGAGCTCGGGCTGGTCACTAAGCTCAAGTTAATCATTGAGCTCGAGCTAATCTACGGGTAGTACATATAGGATGCTTTGCCTTTCATCTCAGGTTGGTAATTTGGCTTGAATAACTTGTGTGGGTCGAAATAATCTGAATATTCAAACGATAATATAATTATTTTATTATCAAATATTTTTAACTTTACGTCAAGTTGATAATTAATACCTCAACTAATAAATATATTAGTATTCTATACAATAATTCATGTTTTTAACTTTATTTCTTTTTTTAATTGATATAGTATATATTTAAAGTGTGAACTACGTTTTAAGCACACAATGTATGAGATAAGCTACAAAAATTCAAAATATATGTAAGTTGTTGTAATTATACCTATAATGTTATGTGTAATAATAAAACAATACATGTCTTAATATTTTGTTATATTTTTAAGTATTATTTTTATAATTATTTAAGAATTTTATTATTTTTTATGTATTTTTGTTATTTTACAAGTTAATAAATATTTGGAGAGTTTTAAAAATTTTTTGAAATTTTTTTAAAATATTTTTGGATTTTTATCAATTTATAAAGTATAGTGGTTGCATCTATAAGTTTTTGTGATTGCTTCTAGAAAAAATCAAGGGCAAAAACGTGAAAGAAAAAGGTTCATGGATGTTGATGTACTTAGTAAAGTAGAGTGGCTCACGTTGAAATCAATCCTGGTGGATACAAATGCATATAGAATGGACTAGGATACACTTAGAAAATGAGCCCTAAAATAACATTATTTTGCATGAACACGTGCCATAAGCCCCTGAACGACGTTGTTTTCTTTGGTGAGTCTAATGCATAATATGATGTCATTTTGACGTCGTTTTAGCATATTTATTCACCTCTGTTAATGTTTTTTTTTTTTTACAAAAAATACATTTCCACCGTCACATTTTATCTTCTAATGGTCTAAAATGTTCTTAGGTTAATATGTAACCTATTTATGTTGTTTTAAGCCCCATTTGAACCAAGTTTTGAATAAAAATTAGAGAAAAAAATACTCAAATTGTAGCAGCAAGTAAGAGAGGAAATCTACCAAGGTTAGGTAATTATTTTAAGCTTTTGGAGAAAGAAGATAAATTAATTCAAGAGTTTTGAGTATTTGTATTATTAAAGATATTTTATTCTTTAGTTTTATATAAATTGGATCGTAAAAAGGATGTCTTTAATAATTTTATCAAGATTTTAAGTTTAATTATGTGTGGCTAAATATATTTATGAAATTTTAGTTATGTTATGATTATTTTAGATTGATAGGTTAATTTTTTTAATAAAAATTTGAGATTTGTTTACTGTTCTTTTTTCTTAATATCTTTAATTATAAATTAATCACGAATTAATTAAGATTAAAGAAAATATCAACTTAATAATAATCGTTAAATTAACCTAAATAATGTTAGCTAACTAGATTTTTTATTAATTTTCTCATTTTTTTAATTAAAATTCTCTTATTGTTTTTCATTAAGTTAGTTATTTAATTAGTTATTTTATGTATTATATACATTTTCAATTGTTTTATTTTAATAATTTATTAGTTTTGAAAAAATAAGCAGTTAATTTAAAGTGTCTTTAAATTTGTGAGAGATTTATCTTGAGATAAATTTATTAATAACGAGTATTTATAATTTATTCATCACTTAATCAATAAGAGTCATTTAATATTTTAATATAATTATAAAAAATATTGAATGAATTAATTATATTTTATATTGATAATATATAGTCTGAGTTATAAAAATATCTAAAATGTTTAAATAGTTGTAATTATATATATAAGAAAATGTATACAGAATATAACGTGATATAATTTTATTAAAAAATTATTATTAATTAAAAATAATTTTATAATTATAGATACAGTATATATAACTCTGGAAAGATTTTAAATAATTTTAATAATTAACTCATATGTTAACCTTATCTAAAATATTAATTAATCGAACCTTGCATATACATTCCCTCATCTTTAAACTAGGGAAGGATTTAGACCCAAATGGAAGAAAATATGCTGCAACATATTTACCGACTACTGGCCTACGGGGTGATGTGATTGGCATCCTTGTTTCCTTTTTGGTTTGAAGAACACGCGTCCTTTTGGCGAGCAATTTTTAAATAAAAGTTAAAAAAAACTGAATTTGCATATCTTAATTAATATATAATTATTTTATTATAAATTGTTATTTTAATAAAGTAAATTTTATTTATTTATTTATTATTATATATGAATGTTTACACAAGAAGAATAGATTTTAATATAATTAGTAATATTATTTTTTAAAAATAATTAAAATTTACTGTATAAATATGAATATAATTCGAATAAATGTTTTTACTTTTAGCACATGATGCCAAGTCGATAAGATAAGACACGTATTCGGTAACTTCAGGACCAATTTCGGCATCTTCGGTATGTGAAATCCTTTTATGGGTACAGCGTGTCACGTCTAAAGCACGAAATTAGCTACGCAATTATTATATTAAAAATAGACAGCTGAATTTGTAAATATTTAAGTTTTGGGGGGTTCTGTTGGAAGTGAAATTCTAGGATGCGACTCATGAGTCATGACAAGTGGACCAAATCACGAAGCCGTTCTATACCATGAATAAGCCACGTGGACCAATAGTAATATAGTTTTAGATGGACACCTCTCAGCCACTAGCTCACTCCTTGTTTCTCAGCCACAAATCTATTAAACACGTACTCTTTCTCTTTCTCTTTCTAGCTTTTCTAGGACTGCAAGTGGCTTTTGAATTTTAGCTGGGGTAGTATGTTGCTTCCTTCAGACAAACAGTGTGTATCTACTTGACATAAATATTATAAATTTGGCCAGCCCAAATCTCAGCCGCCTCTGTCGTTTGTTTCATTAGCTGAGAAACTGTTGGTACAACAATCCCACCAAGGATTTCTTGATTTGTATCAAGTTTCTTCGTATGGGCTGATTTCTTATCTGAATCTGGAATTGGTTCTTGTTCATTTTATTCAAATTTTCATTAGGAGAGGTATGTATTATTCTCTGAGTTTGTGTTTTGATTTATGGTTTAATCTTCTAGTGATTTTAGATCTGTTGTTCTCGACTCTTTAGTGATGAAGTGGTTTGTGCTCTCACTAATTTTCATTGAGATAAGATTCTTTTGGGTTTATGAAAGTATAGGAAGAAAATAATCTTATGGTTCTCGTTCATGTTAAAAATTAGAATCTGACTTTACTGGGTTTGAAGCAGATAATGAATAAAAGGAGGGTATTGTTTTGTTTCTTTCTCGAACATAAGATTAAAACTTTGAGTCGTCGTCGTCGTCGTTTTCTGTCATGTGTTATACTTATGATCTATTCTATTGTTGAAGCTGAACACGCGCCATTCCATGTTTTTGATTAAAAGCAGTGACTTCTTTTGAAGATTTCGTTTTGTTTTCTTTTTGGTGGTTAAATGGAATGCCCTGCTTGGTTGTTAGTAGTACAGATGTAACTGACACGTTGATTAAAGATAACTAAAGATAATAATATTGTTGTATAGATTATAAGAATAGTGATTCTCTCCATGATTAACCTTTTGGATTTGTCAGCACATGATTCTTATGGATTCTACAAACTTATATGGTATGAGATATTCGTTCGGTCTTAGCCCAAAGCACAGAGCCGCAAGTGACCCAATAAAAAAGGTTTAAAATACGAACTTTAATACTGAGTTAACCTTTTGGATTGGGTAGCACATAAACTCTACAAACTTTAGTACTTTACATTGGTTACCAAGAAAATAATAGGAGAAACACTTAATATTTAATGTCAAAATACTGGAAACCGGTACTGAAGATCCTGAATTTGTACTCCTTGTTGGTTTACTGAATATCTTGTAACATTATAGTTGTTACTTTTGGGAAGCTTTTCTAATTTGTAGATGTTCATAGCACTTGGCCATCTCTTTCAGGTAAAATATAATGGATTGGTACTACGGGAGTGACGTTGATGATTTTATTGTGCCTAAGGATCAAGGAGTATCAGATAGGATACCTTCACCAGACAGTTGGTCAAAGTGGGGAATAAGAGATCCTGAAAGCTATCAAGAACTGGACAAATGCTTTGTTTTTGATCCAAAGTTTACGAAAGAAGAATCCAGCTACAACGGTAGAAGCATATCTGATGAAATTGAGATGGAGGAGACTATTCATGGCAAATATCAATCTAGTGGCTCAAGTATTTGTGGAGGATCATCTAATGACTCCATTCTGCTGAACACTGTCTCTTTCTCACGTGATCAGCATGATTATCAGCTTGAAGGCCTTGCAGGATTCGAACAAATGGATGACACATTCTTGTACAGGCGTAACTTCTGGGATTAAGAAACTTGATTTAATGCCTGTAGGAAACCATAAAATTTTACTTAAAATGGCCCTTAACTTATGATGATATATGCAATCTTAGGGAATCCAATGGAACTTAACTGCTCCATTGTTTTTTCTCATTCTGCACTGATTCATCCTGGGGTTGGGGCCATAAGTGAGATATGTCATAAATGTGGTAGTCAGCTATTAAAACAAGAGGCCAAATTTTAAGAAAATTGAGGCAGTATGGGAATTCAATATCCATAGTATGCCGGGAGACCAAATTGTTGATCATTTACTTTCTGATCTTGTATTGTTTTCTTCATGTTTATGGCTTCATCTGTTCCGGTTTCCCTTAACGCAGGAATTCATTACTTGAAGATCTCCCTGATGATGGAATACAGGGGGAATCCCTTGAACCCAGCCACAGAACGACACAATCTGGTAGTCCCTTGAGGGACATGTATTTGGATTGTCATAGCAACACAGGTACCCTACACAGTGTGGGAAGCCCAAAGCACCAGAAAGAACATGCCTTTTCACCATCATTGGGTTCACATAAAGGAGATTTTCATGCTTCAGAGTATACTGCATGCAATTCGACACGAAGTGACCATTTACTAATGAAGGTAAGATTTCTGTTTTTGGAAAAATTGGGTGGTCATGGTTCCAATTGCTTAAAGGTTGGCTCTTTAGCATGTCTATGTAGGGATTGTCTATGTTTAGAAGAAACATGCCTAAGTTGAAGTTTGTGTGTCCTCATCATTTATTGTGTGTTCCATTTTTGCATTTGGGATGGATGTGTCAGGATAAATAAATGCATGAAATCTCTTGATAACTTGGAACAGCTTTCTGTTGAACAATTAAAGTTCATACTTCTATAATTGGCATTGATCCCACATGAAAAATGCTGGACTCCAAGAAGTGTCTTAAATACCGAAAAGACAAAAAATGGATGGCTGGAAGATGATTGCACTCTATGGTATTGAATTTGTTGTCTGAACATTTTCATTGCCAAAGTAATATGCCAGTTCATGGAGACCTTTGGAAAGGATCAGATTTTATTGTCTGGGATACTAGTAGCGTTGATGCTGTCCTTTAATTAGAATAACTTTCTTCAGTTTGCAATAAATGACTGGAAAGCTAAGGTCGAGAGACTTGATACCAACCTAAGATTATTCATTATTCTTGCTAGTGCTATTTGCATCGACTAATTCTTTCTTCTTCATTTGCTGCTTTTGTTTGAAGTCAATGATTAGTAAGTTTAGCAGTTCCAGTATCTGGTGTGTATATGTATAAAAGCTGAAATATTTTTAAAAGTGTACTCATCCTTGTAAGTTAAACTAATCAAGATATTTTCTTTTTCCGTGGCACCACAGAGGAAATTCTTGGTCCCATGTGAGCAGAATACCATGAAAGGACAGGATGGAGATGAGATGTCACTCGAAGAAACTGTGTTGCAGGGCCTGAAAACAGTGACGACCCAGGCAAGTAACAAAATAAATATACAAGTACCTTATGTTTGGATTGTATAAAACATTCTCATGTTGCTGATTCTCTTTGTTGAAATCTGCCCAGTTGACAGAAAAGACCCGAATTTGCTTCCGAGATTCCTTGTACCGCCTTGCGAAGAACTCAGAACAATATAACATAAAACAGGATCAAGATGTAGATATTCAGAAGGAAATTAATCCTTTAGGGAGAGATCATGCTGAAGTTGTGAGGTAAAATTGTAATATTTAAAGTGTTTGTCCTTCTTCATATTATTTGTTTCTTGAAGGTGCATGTTAAAGCTTAGCTTAATTGTAAGCATATAACTGACTATACAATCAAGAAGTTAAGGTTATGTAGTGTATGTTTGCTTGAGCTTATGTTAAACATGGTTCTAGATAGAAGCCTGAAACACATTATAGATGCTTTTGTCAGCAATTACAAAATGTGCTTTCTGAGCTCGGAAAGCGCTTTTGACAAATTTTTTTCTGTTTGGTCTTGAAGTACTTTTTTCTGTTAGAAGCACTTTTACAGAGTCAACAGAAGCAAAAAAACAAACAGATCCCTACTCATTATAACATGATTGTGGGTTCTTCACTGTTTTTGTTGCTCTTTCTATCAATTTTTTTTTCCAATTCATTTTTCACAACCAAACATTTTGATAGAAGCTTTTGTGACAGCCCTAAATTAGTCAAGTTCCTCATCCTTTAGCAATGAATCAATGATTTAAATCAGCAGTATTCAAGCTATATCTATATTACATATGAATGCATCAACTGTGGGAAAATTATGCAAGAAAAATGAAAGCAGATAATTAGTATAGGATTCACCTTAGGTACTGTTCAGTACAATATGCTTATCATTTTGTTGTGCCCATCCTGGATGCATCAGCAGTCGGGGTTTCTTGATTGCAACCTAAATTTAATACTCAGGTCTTGGCCAAAGAAAGCAACAGAATCCGAGACGAATGCCATCGACAGAGCCATTGCAAACATGATGTTCAATAAGATCGATCTTCTTGTGGCTGCATCATTAAACCCCAAACAAGAAGCCATTCACATGCCAAAGCCACCAGACAACAAATTCAGTCAATCACTAGCACCTCAATTGAATCACAACCTGTTTTTGCCGAAGGATGTTGAAGTTCCAAAAATCTTTACTAGTGGAGATTTATATGGAACAACAAACTCAAATACAAGTTCAAGAAAAACTGCAGGAAGCAAGTCTTATGTGTTGGATTTCAGTTCTAGCGTGGGGTAACCGATAACGGTTTTATTATAATATGTAATTTGAGAACAAGATGGCAAAGGCATCAGCAAATCTTGGAAAATGCTCCTAGTAGCTTCATACCGGGTTTTATATTCTTGTTGAATTCAATTTTGTTTTGTATATAAAAAAAATGATACCAAGTTAATTGAGCTTGTTAGAACACTAACTTCATCCTTTTTAGTGATCAATGTAAGGATTATAAGTGAATGTGTGATACACTAGATAGTCTAATACATACTTATAGGTACATAATTTCTTATTTCCCCTGGTTTTCTTGTCCAACCATAAGATCAGCATGTTTTGCATCATGGGTGCATTGCTTCTGGGCTGAGATTTAGAGTTTGAGCTTGAGAACTCAACATGAACACAGTTTACAGACACCATAGGAATTCTAGACCAATTAACTGATTTTTTACCCTTTTTCAAATAACATTAATTAGCGTTTGATTGAAAAAAGAAAAAGAAAAATCTATTTGAGAAAAGTATTATATTCTTTTTAAATTAAATTATTTGTGTTATTTAACAGTTTAGTTATAAACGTGTAATTCATAGATTATAAGTATTTTAATTCAGTTTTTCATACTATTTAATTTTCGTTAGACACTTGATATTCGTGTAAGGTCTACGTCATAGTAGTATATTTATTGTTGACACTTGACATGACTCAATGCCCTTTGTGGTTTTAATGGTTCACATTTGCCTACTATTTATCTCGTATGTAAACACGTGGTATATGGACATCCAATAAAGAGTAAGCTGCTAAAAAAATGCACGGCTGTCATTCTCCTAAAGTTCTATAATGATTGGTTATAAATGTTACGTTAGTATGAAATATGGGTTTTGTCTAAAATGTTCATATCTCATATAATATTAAAAAAAAAGGAGTATTTGTGTTATAGTTTAAAAAGAGTCAAAATTTGACTTGTAACTTGAGAATTAATTTTTGTGTAGTTTTTTTAACTTTTAATATTTTTAATTTTATTTAACAACTTGAATAATATAGTTTCATATCTATATAAATTGATAAAATAATTTAAAAATTAAATAATATAAATTAATAAATATATAAAAAATAGATTATAACAATATTAAATATATAGTATGTATAACAATAAATATTTATATATTTATGTGATTTTGTCTATAAAAAACATATCATATGTAATAGTTTAGAAAATGGTTGAATTGTGTTTTAGTTTGGCCAAAATTTAACCTTAAACTTGAATATTTATTTTTAAAAAAAATTATTTTCTAAAAAAATAAAAAAAATCTCATTTTACAAAACATAATTATTATAAACATAAAAAATATTAATATCTTATAAATTTATAATTAATTTTAAATATAATATAATATATTGTTATTATTAATAATAAATATAATTATAATTATATTTAATAAATAATTATGATATAAAAATAATATTTATATATATCCAACTTTATATAAGATACAATACAAACACGTAACATTATGTAACTATTTAGTAAATTTTTTAATAATTTAAAATTTTATAATATATTATTATTATTTTAAACTATTTTATAATAAGATTTTGATAAGTTATTTGTTATAAAAAATATTTTTTTTATTATATAAATATAAATCATTTTTATTATTTTTTATTTATAATTAAAATGAACATTATTATTTATTAAAAATTGGTGGATATGAGTATTTTATTTTTGGTTTTCTTTTGAAAAATAAGAAGAAAGAAAAAGAAAATAGTGTGGAAAGTAAGGAAGGAGAGAGAAGAGAGTGGAATGGTGAGTTGGAAAAAAGAAAGGAGAGAGAAGAGAGTGGAATAATGAGTTGGAAAAAGAAAAAGGAAAGAGAAAAAAAAATTTACCGGTAAACTGTTGAATGAGTTTTAATTTATCTATTTTTAAACTAAAATTGACTTTAGCCATTTTTAAAATTATGATATAAAATATGCTTTATATAGAAAAATTCCCATGAAATATTTGTTCAACAATTTGAAGCAAAGAAATATTGCATTTTAATTTGTTGTTTAGTTAATAACAATTTTGTCAAACAGCACCCATGATTTTATAACTTTTATAAAATAAAATAAAAAAATTAAAATCTGATTCCTTAACTTTTTCCGTTCGGTTTATTCACTAATTTCATAAATTTAATTCAAATATATTAAAATATAAAAAATTAATAGATTAAATCATAAAAAGAAATTAAAAATTTAAATACTAAATCTAAGAAAAAAAACTAAAAAAAGAGGTTAAGAGATCAAATTAAAAAAAAAACGTTAACAAATTAAAAAAAGAAGTTAAAAGAGGATTAAAATTAATAAAGAAAATATAATACTTATTACGATATAAATTAAACATATTAGTTATTTTTCTAATTGATAGGTATTTGATCATAACAACTTGATACATTCTATTCATATGGTGAATATGATGTTTAGGTTTAAAAACTCGTGTATAAGTGATCTGGTGATCTAAAGGTAATCAATTAAATTTTTGTGAAAGATTTCAAGTAAAACTTAGGGACATGCGACCTTATGAATAAGATCTGATTTATTGTTACCAAGTTTGTTACTATGCAATCTAATGGGTGTGATCTCTTGAATGTCGCATGCCCTTTTATCAAACATTCATCTTGTGTGGTCTCAAAATAACACGTTTAATTTTTGCAATTTTAACATATAATATAGGTTTTTGACATCTAATTTGTATTCTTATATTTTTCATATTATTTTTTTTTTGTATTTTTTGTATTTTTAATTTTAATCTACTAATCATGGAACTGATTTTAAGCATGTTTTTCTGATTATTATAATAAAAATTTAGTTTTATTATAATATTTGTATAGATTATTTAAGTGAACATTTTTAATATTTAATAAATACTAATTATTTCCTTTAGATTGGTTACAAATTTTTTTATAATTAATTTATTGATAATTAATTTTTCATAATCAATTTAAAATATGATAATTAAGTTTTAAATATTAAATAAAAATTTAAATCGATGACCCAACTGAAGGCATCCAATTAAATGATTTATTATTTCTTCAACCTAGGCATAATTTAATTTATTAGTTAATGATCTTGACAGAAGACATTAATTGGTTTGATTAATAAAAAAAATTGATCTCGATTGAAGGCAATTTTTATACTAAAAAGAAAAAAAAATCAAAAATATGAATTTATACTTAATTAACCTAAATATTTCTCAACAAGCATGGCTAATTAGCTAAAATATTCTTATTAATGCTCTATTGATTATAAATTCTATATCTGTTTTGAATTTGTTTAAGTCAAATTTATTTTTGGTTATTTTAATTATTTTATCATTAATTTAATACTTTCAAAAACCCAATCATGATAATAGAATGTTTATGTTTTATTTCCTTATATGTTTAAGTTTTTAAGAAATTTAAAGATTTATTTAAAACAACTAAGTTTTCCTTAAAATCGACCTTAAGGGTATATTTATTACTTATTATAAATATTTTGTGGACATACAAGCTATTTATTAAATACAAAATTTATTTATCGACAATTCTTTATATACTCTCTTCTTAATTATAAATTGTGTGTTGTATATGACCTCTTGTATTCTTAAATAAGTTGAAATTGGTTCTAATTAAATTAGGATTCATATTAATTTTGATCTAAGGGTTGAGATTCAAAACTTTAATTCAAATCAAGACTCACTTATCAAAACTTGATTCAATTGATCGAAGACTCTTCTCAATCAATCTAACAATGACATTATTACAACCTAAGAATGCTCAATAGAAACTCAATTAATCTACCTATATTTGATCAATCAACATCCTTGTTTATCGATCCAATTCTACTTTTCTCATTCCAAGATGTAGCTCCCATATTTCTCAACAGATCTATCAATCATGTTGATCTTGGATTTGTTTTAATTTTACTATTTTTACTATGTTTGATATCTTTTCATCTACTATTATTATAAAGTATATGTTTTAAAAACATGGTTTCTATTAAGTATTTACATGATTCTACGATAAAATCGAAATAAGATTAAAGATTATGAGTATAACATAAGTGTTTTTCTTCTTCTTTTTCTATTTAACTATTAATTTAATTTTGCTATTTTCTTTTCTTTTCTTGTCTCTGTATCTTATTTGAGAATTAAAAAAAAGCCATATTTTTAATAACATAGGAAAAATGGGAAACCTTTTAGACAAATAATGTTGCAATAAAACAAATGATCTTAATTTCTTTTCTTTTTTTTATAGAAAAAGGCTAAAGGGCAACGATAGAATTTATTCTATAAGAAGTTCCAGTGATCCATTAAAAAACGGTACTATTATAATAAGAATTACTGAAATTTATGATAATTAAACGCCAAAAGTTGTAATGACAATAGCTTGTAACTTTTGTAACGTGTTGAAATTATTACTATTTAAATTTTAAAAAAATTAATTTTTTTATCAAATTAAATTGATGTATATTTTATAATTTTGATTTTTAATTTGATGTCTTTCTCATGCATATAAACTAGCAAGGAAAAAGTAGATAGTTTATACTCTTTTATTTTGAGAGAGGGAAAAGAGTACTGTGAAGTGATTGATCTATGTGGAGCAAAGCGTTGCACTGATGTCTATCAACTTATTATTATTATTATTATTATTATTATTATTGGTAAATCTCAACTTTCAAATTGGTGCAAGCACTATGACACTATAATTCATTGAACTGCCACAAACTCTTATTAGACCTGTGTACTGTTTGCGACAAGCCCCTCCTCATAAATTATTATGTATATAGGGACCGACCAATGACCTTAATTTTTTCTTATATTAAAAAATTAAAAGTTTTCTATTAAATAAAAATATTATTATAATAAAATTTATAAATATTTTTAAAATTGAAAAATAAACATTCCATTCTTGATCCACGATATCATTTCACATCCTTTTATTCTAATTTTACCCTTACCTATTTACCTGTTTAGTAGAGAATCTGTTGAAGTGATCTACGACTCATTATTTCATTCAGACAATGATTGAAACCCTAACTTCTCTTTTTTGATACTCTAAAGCGCTAAAATCCTCTATGAATCTCTCTTGCTCTCTTTTTAACTATTTTCAGACCCTAGTGTTAGCATCTCACTAAGGTTGAATACAAGTTTTTCAACTATGAGTGCCTGAGCGGGAAGCCAATGGAACTTTAAGCTGCCTTTTTTTTTGCTCTAGAAAAACCAGACCATACATCATCGGAGTTGCTTGGTTAGGGCTTTAGTTTTCAGGGTTCAACGGTGGAGCCCATGATGGTGGACTTAGGTTTCAAGCTCTTCAATGCGGACCTATCATTCAAGACCAAGCTCCCTTCTTGGTATTCTTCTACCCATTTCAATAAATCCCCTCTATTTTACTCATTTCTCATTTCTTTTTTAGAACTTCAATTTGGTATTTCCAAAAATTTCAATTTCCTTTTTAAGGTAATGGAAACCGGATTCTAAGGTGACAATTTGGGCACTTGGTCTTTCTGGAAAATTATGACTTGTGATGTAACAAAACTATCGAAAGGAAAGATACCAATTGTTGTAAATAGATGTTCACAATAAAATACAAAGCTAATAGATAGAGCGGTATGAAGCCCTTTTGGTTGAGGATTGACACAAACCTATGTAATTGATTACAAATAAACATTTGCACCAATTGCTAAAATAAACACAATAAAGGTGCTTCTCTCACTAACAACAAGTCTTGATTGACAAAAATGTCTTCCTAAAAGGAGTAATAGAAGAAGTCTTTATGCCCATGTTATTGAGATTTGGTAGAGGAAATGCAACATAGTGTACAAATTGAAAAAAAAATCATTGCATGATCTCAAACAATCACCAAAAACATGATCGATAGGTTTGCAAAAGTGATACAGAAACAAATGGTATCAACAAGGATAGTCAAATCATACATTATTCTTCCAACAAAGTGAAGATGGGAAGCAATCTTAATTATGTGTTTGATATAATTCTAATTGGAGACAATTTGGAAGAAATTAAGAGATTAGAAAAGAACTTGGAAACCGAATTTGAAATCAAGGATTTGAGGCAAATATGATACTTCTTATGAATGGAAGTAGCAAGATAAAAAAGGAGAACCAGTGTCTCTTAACGTGATTGTGTTCTCTATCTCCTTATTGAGACGAGTGATACTCCAAATAAAATGGAAAAGAAATTAGAATTTGTTGACAACAAAAATGTACCAAAGACTACTAGAAAAACTGATATATCTATCCTATAATAAGACTGACATTGTATTTGCAGTTAGTGTAGTAAGTCAATACATGCATCTCCTAAAGGAAGCTCATCTTGAAAGAAAAAGGCTTGTTCTTCAAAAGATATAAAGTCAAAGATATAAAAATTTTCATTGATACTAACTAGGTTGGTTCAATCGAACAACCCACTACTGGATATTGTACCTTTGTCGTTGAAAACTTAATGACTAGAAGTAAAAAACAAAATGTTATCGTCAAGAGTAATGGAGGCCATGCCAAGAGTCAGGGATCCAAAAATCATAAAGGCAACTCCTCATTCAAGCCACGGGATAAGGGGAAGGAGAAGGAGGATCGGAATGCCTCAAAGCCCCGTGTAACGTGCTTTATTTGCGATGGACCGCATTGGGCACGCGAATGTCCGAAGAGGAAGGCATTGAGTGCCTTAGTTGCCTCCACACATGGTCAAGATGGAGGTGAGTCGGACGATGGTGCAAAGATGGGTTCTTTGCGCCTACTTGGGGCATTGCAGAGTGCCCCGAAGACCCCCAAAGGCCTGATGTACGTAGATGCAACCATCAATGGGAAGGTCGCCAAAGCCTTGGTCGACACAAGAGTAGTGTTGAAGCTAAATTTACGATAGTTGCACAAAAAATATGCGAAGCATTGTGGTTAAGAAAACTGTTGATAAAATTTCAAATTTCAATTAAGTCATCAATTAAATTTTACTGTGACAATAAAACCACCATCAACATTTCTCTCAATCCATTTCAACATGACAGGACAAAACATGCAAAAATTGACGAACACTTCATCAAAATAAAGGTTGAAAATTGAACTATTTGTATGATTTATGTTCCAACAAAAGGGCAAGTTGTAGATATCTTTACTAAGGGACTTTCTTGAAAAGGTTTCGATAATTTCATTTTCAATTGGATATAGTCAACGTTTATGATTCAACTTGAGGAGTGTCAAAATCCCGAAATATCTAGGATTTTTAATTAGTAGTAATTAGGGAGAAGATTAGGAAAATTATTAACATAATTATTAGCAAATTTGATTCTAGTTTATTTTGTATTAATTAGGAAAATTTTGTTTCTTTTTTTTTCTATCGTAGTTCCACTATAATATTGTAAGTATACATCGTAAAGATATACTGAAAATAAATACACAAATTTAATTCCCCTTTTCCAAGGTTTTGATGCATTTTTATGACCCGGCATAAATAAGTAAATATATAGTTGTGTTACATGCATGTATATCTTTGCATTATGTTAATGTCTATAAATATATCTGTATTTATACTAGCTTGCACTATTTTCACCTTTCAAAGATGTTGAGGGGTCATCATCACAGTGAAGGACCTTTGTTGTGCAGTTTAAAATGTAATCTTTACATCACAATTCAAATCAAACATAGCTCAACAAGGGGCGCTGTTCATGTCTCACTGTGAGTTCATGACCTGTAAAAGTTTACACCTATCACACGCATCAAACACTAGAAAAATCATATCTATTAATTACCTCTTGGAGTCAGGGAGAGCAGCAAAGTAATACTTCTTCACTCATTGCTGGGGGAATTGGTACCTTTGCAATCTCAAATCTTGGCAAACCAGAATGATATTCCTCTTCCAAAGGAATAAGCTCTCCTAAATATAAACTCTTCACAATCCAGCTGGCTGGCTGCAAGAAGTGGTCAACTCGATTAGAGAAGAATGGAGGACTTGGTAAGATATTTTTGGAGAGAGAGCTAAGAGCAAAATTAAGTTTTTGATGGAAGCACGTCAAGGATGCAAACGGTTAATTAATCTAATCATTCTTTACGATTGGACATTAACATAAAAGAGTTCGTTCAGAAATCCAATTTAGAACTTTTGCAAACATAAATGACTAACCATCATTGTTATATTCTGTTCAAAGGCACAATGCTTCAAGTGGCGTGATGCATTGTTATCATCCTCAGCTACAATCGCCCCGAAAGAAATCTTAGTTTTGTCCCGACTGTGCAATAACCACCGAAGTGTTCTAAACACCTTGCCTCCCCCATGCTAGGCAAAAAATAAGCAAAGGAAAAGGAAAAGTTCAAGTCACCGTATTCCTTGTGACTACTGAATATATTGCAGATAAATAAAAAATTGGACATCAAGGTCAGTATCCAAACTATTTTAGTGAATTTTGATTCCTTTAAACTGACAGGAAAAGTGGAAAACTAACAATATAAAAGACATGCCGCCATTTTGTAAATAAAAATTACAAAACTGAGATTTCTAAAAAATAATCACGAATGAGTTTTCGTGCAACCTGAAAAATGCATTTGATTTAATCAGTTACCATAACACAAGAGGCACAGAACTGCTATAGAAGATTACCCAGTGAGCACTACAAGCCAACTAAAGAAATGAATTTGGAAAGAGGGGGGGGTGGAATCTGGTCATTTCAGAATACATTTTCATACATATATCTCTTCGTTTACTACCACTTTAGGCTTAATGCAACAGCAGAAGTCAGTATGCATAAAAATCCTCGACTCCTTAGTTTGTTTGATTTCTATGCCATGGTTTATTGGTTCAAGCCTCACTTCAGCACTTCTCATGACTGACAACTTTTCTTTCTCTCTATCTCTCTCCCATTCTCCACCACTGATTTTTCAGTTGTTCTTGTTGACAGTTCACAAAGTATTTTGGTTGATGGATAAGTTCCTCATATCTCAGACCAGTCTTCATCCTTTACGCTACATGTTCCGAATTTTTGCATCGAATTGATTTTCGCAGCACAATAAGTCCCTTAGTTGTTATGCCTTTCACGTATAGCTCTTCCTGAAGGAGAAGACTGGTTGTTACCACTGCCTTTTCCTTCTCAGTATTAGATTCATTTGGGTTTCACCACTTTGCCTTGTTAAGCCTTTAGATTTCACCCCTATAAGTTAGAGTTTGAAGCTTGTGAGCAAAATGAACTTTGAGGATGGGTTTTCTTCCTTGTGTAAAAATGTAGTCTGCATTCATCTCATCTTGTTTATTCCAATATTTAGGGTTCATATTGTGCTCTTAATGCAAGAGGATCTTGGTAAGTCTTGAGTCTGCATAAGTGTTCTCAAGCTACTTGTTCATAATTACAAACAGATTGATTATATCTGTTTGGACATAATATTTATGTTACCACTAACCAACAGCCAGCTCAGAAATAAAAGTATGCAGCCCATAAATGCTAGAATAGTATAAATAAGAAACAAGGGTTGACAAGCTTTGGTTATTATTTCAAATTATAGCACTGCGTAGACACATACCTTAATTATTTTTGCCAACTTGGTGCAGAAACTATGCTTGCCATGAAGCATTATTCCGACTTTAGCAAATATATAATTATCATCTTTGTAAGGAGCAGGCTTTCTGATGCTTTTACAGTTCAGTGGATGCCTTGATAGGATCATGTATCTGACAGATTCAGGAAAAAATATTGCATAAGCATCCCGCTGTCATGAGAACATTTAAATAAATTAGATGGATAAATTTGAACTTTGTCCAGCTACCCATTTAATAATTCATACAAAAGATAGAAGGAATAAGATTGTGGGATATGAGCATTGGCCAGATAGCAAGACGAATTAATGGCTAGCTTACTTCTTAGCAACAATTGGATTCAATAGAGATGAAAGACGGCAGTACGAACTCAATTGGCAGAGCAATGCTAGACCAGCTACCACTATGTTCACTGTCAGTAAATCAAGTGGTGGATCAAGCACTGGTGGACTCTCTGGAGTAGATGATAGAGAACATGACAAAAGAGATCCAAGATGATTGTGGAGTAAAAAGAGAGAAAATGCAGCTCTCCAAGTCAAAACCTAAGCAATTAGGCAAACAACACAATTCTGAAGAGTTTGAAAAGCTCGGCAAATAAATATAAGTTTGATAAGTTTGAGATGAAGAAAATGGAGATTTAAATATTATTAGCATTGCCCATTGTATCTTCCCTACATATAACTAACAAAAACAACATGAAGTTTATTGCTGTAGTTGATGGATTATGGATTGACTAAGAAATTGCTCAAGATTCATTAAAAAATTTAGATCGGTTTTTCAGAGTTTTGTATCACTGATGTCAATATTGATGCATTCATGCGATGATGCATCTGTGGATGTAGATAATTTTATCCTTCCAGTCCCATCAGCACCTTCTCAATTTAAATCATAGGTAAAAGGAAAAATGAAGAAAGGTACAGAAAAGCCAATGATGTCTTCCATATTGATGTTTCATGTAATCTAAAAACATTAGCACAAGAATCTAAGTAAAAGTTAAAACTAAACGGTGAAGCCCCCTTCATTTAAATCTCTCCATTCAAATCCATGACATAATTCTTGGAAAATTTCTCAAAGTTTTCTGCTGCTTTTGTGCCTTCCACGGCATTCTTTAAGCACCTCGATCTTCAAATAGAAGACCCTTCATCCTATCATATTAGCAGTTGACCGCATTACAAGACTGTCATTCATTTCTTTCTCACAAGGACCCATTGGTTTTCTTCCATTTATTCATCAATTAATCTTCTAGTAACTCAACCATAAGGAACTCAAGTAACATGCCCACGTCTTTTGATTTCATCCAACATATAAGAATGATCATCTAAGGCCTGTTCTGTATTTTCTATAACCACAAAGTTTTAGCTAACAATTTCTATTCGGGAAAGAAAAAAAACCTCAAAATCAATATGACAAGAAAAAGAACCAATTAAACATCTGAGTTCATACTTCAACACTAGGCTGCTACTGAAGTTCATATTATATTCCAGCAGTAAATGCAATACCAATGGACCGGAAAATGAATTTATTGCAGTTTATTCAAAGTGCTAGGTAGGTTCATGAAAGAAATTACAAAGAGAAGAAGACTTACTTCTCAGGTGGTAGAATACAACCCGATCCAACTGAATCAGCAAGCCATTCAACTTTTAATATGAATGCATTCACAGCACATCCATATAAAAACTTGGTGGTTTGTAGCTGAGAGAAATAAGGAATGTTCTATCAGAACGTTTGTACCTTTACTAAATAAAATAGATCAATTGACCCAGAATATTATTATGTAACTCATTAAGCAAAAGCTCTAAGAGATGTGATAAGAAAACAACTAGAAAGCAATTAACCAAACATCAGGATAGTTTGTCATCATAACAGTAACATCTTCCCATTTATTTAGAGGAACATTGAAAGGAAAGAAGGTATACTATTTGTCCAAGCTATTTATAAACAAGGTATCACAAAATGATTAACCAATGTCATGAACGACCATAGTTTGGGTACCAACTGATTACTATCGACTTGCAAATTGGAAAATACTTATGATTTGAAAGAGATGGCAAGTATGTCATTTCAAAAAGTACATTGGCAATTTATAATGTGTGGAACTGTCAAAAACTTCCAAGACGGAGACAAAGGCTCAACTTGAAATATAGGTACTGAACTGTTGGTGTGAGGAAAAATACTGATTCCCCCCATATCCATTGCCTCTAGCACTTCAATATTTTCAATTAAAATTTTGTTTTGCATAAAAAAATTGAAGGGTCGGAATCCTGCACTATTGTCTGACAGAATCACGAGAAAAATGAGCTTAACTGTGAAACCTACTGGACAGGTTTACTTTAAAACAAATCAGCTAAAAGATATTAAAATTTCCAGGAAAAAAAATAAAAATTACAAGGGGGGGAGAATATGTGCTTTAGAGTCATTAGAAGATAACCTTTTTTGAACATAAAACAACAGGTAGCTGATGCCATTTAGACCTTGAATACTTCTTTCCCCTTGAATTTGTAGGTGAGGGAATATCAGGGAGAATGACCCCACCATGTTTCCATATTAATCCTTCAATTTCCCTTTCTTTCTGACCAGAAAATCCCGTTAGCAAGAATTGCATGCCTTGCAAGCTCAATCTCTTCCCATCTGCAGAACAACAATTTCTGAGTAAACTCTACTGGCAAATTTGAGAAGTTGACTATTTGTCTGAACACGTCAGTTTCTTACTAGCTCTCATAATTGAGTCTACATTCAAATAATAATGTAAGAACTAAGAAATAAATAAATTCCACTTTTAGGATCTGTAAAGTGTAATAGAGAATCAATAACCAATTCTTACGAATTTTCATTGAAGAATGTGGCTTTTGAAGGTTTTTGTTCCTGTTAACTTGGATTTCTGCTCCCAGAAAACAAACTCTCTTTCGGGCTGGAAAGTGACCATCTAAGGAGTTGTTGCTATCAGAAACTAAAGTTTGAATTTTCTTGTTGTTTTCAGGATTGATATCACTCTCCGGTGCTGATGTCAATTTCAGTTCTTTTTCTCCTGTGGAGTCAGAATAAGCAGAAGGCTTCAAAGCTTGCAGGCGACGGCACTTATTATGTTTTAAAATAAGAGGTTGTTTTCCGTCCTTCGGTGACAAAAGAAGTGAATCACTCCCACATCCTGCAGTTTCACTATTATATCTCTGACAATTCATCTCTTTTTCAGGTGCCTCTCCACTCACCACATTTTCTTGATTTTTCTCGTCACCTTTTCTTGAAGAATATGCAGACACTGACCTGAAGAGTGAGACTTTTTTGGTTCTTTTATCAGAAGATTTCATGCATCTCATATTCTGATTGATTAAACCCTCTCGCCCATTGGATTCTGGCTGTAATGATAGCTTAGACTGAAGCCTTCCCCCATCTAAAGTGGCAAGTCTGTATGGGAAAACTGTGCTATATGATTTAAGTGAAGCTGTCAGCTTCCGTACTGAACATGAATAATCTTCCTTGACTGCACTTGTACCTTTCCCCTCAGCATGCTGAAATTCAACATTTAGACTTGAGGTACCCTGTGAATTTTCAACCTGAAGTTCTGGTACGGGTCCAAATTGGTTTTCAGCATCAATTTCCACATGCTTCTGATATTGAATTGCAGTTGATTCTGCATCATTATTTAAAGATATGCTGCATGGAACAACAGAACAAAGGGGATCGATGAAAGATAAACTAGAAGATTTCACCAAATCTTGAGAAGGAATTATTCTGTGACTAGTTTCATCTTGAAAATCTTCAATGCGTATGCTTGATTGTGACCCTATATGACATCTTGTCTCTTGTATCTGCACAAAAGAGTTCTCATCTGGGGCAATATGTGCAGATTCTGACAGAAAGCTTGTCTCACCAGCAAAAGCATTACTGTTAAACTTATTCTCTTTTAACTGCATAGAACTACCAAGCACCTTTGGAAAAGAGAGAATGGAGGATACCAAAAGCCAGAGAAATGAAACTATCAGAATAATTGATTGAAAATGTGTGTTTTAAGGAAACATAGTTGTACGCAAGATGAATGCAAATTCCCAAAGCTAGAATACTAAGACAGCTCCCTTAACCTCCGTGGGGGGCCTACTTGAATGGAGAAAATAATGCAAAACGACAGTAAAAAATACAGGGGGAAAAACATAAATGATAAGGTAACAATATATCACTTGAATTACATGCTACTATGTATAAGGTTTCACCACAGCAAAGACTAAAAAGAGAGAAAGAAAAGTAAATCCATGCCTGACAGCTGAAATAACAATCCTTCAGGTTCAAGAGATTCGTGAACAATAATTGATTTAATAACAAATTTTGTGGGAAGATAGCAAACAAATACACACCAGCAGGCAGACTTAGGTTATTTATATTTTGCATAAGTTCCAACAAATAAGTGGAGAAATAATGAATGGTGAAAATTTCAATTAGAGAAAAGGTCCCATATCCAATCAGGAGGAAATATACAAGTCACATTCAATAAACACATTGGTAATGTAAGAAAATAGGTGTGTAATTTAGTAAACCAATATCAATAGCTGCGTAAGCCATTAAGCTTTGACGCCCCAAAGACACTACAAAATTTCCAGTTGAAATATCAGATTTTAATGCAAATACAACTTCAGCTTAACCAAACTGTTATGGAACTTCTTATCAACCTCCATTCAAATAACGCACTATGCTGGTTGGAGAGTCATATCAGTAAGGATATTTAAAAAAAAATACAAATAAAATAAAATTAATTGAGAGAGAGAGAGAAAGAAAGAGAACACACCTTGGCTGTCCAGCCACCTAACCACCGGCTTCTAAATCTCTCTGTAAACTGACAATTCACCCTATTTTTGCCTTTACTCATTAATATATATATATATAGAAAACATTAGCATGCATTGCATAGTATCGGAAAGGCAAGCATGAGAAAAAAAAATTCCAACTTTTTGAGCTCACCAACTATCTCTAAACACGAAGCATGTGCATATGAGGCTTCATCAGCTTGGGGGCAACTTGAAAGTACATGTGCAACATCAGAGTCAACTATCTGCAGGCAAAACTTACAATGCCATTTCAAAGTAAGGACAGGCAACTTCAAGATGATAAATATTGTGGCACTTTAAGGAATAATATTCATGTATAAAGCCAATACAGAGACAGATTGCCTAAACTATTTTGAAAGAAGAGGCAACTTCCAGATGATAAATTTTGTGGTGCTCTTAAGATTAATGTTTCATGTATAAAGCCAATAAAGAGACAGAATGTCTAAACTATTTTGAGAGGAAACATGAGAAGAGACAATATAAATGGACATAATTGTCTAGATTTTCTTGCAAACAATTATAATAGTAATAATAATATATGACCCATTTCTTCCCTTTAAGAGAGCAAAACGAATTTACCTGCGCACTAATCAATACTTCCGGATTTTTTGGTGGCAAGGGATCATACCTTCCCACGTTGGAAGTATTTAAATCAAGAACAAGATGATCAGATATTTCCATTTGTCTCTGACAGCAAGGAGATTCTAAACTCAAATACTTTGGTGCAATTGCATTGAGATTAGAATTGATGTCTGATGTTGTCTGTCTAGCAACAACATCCAAATTGTCTTCTTGGGAACAAAATTCTTTGAAGCTACAGTGCTTTGCATTTTGGGAGACAGGGGTCTCTTTTACTTGGGAAATAGCTAAATCACTAGCACATTGATAATAGGTATTGCAAGACACTCCAACATCTTTAAAAGCATCTTCCATTGTTAAGTCATCCAAGTCTGAGAAAGACTCATTCTCTTCAGAACTCTGATATGAGCAATAAGAGGTATCTTCTAACATCTCCAATCGTGATTGCTTCATTCGAAGAGCAGCTTCAAGTACATCTTCCATTGTCAATGCTTCCAAGTCTAACCCACTCTTCACAGTCTCATGAATGGCTACTGCTTCAGATGCTGTAATAGAGAGTTCAACGGTGTTATTGATATCAGCACCTTTGAGACGCCTGACATTGAATGTTTCTCCGTAACTTTTCATAGAATCCTTGTCAGTATAAGAACTATGAGGACAGTTTCTCCCTGAAGATTCTTGAACAGCATCTTGCGCAAGAGTCCTAGATCCACCAGTATTGCAGTCCAGTCTGGACCGAGAGGTATCTTTAAAACAAATAGAATTTTCAACTTGTTGCATTGGTTTGGGAATAGTGGGCTGATGGAGCACTTGAGTTGCATTCAAAGCCAAAGATCGAGTAACTTGAGATGGACCACATTGTGAATATCCATCCAATGAGAGATGAAGACGGAGTTGAGGAGCCTATTTGACAACCATAATCAGGAGTTAATTTAGATAAGGTCAGATGCTATTTCAGAAGATTTTGATAGAAAAAAGTCCATCTTGTCATACACTATTCAGAGGCTACTTGTTCGAGCAAGAGTTTTTTTCTCAATTTGGGGGTTAGGAGATTTGAGTTAAAGACCCACACCAAATTACTAGAAAAATAGGCTAAAAGCTTACATTTCCAGCACATGAATTAGAGAAAAGAAAGACACTCACTGATATATAAACACTAAAAGTTAAACTTTTTTAAAGGAAATAGAATATGTGTAACTTTTTTAAAGGAAATAGAATATGTTATAGACTGGTGCACTTCACAATATACAGGTAGTTCTATAATATATAACCATGCTTGGTGGGTAGTTATTTTCAATTTTGCAATTTTTCTAAAACAAGTTTAACAGTTGAGATAGAAGGTGTACCATATATAGATGCAATAATTTAGAATACCCCTAAAATGTAATAAAAATGATATCTTTGAAAGTCTGGTATGCCATTATAACACCTAAAGCAAAGTCATGAATAAATTTTATTCTTCATAAAAAATGTTTACAAAATCAGAGGTTAATAATAAAATAAAAAATACAACAATATGCTTAAGATCTTACATGTTCATAGAATGATGAAGCAAAACTAGATGGTGAGTTGTCATCTCCAGAAAAGAACAAATGGAAGCTCTTGTTGCTTTTGTCTTCATTTGGCAACAAAATTGCATCCATTCCTTCATTGATGTTTTTTCCATGGAGCAATGTCAAAGCCTACCCATCACAAATGACAACATGAGCAGATAACATAACAAAATAAACCCTTCATCAGAGTATATATTACAAGCAGTAAATAGAGTGAGTATAGCATTGCCAGTAACAGTGAGAAGTCCTTTTTTGAAAATCTTGAGGACCCTAAAAACACAGCATGTACACAGAATTTTTGCATTAGAGAAGATAACAATTAATGTAAAACATATTATTTCCATATAGCTTTCTACTAGAGGGTATGAAAAGTTAGCCAGTAATTAAGTCATGCAAAAATTTTGATTCTAGCCCTGTAGTTTGACATATTTTGTTTAGATTATTGGTCTTACATTACTTAATGTGTATAAAAGTAATGTTAGTCATTATTTCAATAGCTTAAACTTTTGGAGAGTTGATTTCCGAATAATCTTCTAACATAGCATCAGAATTCGAGGTTATGTGTTCAAATCCAATAATCTTGATTGTTGAAGCGCAAGTGTTTTGTTTACATGATACATAGATTCAATACTTATAGGGGAGTGATAAGTGTATAAAAACAATATTGACCCTTCTCTCAATAGCTTAAGCTTTTAGAAGAATTGGTTTCCTAATAATATTTTAACATGGTATCAAAACTAGAGATATTGTATTCAAACCCTGATAACCCCAATGCTTAAATTATAATTGTTTAACCTATATGGTGCATAGAGAAACACTTGTGAGACAGTGGAGCCAACATTTGTAGGAGAGTGATAAATGTAAAATAATTAACCCTTTTCCCACTAACTTAACAATAGCTTAAACTATTGGGAGAAGGCAAACATTACTTTTGTACACTTATCATGTATCTAACATCATGATCATTATCTATGGAAGCATAGAGGTCATTTTCCCGAACGAAAATAATGAGTAAAGCATGGATAGGGATTGTGCATATGTTAATGGTTGACTAAATCTGATTTTGTTATGGCAGTCCTCTTGTAAGAAGCTAATACAGTTCAAGAACGTATTAACTTTTAACTTTTGTTGAAGCTGTCTAAGCATGTGTTGAAGGCAGATAAAACATAAGGAACTCAATAGAAGAAAAAAAGTGATAACCTTTGAAGTTAACAATGATGGGTCCAGAGTTTCCTTTATGCATTCATCAAAATTTTCTACCTGATGCTGCTGAAGCCAAGATGGAAGCCAAGCTGAATCCTGTAATTTGCAGACAATTAAGACATAAATGCAAGTTAGGAACTGTATTTGTAGATAGAATTAAATCGCAATATTTCCTCGGCATCCACACCACACAAGTAGATGACAACTTATATCTCGCTAGATTTCAATTTTCTGTAATGTGAAGAGAGAAGAGGGTATGATTGTCACTTTTTTTTAAGATGCAATGACATTAGAAACAAATGTGGATAGTGCAACCGTAACTCCACCGTTTAACAGTAATACACGGTTAACAATAATTACCTTCCTTAGGGTTCTGAAACTCCTAGTATCAACTCTAAAATTCAGAGGGAGCACGGGTCACAATCCAATGTATGCTAATTTACTTACAAACAATAAATAAAACAAATACAAGAAAAAAGTTTGAAAATAATTTTTCTTTTAATAAAGTAGCTTCAAAATGTTGATTTTGTTATAATTTTATTGAGTTATTGTTCAAGATAATAGACTTAACAGGTGAAGTTTGAGCTTAAAAGAATTTACAACTAAAATTTGTACATAAATCATAACTTGAGAGGGGACTCTACATATTTATTTAATTATCTAAATTACAAAATATCACATGTAGATACACTTTTCAAACTTAACCCTGGATACGAAAACTCTTAACACAGACCAATAATTAACACATTTGTTTATCTATTAATTATCAGTAATAATCTGTAAAAATAAAATTAGGATTTCGTAAAAGAAATGAACTTCGGTCGCGATGTTAAAACAAACTGACGAGGGTCAGATTGTCCATAAGTTTGTGTACCAAAGAAATCCTAAGCAAGTAGTGGACTTCCATCGCTAGAGAGTTTCCTACATTGACAGTTTGAACTAACAAAAGGAATGTGGCATCATCAACTTCAGATTTTCTCGGCGAAAATGAAATTAACTAACCTCGGAGAACTGAGGAGGACGGAAACATAGAGGCTCCATGTAAAAATGAGGTCAATAGAATAGCTAATCTCAGATTATTTAGGGTTTTTCGAATCGCATTGAGAAAATTTTTTTTTTTCAGAGAAAGAGCTAACCAGTTAACCTTGGCGCCACCTCTACTTTAGCGCCAATATCAATTTTATACCCACCTTGTATATAGAGCAAGGACAATTTCGACATTTACAATATCATCTAAGGTTATTTAAACAGGCCATCGCATTCGCTGAAAAATGAGCGCTATGAATAAATCTAAACTATCAAGTCTGGGTGATAATTTGTATTAAGGGACGTATTAGGATCAACTTATTTTTAACCTAATCTGATCAACATAAATCTAAACTGAACCAGATAGTAAGTCAGGTCAGGTTTCATAAACCCAAACCTGACCCCATAATTAAACAGATTTACATGACAACTCGAAATAATTAACCTATTGTTATATTTGGCCCAAAATAAATTGAGCTCAAAGGCAATCTGTTCATATTAAAACCCTTGCCTTCAACTAATATATATTTTTATTCTTTGTTGCGTGAAAAAATGATACTGCAGAATATTAACAGTTGTTGGAAAAGTAAAAACAAATTTCATAAGCTACAGCCACAAGAAAACAACAGCTGAAGAAAAAGAAGAAAACAAGCAATAACAGTAGAAGTTTTACTAATCTTACTGGAACTTCTAAAGCTCAAGGACAAACTGTCCATTTTAATTGCCATTTGTGGTGATCCTCTCATTTGTACGGTAATATTTGATTTAATAGCAAGTTTGTTAATTTATCTTGCTATATATTATCAGTAATTTAGAGGGGATATTTTGTGGGTTGATTTTAGATTTTGGTATAATTTGTGAAGCTTTGGAAATTGGTGTTTGTATCTTCATTTTGATTATTAGTGGATTTTATAGGTGTCATGCGTCGTCGATTAGAGTAGGAGACTTTGAAAAGTTGAACCACTTAAATCATGTGTCTTTATTTAATTTCTTACTTGCTTACTTTTTTACCATTTATTATTAATTTGTCTAACCAAAATTGAGCGATATTCGCTCATGATGCCAATTCTTTAACAAATTGGTATCGAGCAATTGGGTTATTATGTTATTTATTAGGCTGATCAAGTTTGCTCTTTTGGATTTATTTTGAGCTTACGGTTATACGATTGGTTACATATTTTCCGGGTTGTACTTGTTTATTTAATATTGGTTTTTCTGTCATGGCGGAAAAAATATGAAATTGAGAAATTCAATGGTAGAAATGATTTCGGTTTATGGCGTATGAAGAAGCTGGCCAGTATTAGTTAAAGAAGGGTTGTTAAGACAACTTGAAGGCAAGGATAAATTGCGGAGAAAAATTGGTGATGAAGAAAAAGATGCATTGATGGAAAATGCCTTGAGTTCAATTGATTATCCTTGCGATGAGGTATTACGCGAGATTGGTGATGAGGAATCTCCTATTGGGTTATGGCTTAAATTGGAGAATTTGTATATAACCAAGTCTTTGACCAGTCAGTTATATTTGAAGCAGCGTTTGTATACATTCAGAATGTCAGAAGGTACACCTTTGCACGATCATCTTGATGAATTTACTAAAATTATTCGTGATCTGAAAAATGGTGGTGTTAAGATTGACGATGAGGATCAGGCCTTAGTTCTATTATGTTCTTTACCTCATTCATTTGAACATTTTGTTGATACCATGCTATATGGGCAAGACACTATTTCTTTGGAAGATGTCAAAGCAGCTTTGAATTCCGGAGAGTTGAAGAAAAAGGTGTCTACAAGCAACAATGATAATAGCAGTGGTTTATTTGTGAGAGGTAGAAATCAAGAAAAAGGCACAAGCAGTAATAGAGGCAAGTCTAGATCTAAATCTAGAAAAAGAAAAGATAAATGCAATTATTGCCATCAGGAAGGGCACTGGAAAGTAAATTGTCTGACTTCAAACTCAAAGGTAAAGGAAAATGCGCACAACGTCTTACGGTACTAATGATGTTCTTTGATGTTGTAGATAGTTCTGGTTAGATGGTGAAAATGTTCTATCGGTATCTATTGGTTCTCCGGAGATGTTTGGATTCTTGATTCGGCTTACCATATGTCCTAGTAGAGATTGGTTTGCTTCTTATCGATCTATTGATGGGGGTGTTGTCTTGATGGGAAAAAATATGTCCTGCAAGGTTATTAGTATTAGTCTTGTCCGAAATTAAGATGCGTGATGGTATTGTTAGGACTTTGAAAGATGTTCGCCATGTTCGGATTTGAAAAAGAATTTGATATCTTTGGGTACTCTTGATTCACAAGGCTATAAGTATGTAGCTGAAGGTGGAGTTTTAAAAGTTAGTAAGGGTGCTCTCATTGTTATTAAAGGGCAATTGCCGCGTGGTCTCTATATGCCTCAGGGGTAGCACTTGTTATTAATTAAGGTATCAGTTTCATCCTCGTCAGATCAAGATTCAGACACTACTCGATTATGACATATGCAGCTTGGGCATATGAGTGAGGCATGGATGTCTATTTTGAGCAAACGAGATTTGCTTTGCGGTCAGAAAACTGGGAAACTTGATTTATGTGAGCATTGTGTCTATGGAAAGCATCGCAGGGTCAAGTTCAGGAGAGCCATCGATAAAACGAAAGTCTTGTTGATTATATTCATTCAAATCTTTGGGGTCCTTCCGTATTGTGTCTAAGGGTGGTGCGGTATATATGTTGACTTTTATTGATGACTTCTCTCGTCATGTTTGGGTGTATTTTCTGAAGAATAAGAATGATGCGTTCTCAAAATTTGTGAAATTCAAGGCTTGTATAGAAAATCAAACAAGCAAGAAAATCAAGCATTTGAGAACTGATAATGGTTTGGAATTTTGTGATAGTGAGTTTAATGAGTTCTGTGAAAGGAATGGCATAGTGAGACACCGCACTGTGCGTCATACACCACAACAAAATGGAGTAGCAGAACATATGAATAGGACTCTTTTAGAAAGAGCTCGTTGTATGCTCTTTCAAGCTGATTTGGATAAATCCTTTTAGGCTGAAGCTTGTAACCATGCCTGCTATTTGGTAAATCGGTCTTCATCAACTGCAATTGAGTTGAAGACTCCGTTTGAGGTATTCTTTGATACTCCTGGTAATTATTCTGATTTGAAAGTTTTTGGTTGTCCTGCTTATGCTCATGTTAATGATGGTAAACTTGAGCCTAGGGCATTAAAATGTATATTTTTGGGGTATCATTCTGGGGTGAATGGTTATAGATTATGGTGTGTTGAACCCAAGTCACCTAAATTTTTGATTAGCGAGAGCCGTTAAGTTTGATGAGTTTTCTATATTGCAAAAGACAACAAGTCTATTGTTGCAGATAAAGTCCACGGCATTAGTGAGCAGTTGGCGTTTGAGAGTGGAGCTCCTAGTCAAGTACAAGAGGGCCCTTGGATCAACCATCTACATGGATGAGATAGACGATTCGCTCGTGATGTAGTAGAAGAGCAACATGAGCAACCATACTGATGTCGCTAAGGGTAAAGGAATAAGAGAGATTAGACGCCTCGGAGGTACGCGGTGCGGACTTAGTTTCTTTTGCATTGTACGTGGCGAGTCTATGAGGTGCGTGAACCTTCTAGTTATCATGAAGGCGTCACTTGTGATGAGTCCGTTCGGTGGTTGGTTGCTATGAATGAAGAGATTGAATCACTTCATAAGAATCATACATGGGAAATTGGTGAAACCGCCTAAGGGGCAGGAAGATTGTTGGAAACAAATGGGTCTTCAAGAAAAATGAAGGTATACACGAGAGGTTGAAGCACTAGGTTCAAGGCACGTGTTGTTGCAAAGGCTATGTTCAGAAGAAAGGTATTGAGTTCAATGAAGTATTTTCTCCTGTTGTGGAACATAGCTCTATTCGTGTGTTACTTGCTATGGTTGCATTGTTTGATATGGAATTAGAAACGACTTGATGTCAAGACGACCTTCTTACATGGTGAGCTTGAGGAACAAATATATATGCATCAACCGAGGAGGGTTTGTTGTTCCAGGTAAGGAAGATCATGTTTGTTTATTGAAAAAGTCTTTATATGGGGTGAAGCAATCTCCAAGGTAATGGTATAAGCGGTTTGATTTTTTATGATTGATCATGGTTACTACAGGAGTGATTATGATAGTTGTGTTTATCATAAAAGATTCCATGATGGTTCATCGGTTATTTGTTGCTTTATGTTGATGACATGCTTATTGCTTCTAAGAATAAGTCCGAGATTCGAAATTAAAGTCTCGGCTTAATGGTGAGTTTGAAATGAAAGATTTAGGTGCTGTAAGAAGAAAATTTTGGGCATAGAAATTTATAGGGATAGACAATGGCAAGCTTTATTTGACTCGGAAAAAGTTATATTGAAAAGTTCTTGAACGTTTTGGCATGAAAGATTCTAAACCTGAAAGTACACCGTTAGTTGCACATTTCGGGCTTTCTTTGGATTTGTCACCACAGTTAGAAGAAGAGGGCTGATACGTCTCAGGTTCCATATGCTAATGCTTTGGGAGTTTGATACGCTATGGTTTGTACTCGTCCAGGACATTTCACATCCAGAGTTAGTGTTGTCGGCGATATATATGGATAATCCTGGTAAAGGTCGTTGTGACGTTGAAATGGATACTTCGGTATTTGAGAGGTACATCTAATTTTGGTTTGGTATATAATGGGAGTTATCTTTGGTTGCGGTGTTATTGGTTATGTGGATTCGATTATCTTTGGTGATCGGATAGAAGAAGATCTACGACGAGGTTATGTTTTCACTCTTTCTCATTGTGCCATTAGTTGAAGGATACTTTCTGATCTGATTGCTTTGTCAACAGAGGCGAATATATGGCGGCAATGACAGTGAAAAGAAGCGTTTGGCTTAGAGGTTTGGTTTGTGATTTGGGTTTACAACATTATTAATTTTTTATTTATTTAATATTTATTTATTTTATTCAATAAATAATACTTTTATGAATGAAAATATAATTTTTGAGATTTTTTAACTAAGATCAATCAAAAATTATCACGTGACATGTCACGCAAACAGAAGAGCTGACTAAGTAAGCCACATAGATGTCACACAAACAATAACAACAAATCGTAGATTGATGTGTGTGAGTAGCACAGTAGCACGTGCCACGTGTCAGCACGACGTTTAATCCGAGTTCGAGTGTAGTTTGTTTGACTTGAACTAGTCTCTCCTACCACGTGTTGCGTTTTGATTCGCTCAGTAAATTTCATGTGCCACTTGACGTGTTGTAAATGGTTGGTGCTGTTCATTTTACTTGTTTTGGTCTCAACTCTTGATTTGAAACTGATTTAACGGTCTATAGTGCACCTAAGTTATTTTTAAGCCCTTAATGACTATAAATCTGAAGGGCTCGATATTATCATAATTTTGATAGGTTTTTGGAGTTAAAAAGAGAAAAATATAGAAAAATTCAAAAAAAGATACAATTTTAGTAGAGATTCAAGAAGAGATTAATACTACAATTCAAGAGATTTATTTTATTTTTTCTTTTACTATTTTCTTTATCAATTTTTATGTCTTTCTTTATGAAAAATATGAGATTTATGAATACAATTATGTATAGTTAATTTATTAATCTAATAATCTTATGAACCAATTTTTAACATGTGATGATCTAATATTTTATCTCAATTATAATTATAATTTAATCTTATTTTTATGATATTAATTGTTTGTCAAACAATTTATTTATAGAGAGAATTAAATAGATTTGAGATAATTATTTAATTGTTTATCTTGATTAAATAGTATGTATAATTTATAATCAAAAATGTATAATTTTTATGTATATGATCTATAATCGATGAATTTAATAATTAATATGCAATTTAATTAACATAAAAGTATGATTAAATTAATTACTATATAATGTGTAGTCTGTTTGATTGAAGAATACATGTTAAATTAGATTCAATTAATCATATAATTATATTTAAGAATTTTAGTTATTCTTATTTTTAGAAATTTAAAGTATCATGTATTTTTTTTTACGTATTTTCTAATATATCTTATTATTTAATAAATCTATTTAATTAATTATTATTATTTTATTTTTAAAATTAATTTTTAATAAAATAATTATGTTATAACGATATCTATAATTATATATTCATTTTAAGATTTAGGGCAGAGGCTTAGCAGTTAGTAGAAGTCGAGTAAAGGAAGGAGAGAAAAAAAATAAGGCTAGCGATTAGTGAAGCATAAACTGATTAAAGCAGCGACCAGCGACGACGAGGAGCAGTGAGCCAGCGACCATGAGAATTAGCATCGGAGTGAGGAAGAGATGGCAACGGCAGGGAACTCTGGCAGAGAGAATATGGGAGTGAGAGAAGAGAAACGAGTTTGGATTGTTTAAAAGAACCAACAACCGCAACACTCTTATTCGATTTTTCGAGTTGGATCTTATCGTATAACGTCGAAAATTACGCCCCCATTATTAGGTAATAAAAAAAAAATCTAACTGGTAAAGATGAATAATAACATCTAAATTTACATTAAATAATTTATATTGTAATACATGATAATTATTTAAAAATCATAATTTTCAGATAATTCTACCTCGGTATAACACGTAAACAATTGAGTGCAAAAATATGTGGTAATGTAATTTATGTGTTAATGTAATAAAGATTTCTCCACGGGCAAAAAATATATATTTGTTTCTTTCTTTTTTAACTGTTTCATAAATTTTATTGGAGACAATAGTGTGTTAAGAAAGCTATATCACTCCACAATTTAAAAAAAAAAGTGTTATATTTGTTATTTGGAAGCTTAAAGATTATTTCATCGGAAAAGAAAAACGAAACTTAAATATTAGTTATTTAGAACCTCAAAGGTTACCACTATTCATGTTATTTTCTCAATTTAATATTTACATTTTTCCTGTGATTATTTTATATTGCATTAAATCTGCATGAACACACACAATAGGACTCAAAACTGGCACGTTATATTTTTGTAAAGGTCATCAAATATCATTTTACTACATGCAATTGGCATATATATACATAATACGTTTATCCATGAGGATGAAACTATTCAGTCATCATTTTATCAAAAGAGCAAGAGTTTAATTCTGAATAAAATCAACATACACAACTAAACTGGGCAGAGGCATAGGAACATTTTGTATACTTGTATTTAAAAATTTCTACCATACATGGTGGAACAGAGGCTACTCAAAAACATAAGAAAATCCATAGAATGTGACGATTTGTAAGCAATTCGACAACTACACAGTGCCTTTACCATCGTGCTTAGCTTCAGAAAAATCTTTAATAGAAGCCAGTAGTAAACGCTTAGTTAACCAGTACTGTTGAAACCTCTGCCTAGCATATTCTATGTAGTCAAAATCAATTTCATTCACATGTTCCTGAAAAAGTATGAATAAAGTTAATACCATTAACCATGCATGTACGAGCAAATATCTATCACTTCTTATACAAACTAGAATGAACACAAACATTAATTCCAAGCAATATTTCACGGTATAACCTAAATGCTGCAGCAACCATTATATGAACACTACAATTAGAAATTTTGCCGTGATTTGTGAAATTTTACCATTTTAAGTCACATATTCAAATCGCACTGGTTATTGTTCGATCCAACAAAAAACTACATGTTTTGGCTTGAAATGTATATTTCCGTATGTCTTCTCCATTGACATTTCATCTCTGACAAAAGACCAGGAGATAGCAACTAGTATATTGCTAGCAGTCTGCATATCCGGTGGACTCTTTAGCTATCTGTACAGAGCTATCCTCCAAAAAGTCACATATCTAAATATCATAGCCACCAAATGCTTAATCTATTTCCTGTAAAATCTACCTTTCATATCTTAAATTTTCAATCATCCGTGTGTTGATACTAATTAGTTCTTTATGCTTGTTGTAAGTTTTGAAATTTATGCACTGCCACTGAATAAAACAATGAGTTCAAAAGATGACCATACCGAAATTATACCCCATAAGCCCCAAACCAGGTGGCTGGCAAGGGTATACTTCTCAACAAGTTGAAGCAGCTGCTCCACTTCAATTTCACTGGGAAAACCACCTGCAAAGTACTCTATAATGTTACAATAATGCAACAGTACAGCCAAATTATTCTCAATATTGTTCTTAAGATTTAACATGACATGCAATTGTTATAACATAGTTTTCTATATTGCTTGATGATGTTATCCATTGTAGAGCTTTACTAAACCATATTATATTAAACTTCCAATGAAATGATCCACAAAATATATTTCCCATCACTTAGAAAGGTACACATCACAAAGTAAAGAGTAGACCAGTAAACTATAGATTTAATATTTACAACTAATATTTTCACTCATTTTTTTCATTTCAACATAATATTATAAGTTCGATTGCAACTTGGTGCCTTTTCTTTTTGTCATGTGAATTTAGTATCTTATGTCTTTTATTTGATTTAATCTTCTTTGGAGTTACTACGATTTTGTTTTTAATGTCAATTTAGTACTTGATGTTTTTGAATTGGTTCATCTAAGCTCCAAAAAGGTATTTTAAATGAACTGAAAGCATAATGCAGTAAATTGAAAGGACAAAACGTAAAGTAATAAATTGAAAAATAATTATAAGTTCCTAGTAGTTAATAAAACATTTACACTAACTGACTAAAGTGAACTGTATTGCCGAACTAGGTGGTTTTTAATTGCTTAAGTTGATCATTTACAAATGATTTTGGAAATTTTAGAGAAAGTGTGTTGTGTGTGTGTTTTTATAACATAGTAAAAAGAATGATGAGGTTTAAAATATTACTACCTGAAGAACTCAAGTATGCACACACAAATCTATGGCGCTCCTCCAAACCTGTTATAGATAACCAGTCAAAGAAAGCCCCTGCAACGAAAAAGAGAACACAAGGTATATGCACGAAAGAAATGTGTCAATGCTGTTACATACCAGGGTATTCACTGTAGTCCACAATATGTGGTGTTTCTGTGTGATAGTCTGAAGCCATCTCGCAGAAGTGATTTGCTATGTCATAGGCAACAGGATTATAACTTGCATACTCATAGTCCTGGTAAATTATGAAAGCCATATTAATATCCAAAGATTATAAAACTTCCAAAGAAAATTAATTAGTTCAAATTAAAAAAAAAAGCAACAATATGCACTGGCTCCAGAAAAAGTTCCTTAGAATAACTTAGATGAGAAGATACATAGTGTGAATAATATATCAGGTGCATATTTATGAAGCTTTTATTATAGATGATACAGAATGTTTTGAATCAAATTTTAAAGAACTTCCAGAGAAGCATTATTCTTCCATTAGACAGAAATTCAAGGACTTATTACGAGAATCATGGAAATGATATTCCAGCCCAACCAGAATAGCAGACAGACTTAGATTTGGTTTGTTTAATTGATCAAGTAAAGATCAATACAGAAGTTGCTGCCTGTCATTCGTTTCACCCGATACATGTATCAATAGTCACCAATCCCTGTCCTAGAAGTCATTCAATCAGGCAATGTCACAACCTCAAGTATCATGCAAAGTTGGTGGATTGCATATGAATACTTAAAACAGGTAAGTCATTACATAAAATTACAAATAGTAATCAAACAGATAAGACGGTTGAATGCATTATGAGAAAATGACTATTTTAAACAGCTAAGCTAAACACAATTATAAATTATAAATGAACCAAAAAAATGAATGCTTAGCCAATAGTTGGAAGAAATAAGTGGAGAAAAACCAAACAAAAAAGACATCTCTCAGATGAAAAAAGAGGAGAGAACATTAAAACTGGAAGAGAATAGTTGACAACGCTGCAGTTTCTTCTCCCAACCTTAGGCTAAATTACATTGCTGAATAAAATAAGCAAATCTAAGGCAGCAGCCTTGTATATGTACCAATTTTCTAAGTTAGCTAAGTTGTTTTGTTTAATTACTTTATCTTATCTTTTTTCCAATGTCACCCCTTGATATGTTGTCCAGTTGGAACTTGGAAGGACCTCTAGTATTAGTACCTATAAACAAGGATTGGGGGTTTTACAGGTCTTGTAACCTTTGGCTTAATACACTTAGTTTTATAACTTTTGAGGTAAGTCCCAATCCTATAATTAATATAATTAGTCCAAAAGGTAGACTCAGTTAGCCGAATTCATGAAATGAATGAATCTGATTGCTGCAGTTCTTATCAGATGAGGAAGATGGCAAAGGCTGTAGCCCTGAACAGTTGAAATCGGCTGGGCAAGAAGAAGCAGGGATTAATGGGGGAGTAATGAAAAACTTTCCCCTGGAAATTATCTTAATATGCTCTTGCGCAGAGTCCATAGCATTGTCATTTTTATATATTTTCTTAAAGTAATAATTATTTAAAAATAATAATTTTAATGATATATTTTATTTTAATAATAATTTTAAAAAATATAATAATTGTAATAATATATTTTTCATTCCATTCCAATTGTATACCAAATACTATAATACCGACTCCTTCTTTCATTCCAATAATCAAACCAAACAATGTAATAGTAATATTGTTTCCTTTCCATTCAATTCCATTATCATTCTCACTCATTTCTTTTCCATTTTGTGAACCAAACTTCTCTTAGAGAAAAGTTGGGATAATAAGTAATCAAAAGATTGCATGCCCTTTCTTCTCAAATAGTTGTCATTTTTTTTTTGGTAAAACCCCAACCAAGGTATTCCAACTATTTGATTTCAGAAAGGTATATTTCTGGACCTTTATTTCTACTTTTAATATGTTCGGATGGATAAAATGAAGTGAAAGCACCATCATAAGAAGCTTACTATTATTGTTATCGATTTTGTCTCTTCATCCATCATTATGTTACCATATTGTAGATCATTGTGGCAAAAACCTATTCGTTGACGAGGGACTGAGAGCTCCTTCTCCAATAGGGAAATTTCCTTTTCAATTGTATCCAACTGGAAATGCTTAGCTTCTTCAGTTGTAGCCAATCTTGAGGCTGCATTGTGCCAATTTCTGAAGCAAGTAAAAATCATTGCAGATTTAGTCAAAACTTAGAACAAACAATTATGAGGGGTAGTGATACTATATTTTGGAAGGTACACACAAATATCTCCATTACCCGGAGATTAAGGGGAAAAAAGGGGAACATACCGCAATCTTTGCCAGAGGCTGACATTCTTGAATCCAGGCATATCAATATCATGAAACTCCTTCATCTTTGCCGCTATACGAGCAGATATATCAGGATCGCGCAGATCGGGGGCTGACAGTGTCTGAAAATTTACATGATAAATACAAATATATTTAGGAAAGAAGTTAATTTTCTTTACTAGATTCCATTTGAAGAAACAAAGATATTTGGTAACAGTTACGAATTTGTGCTAGAGAACAGTCTTATAAGTAGTAAGTACTAAATTTCAACACCCAAAGTGATAACTAGAACAGTATTGCATCCACATGCATTTCAGCTCCATTGCAGAGGCAGAAATGAAATATCTATAATCTTTCTAATATTTTCCATGTAAGAAAGCATCAAGTTTTCTTACACAAATAGAAGCCATCTCCATGCTTCAACATAGGTGAAACAAAGTTAAAGCAAAAAAATTCAAAAAGCAATAAGACTAACACGAAATTGACCACTACAATGGCAAAATAAGTTGAACTATTTACAAATAAATATGCTATTGATAGTGGATCAGACTTTATTTTTCAAATTGACCTAGTAGCCACTAAAGTCACTGAAGTTTTGCTTCTAAAACATGCAAAATTGTTCTGGAATTAAGAATGGCAAAAAAAAGGCAGTAATTGCTTTTGCCCATAGCTAAAATAAATGATGATAGTTTTAACTCAATGAAGCATGCAATTAATATTGCAAAAGTAATTAAGAAGATACCAAGTAGGATAATTAATGCCAAAGTACCCGAGCATGGATGAAACAAAGTTAAAGCAATAAGACTAACACGAAATTGATCACTACAGTGACAAAATAAGTTGGACTATTTACAAATAAATATACTGTTGATAGTGGATCAGACTTCATTTTTCAAATTGTCCTAGTAGCCACTAAAGTCACTGAAGTTTTGTTTCTAAACATGCAAAATTGTTCTGGAATTAAGAACAACAAAAAAAAAGTAGTAATTGCTTTTGCCCATAGTTAATTTAAATGATGATAGTTTTAAATCACTGAAGCATGCAATCAATATTGCAAAAGTAATTAAGAAGATACCAAGTAGGATAATTAATGTCAAAGTACCCGAGCATGGATGAACTCTTCAATTCTCCCATTCGGCAACCGCCCTATAAGACAAGGTCCTTGTCCATGCTTTGACATGTATTCAAATGTCCGGATCTCATCATGACGATCAAAGAATATGTCAACACCCTCACCATAAATCCTAACTAAAACCTTTCTTGAGACTTTCACAGTCTTTGTAGGCCACTTTATTTCGAAAACTTCATTGGTCATTGCTCCTTTGAGAGGGATCACTTGTAATGCATTTGGGTCAACTACATCTTCCCACTTGGTAGCCAATGATAGTAAAATCTCCTTAGCTTCTGCAGGAAGACGATACTCTTTGTTGGCAGTGACATTCTCCATGGCATCCATGACTGGATCAAACTGCTCTTCTGCTCAAAGAAGATATGTGAAAATATAAGATATGGGAAAATACAATAAAAAAAATTGTATAATCAATTACTGAAAGACAGCTAGCAGTGTCTAGTACATGAGGAGGTATGCTGCTCACAGACAACCAACAACTATGAAAACACACAACTAGTAGAAAATAATACATAGATAAATAAGTTAAGAACAAATTTATATTATTAAAACTAAAAATACATAAATATAAGTATATGTATAAATTATAAATATAAAATTTAAATAGAATAAAGAAAAAAATCGAGACCTATGTGTTACATAGTACTCTTAAGATAATTTTTTCGCTCACCATAGGTGTTAGATAACTACGTAAACTTATCTTCTAGTATATAACAATCAAATAATAATAAACTTACACCACATTTTATAAACTTATCTTCTAGTATATAACAATCAAATAATAATAAACTTACACCACATTTTATTATCCACGAACTTTCAAGTATTATCTGAATTCTATTGGAGAAACATAACTCTAGATAGAAAATACAAAAATGATTTTTCTTTTCTATTTTAATTTTTTTACGTACTTTTCTTTCTATTTTTTTTTATCTTTCCTCTGTCTCTCTGTCTCTCTGTGTCTCTGTCTCTTGGATATATATAAAGCCAATAAAGGCAATTAAAACATTGAAAGTAAACGAAAAAAAAAACAGAAGGAAAAATAACTGAAAAAAAAAATCAATTTCCATTAAAATAGAAATGCCAATTCTCCCACTAATGGAAATTGGCATTTCTCTCTTAAATTGCTGTTTCAACAATTTTAATTCAAAAAATTTCCAACACAACTCACCCAGCAACACTGAAGCGCAATACTCCATTCTACATATTGAGGGAAGTGAAAAGATAAGAAGAAGGAATTTCATGCAAGCTTTAGCAAACTGAATAGGAAGAATGCATCCAACACTTCAATGTTTTACCAACAATTCTAAATAAACAATACAAAACATTTCAATACCCACGATTAAACTATGATGAAGAAACTAAACACTAATCATAACTGTAAATTCAGAAAGAAAAAAGGAAAAAAAAAACCACAGTTGCAATTTTGAAGTTGACATCTATATATCTGTTCTTTTAGTTCATGCTGATTCCTTTTCATTTAGGTTCCTTTGATAAATACTCAGTGGGTAATAGTTTGGTAGAAGTCTCCAGGCTGTAAAAAAATATTTCCAAAGTACATTTCTATGATTAAATAAATTAATAATTTCCATTGGAAAAAGGTTCCTTCCTTTTTCTTTTTGGTTAGACTCATAGCATCTCTCACTATTGGGAAAACATAAAACCGTCCACGATAATAAAACATTTAAAGGTTAAGAAACCCAAATAAAAAATTTACATGTTTGATAACTATTCAATTCAATCATTGATTTTTAATTTTATATTTTTTGATTCTTTTATAAAAGTAATGACAAATGTGTTAATAACAATTTCTACTTAATTATAAGTTATTATTTATAAATTTTATGTTTTTAATCAATTTTTTTCAATATTTATATTAAAAAAGTGATAAGATTTGTTTCTTAATATAAAAAATATTTAGTGAAAAAGAAAAATAAAAATTATGATTAAATAATTTTTTAATATTTTATCCAAAATTTTGTAAGTTTATTTCATTAAAAATTTAAAATTTAAATCGTTGTAAATTTAAAAAATTTAAAAAAATTACTTGGACAAAAATAAAAAATAAATGATGGTATAAATTAAAGTATTTAACCTATGTTTGAGCTTAAGAAAAGCGACGGTGTAGTCTATACTACGATTCTGATAAGTATGGGGCATGGAATTTTCTTCTGCCTGCAAATTTAGAGTTTTCAAACAAACGAACAAAAAGCAAATCTCTATCCACGTTATTAGCTAACTCGGAGTATCAAAACACTCTAAAATGGCAGTTATTCGAACAATACGGTGAGCCCACATTTGCAGAAAAAAATCAGTCGAGTACAACTGAACAATTAATACCAATCAAATTCCATTTGAACCGCACAATTAATTCAGAGCTGTTAATTAAAAAAAGGAAACAAAGAAAATATCCAAAGGAAAAGAATCATATACCCACCCACCACCTACAATACCAAGAGCAACAGAATCCCAGAGTTTCTCAGAGAATGCTTGGGATCGTACAGCGGATGTCAATATGGCGAAAAAAGTCGGAGTTCCGGCGAAGCCTAGGTCTGGTCGTCCGAGTAATACTATTCGCCGGATAGAGCAGTAAGATTTGGTAAGTTTGCTTAGAAAAGGAGGTTATAATTGCAATTTTGCAATGGCGGTTTGGTTTCGGGAAACGAGAAATTTGACACTTGGGTTTCGTACATGATTTAGGAATCCCAACGCGATTCTGAGTAGAGCATAATACATTTACTGATGACGCGTCAGTGCCGATTGTAGCCAGGTATGTCCTTGGCACGCGCGATAACCAACACGTATTAATTTTTTCCACACTTTTTATTTCTTAATATTTGTTTCAAAATATATTTAATTTTAAAAAAATTAATATTATAAACATTATTTATAATATTAATATTAATTTTTATTATTTTAACTATATAATACATATTTAAGAAAAAAATTATAAAAATAAAAATAAATAAAATTTAACCAAATTATTTCAAATATTTTATATTTTATTATTAAATGTATATTTTTATACAACTATATATATATATAAAAATAATATTAATATATATTTTATTTCTATTAACTATAATTTCGATATTATAATAATTAAACATGTAATATATTTTATATGTTAGAGTTGTTTTTATAACTCTTATTTTATAATATTATTTAAAATATTGAAATTTATTTTTATTTTTTTAATTATTTAATACATATTTTTAAATAAAATAAAAGTAATTAAAATTAAATCTAATTACTGTAAATATATTATATTTTATTGTTAAAATTATATAATTATATATATATATATAAATAATATTAACATATCTTTAATTTTAATTACCAATTATTTTAATATTTTAATAATTAAATTATTCCCTCATCTTATACAGTTATTTTCAAAAAAACTTCAAACTTTTTAAGTATAATAAGAATTTTAATTAACAATAAGTAAAATGTGTTTTCTTAATGATAGTTGTTACTACTTTTTCTTATTTTTATAAATCACTAGGATATTAATAATTAATTTCTAAAAGTTAATATTTCAAATAGTAAGGGAATATCAAACAAATTAGCTGTATAATTTTTACTTTTATTTAGCATCTTTTCTTTTTCACAAATTATTATTCACACTAATAACTTATTAATAATTTTTTTAAGATATTTTCATTTTTTTAATCAGAAAGCAACTTCATTAACTAAATCAAAATCAAACTTTCCAAAGAGATTATATCCAAATTAATAGCACTAATAAGAAAGAAGGAAAATCAGATTCCCACGAAATCTTTCCATCCAAACCAAGTGCAAATTTAGCTACAATATGTGTTGCTTGTAGCTCTAGGTTTGAAGCAAAAAACAAACCTCCTTCTATGGCTAATCCTCTTAATCTCCTGCACCACAACACCATCAGGTGCCAAGCAAGCGCCCGAGCTATTGATAAGGCAAATAGACTGCATACAATTTGATTCAAAGCACACACCAAGTAACTTCTGAGCCACAGCTACCTCACAAGCAGCCAACACAGAGAAATTTCCTTCCAAGTAGCAAGCTTTAGACCAAACTACCTTATCCATTGAGTTTCTAGCAACAACATCAAGGCCTACCTTACCTTTTTCTTTTATAAGGGCAGCATCAGTGTTTATCTTTAAATAATTACTTGCACGGGCTTCCCAAGTCCTCCTCTGATCATGGATAGGCTCCTTATCTCTCAACGTGGAAACCTTCATGGATTGGGTCTTGCTGAATTCTTCAGTGAGCCATGTTAGTCCAGAGTAAAATTTCCTCAAAGTTTCTACCCTACTTACCATGTAAGACCTCATTTCTGTTATACCAAATTGTCCAAAGCAAATAGCAAAAATGGCTCATTTCCATACCAGATCTAGTTAATCTTACCTAGTTCCATATTTCAATGAAGGGCCAGTTTTTAGATTCTTTGAACAAAATCTGGAAGATAGACAGCTTGCAAATCCCCTTAGCTAAAGGGCAAGTCCAAAGGGAATAAAATACATTCTCCACTACACCATTACAAAGAGGGATACCATGGATGAAGTAAAACTCATTCTTTACACAAACTAGCGTAGAATGTCTAAACAAGCCTTCCATAGAAACAGTTTCACTTTATTGGCAACATTAAGTTACCAAATAGCCTTCCACCAGTGTTGTTCACAAGCATTGCTACAAGAAGCCCCCAAAGCACCCTTATCATGAGCTCTTTTCAGCTCTTCAGTAAGCCAATAGGCACTTCTGACAAAAAAACACACCACTATCACATTTCTCCCAAATCCACCTCACTAGGGCTGCTTCTCACTAAAGGAATGCTCAAAATAGCTTCAACATCTTGAGGTACGAAGCAAGCTCTAATAAAGTGATGCTTCCACATTCCTGCCTCATTAATAAGGACAGAAACTAAAGAACTAGCAGGTAGTATGCTAGGGAAGATTACTTTAAAGGAGAATAAGGCAGCCCACGATCCCCATAGATGTGCACAAACTTACCATCCCCAATTCTCCACTTCAAACCAGCCTTGCATAACTCTTTCCCCAACATGATGCTTCTCCAAAGAAAAGAATAAAAGCTAGGTGTGGATGCATTGAGCAAATCACCACTAGGAAAGTACTTATCTTGCAAAACCTTTGTCACCAAACTATCACCACCCAAATTCTCCAACATTGCTTTGAAACAAAAGCTAGATTAAAGGAAGTCAAATTCCTTAAGCCAAGCCCTCCCAAAGCCTTGGGTTTAGAGAGTTTATCCCATGCTATCCAATGGATGGATTTTTTATCTAAGTCATACCCCCACCAAAACTTGGCCATTAGGCTTTGCAACTCATTACAAAGACTTAAGGGCAGTTTGAAACAGCTCATGGTATAGGTGAAGATGCTTTTCATGACAATTCACCATTGGAATATCAAAAACATTAATGACTAAACTCTTGGCTGCCTCTGAACTATTTGGACTAAAGCATAAGGCAGATTTTTGTAAGTTTACCTACTGCCATGAGGCTTCTTCATAAACACCAAGGATGTCCCTTAGTTTTCTACAAGCATCCCCATTAGCTTCCAACAAGATAAAGCTATCATCAGCAAAGAAGAGATGAGTAACTTTTCGGCAGTTTCAGGTAATAAATACACCTTTAATCAATTGATCATTCTCAACCTTTTTAACAAACTTGAGAGTCCCTCAGCATAGATTATGAATAGGTAAGGGGAAAGGGGAAAGGGGAAAGGGGAAAGGGGATCGCCCTGTCTGAGTATCCTGTTAGGCTTAAAGGAATCCATAATAGCACCTTTGACTGATAAAGCATAAGACACTGAGATGACACAATTCTTCGTCAAATCCACCCATGGTTTAGCAAAGTCCAACTTAGTAAGGATAAATTCTAAAAATTTTCATTCCACTCTATCACAGGCCTTCATAATATAAAGTAGAAATTGACATAATAACTGATAACCAACCTACCTGACTTAAACCCAATCAAATTGAACCGAGTTCTATGTGTTCTATGTTTTATAAGTCCAACTAAGTTGGGTTTGGTTTTAAAAATGTAAAAATCAACATAGGTCGAATAAGTTAAGATTTTAAAGTTTATAAATGGACACTCAACCGAATCGACTTACATATTATTAATACACATTTATTTTAATCTTATGTATTTATCGTACATATATTATATATTTTTGAAAATTATCTAATTTTAGTTAAACTTTTATATTATTTGAGAAAGTAAACAACATGTATTATTCTTCTTTTATGTTTAGTTTTAAAAATTTTATTATAACTAATAAAAATTCTAAATTATTTTTTTTTTCTTAATAATTTATTAATTTTTAAAAATTATTATGTAAATTTAAATGCTAATATATAATTTTTTTAATTAAATTGATGATTAAGTAATAAATTTTATTTATTAATTTAACATAAACATAAAGTAAAATTATTTAAATTTACTTAAAATATAAGTAAGTCTAAATCGTAAATCAAACCTATCAAATTGATGGTCAAATAATCTCAAACAAAAATTTTATAGATCAATTTTGATTTTTGATTTAAAAAATCGATATATGTAAGTTTGTTTAATTGTCATTTTAAATCAAATTCTAGCAAAATCGAATCGCACATAATGTAAAGCTTAACTATTTTAGGATCTTTGATCTTAGAAATTAAGGGAATAACTGTGTTATTGGAACCCAATAGCTACTCATTGTTGTTGAAGACTTTTAAACAAAAGTCAGTCACCTCATCCCTTACAATATCCCAATATTGTTAATAAAATAAAGCAAGCATACTACCGAGCCAAGGTGCCTTTGTCTAAATGTTTCTTTAATGTCTAGTCTGGTAAAGGGTTGCAAGAGGCTAGCATTCCTCTCATCACTAACTTTAGACACCATATAATCTTGAATGGGATTCGAGTTGCTAATGCTCTCACTAGAAAACTGTTTAAAATAATGTTCTAGGATAAAATCTGCAAACCCTTCAAGGAATCTACTCACTAGTCGTTATCATCAAGTAAACCAATCACTTTGTTCCTTTTGTGCCTCTGATTGGATTTCTCATGAAAAACCTAGAATCCATGTCCCCATGCTAAAGTCATAACTACCTTGATCTTTATCTACACATAATCTCATCATACTCCAACAGAGAGTTAATTTCCCTTTCAAGACTTCTTACTCTATCCATATCAATTAGATAGAAAGCCACTTGTAAATCCTCATCCAGCTTAGACAGTCTCTTTTGAACATGACCAATAGTGTTCCAATTCCAATTGCTAAGTGCAAAGGCACACACATTGAGATTTTCCTTAACCAAGCCCAAGTTTTCATTACACCAATCAACTCTTTCCCAAGCGTTTCTGATAACACCTTCACAGCCATCAATTCTGGTCCATAATTTTTCAAACCTGAAAATGTGTTTTTCCTTTACAGCCTTACCACTACCAATATTTTCAACCTTAAAGAAAAAGGCAAGGTGATTGGGTTTGAAAATATTTCTGTGCACCACATGATTTGGGTAGAAAATATCAAGCCATGTAGAGTTGACAAAGGCTCTATCCAGCCTTGAGTGAAATCACCACTCTTCCTTCTGTTACTCCAAGTGAACTTCTAACCTTCAAACCTCACATCCACAAGCCCATAATCATTAACAGCCTACCTAAAAGCATCAATATGTCACTCAGGTCTTAAATTCTTCCCTAATTGCTCATTTTGTGAAGTGACTTCATTAAAGTCTTCGACAATAACCCAAGATTGTTTATTACCCTGAGTCAATATTCTCAAGCATTCGTAAGAGTTTGACCTCAAAGTTCTATCAAGATTACCATAAAAGACAATTACTCTAAAACTCCCAAATTCTTTGACTCCTAATAATGCAATCAACATAATAGTTTCCATATGCATTAATTGTAATATCTAAATCATTATTCGATACAAGTTGTAATTCTTGTTGTACTCATGTTTATGTGTTGGCTTCTCATGTATAAAACGCGTTATCTATTTTATTCTTAGTGTATTTTTTCTTCTCTATGTAAAGTTGATTACTACGGAACATAAATACACACACATATAGTTATGAATACTTTATATGTGAGCATATTTATACACACCACGAGTTGGTTTCATAGTGTGCATTCTCGCTCGATGATGTTGTTGCTCGTTTTTTTTTTCGTTTCGGGTGTTGGTATTTGTGAAATTTACTCAGCATTTTTTAAAACAAAAAATATGTATCTTTTTTAACACCTCGTCAACACCCTTACCACTACCTTTGGTGAGATGGCTCGCGAGGTGGCCATCCAAAGCTTTATAAATACCCCTTTATTTCTTCTTATTTGATTTTCTGAAAAATGTAGCGGAGTTTTGTCAAATTGACATCTCGTTTTTTCTATTTTTGGACTACCAATACCTTGAGTGTTGTTCGATATTTATGATTCGTGATTATGTGAGCTAAATTGTGCTTATGAGTGGTGAATACTCAAGGTAATGGTAATGAATGGGTTTTTATATACAAAGTCATGTGTCAGTTGGTAGTTTCCTTCGTGTAACTTTTTCTTATTCACTTTATATATAACTGGTCTTAAGTTATTGATCGCACCACTTTGGATGGTGTTGGCTTTGAAGGAGAGACAGGTTCATGTGTCAAACTAGATTGTTACGAAGGTAGCAAGCGAGGGCAACAATAGGCAGTTCGAATAAAATCTCGACTTATAAAGGTAATGGGAGTTTTATTTCTATCAGGGTTGTGACTATTTTATTGCATAATGGATTTATTTGTTATCAAATGATTGTCATAACCAATCTAAGTATGTTACCAAATAGATAGAGTTTCAATATAAGTTTACCTCATTATATCTAGTGTGATGCATGCCTGCATATGTAGCTATTATAACAAGAGTTTAAATGGTGTATGTTCCTACGTACTAGAGTTTAAACTCTAATTAGAAAACTTCTGATATTAATCACCTACTTTTCATTTACTAAATTCTATATCTATTACCTTATTATACTACACATATTTGATTATATGCACTACAATTGTGTTTATCTATCGTATGTTTCCCTCCCGGTTAATTTCATGTTTGAGTTGAGTCCTTAAGGAGTTAATATATCTACTTAGTTTGATTACGTATCGAGTCTTGGATTCTTTCAATGTTGTTATGCTTGATCAATATGTATGTAATGACTCTATAAAAATAGAGTTATTAATGCACTTTTTACTTAATATTTAATTGTTTTATTTAATAAATAGTATTTTTAGGGTTAAAAATATTAAAATATAATTTTTTAAAGAAAAAAGGTGAAAATATTATTTCTTAAATGTTTTTGAATTTTTTACGAATTTTCAATGCATAACAAATCAGGAGTTATCACATGAACTGCCACGAAAAATAGAGAAGACATGTTATTTTTGAGGTTAGCATAGTAACTTTCATATAAAAATACAAATTCATTCATTTGTAATAATTAGACGATATGTTATTTCTTATACAACCATAACAATATATTTTAGGAAAAAATATCATAGAAGCTTATTTGTTTAGATCTTAATGGCTGTTTAGTCCGTATATGTGTTTTTAAACCTATTTTTCCGTAAAAAATATATTAAAAAATGTAAAACTAATTTTTTATTAAATATAATAAGATATCACATGTGATATATATAAGTTTGTATTTTTTAATAGACACATTTTTAATAAATTACTTTTTAACTAAAAATTATCCGAATTTTTTGATTAAATTTAAATAAAATTTCAATAGTTTAATATGTTAACTTGTGTATTATATAATAAAAAAAAATGTTTAAGTTTTATAAAAATTTAAAAGAAATTAAAAAAAAGAGTTTAAAAAATATTTTTAATTAAATATTAATTTTTTACTTATATACTTATAAAAAATATAATCATATATTATTTTATTATATTTTAAAAAATTAACGAAAAGTTAACTTTATTATTATTTATCACCTTTTTCCCGAACAAACTTAAGTGATATTTTTTTTTATAAATAAATGAAATTAAAAACATGATACTAAACATCTCTTCATCTGAACTAACTAATCCTTCCATACTTCACTTTTGCGTCAAGTTTTTTTTACACAATGTTAAAGATCTTCAATAAATAATTTTTATAATATTATATGTTTAGTTATGAAATTATTACGATAAGAGTACATAGATCGATATATAACTTAATTCTTTTGAATTTTTTATTATAAAATTGTGTCTTGTTTATTTTTATTATTTAAAATTAAAATATTTTTTTTATTTTAAAATTTAATAAAAATATAAAAATAAATTAAATATTGATTGAAGTAAATTTTATAATAAAAATTATTTTAAATATATTTATAATTAATTTTTTCTAAATATATTATACAACTTGTATTTTTTTGTTTTTTTCTTGGGGGGGAATTAGTTGTGCTGTCTCATACATGCATAGATTTGGATTCTGGGGAACCGCGAAGCCAATCCAAAGGAGCCCATTAACTGAGAACTGTTTGACGGAGAGATTTAACGGTCAAACAGTTTTCAGTCAAACTTTGACGGAGAGATTAATTAGAGGCCTATTTATTGTTATTATTCTATTCATACTTTTTTCAGGAAAAGGTCTGATTCATACTTTGAGACCTTCATGAGCTATCTTTTGAAATTTAGCCAAGTTCAAGTTATAACAGGTCTGAAACATTTTCTGCTGCAAATTAATTGCATGTCTTACTTTACCTATTTTTATTCTTGACAAATTTGTTGCTATATTAATATCAGGAAAAATTGTAAGCAATTTCTTAAGTATTTTTATTCTACTATCGTAGTTTTTTTAGCAAATTGATTGCTTTAGTTTTGTGCTAATCCATTTAATAATTATATATTTAAAGAATATTTTCATCGTAAAAAATAAACTTAAATGATCATTCGTGTGAATATAAATACGTAATTATTATTAAAAAAAATAAACTTAAATTTCACAAAAGATATAGTTTTTTCATAGTTCATAGGACTATACTATTGTGGATAGAAAAAACAAAAAAAAAAGTTGTACATAATTCAATAACAAAATAGCTAATAGGACTATACTATTGCAGATAGCATTTTATTATTGAATTATATAAAACTTTTTTGTGTTTTTTTCTTATAATTAGTTGTGTAGTTTAACAACAATTATATTTGCATTCTAATTCTTCGTAAACTAAAATTAACCAATAACAACACTTTGGCAAGATGTTTTCATAATATGATTAATATAAACGGCAACTTACGGCTATTTTTTTTAATTAACTTCAATTCAGAAGAAACAGTGTTAATTATTTATATATTGTCCGTGCACTTCTGCATTTGTAAGCTATCTTGAAATAAAATAAAATAAAATAAAAAAGAGCCCATAATGAGAATAATAATTCTAATTTTAAAAACACTGGCATTAATTAATTAATTAGGCAAAATTTTAAATTATTCCAATATTAATGTTTCATGTTCTCAAAATAACAATCTTTTCATAAAAAAATCCAAACAATTAAGAGAACAAGAAAAAACAAAAAGTAAAATAACATTTTTGGTACTTTTCACAAACAAAAAGTAGTGAATTGATATACCATAAAGGGACGAGTTATATTTGCACGAAAGCTTCAATAAAAATGCGTAATACTTTGGGAGATAATTTAACGATAAATGAGGGTAATGTTATACCACGAACAGAAGTTTTGGGGCCACGACAACATGAGATTCATGTTACTATTAGACGATTTTACCCCTATCAGGTTTCTTATACTCACTCGACGAGTTTTCCTTAAAAGATTTACCTCTATTTCATATTCACTCCACCGTCGGATTCAAGCAGGAAAGAAGACCTGCAAATTGCTTCGAACTCAATCCTAATTTCTCCTTAATTTTATTAGATCCTTCTGTTGTGGGCGGAAGCAATAAATAGCGGTATATGAATATATCAAAGCAATAAATGAGCAACGAGAAATTTACGTGTGGTTCGACAAATTCGCACAGAGTCGCGGGAAGCGTGAGATATTATTTGAGCCGAGTAGGAAATATCTGAGAATCTGGAATCTGATTTACCATTAATAATATCTCTCGAGTGTTTCCCAAAACTTCATTTTTTTCTCTCTTTGAGTTCTTATCTTTCTCTGTTTTTCGATTTTTGCGCATTCTTGATCATGAACTCTTCACTGTTATAGATGAAGAAAGGCTAAAACTTTCCCTAAAGTGTACCATAATTTAAGCGCTTAAATTAGGTGTGAATTTCCTTAAATTATGACATTAATTTCCTTAAATCATGCCTGAAATTAGGACATAATTAATTCACTAAATTATGCCACTTTAATTTATTCTTTTCGAGCAATATTCAACAATCTCCACCTTGGCGAAAAAATTCTTGCCAATGCGCCTCCGAATGCGCGCGCCTAAGCTCGAGATATTGATCAAGTTCAAGCGGTGTTGAAGCAGTCCTGTCTTCAGCAGCTTGTAAGCGTATACGTAGGGTTATGCGGCTCGGAGACTTTTACGGAGTATAACATTCCCTTCATCGGACGATTTCTAGAACAAAATAAAATCGAACATCGATGTGCCAGTGCGACACGTGATGAACTTGGTTCTTTGCCAAACAAATGGCAACTACGGTGCATCGCGAAGAAAACCTCGCGTTCTTACGAACAATACCCAAATCCTTAGTCGGCAGAAGCCATTATAGCCTTTTGAATGCTTCATTACGACGTATATACTCACGTAGTAGTAGACAAAGCTACGGTTAGTACCGCAATGTTGATCTCACAAAGGCGGTCCTCACTGCCATTGTGAACCATAACCAGTTGTAGATAGACGACGCTTATCAGTCTCCCGGCGTAGTCAGAATCCACGTATCACTAGGTGTTTACCTTGATCTTGTCTCTCTCGAACTTTAAACCAATATCGGCACATGGTAGTATGCAGTAGAATCCCCTTTGCTTTGCCGGTGTCCTTTACCGGATTATGCATGTCACATTTCCTTGTCTTAACGGCGTGGGAAATATCGGTCACGGTGCGAAACCATTGCATACATCGAGGCACCGGCGACATTTGCATATGGAACACGTTCCATTTACTTACCATCGGTGGTGCTAGGTGACGTAATGCAACAGCTTGAAAGTGAGGAAGCGGCGGTGTACTACTTGGTTTGGTTTTTCATCAATGTCGAACCTTTGTAGTACTTTCTTGAGATCGAGTCCGTGTCCAGACAGTGTACTTATGACCTACATCTCTTGTGATTTCCATCCCAAAAATTTTCTTAGCTTCTCCAAGATCTTTCATTTCAAATTACGAACTTCAATGAGCCTTGATCTATCGATCTCGCTGCTTTCTTAGATGCTGATCAACGTATCATCAACATATAAGAGCAAATAAATGAAAGCACCGTCTTGGAGTTTCCGAAAGTATACCTGATGATCAGTGACTACGTGTGTATACACAACTTTGATGAAGCTATCAAGCGCTTGTACCGTCGCGGTGATTGCTTGGCAGTAAATTGACTTGCTCGGCTTGAGCCAATTCTCTCGTCCTGGAATTTTAAAGCCATCAGGTTGAGACATGTAGATTTCTTCGTTCAAAGTACCGTGGAGAAAAGGCTGTTTTGACATCGAGTTGAGCTAACTTCGAGATCAAGCTGTGCAGAAAGCCAATAGTATCCGAATAGATGAATGGCAACAACTGTGAGAATAACTTTCGTTGTAGTCTATTACATGCTTTTCTGAGCATAGCCTTTTCTACGATGCGGCTTTGTATACGATGTTGTCTTTACCGGGAGAACACGCTTGTGGCATGGAGCCCGTTTTCAACAATAGTTTTCTTTCCTTTGGGAAGTTGAACCAAGCTCCCAAGTACGATTACGATGTAGAGACTTAATCTCTTCATCCATTGCCATTTTCCTTGCATACTTATCCAGACTCTTTTGCACGGCTTCTCTGTGATGCGTGGGACATCATCGTCATCGATTCTTTGGAAGTGTGAATGCTACCATGTTGCGTGTGTACGGTAGGCTTCATAATCTCCCTTCTCGGTCGAGTAGTGGCAATAGATTAAGGCTGGCGATTAATCGGTAGTGATGGTGAGAGAACGCATCCGCCAGGCGAGATCTGCTTCTTGATCATCGATTTCATCTTCACGAGTGGTGGTGGTGCAATCTTTTCTGGATCTTCCGAAGTCTCGAAGCATCGCACTTAGAAAGAGTATTTGGACTTTCATTCTCTTTCTACGAATTTGTTTGTCTCGGCTAACTTGATTCGTCGAATGTAACATCTACGACTTAAGGCAGTCTTCTTGGATTCACCACGAAAGTCGAAATCCTTTAAATCCTTCCTTAAAGCCGAGAAAATAGCTTTCTTTGCTTCACCGGATCCGAGTTTGGATTCACTAACGTGAAAATATGCGAGGACATCCAAATATTCGCAATGAATCATGTCCCGTGGCAGGGTTGTCCAGCCATTACCTCTTTAGGAGTTTTTCCATCTAATGCGATCGCAGGGAAGTACATTGACTATATGAGTTACATATGACAAAGCCTCGGCCCCAATGCCTTGCTCGATTTGGAATGAGATAGCATACATCGAACTTTCTCAACCAAAGTACGATTCATTCGTTCTGTGACTCCCGTTACTGCTGTGGTGTACGAGGCCGAAAAATGTACGATTATCCCTTCATCTTGACAAACTTTAAAGAAAGGATACGATTTATACTCGCCACCGCATTATCGAGATCCGAGCCTTTTAATCTTCGCTGTCTGAGTCTCGATCATTTTCTTCCATTTAAGAAAGATATCCGAGAACTTCATCTTTGTGACTCATAGTGTATATCCAGGACATATCTAGAGAAATCATGATAAAAGTCACAAACCAGCGTTTACCTCAGTGAAGCATTCTTGGAAGGTCCGGTATCTACGTGAATATAATCAAGAATCCGCTTAGTACGATGAATGGCGGTCTTAGAACTTGACTCTTGTTTGTTTTCCCGTTACACTGATGCTCATGAGAAATCAAACTTTCCGGTCTTGGCACCTTTCGAAAGACGCTTGCTTCGTTAAGCGCAGCTTTTCATGAAGCGTACGCGCACTAGCGCGTGTGCCACGAGCGGGAAGAATCATTTGCCTTTTCTTGGAACTACTTGAGGCAATTGTCGTTCACATAGCTTGTACACCCGTCCCAGGAAATACAAGTTCGCGCCCCAGTACCGCCGTGGTGCTTTACGCTACCTGCCTGACTTTCAAGACTCCGTTTTTCCAATGTTACCTTGTAACCATCGAATCTAGAACACGCAAAGAAATAAGGTTTTCTTTAGGTCAGAATATACCTTACATTTGTAAGTCGTTTGATTGTACCATCGTGCATCTTTAGTCGTATTGTTCCGATCCGCTTTTGTCGACGGCCAGGCATTGTCGTTGCCCGTAAAGCCTGACTCCTCCAGTGAGCTCTTGAAACTCGAAAACCAATGTCTGTTTGGACACGTATGATAAGAACATCGAGAATCAAGGATCAACATACTGAGTAGGTTTGATGATGAAGCCGAAAAAGGCGATTCTTCATCTTCATCGGCTACGTGCGACATTTGCATTTGACTTGTCCTTGTTTGGACAATCTTTCTTCCAAGTGCCACTACGGTGACAATAAAAGCGCTCGTCCTTCGCGGGGACTTCTTTTGGATGACTCTCCCGGACTTTGATCTAGATTTACCTTATTTGATCATGGATTTTTGTTGTTAGTTCTACCTCATTGCCGATGCCGATATTAGTCTTAGTCGTGATCATGTTGATCCTTAACCCAGATTTTCGTTATTTACGAAAGCATTTGAAACATCTACGAACTTAACCTACATCCTTTCCATATAACGAGGGTTGTGGTTAAATGCTACATAGCTCTCGGGTAATGAATTAACAACCAATAGCTTTATCTTCGTGATAATTTCAACATCTAAATTTTGCGGATCGGCCAAAATTTTATTGAAATTATCTAAGTGCTTCAATCGTAGAGTCGCTTTCTTGTCTTGGAAAGCGGAAAAGTTTCTTGAGTAAAATCTGTTCTCAATCTTTTCGTCATGTATTTGTCCTACAGTTTCTTCCGGAGAAGCTGACATTCTCTTTTAATGAACAAAGTACTTTTGATCTTTTCCTAAGCACTGTCGGGTGTGCCAGCTTGTCGGTTGACGTAATTCCAATCTTCATTTGAATAATCTCACGGCCTAGTCTCCCGAGGCTATATTAGATCCTTCTGAACAATAGATCTACATTGCCACGTGCCAAAGTTATTTGTGCCGTCAGAATTTCTCCACCTCAAACTGCGTTGGACATGACGTAGTTCTTGAGTAGAACTTGGTTTGCCATAAATTACATGGTCGACTTGTTCACCTTCGATCTCTCCTTTATCGGCCATAAGTACGAGGCGATGATAGAATTTTACTTACAACTTAAAGCAGTGTTTTTCCAAATTTTATACCTTATTTGAAAAAAGCGAAGTCGGTATTGAATTTGGAATGATCGATTAGCTAAGAATAGATCCAACTTTCATTTGAAAGCGGGATGAAAAACGGACTAACTTCGGTCCAAATATCTACTAGTGGTGAGGTTGACTCGATCGAAACTTCGGCGAGTTGACTCGATTCTTTGGCGGCGGTAACATTCCGACGGCTCAGGCGGTGATTAAACTTCCGATTTGGCGATTCTTTCACTAGTTGCGTTTGTATCGTCAAGAGCTTCGATTTGATATATATCACGCTATATATGGCTACGATACTGGAATTTGTTGTGGGCGGAGCCGAATAAATAGCGGTATATGAATATATCGAAAGCGATAAAATGAACAAAATTCACGTGGTTCGTGATTAGTCGCTGGTCCGGGGAGCGCGGATATTATCTGGTGAGTAGGAAATATCTGAGAATCTGATCTGATTCGCCATAATAATATCTACCAGTGTTTGCTTCATGATATTTTCTCTGTTTTGAGTTTCTTATCTTCTCTCTGTTTTTTGATTTTCTTGTTCTTGATCAGTGAACTCTTCACTTATTTATAGATGAAGAAAGATTCCTTTCACTAAAGTGTGTAATTTAGCGTAAAATTAAGCCGCAATTTCCTTAAATTATGACACTAATTAATTTCTGAGTAAATGCCGCAAATTAGGACACTAATTTAACAAATTATCTTATTAATTTATTCTTTTGGAGCCAATATTCAACAACTTCGTCTTGTTTAAAGGAATTAATATTTATTTCTTTCCGACATAATGTGAATGCAAATATGTGCCCTTAAATCAATATTTATGTCTTTCTGACACAATATTTAACGTATCAAGTGCAAAATTTTCTGGCAAGAAAGATAGTTCCCTTTAACATCAACGTCGTGAGTCACGAATTATCCATTGAAATTATTGAAAAGGTGTGGTCGTGAAAACTGTACTTTCTAAAGGACCAATTTATGTCTAATTCTTATTTGAAGCTACCTTTCTACCCTCTAAAGACAACATGCTGTTGCCTCTGGCTACAACCAGTATTTTTGGCTGAGAACTAACAGTTATGATTACAATTTCTGAAAGTTTAAGTTTTGCTACATTAAAACTGAAGCCTACTTAATCAGTCTCTACGGGATTGCGCTCATGAGTGTGAACCACAAGAGAGACTTGCCTGTACATAGACTCAGCTTCAAAGATCTGTTCCATGGGCAAAAAAGCCAAAGAAGATGGGGCAGAAACAAATACGCAAATGGAGAAATTTCAGTGAAGCTCCAAACCAGACTGATCGTGACTCATATAAATCCTTCATGTTCCAATTCCAATTAACTTAAGCTGCAAAAGATAAAGTTAGTGAGCATGGTCAGTGGATCAAGAGTTGCAGGAACAAATAACAAACCGAGAAACAGAAACAGATAATAGAATTGAACTAATTACAATGTTGTTTTGGGGTTCCCCCGAGTAAAACCCCTGAAGGATCAGTGGAAGAATGTTGCAGGCTGCGAGGATATAAATTACCAATGCATGCTTCCCTATCCACTCAAACACAATAGTCACATACTTATATCCAAACACATCAACCTGAAAAAAGAAAAAAAGAAAAAAAGAAAAAAAACTCACCGCATGATCAAGGTGAGAAAGCAGGGGAACCAATTGATAGTATAAAAAATTATAAAAGGAAGAGGACGAACCATCAAGTAAATTCCAATAAAAAGAAGGCCGGCTGCACCAGCAGTGATACATGTGTAACTCAATGAGTAAAGAGCCTTGTTTGCATGCATACCTGTAGTAATACCGAAATTTACTAGTTGTTAACTACTGCATCAAAATAATGTAAGGCTAGATCAAAACTACTCACCACAGAAGTCCAATACAAAACCAGAAGCTACAAGAAAAGATGACATAACCATCCAGTGAAGGATTCTTTCTCTATGGTCCTGCAAAGGTTCGACAAGAAAAGAAAAGATGATCGTTAAGAGAATTTTCCGGGAGATGAAGTTATAATACATATATCTGAGATTTGAATTTACTACCTTAAAATGGATAATGATGTGTCCAAAGTGCAAGCCAATCAAACAAGTAACAATGGCCATCACTGAACTACAAAGTGAAAAGGTAGAATCAATACGCATGGCACTTAAATAGAATTCAAAAATGGCAATTTAAAATTAAAAAAAAAAATACTCAAATGAAGCATATAGAATACATTTGTAGTGGTATCACAAATGGATAGTCATTAAAAATACAAAATAACAAAAGAATCGAGGGGATCAAGTAGCTTAGTTCCTCTTCAAGGAAAACGGAAAACCCATAGCTTTCATTCAACTTTTTATAATGACTGTTACATAGTGATAGTGAAAGATCATATGGAGTATCAAGAAGGGTTGCATTTACACCTCAAAAGTCCTTCAGGGTCGAAAGGGGCTTGGCACCACGAAGGAGCATCAGATGGTAGTGTACCATAATCTGGGGAATTTATGCTACATTGCTATATATGAGAAAAAGATGGAATTGAAATGTTATTAAGGCAAACAGTCGAGCAACGACAATTAGAGCAATTGAAACAAATCTTAGCAAAAACAGACCTTTGTTCTCGAATAGATTGGTCTTCTATATAAATGCTGAATTCCAATTATCTTACGATCTATCATTCCAACAGCATTGCAAGCTGGTCCTGTATCCCCTCGCGTGCCACATTTTACCTTCAAAATGAACATAGGAATAACCATTCAGCCACCAGTTCCATAAGTAACATCATCTAGAAGTTCTGAAACACATAAAAACTTCTTTAGAAAAACAAAAAGAAATTAAAAGTGCTTACTGAAAAAAACTTTGGAGCAAAGAGAGTAGCTTCAGCCGAAATCTCATATTGCCAATCAGGAACATATAGTCCATATAGCAATGAAAGATACAATATCATAATCATCAAAGCCACAAACCTGCAGAAGGGTAATAGACAGGTACAAAAACCAAGTTCTATGATGATGCAAGGGAAACAAACATATATCAATAATATCCAACACTTGAAACAGATGAGAACTTTTCGGTTACCATTGATATCTATATTTTTTCAGCATAGATGATCCACAATTAACATCATTATCTCCCTTAAGCCAAATCTCACAAAATGCTGCAACGAAATATGCTATTGCAATTCTCTGGAGAAAGAAAAAGAAAGGAGTAAACAAATCTGCTCATTTATCCCCTAAACAAGTCTTTAAATTCAAGATAAACAAGAAGTACAAGAAATAAAAGCCTGTCAATCATTAAAGAGATATGAAGTTTCACCTGTAATATGCCCATCAGTCTCATATGTTCCACGTCCACTCCGTAAGTGAGATCTCTGAGACCATGGAAAAAGCCTCCTGGTAGGGGAAAGGGATAGATGATTTGTAAATTTCTAACTAATCCTTTGGAAAGATACTATTTTAGTGAGAAGGATTTTCAACACCCGAGATAAATGTTCTCATTGTTGCCGCCATTGTTAGAAATATTTCCTATGTCCCAAAATTAGGAAAAGAATATGCTAAAAGAATTAAATAACAGGAAAGTGACATAACAAAGCACCTTGAAGGAAAAGACCTAATACTAGAAGCTTTAATGACCGTAATATTGCTTTCCTACTGGCAACAATTCTGCTCGACAATTTCTGTAAAAAAAAAAACTATTTGTTAAGTTTCAAAAATAAGTAGGCAAATTGCAAACACACATATGGAGTCTCATGAGTATGGCATGACATAATAACTGGTTAGGAATTCCAATCACGAAAACATACAGATACCTTGTAGGTCAATGAAAGTGCAACACCGACAATAAAGAGGAAATATGGCATCACATAGTCTGCAAGGGTTAATCCATTCCATGGAGCATGGTTAATAGCAGGTAGGACCCCTCCAACATCATCCACCAGTATCATTAGCTGCACCAAGAATGGGAGTAACATGTGAACAAAATAAGCTACAAAGCCATGAGCATATCAACAAATTGTTAAGGACACCAAAAAACAAAAAAAAAAAATTACAAAAGAGCATGCCTGTTATTAGATTAAGAACTGAGAACATAGAACGTCGAATTTTCAACTATACATTGAATTTTAGTCAAGTATTACCCAGACTACCCATGATTTCCACAAATATTAATCAATTTCAATCTTGATCTTAAAAATTAAATGTTTGTCCATGCTTCTTTCTTTATTAATAGTAGAAACTTGTACTTATCGAAGAAGAATTTTGTGGTGAGGTCCAACTCAATTATGAGTTTATACCTTCCAATATATTCATTCCATCAAATTTATGAATCCAAATTTTCCCGGTTAAGTTAAGCAATTAGTAAATTATTGTAGCAACAATAACTGATCTCCAGGTAGTGAAGACGATGGTCAACGAAGTTGTTAATGTATAGTATTTCTAACAGAAGTAAAGATCCTTTCAGTCATCAGTAACAGTTTAATTCAATGACCCAAAAGAGTCGGTAATTGTTTGATTCAGGTAAAAAGGGTAATGTCTGATTTGAAGGCCAATACAAAACACGCAAAAGTCAGAAAGATTTTTAGCTTTTCAAGTCAACTTTAGTTTTATGATGATTGGCAGTTGAAATGCATTATTTTTTTCTTTAGGGTAAAGGATAAGTGTGTTTCTGGTACCCAGAGGCCATAACCGCATGCAAAAATACTACTTGTGAGTTTTCCTTTATTGGCCTAAAATATAAATCAAGAACGGAAAAAAATTACTATGTAAATTGAAATATTCGAAATTCACAATATAATCACTTGAATTTGGTTACACCTTATATATGAAATTCACTATATAATCATCTGAATTAGATCACACATTAATATAATGTCAATTAATTAAATATGTAACCAAATTCAAATTAATGTATTATGAATTATTGTATTGTCATACCTTTTTTTATTTTTCTTAATTTTGGCATTTTTCTTAATCAAGCAGTTGAAAATACGTTTAAGAAAACGATTGCTTGCTATGAATAAATGACTAATTTTGCTTATGGCAATTATTGTATGGTTAGAAATTCCCCGGATACAGATAGAGCTTGGATGGATGTAGAAACTAAAAGAAGATGCTATTTGGCAAGAAAAGGAGGATGGGAAAAATGAAACCCTACAATTTTGTCATCACTTTCACTTGAAAGGGAAATTCAAATAAATGACAGTCTAAGACAGAACAACTGATTTGGGGCGTTAAGATTCACTAAAACCCTTTAAATGTGCCTGCGAATATTTTTATAGTATTATCTGTTCGTAATGAGTGCTGGCCACCAAAATACTAAAATTGGATAGACATTCAATCCATTAAAATATCACGAAGATGAACATTTAAGGGTTAATTTCTCCTATTCACACAAAAAATTCTCAAAAATGAGATTAGGCTGAACAGGCATCCTAGTATTAAAGAATTTCAAGGGCAAAGTGAAAAATAATATATAATCCACATTTGAAGATTTTCTTGGTTCAAATTTCAAACTTCCCTTGTAAGCGAATAAGAAAATTAGTTTAGGTTTGTTTCACCTTCACTTTTCTAATCTTCACTTCTACACTATTGATATATACAGTATGAAAATTTCACAAAAGCTATAAGTTTTTTACACTGTAAAAATCCTACATAACATTTAATTTTCCCTTCACACATGAGTATTGAAAATTTTCAACAACCCTACATTAAAATTTCAATTAAAGTGGACAAAACGAGATGATTTCGGTAAATTTAATAATTACATACTCACATAAAACTTATAACTCAAAGTTAAAATGATTAATTACACATAATTTAAATTAAATGACGGTATTTAATATAAAAAAAATTATTTTTTTTAATAAAAATATAAAAAATGATAAAAAAATAACACATTTATAATTTATAATAAAAAATAGTATTATTTATGTGTATTTCATATATTTTAATTATTAAAAAAATTATTCTATCATTTTACATTGAATATTGTCAAATTAAAACTAACATCATTTAGAATAGTTTAATATTAAATATTATATAATTGTTCATTTCAATATTATTAAAATATATATTTTTTTAATTTTTTAAGTTTTTGAGATTTTATGTTATGTAATTTTTTAAAATTTTATGACGCAAACATAAAGTATATTTCTTTTATAATTACAAAACAGATATTATAAATGTTAGAAAAAATATTATAAATATTATTTTCAAATTTAATTTGAGGTTGTATTGTCAAGGTGATATTTATTTTGTATAAAACGTGTTAAAGTTAAAAAAGACTCGAGTTATACAACAGTCATTTTAAATTCCTATGGTCTTACGGTTCTTCAATCAGGGATGGAGCATAGTAAGACTCCGATTGAATCTTTCCTAAAAATTTAGTTAAATAGACCCACATTTTTATTTTATGTGATTTTCTATATGTATCATCAATAAAATTTTAATATATTTATAATTTAAGTTTTTTCTGTCATTTTATTTATTTATTTTAAATATTCATATCTAAGTAAGTTATTAGTTATAGTTATAAGTAAAATTAAAAATTAAAAAAATGACTCAAATAAATTACATAAATATATATTTTTTTTAAATCTTATTTATTTATTTATTATTAAAATTTATTTTTTAAAATTATAATTTAACCTAAAATATCAAATCTTTACGTATTTTAAAAATAATAAATAATTTGTATAGTAGAAACAGAAGGGCATAACGCTGTCGTTTAGATTCATAAGACTTTCTCGATAAACTCGTTAGATCTCTGCAACTCATTCAATCATGAAAGACTAACCGACTCCTAATTAAATTATATCTAAATTAGAAACTTGTTTTAAACTAATATAATATGAGAAATTATATATGCAGTAAAAATAAGTACAATAGTTTGTTTAAAAAATTCATAATTGGTAACTATATTTTTAAAATAACAATCAATAATAAAATTACGAAACACCGTAACTTTAACCACATATAACTTTGACAAAACAAAAAAGGCAATAGATAAACGAAATTACCGCAACAGTGAGGCCGCGAAAAACATCCAAAGATCTAAGCCGTTGTGATTTTTGCTGAATAGGTTGTTGAGGAAGGTTAAGATAGAGGTTACCTATTGGAGCAAACGAACTATCTTCTTCTTGAATCTTCTTTGTAATAGCAATGGCGGATCTCTTTTGCTCAGTTCCAAGAGTTGATTCAACATCATCGTCAATGTAAATGCTTCTGTGAAGAAGATTATCGTTTTCATCGTTACCAATCATCTTCCTCTTCATCGGATCGACCATTCCACTATCTCCATTATCAATACAATCAATAGGTTTGTACATGTTAATCCGTACCATATTATCTCCTAAACATTAAAAGACTATAATTTCAGTAAAGCGCAAATGCATCCAAGAAAATATATAGACTCTAGTTCTTCTTAATATTATAAATTAATAATCGAAAAAAGTAAAGCTAATAAAAAGAAGAATCTAAATATCTATGCCTCCTCTGGCCGTCAAAAGTACAACCAATCAGAAATAGAAACCTGGGAAAGAGATAAAGAGAAATAAAGAAAGCCTTGCAAATCATCTCAATGATTTTACTGGGAAAACATCAAGCATTCTCAGATATTCCCTTTTTTCCTACTTTTGAAGAGAATCTATTTTCCTTTGGAGACGCCTTCTCTGTATTTCGGTTTCCACTTTCAATCTCCTTCTCTTATAATAAGGCATCTTGCCAAACACTACTGTATTTATAAGAGGAGGGAAAGATTGCCCGTAAAAATAGATTTGCAACAAAGAATATCTTTGTGCGGTAAAATTATTTTAGATACAGTAAATTCAGTACGATTCGATTTTTACAACTCAAAAATCTCAAAAAAATTATATGCTCAAACAAAAATATATGAAATTAAGACACAATTTGTTGAGTAAAATTGTAATTCTTGCTTATTTTAATTGGTGATATGCTATTTATTATTCTGAGATTTAATAATAATTAATATTTTAATTCACTAAAATACAAAATTAATGTAATTATTTTTTTAAACATAAATATTAAATACTTAATAAAAAACGATCAAAATAATTTGTAAAAAAATATATTTCAAAAATAATAAATAAACAGAATTTCTCTACTCCACTGCTCCTTCTTGAAATAATTTTTTTACAAACTATCTTTATGTCATATAAAGTCAGCAGGTTGTAAATTTATTATTTCTAACTAATAATTTTATCATAATTAATTTTATTATTAATATAATAAAAATATATAAAAATTTAATTTTATCATTACATTTTAATATAATAATTATTATTATGATAATAATATTTAAGTTATAATAATATTATCATTGTTTTTTATCTATTAAAAATATCCATTATTATAAAAAATAAAAATACGAAGCAAATGCATTTATAGCTGATTCATCTTTATATTTTTTAGAATATTATTTGTTATTTAAGTAAATAGGTACTTATATCTATATAAGTTAAATATAACTATTTGTAATGCCATCTGGTAAAACATTCCCCCCTAGTTATTAAATTTTAAATAAATAAATAGTTGTAAGGCAACAAGCAAGGAAAACAACCTCTTTCGGTAAAAAGCTTACTTTACTTTTTTTTTTTTAAGAATATTAAAAAGAAATAAACATAACATAAAGATTTACAAATGCACTTAATATGTATTTATTATTAAATATTTACTCAATGTACATTCAGTTTCCACCAAATATCTAAAATATCAGTATATTTTAAAAAGGATGAGCTATATTTAGTACATCAATTTTATTATTTTTAATAATTTGATCCGATAATAAAAAAATTGTAATTTTTTGTAACCGGTCAAAATTAATGTATTAAAAAAACTCATTTTTTAAATTATTTATTATCATAACTATAAAATCTCAAAAATTCATTATAAATAATTAGAATATTTTAAAATGAATTCTAGATAATATTTTAAAAAGTAGGAATGCATTGAAAAAATTGTGTAAAAAATCAAATCGAAAGAAAAAAATTGAAAATTTTCTATATGTCCAAGAGACCATAGGTTCAATAAGGGTGATCTGAGAAACAATAATTTTGTCTATAAATTTGATTGAATGCACCGTTCTTTTCATACCAAAATTTCCTACTCTCCTTGCCCTTTCTAAAACTTTCTTTCCGTAAATTATTCGGATTTTTTTTGCATATTTTGGAGGTTGTTTCGAAGGTAAATATGAAAGAGTTTAGGTTTAGAAGTTTAGTGGTGGAATAACTTTTCAAGTAGGGATTTTCTACTCTAAATTTTTAATTCATGTATTATTTTTAACAAAATTGTCACGTATCATGTATTATTAATAAAATTAAAACATGATGTCATGATTTTTATAATAAATATTATTTAAACAAAATACTCATTATAATAATTTTTAAATATGCATACACACCAAAAAATTGAATAGAACGAGTATTAAATTTTGATATGAAACATAACACACATGGCATATGAGATTTTTATTCATGCATTACAAAAATGGCTTTCTTCGTAGAGAATATGCATCTATGATGTCTTACGAAATATGGTACGTATCGCATTACATGTATTCTCATAGTTTTTTGTTATTATGGTGCCTCGGATGTTGATCGCACATGAGTCTCGGAGTTGAACCCCTTGTTGTGTATCAAAATTTGTCATATAGTGGGTTTTGAAGTGTGACTACACATGAGCCTCAAAATTTGACATTCATTGTGTTTCAGGCCCTTAAATGAAGGCATATATGACATTGATTTGATTAATACATGTGTCATATGTATTATGATCTTACATAGATCTTACATGGGATCGAAGTTGAACTCATGTGCATCTTAAAGTTGGACCACGCATGTACTCATATATTTTAGAGACTAATACATATGGGATTGCATATCTTGTATTTGATTTATATCACATAACATGTTTTATATTGTATGAGCATACATTGAGATACTTTGTAATGTACACTCTTTTGACCCCTCCAAAAATGAGAAAGTATAAGTATATTTGGGTTTTATGATTAAATTCTCCTTACATTATATATCGATGAAGATTACTTTCGCTCACGAAATTTATTAATAAATAAGATGCATTGTGAGTACTTGTTTGTTAATATATTAGAATAGATTCCTATTGAACTGTAAGTCCAACCTTACCATTCCCTTACTTTCTAGCTACCATGTTTGAGGTAATTGCGAAAAAGACATGAAAATCCTTCATAGAAGATTCAAACGTTATAAGGTTTGATTTAAAATTTTATTGGTTATTATAATTTACCTTTAGGTGGGTTGAGACTACTCTAATGAATTTTAAATTGATTTTATAAATATCTTAGATTTAAATTTATGACTTAACAAAGTATTTTTGTTTTTTTTAATAGAAAATCTTTTAAAGATATTCGAATTGTTTAAAAAAAAATTGATTTTCAAATGATTTTTAAATTAAGATTTTCATTATTATTAAAGAAATTTCTTTTAAACATAATTTAAAAATTTAACAATCTTTCTGTCTCATTTATTCATTTTTCAAGACATCATATTAATTTTTAAAAGTTAATATATTTAGTTTATTATCTTTAAAAATTGTTAAATATGAAATATAAGAATGGGTAAAAAAATTATAATTTTTTTATTAAAAAATTAAAATGTTAAAAATAATAAAGTTAATGTACGAAAAATATATTTAATACTTTTAAATATCCATACAAAGAGCTATCGAATGTTGTGGACACTTGTTACGTGTGATTTTTTTTACCCTTAAATATTAAATTCTAATTCTTAATAGTTAGTAATTTGGTGATAGATAGGTAAAGCTATAAGGGTTAGCAAATAATGGGTTAGATGGATTTTAACTTTTAACTGTCAATTATAGGGGTAGAGTTTTTTTTAAAAAAATGAAAGCCCAACTAATCCATTCAAGCTTTATTATAAACCAGTCCGACCTAACTAACCCATTTTTGTTATGTGAAATATATTGTGTTTGTTTGAGTATTTTTATATATGTTAATTAATTGACCATATGTTATAATAAATTCTAAATATTATATTAATTGACCATACACAAGGATGGATCATGGGTTGTGGAGATAGGTGTAGTTAGCACGGTTACGTATGAAGAAGCTGCACCATCCATGCATGTTATATTAGTCTATTAGAGATTAGATTCTTCTTTTTGCTGTTAACTTTTATATAATTTAGAGAGATTAATTTACACGGCTCAAAACGAACTTGTACTACTACTACTACTACTACTTTTTTTTGTGGCCATGAAAATTAAGAAGAAAGAATCTGTACCCTTCAGGATACGTAAAGTACCGTGGCTAAAAAGAATGGACGGTAATATCAATTATTATTATTATTATTATTATTATTATATCTGTTAAGAATTTGCTATTGCGGAAGAGAATATCAGATCCAATTTTGTTTGCACAAATTAATAATAATAGGTAACAGCAAAATAAATAAGCAGTAAGAAATTAAATGACACACAATGATTTAAGTGGTTCAACTTTTCAATGTGAAAAATATACTCCACTGACACGGCACACCGAGTAAAAATACACTAATAATCAAAATGGAGATACAAACAACAATTTCTAGAGAGCTTCACAAATTATACCAAAATCTAAAATCAAACCACAAAATATCACTCTAATTTACTGGTAATATATATAGCAAGATAAATTAACAAACTTGCTATTAAATCAAATATTACCGTACAAATGAGATGGAATATAATTGGCAGCAGCAAGGACATGAAACTATGGAAGAAAAACAGCTTCTTCTTCTTCCCAATTGCTGCAGCTGCTATATCTTCAACTCTCTGCAGTTTTTCTTTTCTTTTATTCTCTCTGCTCTCTATTTTTTTCGGCTGCTGCTTTCTCAGCAATTTTTTCTTCACGCAGCTGCTTTATATATATAAGGGAGATTGGGAAAAAATTAGGTTAATGCAAATGGAATTGTGATTTAAGTTTTGGACCATTATATTAACAATATCAATTATAGGTGCATTAATGATCAGTAATATCAATTATTATCCTCTTACAACCTAGTGTTGGTAGCTCTATTGTTTGACTCACTTGATTTGATTAATTTTTCTAGAATTGTAAATCTTAGATTCGTCCTGAATCTATTCAATTGATCATACCTTGCTTTCTTAAAATCTCTCGATTTCAATTTCTGTTTGAAATTTTAAATCCTAATTTTCCAATTTGGCTTCTAATTGAAGATGGAGAAACTCCAAAAAAAATTGCATTAATTGATCCAGCTTGTTCTCACTTGTCGATCTGATTGAGCAGCATGAGAAGGTTAGCCTTGACTTTGAAATTGCAGCTCGAATTGTTTTGTAGAAGCACGTGAATGTAATTTTGGTTTGCTTTTTCGTGTCTATCGTACGAGCTCGACGACTTACTTGAGCAATCTTTAGGGTGAACTCACTCGGCTAGCTATGGAGTATCTTCTTCATGATAATGTTTTAGCTGATATGGAGAAGACTATGTCAGAGCTAGCTGTTTGAGGGTCTATTTTTTCCGGTACTTTGATTGGGCTTTGTTTTGATGGTTTTCACTGAGTCATTGGTGATGGTTCTATTATTGATTCACCGATCTTTTGTCATGTTGTTTTGTTAAGCATTGCTTGTGTTTCTGTTTTTCATTTTTATGACTGAGTTTGTCATAATTTTTGTTTTTGTCTTTATATGTTTGGTGTTGTTTTTGAACCCCCCTCCTGTGTCTGTTTAGTTTTGGGTGTTTTCTTTTGATCTTTCCCATATGTTTTTATAAGTGTTTCGTTTACGTAGCTGGATAACGTTGATTCTCATTATTTCAGTTTTGTTATTCTTGTACGTAAAACATGATATATATATATATATTATTTGATATTTATGTATGTTTTCTATAAGGTTAATTATTAATGATTTGATATGACTTATGATATATTTTATGACATAGTTTTGTGTTTACATGTTATACATACTCATTTGTTTAGATTTCATATTCATTGTAAAACATATTATCATTATTATATTTGTTATAGATGTTTTTTATCTATAAATTGTTTCGTATATTTTTGAATTAAGTATGTTATGTTTGTTATATACTCTTTTATATTATCTAATTAATTTACATTTTGTGACCTTGATTTAGAATAAAGTTCATAAAAATATTATTTAAAATAACGTATCCATTCTTTATTTAATCTCAATTATTTATTTTAATCGAAAGTTTAATTCATCCGTGTAAAAGTTTTTCAATGAATAAAACTTCATATGAGTATTTGGAGTGCTTCTTTGAATTAGCTATGTTAGAGTCTGACTACTTGGGTAGCTTGTTTGCTATTGAAAATAAAATTATTAGCTACATAGTTATGGTTTTCAATTAATACTACCGTATAGTATTTTCTTTTCGGGATTATGTCGATTAGATAATGGTTTTAGGTTTATATCAATTATTAAAATACAAGAGTAATGCTAAAATAACTTAAATTATGATATCCTCATTTGGTAAGTAAAAATTATAATTGGCTATTTTATTATCTGATAGTATTTTGAAGAAAAAAAAAAACTAACATCTTTTTTAGCCAATAACATTGTAATTTGTTATTAGAGATATTAAATGAACTGAGTTAGTCAAACTCTCTTATATTTATGTCATCTAACTTAGATTCAATTCATTTTAAGTGAATTATATCTCAATTCAATTAATCTAAATTTTATATTTGTTAATTTCAGTTCAATTTATTTTTAAATGAGTTGATCTTAACAACTCACATGATTTGACTCATTTATTCTTCTTACAAAAAATAAAAAATATATTTATAATTTTGTTTTAGTTATATTTTTATAAAATAAGATACTTTAATCTTAATTAACATGTGACATTATTGAAGTTATGAAACTACTATCATTAACAAATACACTTTGTTAAATAAATTTGCAAGCTGTTAACGAAATAAGTTAACTAACTCATTTGATTTTTTTTTTTATTTGCTAATAAGATAGGTAGTACTACTTGCATTTAATTCTTGGAAAAAAAAATTATATGACTTTAAGCTTTGATGGCAATATAGATATGAGAAATTTTCAATCAAAATAATCGTGAAAAACCCAATTGATAACATTTTAGCTAAACTATTATGATCCTTAGGGATCCATCTTGTTAAAAACATGAAAAATCTACTAAGCTCTTGAAACATTGAATGGAAATTTTCTATAGATATAGGATGTAAAGTGCGAATGCCAATTGACTACATGAATATGTTACTAACTACTTTCGCGTCTTCTTCTAAATAGACTATTTTATATTTCCATTTGAGAGCTTCTTGCAATGCAAAAATGGAAAGCAAAGTTCTTTGCTATCTTTGATGAATGTAACTTCGTTAGCTTAGACAAACTATAATAGAAAGTGCAATTATGATCCATCACTACCAAACCAAATGCAACATTGACATTGGTTCATGCCGTATCAAAATTTAACTTATAAGCTCTAAAAGAGAGAGGTTGTCAATTGAACGTGATATAAAGTTATCAATCTTACTCATCAATTATAGAACTTGCACTTGTATCAACCAATAGATGATAGAAATTCTTTGATTCTATTAGACATCTTTGTGATAATTATTTATATTTAGTCTCTTTTTAGAGTTTTAATACGATTAATAACCTCTTTTATTAGCAAAACTTCCTAAAATAAAGTCTGATTGATTATTCAAACTTCAATCTTTGATAAGAGAAAAATAAACATCTTTAATATATAATGTAACTTTTCAAAAGTTTAACAAAAAGGAATAGAATGCATTAAAAGAGGAATATAATTAGCAATATTGGATGCCATTTTGAAGGTATCCTACTTCCATTATTGTTCCATAAATAGAGATTCTGAATTGTAAGATTTAAGAGTAAGTGATAGTCTAAAATCTTATAAACTTATTTTTGAGACCAAATATCCAACGTGTCATTTTAAACGTTAACATAACTATTATCTCCTAATTTATATTCTAAACATTTGAATTTATAAGCTATGTAAAGTGTACATTTTCATATCATCAATTGATTTTTGAGACCAAATATCCAAAGGTCATTCTAAACATTAATAGAACTATTATCTTGCAATTCATATTCCAAACGTTTGAATTTATAAGCTGTTGTTCATTTTTAACTTATCACCTTTAAATAATCTAAATTGATCATTAAATACCACTAACTATGAAACATGAAATAGAGTCATCTTAACTTCAATAAAAGTGTTCTCCGTAATAAAAAGTTCACTTACATACAAATTTGGAAGATGGTAACTAATATGACTACAATATACTGTTAGCAAAAAGACTTGATAGTTATTTTGTTTTGAACATTTACAATATAAAAATATATTAATTATATAACTGTTATACAATCATTTGATTATATAAATATATATAATCAAATTATATTGATATAATTACGTAAAAATTTAATACTATTTTTAATACTATTAAAAGTGTTGGTGTAAACCATGCTAAATACTATTTTTAATACTATTAAAAGTGTTGGTGTAAACCATGCTAAACACGTAACTTAATCAATCTAAACTTTTAATTATAAAATTATGTATTGATTTTTTTTTATTTTAAATATAATAAATACATAAACATAAATTGAATATTATTTAAATAAATTTTATAATAAAAATTATTTTATTAAAATATTTATAATTAATTTTTTTTAATTATACACAACTTATCATCAAATGATGTACAAAATAAATACAATTTAATTTAATATTATTCAATCTAATATAATTGTACTTAATCTATGTACCGAACATATCACGTGTGCACCGCATTGAATAAATTAAATATAATCTAAACATTGATACTTATATAATATAATAAAATAAAATTAATAATAAATACTTAATAGTTTTATATTTTTTTAGTTTTAAAAATAAAAAAATTAATTTACAATTAAAAAAACAAGAAACATAATTTTAGAATTAAAATTTAAAACATGTTAAATAAAATATTTCCACGTAACCGAACAATTTTATTTTTATATTATACAATGCTATCTACATTCATAACCAAACATAACTCTACAAAAATTATACATTAAGAATCTAACCAACATGCCCTTGAGCAATCCCTTTAATCTCCTGCCAAAAAGTAAAATATAAGAAAGCCGCACTGAGATCGATGAGAAAAGGTAAAACCCATTAAGCATAGCAATTAGCACTTTAGCAGTACACAAGAATACAATTTCTCTATTAAAAAATGACATAATTTCTCATAATGTTATCTTAATTCTGAAGGATTAATCAAATATCTCTCCATAGTGGATCCGGTCATCAGTTATGCAAATAGGACAGGCTCTTCCATACAACTGAATATACACGCCATACTTACTCCTGCAAAAATATAATCGAGCATCAACTCTAGAATTCATTACTAGAGAAACCAAACTTAGAGAAAGAACTCAAACGAAAGGGGGAAAAGGCAATAAATTAGATGAATTAAAAGTTAACTGCCTAATTCCATAACAGAATAGTGCCAAAAATCAAGAGGCGGAGAAGAAAGAGGGAGGAAAAACACGCAATTCAATAAGAGGCGCTCCTTGACAAATGAATTCCATAGACAATCATTGAAATTTGCAATAACGGTCCCATTTGATCAAAATAGGGGTTGCACGCTGTGATAACTAGATAGTGTTGCATTTTGTGCACTCTTAATAGGATTGTTAGATTTTAGACAAGTTCATGATCCTCAAGTAGAGTACAATATGTCCTTGATTAAATAATACCTATTCTCTCTTTATTTTGGTTGTCCAGAAATTATAAAGTAACTTAGATTGCTTCTAAGGAGATCATACATACTGAATCTTTCAAAAGTCAATGGTGTCACTAGGGATTGACTTTTATGATTTCCTTTTCCAAATCAAGCACAAAGGGATTCTCTGAGTACAGGTTTGGTGCTTCTTTAGAAAAGGTATGTTGTATTTTAATTTTTTTGTTCAAAGCTACTTGAGTCTGTTTGTCCATTTCTTCTCACTCTAAGTCTCTAACATTTGAAAATGAAGAAGACAGAACCAAGATACATTATATACACTTTGAAAGTATTAGGATGGGCATATTATTACCTGTTCCATGGGTGTGGCTTCATTGTTTTGTTGCACAACATCCTTTTGATCAACATCAGCCCCATCTTTACTGCTCATGGTCATATTTTCATCTTTTTCTTTAACACTGTCGGACTGAGTATTATTACCCAATTTAAAGTCTGCAGGAAGCTGGCCTGACTTCAGTGCCTATTCACAAAACCAGAAAAGATAATAATGTTAATGTCGAGCACAAAATAGAAGAAAAAGTGAAAAGAAAAATTGCTTAACCACTGGCAAACCATGCTATGGCTCCATGAAAAGTTTTGTACTATGAACACTACCCTTGAACATGTGTTTAAATAAGCTTCGCAGTTTCGAGTATGAATTGACTAGGGGTCAAATATGAAAAGCAATGGGCTAGGGATAAAAAAACAAAAAGTGTCCCGAAGTGAAATGTGATAATTTTAAAGCTTCCCCAATTAAACAAAATCATGCACCTTTTCAAGTCTTGCAACCTCTTCAAGAGTCTGGGAATTCACTATGGCAGCCTACAAACCAAAGAAAGTAATCAGACAACAGATTTAAATTAAATTTTACATGGATGAACAAGTATGAAATATAAATCCAAAGACATTAATCTAAGAAAAAGACAAAAAAAATTGATTTCCAGGAACTGTGTAGTTCTGGTCCTTGAGTATCAAAGCACTCTTAAGCTAAACACATGTAAGATTTAATAATATCAATCAAATATTCACTGAAGTGATTATTGTTTGGCAAAGAAGACAAAAAGATAAAATAATGAGTGCCTGAAACAATTATGCAATAGTTACATACCTTGATGGCAATAATTTGCTCCGGTGTTGGTCCTGCCACTTTTGGAACGTTTTGCTCCTCTGCAACTTCTGCGACATTTGGAACCTCCCCTGGTGTAAATGTTTTCACGGATTCTTTTTTCGTCTCTTCTTCAACTTCTTTAGATGCAAACAAATTGTTGGCTTCCAATCTCTCCTATAAGCCACAGATACTATTGTCAAAATAAAACCCAAATTGTAAATGCCAAAGAAATAAAACTCAGATTGTATTTATAATTCGTAAAACGAATATATCATTAACACAGAATGGTAATGCTCTATATTCGAAAAACATAAACCATAAATAAGCGAATTGAAGAGCCAAAAGTTAAAAATATGAAATCCCAAGAAAACTAAAAATGACACAACTAAGTCTAGGATGAAACCTCCCATATTCAATGTACGAGTTACCTAGAATTCATGGATGATCCATTTCAATGTCAAGATCCTCCCCAGCATTATTTAGAAAGCCCCACAACATTTTTTCATTTTTTTGGGTGCACATGAGTTGCATGTCATACTACTTCAATAACATCAACAATGCGTGGTCTCACACGTGACACATGCAAGTCATATCTTAAACAGAAAATAAAAGCGATTTTTCCTTCTCTACCCTGCTCCTAACAGATTATAATCTGAGATGCAGTCTGCAGGGTGAGTTTACTTGGACAGAAGAAGGAATTTTCACAGGTAAATAAATGTGAGGAATTAGGAACTGCTGGTCATTTCTACTAGAACCAATGGGGATGATTCTCGTCAGTCTCAGCATAAGCCAATTACAATGTTCAGTAGTCACATTTTCATTCAAAAGCTTAGACATCAATTCAAATTCACAGCCATAAAGGAAAGGACATCATCAGCACAAGAACAAGAGACTAGAGAGGAAGCATCACCTTGCTTTTCACCTTCCTAAAATCCAGTACTCGAAGGGACTTTACTTTGTAGATCACATATAGCCTATAATTTGGTTTCTTTGTGATGTTGTTATCCAATAGACTGAGAAACTGCAATTTAGTAAGTGTTGCAAGAGGATCAATCTCAGCCATGTTGACTAGCCTATTGTTTGTAAGAACCAACGTGTGTAACTTTGGCAGGAACTCTGCAATACATTTAAACTCAAAGCTTCATATTAGAAACTGAAACAATAAGCACATAAATCTGCTAAAAATCATACATATTCATTCTGGGGCTGTTCGAGAGAATTTAGAATTTACCTCCAATGTTAGGATTGATACGGGTGATTCTATTGTTATTTATAAGCAAAGTTCCCAATCGGTTAAGATACGGCATGTTTTCAAGCTTGACAATCTCATTGTCGGACAGATCAATGGTGTCAAATTGGTCCTGTTATAGAAAGGAAAATGCCAACAAAAGCCAACAACAAATTATATTTTATTATATAGCAGCCTCATATACAGAGAATCTATATCAATCACGTGCACGCATGACTTTACATAAGTTATAAAAAAACAAACTTATTAGTGCAAAGTATTGTAGTTGACTTGTGTTGTCCGGCCAAGTAATTAAGATATTTAAAAAGGCTAATTATCCAAAACCCACTATGGCTTACCAAAATAACAATCACCAGAGGTTTCATAAACTATCATTTTAAACCTTCAATTAAAAAGAAAGATAGGTGATTTTTTTTTTTGGAATAAACAAGGGAAGAGGGCAGGAACAAGTAAAATCCACGCACACACTCCAAAAAGCTTAAAATGGATAGTTTTAAGAAAGGTGCATTTTTTGAAGTACGTTTTTGCATGTTTCTCAAATTGAGGGTCAAATGGATAATTTCTGAAAGCACATAGGTGATCGTAACTTTTGCAAACCATAGGTTTATATGACGTGGAAAATGTTTGAAAGACTTATACTACATTAAAAAGGTACAAATTAATCTCCTTGTTTTATGATAGTAACTCATTAATCCCTCATCCCTTGAAAAGTTACACATAATTTTAATTTTATTTTATCAGGAAAGCGCATAAGCAGTAAACTAAAAGAGACAAAATAATTATTTTCCTTGCCTATAAAAAAAAATCTTTACACCTGTTATAAATTTGCACCCACTTTTGTACATATAACACTTACATGGTTTTACATAATAGAATTATCCATAAAAATGAATCACTTTACTGTTTTCTAGATAATTCTACCATGTGTCACAATATAAGCAGTGTGTTTGCAAAAGTATGTGTAAATTTGTGTGTTCTTAGCCTTCCTCAATTTATTAAATGACAACACCTACTCTTCATTAAACACACGTGACAAACTTGTGCAAGAAATTGAACTTATATGTACCTTTTCACAAAATAAACGACCTAGAGTATACCATCTAAAAATAAATGGAGTGAAGTGTACATTTTTTTATGAACAATGGGACTTACATCCCCCACCCCTTATATGATTACCCAAAAAATATTTAAATAAGTTTAGATCACGTTGACATGCTTAAAGTGTAAACTAACAAATATACTAACGAATTATCCCGAAAGTTACAAACATACTATCTAACTTTATCAAATAACAAAAATAACACTTAAATATAATTAGTATACAAATGCACAACTACATTATTTGATTGGTAGTTACGTTATATTTTATATCTTTGGATGGTAGTTACGTTATAATTTTGGGGGTAGATTTGAAAAATTAATAAAAATTTCGATGATAAATTTGTACTGTTAGTAAGAAATTTGGTGGTAGATTTGTATCAATAATAAGTTCAGTGGTAGATTTGTTACAAGAGTGAAAAATTTATAACATTGAAAATACTTTAGTATTATTTTTGCCGCTCAGTGATATGTTTGTAACTTTTTAACTTTCACGATAGTATATATTTGTTAATTTATCCCATGATTAAATCAACTGCTAACTACAGTCTAAAACAATGCACTTACAATAAAGAAGCAAGTAAGTAACTGAGATCTTACAGAGTAACCAGAATTTTACCAAAGACAACTAGGGGATGAATGACAAAGTAGCTCACCTCTGTAGCTCCCAAGTTTTCGATTACAGCAATCTTGTTACCTGACAAGTAAAAATTAAGTGTATGATGAAACTCATGATTAGAGAAGTCAGTATAAACAGAAGATTATGGTTTAGGGTTTTAGAATAGTAGGGATAGAAAGAAAATGTAGTTACCGCGAAGATCCAACTCTCGCTCCTTAATGGCATTGAAGAAATGAGAGCTTTTCCAAATTAAGTCGGCATTGAGCCTCACCATTTCTTTGCAGGTGTCGTTTTTCTTAAGACTCTCTGTTTGCTCCGAAATTGATTGCCACTGGAACGATAATAGGCAAGACGGGAGCAGTTTTAGGATACGGTCGTGTGTAAACCTAATTCCACCGCTAGCGCATAAACCCCGATAACGTTCGGCTAATGGCCTACTTTTGGAATATGACGAAAGACATAAAGATAAATTTCCATCCACTTCTATGTTCGCATTACTTGAATTTTTTTCACTTAGCAATATAATATAAAAGATTGAATCAATTATTTAATTTATAAAATAATTATTATAAACGATAGCAAGTGTTTTTATGTAAGTTCCCTACCCAATTGTGACAGGTAAGGTCACATACCCTGCACATACATTGAAGCTCCTATGAATCCCACTTATAGGGTAGTCATTAGGCAGCAGGCGCAGTGTGCAGTGGATGAGTGAACTTCGTAGTTTTCTATGCCTCAAAAAACAAAATATCAATTGAACTATTAATGTCAATCAAAATTTTATACAGATTTATATGTACCACTGGATGGGTGACCATTAATGTATTAGTCTAAGAGTGGCGTAACCTGAGGCTTCCTTTTCTGAAAAAATTATTTCTGAGCTCATCAACCTAAGATCTTTGTTTAGGTCATGCATGGAGACGATGCAGAGGGTCTCTTGGTATGCCTCATTGATATGTGCCTTACGGATATTATTTGAGTCCTCTCGTGGAAGACAACTCATGATAACCAGAGCTCTTACACTTCTTGTATGGGAGAATGTTCTTACTTCATTGGTGAAGAGACCCTTTGTTGTTCTAGTCTTTCATCTTGGACAAACTCTATCACTTGTATTTCTTGATGAGCTACTCAATTTCATTTTTCAAATCTTAACAGTCTTTAGTTAAGTATCACGAGTCTTTGTGAAACCTATAATATTGATCTTTGTTCTGGCTAGCATTCTTAAGTTTCCTAGGCCAACGAATTATGCTGGCTACAACCAGGGGTGCATAAGTAGAAAAATTTGGGCCAATGTAGGCTGAACCTCATCACCTATATTTCTCATCTCTGTGATCCAAGCATAGCCTTTTGTTCCTTGGTAGTCTAGGCTCATCCCTAACCTAGTGATATGATCTTGTGTTTTCATCAACAAAGAGGTCATTGACCCTCATATTGTTGGCCATCTCTTCGAGGTTAAGGTATGTATTCACTAGTTAAGTGTCCTTTACATAGGTGGTTGGAAAGTCTTTTGGCATGTCCTTCCAAAGGGGTCCTTGGCGAAGAGTTTGTTGTAGTGCACTTACATCCATTGAATTAGAACAATTAGTCACTTGGATTCTCATTATTGAACTTGTTGAAGAAATCCTTTATGCTTTGATGAGCCTAGGATCGACATAACAATACCGATCTTGTAGATATTTTGGTTTTATAATTTGTAAGATTCTCACAAGTGCACGAATTATTTTATAGTAAATGATAAGTATACTCTCAAAGTCAATCTAAAGAAAAAATATATGTGATTTTTAATTTATTATTCAAACTTTTAAAAACAAAATTAAATCATATACATCTTGTCACGATATTTTTGTTTTGTGTGTTTCCTAATCTAAAAACATAAAAAATAAACATAGATATGGATTCAATAAATAATCATGTAAATTTTTATCATTTTATAATAGTAGATTATTAAGGATATAATAATTAAGTTAATTATAATTACTCATATTATTTAGGTTATTAAAGATATAAATTGATATTTATGGATTCTTTTTTTATATGAATACCACATTTGATGGGGTTAGATATTCTTTATTAATTAAACAAATCAATTAACACTTATAAGTGAGGTCGATAATTAATTTAGTCAATTAAATTAATTTCTTTTTTCTAAAATATTGAAAATGAACCATTTAAATGTCACATTTAATAAGGTTAAGCATTTTAAATTTTATTAAGGTTTCTAAATTAAATTTAACAATTTAATTATTTAAGTACTAATTTTTAAGTTTTAAAACCATGACTGAAAATATGTTGTAAATATATTTTCAAATAATAGATTTTATTAAAAACTTTTAAAATAGAGTTTCACTCTAACTACCGGACGATTATACCAACAAATAAAAAAAATTACTCTAAATTAGACTGGATAATTAAACCTTAAAATCGAATTTTTAGATTTAAATTTGTAATGAAAAATAATATATTTTTCTCTAACATCATTAATATAAAATCTTGAATAAAAACAAAATCAATTTATTTCATAGAAATATTTTACCTATTTAATATTTCGCAAGTATAATAATGTTATAATTATATCATATTTACAAACAGTCAACCATGTTAAATTTAATCACAGATAAATTAAATATAAGATATAAGAATAAAATACAAAAATAATAACTGTAAAGAATCTGTTAAAATTGTACTTTAAAAGAATCCGTTAAAATTGTACCTTAAAAGAATCCTTAAAACAATTTGATGTTAATTTTGTTGTTGGAAAACCTCCAAACGGATTTACATTTTATTTTATTGAATCAAAAACTAAAAATCTATAAAAACATAACTAGTTCTTCCCAAAAAGAGAAAAACTTTAAAACTAAAAACAAAAAAAAAACTTTATAGAGAGAGAAAGAACTCAAAAAATTATGTTTTACAATTGGGAAGGAGGGTCCTTTTATAGGTGAGGAAAAAGCCAAAAAGAAGGGGAGAAATATTTCAAAATTTAAATTTGGACGTGTTTGGCACGCATATGTGGTGCAAAAATTTTGGTAGATGGGTATTGGATGTGCACGAGACATGGTGCCATAGTGTGCTGACGTGTGCGGAAATCATTGCAACATGTGTCGGCTGCATGCGGACGTGTGCTAGGCATGTGCTGACCATGTGTGGGCGTGTACTAGTGTGTGATGGGCGTGTGCACGAACTGGTGCACGCGGGACTAGTCGCAAATGGGCTACTACGTGCGGGATTCAGCCCAAATGTGCGACTACATGCTGGATTTTGACCCATTTTTTCATCTTTTTTACTTTTCCTCGTTCATTTTGTCAATATATTTGTGATGAATTGACTTCAGTATTTTTATTCGTGTTTTAAGTTATTTTTGATCGAAAATACCTGAAAAACAATAAAAATACTCGTGATTCTAAAAAGATTTTTATATAAAAATATGATAAAATCATACAAATATGAATTTATTTAATTTAAAATACATTAAATCATAATAGTTTTAGTTCTTTTTAAGCACTCATCAAGCTCTTATCCTTCCCTTAATGTAGGGACAACAAGTGAGCTATTGTTTTTGTTCTTCTCCTTTTTGTAGAAATATAGGACAAAAATTGCTTTTCGAATTTGTTGAATGTATCAATGGTGTTGGGCTTGAGGGTACAATACCAAGCCCATGCTTTGATTTCATCTATGTAAGCATAAAGGTCCATCCAATCTTTAAAGTTTTCAAGTTACTCTTGTGGATCTTTGTTACCATCATAAGGGCTCACATTAGGCATCTTGAATTTGTTTGTAAATAGGATGGCTATGACTTCAGGAGTGAATGAAGACTCATTAGAGAATGTCAAATCTAAGAGTCTATCTCTATTCAATCTTTATTGCACCTCTTGCAATTGAACAACTAATCGGCCAATGGTGGGATGGAGAATTATAAGTACATCCCTAGGTTAATTTTCCCTTTGGTAGCCATTGGCCACTAAGGCTACATTGTCTCCATGGCTAGCATGTAGAATGATATTGCTTGCGAGCTTCAATGCATTCACGTTGGTAAAGGAGAATGAATCCTAAAAGGTCCAAAATAGATGGATAGAGGGAAGAGGTTTATGCCTTAGTAAGTGGCCGAATCTTGATTATATAGGTTGAAATTGTCATTCTAACTAATGGGCTATAACCTCACCACAGTGGATCACGTCTCTAGTCTGAGCCTATATGGCTTTGAATCGAATCTGATATACTATGGACACTATAATGTGATGTAATGGTTGTTTAGTTCAAGGGCCTATGGCTCTAGTAGATGTTCTAGAATAGTTTGGAGCACATTCTTCATTGTGTTCAGACATACTTTCATCTATGCCCTTTTTCGACGCTCTGTTCGGGCCCACTCTAACCGGGGCAACATGAAGTCAACAACATGTATGGGTTGTTGCACAACTTGCTGGACATGAGGTAGGCCCTCATTTTTCTGTGCAAAAACTTGGCTTTTTAAGTCAAGAGATTGGTTTATTAGAGGGCACTATAAATCTTTCTTTCTAGTTGTGATTCAACCAGTAGAGCATACTTGTTCCACAAATGATGCCACATGTTGATGCCATTTTTTATCAACATTAATAATTGGTGCACTTTCTAACTTCATGTGTACTTGATAAGAGTTATTAGTAGGTATATTTTTTTTCTATAAATATTCATTATCGCTCACTACTAAATATATCTACTGATGACTCTTACCTATAAAGATAGACACGCATTCAAATGTCAGAACTTTATCTCATTATCAAATAATTGAGGATTTAAATATTGGTCGTTTATCCGTTAGATATTTGGTTGATATTAAACCTTATTTGGTGACTTAGAATTGACCGAACTAGCTTATAAGTTGTATCACTGATTAGGACATTTCATATAACGTCATATAGTGTACATTATTTTACACCAAATATATATTTTATAAAATTTAAACTTAATTTGCACTTCAGGTTGAGTTCAAACTAAATTAGTGGTATAAATTTTTGGTTTTAAACCATAGAATCGTGTCAGATTTAATCGAGCTTAATCAAACTTTAAATTAAATCATATCAGATCGGGTTCGATCATCAATCTTTCATTTGATCAGGCTAAACTTATGTCCAAGTATAACTCACGGTTGTTTTGCTTGCACATTTTTCTTTTTGAATTTCTAAATAATTTAATTATATGCTTTAAGAAATAACACAAATATATATAATTATTATAATAAATTAAATTAAAAATATAAAAAATATAAGAATATAAAGAATAATCATTATTTATTGTGATAATTTTTTGAAACAATTAGATTGTAAAAAAATACAGATAAAATATTATTAATTTCCACATTATCTTCGTTCAATTTTGTCATTATATATATTTTATTCAATTTTTTACTTAAGTTGTTAATTTTATATTTAAATTTAATTAACTTGTAAAATTTATGATATTAATTAAATTAAATGGTGTTAAATGTTACATGTATTCCGATTACAATAGCTATATCATTCTGTTTTTGAGTATGAGTCAAGTTAGTGATTGGTAGTTTTGGTAGTTTTGTATTTTGGCAGAAGTAGGTAGGTCTGAACATTGTGGCAGAAGTTTTAGTTATATTAAAAAAGTAATTTAGGGTTTTTATTTTTAAAAAATAATAATATAAATATAAATATAAATTATCAATTTTAAGTTTTAAGTTTTAATTTTTATTAATACATTAATTTTATAAGTTATCTTTAATAATAAATAACAATCAGAAACAAAAAATAATTAAATTACTATAAAATTAATAAAGAATAAATCATTCTAATTTATATATGAATTAACTATGCTTTATGTTCACATAATAAATTATAAAAATATTCAAAATATTTAAGTAGTTACAATTATACATACAATAAAATATGTTTAATTGATAACTTCAATTTAATTTTTTAATAAAATTATATTATAAATATGTTCAAACGTTTAAATAGTTATAATTATATTAAAAAAAATACACGTAAAATACGCGTGATATAATTCTGTTAAAATATTAAACAATCGTTATTGATTGTGTATATATCATTACATATAATATTGTTAACATAATTATAACTATTTAAATATTTTAAATATTTTTAAAATTCATCTCATTTATCACAGATATAAAATATAATTAATCATTTACGTGAATAAGTCACCTACCACATTCGTCTATATTACTTATAACAATTATTATGTTCAGAATAAATGCATATAGTGTTTTTTTATTTATGTTTGTTAGAACAATTTATTCTATTCATTATTTTTAAAATAATTTAGTTTATTTATTATGAAAAATGATAAGATAAAGAAAAATAATTAAATTTTAAAAAATATTTTTATCAATTTTATAATTATTATTTTACAGTATTAAATATATTTATAAAATAATATTTAAATAATAATTAAAAAATAAAATAAATAGATAAAAATAAAATAAAAATTAATATTTATTTTTATTTTTATACAATTATTTTTTAAAATAAAAGGAATAAATTCTTATTAAAAAAAACTAAAGTGTTTTTTTTTTAAGTAACTAAGAATTGTGTTCTGCTCATACAAGTGGGTAGTCTTTGTACAAGGACATGCTTGGTGGAGGTAGGTAGGTCGATTTGAAATGCTTAAATATTGAGAGAAGAACGGAGAGAAAGAAGAAAAAGAAAGCGCGATCGTCAAACACAGAAGGAGAAAAAAAAATCTAAATCGAAATGGCATTACAGATCAAAGTTAGCAATCTCTTTCCCAACAAAGCGGTAGCATTTTCGCCACCTTCATTGCATTTATCATCACCGTTTTCGTCTTCGTCTTCTTCATCAACCTTTTCCTGTAAATTGAGAAATTCTTCTGCTAAGAAAGGGGTCCTATTACGTGTGCAAGCAGCTATTGATCGCAGCATTAGCAGTGGCAGTAGCAAAAGCAATAACAATAGTAGTAACAATGGCGATTGTTCCAAGAAAGAAGTGCCTAATTCCAATTACGTTGTGCCCTTGGATAAGTCCTTCTCTTCCTTGAATTCATCTTGCATGACTCGTCCTCTTATTGAGATCCTTCGCGATCTCAACAAGCGAATTCCTGATAACATCGTTACAAGTCCTCCTTATTCTCAAGCCTCTCCCACTTATATCCCATGGTATTTATGTTTTTTTATTTCATGATTTTATTTTTTATTTTTCCTCCTGATTTTCGTTTTATTTTTCTATTATTATTCTTTTTGTTCAAATGGGTAGTGATTATCAATTATCATATAATGTTTAATTTATAGGTACCATGCGAACCGGATGCTGAGCTTTTATGCTCCTGGTGGGTTCCTATTCTTAGTTTCTACTTTTGTTTTCAAAATACATTTTCTTATGGTGTTCTATATAGTATTTCTGGGCTGCTGATTGTGAGTATTTGTATAAGGTTTCTGTTACCATCTCTGTTTTTGGCAGGCTGGTGTGGAGAGATACGTGATGTTATATTCTCTGAAAATGGAGGTGTCACCGTGGTGTACCGTGTTACCATTCGGGGATCTGATGGCGAGGTCCGGCTTATTTTGTTTTATTTATTGGCAGTTTTATGTTTTTATTTGCTTGACTTTTACACTATCAGCCACTATTATAGAAAAATGAAAGATTAGCTTCTTAATTTAAGTGGGTATAGGTCTTATTCATGTGCATTCTTCATGAAAGTTATGCATGTTCTGTTATAGTATGTAAAATTCAGGAGTCTTCTGATTTAGGGGAATATTCTTGTTAGGAGAAACTATAATTTGTAGAAAACCACGTTAGTGAAACATCTAATAGTGGTGGGTTGGAGCGAGCTTGTATAGCTGATATGGATTTCTTTCGAGGGTTGGACTTTACGAATGTAAGTTTGTGTTGTAAAATTACTAGATTGGGGGTGCTATAATAGATTGGTTGACAGGGGATGTACTTGAATGTTCCAGTTAATAGTGGTGGGAAGGTTATATGATTTGTACATTTCTTGGGAACCTAATTTTTTCAAAGGTTGAGAGAGTATCACAAGTCATAGCCATGGTGGAAAGAGTAGGTTCAATGTTAAAACTATAAATCCATATTTCATTTAGGAGTCATGCAAAATTGACAATTAAGAGCTCAGTTGCTTGAGTATAAAAATTGACAATACTCATGTCATTTATGATTTTTGGACACATTGGATATCCTTATTTTCACCAAGAAGACTCAAGTCACTATATTCTTGTGATAAGATACACATTAGTCACAATGGGTATATTTTAATAGCGCTTGAGATACACTTTACTTACCTTAGTTTCAAAAGCAAAGTGACAAAACTAAAGTATATTTTCAAAAGTGTACCTTGTTGTAAGAATATAATGACTTAGGGTCCCATGTGAAAGTAAGGTATGTGCATGGAGCATGAATTGAGTGACCATTGGGTTAGTCTTAGAATATATTGTTCTGACAGAGCAAGGATATTCATTGAAAGTTTCTTTTTGCGTTAGGCAATTTTCTTTTTTGACCGTCATGATTCATTGCTTTTCATTGTTTACCTCATGGTTAAATTATTTTCAAAACTAAATATGTAAGTCCTATCATTTTGGTGTTAACATTTTCGTATGCAAAACACGATGTCTGTATTTTATTTAATGTTTCTGCTTGTTTTTTGTAAGGTTGATTATTAGTGGTTTAGTATCACTTAGGACATAGTTTCGTATTTGTTTGCTACACACGCTCCCTATCTTAGATTGCATATAGTTTGTATAGTTGAGTGCTTGATTGTTTTGGTGTTGTCCCATTGGGGATATGACGTTTTTCTGTGTCAAAATTCAATTCGTTGTGTTTTTCGGTGAGCTCACTGAGAGCTTCCCAAGGTTTTCGTTGAGGGGTTGGCAAATGCTTGCTAAGGTAGACAACAAGGTTTGGCAGTGTTTACCTTGCCAAGGGTGATGTTTACCCTCGTTAAGGTGATCAACGAGACCCACGGAAGCTGAATTTCATTGATAAATTTATCTCTATTTCTCTTATTTCTTTGGAAAGAATTTGATGGGAAGCTTTGCCCGTTTGGCACCACAATTCCCCTTTCTTTTCTTGGTTTGTTTTTTTTTCAAGTGTTGGGTTAGGAAAACAATGCATTCATTTGTAAGACATAGGACATCAAAGATGAATCACTCTCATATTTCTCAAACATTGGGTTAAGTATAAAAAATGTGAGATTAGTGAGGTTGGGAGATAAAATACATAGTTGACTAATGAAAAGCATATCATTTTGTAGTTACTCTCAAAGTTGGTTTGCCATCTCTCAGTTAAGTGTTGTAAGGTCACAATGTTTTCTTAGGTGAGGAGCCTATATATTAATTTGTCATGTGTCAGTTATATGTTACGGTCACAAAAATTCCATAGGTGAAGAGCCTACGTGGTGGTAGATCTCAGAGTTGGTGTGTCATGTGTCAGCTCGGTATTGTGAAGTTACAATTGTTTTCATAGGTGAGAAGACTATGTAGTGACAATTCTCAAAGTTGGTGTGCCGTGTGTTGGCTAGGTGTTGTAAGGTTGCAACGTTTCCCATCGGTAGTGAGTCTGTGATGATAGCATCAGAGTCTATAAGTGAGGAGCCTATGTGTGTGCATACTATGAGATTGAGCCATCAGTAATCAATCATATCATGTGGTGATGGAGCTTTGGGGACAAGCTAAGATCTACTTGGATCAAGTGTTGTATTGATAACAAGTGGAGGTAGCTTAAGCACAATTAAACGTGATGTTCTAACTGATAGAAGTATAGGCTTATATTTCTTTAATTGTGATCTGTTGATTTATTTATTATAGTGAATTGCTTGTTGTTAAGTAGTTGCCTTAAGCAACCCGTAGATATTATTACATAGGTGCTTGATCTTATATGAGTTTGTCAAGTTACATAATGTATGCTTTAATATTATGAGAGTACAATTATTATTTACCGAATATGTTTATAGATAGGAGGTCTTCAAGTGATTAGTAATCTTTTATAGCTTTATCAACATATTGCTTGATTTTTTTAATACATCGAATGTGTTATAATTGCCCAATTCACATGTTATATGTTGTTCGCCTTATTTAAAGTATGTTGTTAGTCTAGATAGGAGTCTGTGAGGCAAACTGTCATTAGTGTGTTTACTGTAAATTATTTTTTTTATTTAATGGTTTTTTTTATATGTTGAATTAAGCATGTTGTTATTATATATTTTGCTGGGTTATTTACTTAATTCATATTTTAAGGCCTATTTGACTGAGTGGAATAGATTTTGCGAAAAGATTTTATGGGTTGGCATACCCATCCCTTTATAGGTATCAATTACCTATTTTGATCGGAAGTTCAATTCACCTATGTGTAATTGTTTTGATGTGTAGAATTTCAAAATACACGTTCAACAAAATAGTGAGAGTTCAAAAATGAAAGCACCCCTTTTAAGGGAGCGGGGTCATCTCATGCAATTTTCCCTTATGTTTTGTCTCTTTAAGTACCAAAGGGTGTTGCACTTTGAAGTATCTTTTGATGCTACTTTGCAAAAGGAGTTCTTTAAGAACTATGTGTCCAAAAACCTTGATAAGATATACCCTAGAGATGACCAACGTTGTGATATTGTTGGTAAAGGTACAGTGAAGATTAAGTTGAATGGGTATACCTTGAAGATTAAGTTGATAGGATATACCTTAGAGATGACCAACCTTGTGATATTGTTTTCTTTCTGGTTGTAAAAGTTGAAACATTGTTTTTATCGATCCAAACATGAAATAAATATTTTAAGTTCTTCCTGTATTGATCATCTTTATTAAGCTGCATTATTTTGAATTATGTGTCTTAAATTATTCCAATATATATAGTATTGATCCGAACACCATTGCAGGCATATAGGGAGTCATCAGGAACCGTAACAGCTAGTGATAGTCACATTGTAGATCCGGTTGCTGCTGCAGAGGAAATAGCTTTCTGCAAAGCATGTGCACGGTTTGGCCTTGGCCTCTACTTGTATCACGAAGAATAGATGCAAAGATGCAAAAGAGAATCCTATGCTCAGTTTGTCTCGACTTTTTGTTTATTTTGTTGAAAAATCAGATTGTCCTTTCACCCTCTGCCTTCTCAGTTTATGTAAATATTGAACTTATAAGAGTTGGTTATCCAGCATGCTCAAATTATCTGATTCAGGTTGTCGGAAACAATTTATTAATTTCGGTCAGTAATTGCTTATATATGTACGGAGTTATGGACCTTAGGTTTTCCATGTTGAAACTGGTAGATTCTAATGCAGGTTTTTTTTTTCTATTTTACTTTCTGGTTGGAAGAATATAATTTATGTTTGTGATAACCTGACAAACATGCTGCAGCGACTATATAAACATTATGGAAAATGGTGTGCTTAAGGAGCACCTGTGTGGTGATCTTAAATGATAGGAGGATTAGTCTCTTCATCATGGGAACGCATGGTTATAATGATGCAATTTTCCATTTGCTGTTAGGATTCTTTTTTAGGGATAACAAGGGTATAGGATATAATTGAAGCTGTTCGTATTGGTAGTCCATGATTGGAAGATCTGTCCTTGCTTTTCAGATGAAGACACCAACTTCTAAATTCAATGCTAATTTTGACAATATTATCCTTTGCCTTGGCTAATGCTTTCATTACTTAGACTTTATCGAAGTTTTTTTTTTATGATCCATAAAAGTAAATCTTAATACATTATTATTTTTAACAACATTATTTTTTCTTCCTGTTATCAGTGATCTTTTCTTGATATCTAAGTGACATTCCTATGATATTTCAAAGTCTATTAGTATTTTTAATTTTATTATTTGTTCAATTTTTTAAAAGGTTTTATCTATTTCTATATATTCATTTTGTTCACATATTGAACTATTATGACTATTTATTAAAGAATATACTACTGGGTAGTGTATTCAAAATAAATGATTTCTTTTTTTTATTAAATCTCTTTTTTTGAATTCATAAGTTAGACGTAATTATTAGTTTAAGCTTTTATCATAGATATTAATAGCAAATTTATAATATGTTATAAATTTTAGTTTTTGGTATATTAAGTTACTATGGATCGTTCATAATAAAGTTCTTTCTTATTTATTATTCTGTTATTTAGTAATGTTATTTTTATTGGTGTATCTATTCTTTCTTTAAAATTAACCTGTATTAATATTTGAATTCTTCTGTATCCAATTTTTTCTTTAACCTTTTAAGGCATTTTGTATGGTTTATTTAATATAATTTTCATGTCAATTAATGATATATTATATATTCCTTTTACATTTGTGATATTAATACTCATTTTATTTATTTATTCCATAATAAATTATATATTTTATTGGGAATAATTTTTTTAAAGATGTAAATGATGGATCTTTAAATCTATTTTTTTATTTAAGATTTAATTTTGATTTTTGAATTTCTCCAAATTTCTTTTTACTTATTACCATTTTGTATGAAAAGTATTTTAAAATGTCTGCTATTTCTAATTCTATTATTCTTTATTTTTTATTATTTTTTCTATTTTTATTCCTAAAATGTTACTATTTATTTCCGTTAAATTTAACAATGTTTAGAGGATATTTTTGAATTTTTTTAAAACCTTAATGATATTTTTGAAAATACCTCCAAACTTAAAGATATTTTTTATATTTATCCAAAAACACAACTTATACATTTTTATATTCATATCCCATACACATATCATTATTATTAAGAAAAATGAATCATTTTTTAATGTCCAAGATTATTTTGATTCATGACATAACATAAGATATATAATGTAAATTTACGGAGTAATTCTATTATTACTCAACATGATACAAATTCTTCCTACATGTCAATTTTATATTAATTTTTTAAATATAGGCATCATTCATATGAGATATAAAAACATTTATAGAGCATGTAATTTTTTATTTTGAATGGGGATACATTTAAGATGGAATTTTACTGGAGGCATGTAGATTTTTCTAAGCAACATATCTCTTGTAACCAAAGAGTTTGACATTTCTGAGGTTGCATACCCAAACTTAATAGATGATACTTTGAAAAATACAGTACGTTCGTTTTGTGGAATAGAAGAATTAAAATTGGTGGGTATATCACAAGGTCACATTTTCATTAATGAATAGTTACTTGTCAATTCTTTTACAATATATGCTTATTTTGAGTTTTTGACAGATTGTAAGAAATCTGTTTACAATAACCCCAGATAGGTTGAAATTTCCGTAGTTCTGTTTGCGTTATAATTTACATGCCATCAAATCAAAATAAATAAATAAATAATTTACATTCCATCAGATTGTCGAAAATCCACAATTCTGTTCGTAGCTGTGCAACAAAAAATTGCATTAAGTTCGCACAGAACAACAATTGTTTTTGTAGGCCACCCTTTCATTTGAGATGAAAACTATTTCTTACTGTTATCTTCATGGTCTCAAAGACCTTTGACTTGTATTGGAAGCCATCCAAGATGTTATCACATCCACAAGCAAGTCCAGGTCTTTAGATACTTGTGTGCGAAGTATCCTCGAGTCCACGCCTATAGTGTTGCCTACTTCTTTGGCAACTGTCTCCCATGGCGTACCTACAGTCAGATTTGCAAAAAGCTCACTTCCACGATTTACCGCATCAGCCATTGCGGGTGGAACATCAGGAAGTTCCTGCGAAACACACATGCTCTCGTAAATTCCTGTCTTTTAAACAAAGAGGTGGACTAAAATGTCTCAAGGATCCCCAAATGGAATTGGATTAATGGTGCTATGATTTAGAGTCACAGTCTATAAGAATGGCCTGGTTGGAAATACCTGTTGCAAAGGAAGGCCATGATCACCAGGCAGGAGGCGAATTGACATGTCTAACATTGAACTGATTGCTGCCTCTGAACTAAGCACCTGTGCTAGTGTTGGAGTTTCATCAATTGAATCATCCTTGAACTTCACAAGAAGATTCCGAGAGATGCCGTAATAAGACTTTATCTGAAGTAATGGCAAATGTATATAAGTAAACTATAAACATCAAAAGAGCTTCATAGAACTAAACAGAAACAGAGAAAACATTGCCTGTGCACATATGGTGTTTGATGCCACCATAAAGATGTTCCCCACCATTGAAACAGCTAAATTGGCAATGATCAGAGTAGAAGAGTGTGATAGCTTGTGTTTTACTAGGCAAGGCTGATGGAAACATCATCATGCCACCCGACATAACTAATCATCGACTTTCCCATCAAACTATCAAATTGCCATGTTTAATGACTCAATGTAATGATAATTAATGTCATGAAACTGCCTCAATTAATAAATGAATACAAGCAAGAATAATTGATTTATGCATCTATGAAACACACACATGCAAGACATTCATATAATGCATCTGTTTTATTGCTTCTCATGAAGTAACTTTACAAACATCATAATGCCACCTGGCATAATTAATCATCAACTTTCCCCTCAAACTATCGAAGTTGTCATGTTTAATGACTCAGTGCATTTAATAATTAATGTTATGAAACTGCCTCAATCAAAAAGTGAGTACACGTAAGAACAATTGATTTACGCAACTATGCCACACACACACATGTACGAATCCCCAGGATGCATCTGTTTTGTTGCTTCTCATGAAGTAACTTAACATCTTTAAGATCATACAAGCATATATATCTTCTTTGACTGTTTCCAGAGAGTCTCACAACCTTGCACAACCTTAGCACCAATCTCTCTTTTGTTTTCTCCTCACTGCATTACCTTGTCACACACAAAGATCACTTATGATATATGTCTCAGTTACAATGCCTCTCACATAAAGCCTATTTATAGTGTAATTATTTACTACTCTAAATGACTTACTAACTGATTCTATTAATTGGTCCACCTATGCAAGATATTCAAATGACTTAATTGATGCCATGTCACAACGCTTCTCCACCTTGGTATCAACAAAGTTTTTATCTATGTTGCATCTCTATCACACTTCTTACTGTCTGATGACTAGTCTATTTTATCACATTCACTAAATCCTTTCATAGTGAGAACTTGTGCAATGGTACTATCTTAGTAAACATATCTGCTGGATTGTTGTCTATGTGTATCTTCACCAACTCAACTAGCTTCATCACATCTCTAATAAAATGGAGCTTCTCATCAACATGCTTTGTTCTTTCATGATATTGTGGGTTCTTAGACAAATGTATTATCTCATGGTTATCACAATGAATCACCACAATTCCTTGTCCATATCTCAGCTCCTCTACCAATCCTTTCAACCATATGCCTTTCATGACAGAGAATGTAACAATTGCATACTCAACCCTTGTTGATGACAGGGCTACTACTTTATGTATATTAACCTTTCTGTATAGGTAACCTATTAGAGACTTTCTCTTGTCCACATCATTTGCATAATCTGAATCAAGTCTACAACCTGCAATCTTTCTCTTGAACTATCATATATAGTCCCCTTTAGGTATTTGGATACCCACTTTGCAACATCCAAATATTTCTTTCTTGGTTTGCTTATGTATCTGCTCAACATGTTGGCACTTTAAACAAGTCAGGCTTAGTGCATACCATGAAGTACATCATGTAACCTATTGCATTTAAGTATGGTACTCTCTTCATATACTCCTCATCTTCCATTGTTTTTGGTGAGCAAGTAGCTTAAAGTGAGGAGCCAAGGAAGTTGACACAAGCTTGGCTGATTCCATCCCAAATCTCTTAAGTAGTTTAAAGGCATATTGTGCTTTTGTTACCCACAGTCTCTTATATCTCCATCCCTAATATTCTTTTTGCTTTTCCAAGTTCTCTCATTTCAAAATCAATCCTTAAAAGCTTATTTATCCTTGACACTTCTTCCTTACTCTTACTTACCACAAGCATATCATCTACATACAGGAAAGGGTACACTTTTTCATGACTTCCAATGTTCCTCATGTAGACACAGTGTCATATTTATTTCTTCTAAAGCCATCTTATTACATACTCATCAAAACGCTTATACCAACATCTTGAGTATTGTTTCAATCCATAAAAGGGACTTTTTAAGTAGGCATACCATGTGTTCCTTACCTAGCTCAACAAAACCCAATGGTTGTTCCATGTATATCTGCTTATCCAACATGACATGTTGGAAGGTAATTTTTATATCCAATTGTTGTAGCATATGTATTGATTTGTCACCATTGAAAACAAAATTTTGATAGAGATATGTTATATCACAAGTAAGAATATCTCATTAAAACCAACTCCTTCCCTTTGTGTATAACCTCTAACCACTAGTCTTGATTTAAATCTTGGCAATTCCACTCCTAATACACCTTTCTTCTTGTGTAGCCACTTACAGGCTACTGTTTTTACCCCATATGGTTTTGACACTAGCACCCAAGTTTCAATATCACAATTGTTAATGCCATCATCATACCTTATTCGTTTCGTATTTTCTCTTCTCATCCTATCTATAGTTTGTTGATAATTTCTTAGACTCTTTGGACCCTAGTGTACTTCTCCCATTTAGCTTTCAATACCCTCAGTGTCTTGACTACCTTGTTCAATCATCTCTACCTCAATGTAATAGTGACTAGTAGGTGTTTTATTTCTGGTCCCACTAGTGGAATCTTTTGTCTTTTTATACATCTCATGCTCCCTGATAATCACATATTTGCTTATGACTAGAGGTGTAAATTGGGATAAAATGTTAATGAGATTCATGAGACAATTCATTAATTTTTAAAATCTATTTCATCTTGTCTCACTTAATTTTTAATAAGATAAGATGATAATGAAATAGTACTAATTAGGATATCTCATTTGTCTCTAATGTGCCTAAATGAGACAAGTAAGAATACAAAAATAATAAAAAATATGATAAATGATACTTTAAAATATAAGTTTAATAAGAAAAAAAATCATATAATATATGTTTAAAGTATGACTCATTAAGGTTACAATCTAAATGAGATGAGACAGTATTCAAATGAAATGACACAATATTATACCATACGCTCATTAGAGATACTAAATGAAAAATGAGATTATATGAGACAACCCACTTTACATCTCACTTATGACACATTTTGAGTGTTCATAGTCCAACAACTTGTATCCCTTCACCCCATCTGGGTACCCAAAGAACATACACTTGATTGCCCTGGATTCTAGTTTATTCATTTTCTTGTGCATGTAAGCCACACATCTAAATACCCTGAGTATCTCACAATCCGTTGGCCTTCCTACCCATAACTCCTCGGGTGTTTTAAACTCAAGTGTTATTGATGGACTCCTATTGATACAATAGCACACTGTGTGCCTCAACCCAAAATTTCTTGGGCAATGCAGCACCAATCAACAAGCATCTCACCCTCTCTAGTAGGTTTCTATTCATTCTCTCAATCACTTATTCTATTGTGGGGTATATGCAATAGTCTTGTATCTTGTAATACCACAATCCCTATAGAACTTAATTGAATTTCTCGTTATAATACTCCAATCCATTATCAGTTCTGAGATATTTGATTTCTTACCTAATTGCAACTCTACCTGAGATTCACAAACTTCTCCAGTGCTTCATCTTTGGTTTTAAAGATATACACCCAAGTTTTTCTAGTGCAATAATTTATAAAGGTTATAAAATACCTTGAACCACTCAAAGATGGGTTTTGTGTAGGTCCCCATGGATCTAAGTGAACGTATACAAGCTTTTCAGGTGTCCCCTTATCACTTCTTGAAAACTTGACCATTTTTGACTTTCCTAACACACTGCTCACAGAATAGCAACTTGCTTGCATTGATGTCCCCAAGAAATCATTGTTTCTACAATTCTTGAAACCCTTTTTCACTAATATTTGCTAGTCTCATATGCCATAGTTGAATTCTTGACTTACATTCTGCTTCATCTACCGCTGCTAAGGGTTTACTGATAACACCCTATAGTAGGTAAATCCCATACTTGAGTTCAACTTTGAAACAAACCATGGAGCCTCTTATCACCTTTAGTTCACCCCATGTTCGTTAAAAACATAACCTTTTTCACCAATTCACCAAATGAAATTAAGTTTCTTTTTAATAAAGGGATATGCCTTACATTAACCAGTTTTCTTTCACCATGTCGATTCTAGCCACTCTGCACATTTGAACATTTCCCATATACACCACCCCATTATCCACCGTTTTGTACATTGAAAACCAGTCCTTACAAGGTGTCATATGGTATGCACACCCTAAATCCAAGATCCAGTCTTTGTGATAGTGATTATTAACCACTATAAGTGCCTCAACACTTTCATATCCATCATGCGCTAAAGATGCTTATGCAGAAGTTTCTTACCTCTTCTTGTCTTTACGTCTCTTCCTTTTCTCAGGAAAATCTCTTTTGAAATATGTTTTCTTGGATCTTAATTTGGATCTCGATTGAGATTTGTTGTTCTTGAAGTCCCTTTTATCACTCCTTCCTCTTACTGACAATGCAACTCTATTTGTACTGCCAAACACGGTCTTATTTGTTAACTTTATATCCAGCTCCTTTGATCTCAATGCATCATTAGCACACCTAGGGTCAAATCCTCCCTACCATATGGTATGGTTGCCCTGATTGTATCAAAGGTCTCAGGCAACGAGTTCAATAGAATCACTGATTGATTCACATCACTTATTGTCTCCCCAATGTTTGCTAGCTAGATAGTGATCTTTTTAAAGTCATCGAGATTGGCTTTAAGAGTCTTGTTGGAGTCCATTTTGTAACCAAAAAGCTTCTTCTTCAAATTGATCTTACTAGATAGTGATTTTTTCAAGTATAAGTTTTCCAACTTTTTCAATGAACCATGTGTTGTTGTTTCATTATCTTGGCTAAGAACTGTATTAGAGAGGTTCAAGATTATAATTGTGAAGGCAGTGTCCAAGATTTCTTGTTTCTTTTGGGTTGTTATTATCTCTTCAAATTGTGGGGCTTCATTCAGGGCAATAAAGACTTTCTGTTGCACCAATACAACCTTCATTTTCTTCCTCTATATGCCAAAATCACTTGTTTCGTCAAAATTCTTGATATTAAGTTTCAATGTTGCCATTCTTGACAGTTTAATTTGGCTTAAGCCTTTCGCCTTCTAAGAACTTAATAAAGAATGATTATCTTCTCTCATTCTCTTTACTAGCTCTGATACCACAATTGTTATAAAACTACCTCAATGAAGAAGTGAGTACAAGTAAGAATAATTGATTTACACAATTATGAAACATACACATGCAAGACATCCTTAGAATGCATTTGTTTCATTGCTTCTCATGAAGTAACTTTACACCTTCAAGATCATACAAGCACAAATATCCTTTCTGATTGTTTCCAGAGAGTCTCACACCCTAGCACAGCCTTAGCACAAATCTCTATTTTGTTTTCTTCTCACTACACTACATTGGCACACACAGAGATCACTTATAATATATGTCTCAGTTATAATGCCTCTTACAAAAAGCCTAATGTAGTTAGTTACTACTCTAACCGACTTACTAACTATAGCATATTAATTATTCTATTAATTGATCCACCTATGCAAGTTATTCAAATAATTAAAATGATGCCCTGTCACAATTAGAATTATATAACTTATGATAAGATAAGTACTATATTAGTTCCCAGCAAAACAATCATGACAAATGAGTAAATAAAACTTAAAAAGTTAGTTTGAGGCTCTCCATACAAGTTTTCGAGTTTCTTCAGGTTTTGGAATGAAGTCTTCTCTTCCCTTGACCAAGTCCATGTACAAGGGAGGTAGCTGCTCAACAAGAGGAAGAACTTGCTTCATAATAGGAGGGCTAAGGTTCTCCAGTTGCTTTATAGTCATCTCCGCCTATAGGCATTTCATATAAAATTGTTATTATTTCAGGAAATTTTATTTAAAAAATGGAACAGAAGAAACGACTTTTTTGTATTAAAGAAATCACAAGCCTTTATGTATAAGGAAATAAAGTGGTTGACCAGATGGGTGAAATAAAAAAGGTTTTAACAAAGGTAAACAAGCAAAAATTTATGAGCAAAGCACCTTTTTTTGGTTAGTAAGAGTAAAGAACCCTGAAAAAACATAGTTACAAATTGGTGCCAGATATAAATTGTAAATATCAAAGCTAACGGTTTTGATTCTCACCCCAAGACGTACTGTTGGTGATGATGCAATCTGTGATAAAATTGGGCCAATGCTCTGGGCCATTGGGACAAGAACAGGTGAGAACAAAGGGACTGCTGAGCTAGCCTCCTGCAGAATTATTAGGAAGTGTTTGTAATTATCTTACAAGTTCTGAAATTGGAATTGCAGATAATAAGCATCTCAATATTCTACGAATGTTGTCAAAATAAGGATAAAGCCAACATCTATAGTTAAAAGAATTTGACATGCTAGAAAGGATATGAGAAAGAAAAAAGAGAAAGTTGCATCTCTAATTTTTTTTTTCATTTCATCTGAAGTTTATACATGAACACTTGAAGTCCAAATACCTTGTTGTTAAATGCCATCAATACATTCCCATTTTTCTGAACAGCATATCTTGATCCTGATTAAAAAAAAACAATTTAGCCACCATTGCAAATAATTGCTATAAACAAGAACATTTGCATCCTCAAAAGCAGCTCAGAAAAAAGTATTTGTTATACCAATTAAAAGGTGGATAACAGATCCCAATGAGTGGCCTATTCCAAAAGTAGGAAGATCGGAAACCTGAACAATAAAGTATCCCGTTTCTACATTCATTTGAGAAAAAAAATAAAAGAGAAAAAGAAGGAAAAAGAAGATTGAACCAACATAGATTTTAAAGATAACAAAATTGTACTCACTGTCTCTTTAAGAAACCTATAACACCTGTCAAATTTAAACTGGACTTCATCTGCAATGAAGAAGTGATCAAATCCACTGGCATATGGTGTTGCAATCACCAAGACACCCCTGGATAATATAAAAGCCATCTTATTTCTTTTGTAATGAAAAAATAGTAGAACTGCATGAATCCACTGTTAGTACATGGACAACTAGATGGCAATCATTTCTTTCTAGATGGACTATTGGATTGTCAATGGGACGGGGGCGGGTTTGACATTATCCCCATGCTAAATGTTTGTGGGGGTGGAATGGGGATTCTTCACCGAAGTTTCAAAAAATTTATGGGGATTGGGTATTCTTTACTAACGAATAATATATGTTTACGTATATGTTTTATGCTCCTAATTAACAAAATTTAAGTTGAAAAATAAAATAAATGTAAAAATTATGGTTAATAGATATTAAATATAGTGTACAAATTATAGATAAAACTAGACTATTTATTTTAATTATTGTTAAATAATCAAAATAAAATATATTTTTAATTACAATGTTGTACTATCATAAGTAATTATATAAAAAAATTATATAAAATTGTAAGAAATTTGGTTATCTCTATCGGTGAAAAATTCGGATTTTCCTCAAGGTTATCCACTCTAATGGAAAAAATTGACAACACTAACTCGATAGCAATGATTTCTTTCCAGATGGACTACTATAAAAGAATATGAATGAAGTCAAATCCAATTTCATCCCTAAACATGAAAATTGTAACACAATGGATCTTGAAAATAACCAAGTTCAACTGTTCAGGTAATAAAATTAACATCCCTATAGAAGTTTTAATTTCTGAAGCATGATACCATAGAGATTTTACATTCATGAGCATCAAAGACCAAACCAAAATCTTTTAAGGTGTAATACAACTCACTCTTCGGAGAGGCGCTCAAGAAACCAACGGTAAGTAAGCTGAGGTGCAGCTCCGACAAATATACCACCAACGAAATGTACAACAGACTTTGGTTGCATGCTTCTTGGCTTGAGGACCCATGCTCCCTGAAATAGAATGACAGGTAGCAATTTAATATATATCCCTCCCTCTAAGAAGAGAAGCTGAGCAAGGAGGAGAGAGAAAGAGATTGATGAATGCAATACCTAATCATGAAACAGTTAAATTGATAACTATGCAACAGAAAATTGGAAAGAATGTAATAAACTGGTCACTGCTGCATTATTTTTCGTACAAAAGTACCATAATTTGAGAGAACCCCTTTTTAAGCTACTTCATTAGACTAGCCAAAATTCAAGCTCAAGGTAAGAAACTGCATTACAGGAGGCTCAAATATCTGGCTGTTCTCTCACGATTGATGGTTCCATACTCTTGTATGTTTTTCCGTAAATAAAACATTTTTCTAATATATAAAGAGTCAGACGTTTCAAGATATTTCAGATGAGGGTGATTCTTTTGCTGCTACTTCCAAAGCTAGTCTTATAATTCTAGACAAGAAATTGGCTTAAATTATCTGGTTTGACAATCGATTAGAGGTTAATAATTATGTAGTAGCAGAATTTCGCATCTAAGGAATCCCATTTAAGGCAAGACACTCTAAGACATCTTCTTCCTCCCATAACTATACTGTCTAAACTTAATTCTTGACTTACCTGCTTTTAAGGAATTCGTTTCCCTCTTACACCAACTAAGAACTTATGGTTTGGTAATAAAAGGAAATAAAAACACAAGGAAGATTCTTTTTACTGAAAAACTACCAACATAATTTAAAAAACTTGATATAGGATTTGTAATTTTATGATGCAAATCCATAGAGATGCTTGAAAATCATCGTAGGTGATCAAGCATCAAAGGTTGTATTATGAGCATTGCATAGAACGGAGAAAATGATATTTTAGAGGTCGATCGATCAAGCTTCGATCGAGGTTTGTACGAGGACTTTTTGCATAAAATTAGAAGTAAAATTTTACAGGCTTGATCAATCGAACATCACAGATGGAAATTAGCTTGGTTTTGGTTGGGCATTATTGTAAATATTCTTTTGTGTGTGTATAAGTACCCGTTGTGTGCCCTAGAACATTAAGAAAGCATTTGAGCATTTGAGAGAGAGGCTTGACAAAAGAGAGAAAGAGAGTTTTCCACCATTGTTAAGTGTGAGAACTTGTAAGGTCTCTTTGAGTGCTATTCTCTAGAGTGAGTGTTTTTCTTTAAGGTTTTCTCCTATTGTATTTGTAATCTCCAACAACGAAGCTAGTGGAACTCATCTCTTTGGAGGGGTGAAGAAGTGGAATAAGCTCACCACATTGGTTGGGTTGAACCACTATAAATTTAGTGTATTCTTTCCTTTATTGCTCTTATCATATATTTCCATTATTATTGACACCCATTTCTTGGGCTTGGTAATGTATTTGTTGAAATATCTTCATTGGGTGTTCTTCAATATTTGCATTGTGTTTGGTTTGTTAAATATTTACAATATCTGGGAGGTTCATTTTCATAGTAAATGGTATCAAAACCTTGTGCAAATTGGGTGTATTCTGTGACTGTTGTGTGAATTTTTGGTGTTTGATAATATGGTGTGAAGTTGTGTTTTAGAAACAACTTTGATATTGAAAATGGGTAGGATAGAAATTGAGAAGTGGGATAGCACTGAGGACTTCTATATTTGAAAAAGTAAAATGAAGAGTTTGTTGGTTCAACAAAAAATAGCTTAAGCTTTAAATGATAATTCAGAGGGATAAACGGATTATGAAAAGAAGAAAGTGTTGTTGATGGCTTACACCTCAATCTTCTTGAACTTTAGGGTCTTAGAGATGAAAATCTTGCTCATTTGTTTTTGCACAACCTACCGAATTCCTACCAGGAAGCGAAGACAACTCTCGAATTCGAAAGAGATGATATCTTTTTGGACCTCGTTATCTCTCAATAGAGAATGTAAGAACAAGAGTTGAAGAAGGAGAAGCTTCATATTGGTAAAAGTGGAGGTGATGGTGATGACTTGTATTCACGTGATGTAGGTAGGAAAAGAAGCTACAGTCATGGTAAAGGAAAATATCAGTCAAAGTCCTATGGTCTGAAAGATAATGTGAGTTGTTACTTGTATAAAAAGAGAGGGCTTTTCAACAGAGAGTGTCCAAAAAAGGGTAAAATCACCAAAGGAGACCATAGTAATGGAGATGTGTTGGCGGCAGCGGTTGATGAGATGGGTTATGATAGTATAGAGCCACTTGCGGTTTCTTCGAGCAAAAATGAAGGTACAAGGGTCTTGGACTCAGGGTGTAATTTTCACATAACGCCTTATAAGGAATGGTTGTCGATTATAAAGAAATGAATGGTGGCATTGTTCGTATAAGAAACAATCATCCTTGTAAAGTGACAAGAGTTGGGTATGCTTCAACGTTTGTGATGGAGAATGTGAAGCATGTGTAGGCATTAACAGAGATTTTGATTTCATTAGGTACTTTAGACAAGATGGGGTATAGTACAAGGGTGAGCATAGCCAATTGAAGGTTTGTTGATTCATTGGTATACTTCAAAGGTATATAAAAAAATGCACTTTATTATTTAGATGCTACCATAAAGACCAATGTTGTTGCGGTTAGCCACCAAAGCGAGAATGTCAACCTTTGGCATAAAAGGTTAGGTCACATTAGTGAGAGAGGGTTGGAAGAACTATCTAAGAGGAAGATTCTTGGTGACGCAAAACTTGATAAGCTTTCATTTTGCAATCATTGTATTGTTGGCAAGATGAAGAAGGTGATATTCACACTGGCATATCTAAAAGGATGTGATACACTTGACTATCTGCATTTGAATTTGTAGGGGTCGGAGAAAGCACCGTTAATGAGTGGTGTAAGGTACATTCTAACTATTATTGATGATTTCTCTAAAAGGTTATGATTTTAATTGTTGAAAAGTAAAGATTAAACTTTTGAGTAATTTTTGGAATGGAAGAAACTTTTAGAAACTCAAACTTCAAAGAAGATTAAGTGCTTAAGAACCGACAAATGAATTGGAGTTTTGGAATGAGACTTTCATAAGCTTTTGTAGAGAGAATGGTATCACAAGGCACAAGACCGTTCTCGAAAAATGGTTTGGCGTAGAGAATGAATAGAACACTCTTGGAGAGAGTGAGAGGTATGCTTTTCGATGCAAACATGCCCAAAAGATATTGGGCATAATCCGTTGCTACGGCTAGATACCTTATCAATAGGTGTCCTTCGGGGTCGCTCGACTTCAAGATCTTGGAAGAGGTATGGTTTGGCAAACCTATTAAATATGACCATTTATGAACTTTTAATTGTATTGCATATGTACATGCAAGCCAAGGGAAGTTGGAACCAAAGACATTGAATTATATGTTTTTTGAGTATCTTAGTGCTGTGAAAGGTTATAAGTTGTGACATGGTGATGCTAGGAAGTGCATTACCGGTAAAGATGCAATCTTTTAGGATGATAAGATCTATATGAATAGAGCTTCTAAAGAAACAAATGACTCACTTCAAGAGTCCAGATGCGAACGTAGTAGTTTTGAGGTGGAGCCAAAGGTGTTTAATAATCAACCCATGGGTGAGCATAAGCAACCAGAGGAGCCTACTATATACGAACCTCTTAAGGATGATGAGTCAAGGTCCTATGAAGAAGTCATGAGTATGAAGGATTTTGAGAAATGGTAGAAGGTCATGGAAGAAGAAATGATTTCTCTATCCAAAAACAAGACATGAACACTAGTTCCTTGACCGAAGGGTTGGAAAGTTATGGACAATAAGTGGGTCCACAAAATAAAGGAAGGTGTGCTGGATGTCAAGCTAGCTCGATAAAAGGTTAGAGTTGTTGCAAAGGGGTTCACCCAAATAGAAGTTATTGACTTTACCAAAATTTTATCACCTGTTGTTAAACATAGTTTCATTAGATTATTATTGTCTCTAGTTGTGCATAATAATATGAATCTTAATCAATTGGATGTGAAAATTGTTTTTTTGCATGGTTACCTTGAGGAAAAAAATTTTATGGAACAACTCACAAAGTTGTGAAAAATGACAAGGATGACATGGTGTGTCTCTTAAAGAAGTCATTATATGACTTGAAGCAATTTTCAAGATATTGGTATAAGAGATTCGACAACTTCATTCTGAAGATCGGGTTCAAAAGAAAAAAGCATGACAATTGTGTGTATTTGAGAGGTACACTTAACTCTTCTACGATGTATTTATTGTTATACGTAGATGATATATTGATAGCTAGTTGTCACCAGTCTCAAATTACCAAGTTAGAGAGTCCACTTAGCTCGAAATTTGAGATGAAGGATCATAGGTCTACCAATAAACTTTTGGGGATAGAGATTATAAGAGATATAGAAAAAGATAGATTGTTTCTTTCTTAAAAAGGATATTGTGAGAAGTTGCTTAAACGATTTAACATGATTAATGTTAAATCAACTACAACTCTGATAGCATCACATTTTAGGTTGTTAGTCTCGGATTTTCCTTCGAAGGAGAAGGAAGAAAGAAATGGAGAAAGTGCTATATGCAAATGCTGGTAGTAACTTGATGTATTTGATAATTTCTATAAAAACTGATATTGCATATGGTGCAAGTTTAGTAGGCCTTTACATGACTAATTTGGATAAAAATCATTGGGAGGTGGTGAAATGAATGATGAGGTATTTTTGGGATGCTAACGGAGTTGGTTTTCTCTATGACCACTTCGAGGAGTTGAGTGTTGGAGTAATGGGCTATGTGGATTCCCAACTTTGCTAGTGATTGTGATAAGTGGCAATCTATCACGAGGTACTTGTGTGGTTTTGGAGAAAACTTGGTGAGTTGAAAGGCTAATTTACAATCAATAGTGGCATTGTCTTCTATGGAAGTGGAGTTCGTTGCTACAACAAAAGCGAGGAAGCTATGTGGTTGAAAGGTTTAGCTAGTAAACTCGAATTTGAGCATAAGAAAGTGATGGTTCATTGTGACAATCAAGAAGTAGTTTGCTTGATCAAGAATCCTCAATTTCAGAACCATACGAAGCATATAAATGTTAAGCTACACTTCATACAAGAGATGACCGAAAAATGTGAAGAAGAGTTGGTGAAAATTTACATGAATGATAATTTAGCAGACATGAGAACAAAAGCGGTTCTCTTGGAAAAATTTGCTAAGTGTCAAACTTTGATCAAGGTAACCACCCTATCTAAATGACGGTGAAAGGGTGGGTCTTCACCTATGAGAATGAGTTCCAAAGATTAACATTAAGGTGGAGAATTGCAATTGTGTCGTACAATTCACGGGGATGCTTGAAAACCATTTTGGGTGATTAAGCATAAAAGGTTAGACTAAAAAAAGCATTGCATGGAACGAAGAATATGATATTTTGGAGGTCGATCAATCGAGCATCGTGCAAGGTTTTTTTGCGTAAAACTATAAGCGAAATTTTATAGGCTCGATCAATCAATCAAAGATGGGAATTATTTTTCATGCAAAATGACCAAAATGGGTATGGTTGCCCTATTGGGCTTAGTTTTGACCAGATATTATTGTAAATGTTCTTTTAGGCATATATAAGCAATCATTGTGTGCCGTAGAACATTAAGAGGGTATTTGAGCATTTAAGAGAGAAGCTAAAAAAGAGAGTAAGAGGAAGAGGGTTTTCCACTATTGTTGAGTGAGACAACTTGTGAGGTCTCTTTAAATGCGATTCTTTAGAGTGAGTGTTTCTCTTAAGGCTTTTTCCTATTGTATTTGTAATCTCTAACATTAAAGTTAGTAGAAATCATCTCTTTGAATGGGGTGAAGAAGTGGAGTAGATTTACCATATTGGTTGTTCAATATTTGCAATAGTTAGAAGGTACATTTTCATGACAAGATTCTACAAGAAAATAACGGTATATTTGTTACATAGTATTAAAGACTCTGATTATATAATTTTTATCCAATCATGCATTTGGCAGTGAAATCAAACTGTATCGTAGTGAATAAAAATAGTACAATCATGTATAAATTTTATAGGATCAAAGGGTTTAATTTTCAACTGTAATGGACACTTAACTTAATCTATTTAAACTTTTAATTATAAAATTATATATCTAAACTTTTTATTTCATATCAAATTAAAATAATATTTTTTATTTTTAAAATATAATAGAAATATAAAAATAAATTAAATATTAATTTAAATAAATTTTATAATTAAAAACTATTATAAATATAAATTATTTTATTAAAATATTTATAATTATCAACGAACACTATATAAAGTAATTATAATACAATTAGGTCCAATACGATTATACTTAGGGTTGTTCATCGGATCGAAACCGCTGACTTTACACTCATCCGATCCGATCTAACCATTCGTTCGGATTGAAACATCTTAATCTACAACCGATCTGATCACTTCTCACATCCGCTCAATTCGATCCGTAAACTATTCGGATGTCATCCAATCAATCCGATCAATCCGACCAATAAACTTAATTAACTCTATTTTTTGTATTTTTAAATAAAAATTTTAAATTTTCACATAAATCATAACATAAAATTATTTGACTTAAAAAAACATTAAAAAATCAAATAAATATATATATATATATATATAATTAATTTCGGTCGGATCGGATCGGATCAGATGAATCGTAGTAAAATCCACCATCCGATCCGCACTTAATGGATGAAAAAAATTTCCATCGATGATAAAATCAGATCGAATGAAAAATCAACGGATCGGATTGATCGGATTATCGGAATTTTTAAGCACCCCTAATTATACTTAATTTATCTAATACATGAATAGTAATTGCCAGGACACTGAACTATCCGGTTTCTCGAAGTTTAAAATATAGATTCTGACAGAGTTGACTTGGCCAGTCTCGCACACAAATAAGAATAGCATATTTTAAATGGGATGGTACCTCAACTTCAGTCCAGTCATTTAATCCTCCCCAAGCACCTTGCGACTGTCTTACTGTCTCAGTAAGTAATCTGTAATTACATATATTAAGAATGTTTTTATAGGAGAGGGTATAAAATATAATTAATGAAAAAAATAAAAAAAGACAGTGCCCAGATCATATTCATATGTCAAGCAGAAATATATAAATGGAAAAAATAAGGACAATCAGAAGAAATTACCTGATGCAATTTTCATCATACTGTTAATACCAAAAGTCAAATTTAAAGCACAAATATAAATTTCAGAAATGAAAAATAGTTGAGAACAAAACAGAATCCATAATAAGAGCACCATTTAGATGCCAAAAAGAGAAAATTAACATTCCAGACAACCAGAAACAAAAAGACTAAAATCTTGTACTAAAATATTCATATCATCATCGGTTATTAAACATAATTTTTTTACCAAAAATACATGAGCACCAAAAAAATATGTTTTTAATTGTATATGAAAATGAAGGATTATGCTATGAAATTTAACCAAATCTTGTATCTGAAGCATCCTTCTACAAAAATTCCCCTTTTGGTTTGCATACGAATTTTATTTATTTATTTTAAAAATCTTTCAAATCCAGGTACAAGCAACTTTGGCATCGCTAAAGCAGAAATTAACATGGGCCTAACCATAGCAGTCATATCAATTTCAATATACGAAACAATAAAAATTTCAAACAAAATTTGTTACTAAAAGGAACTTGAACTATTTTTACTTGTTAACCTCTCAATATCTGAGTAAAGTTGAATTCCAGCTGGCTGAGGTTGTTTATCGCTGCCCGGTTCCTGGTAGTTGCAACAGATTCTGATCCGACGGCGACTAGTCTTAGAATCGGAAAAGCTAAGTGAAAGGTTTTGCTGCCAGCGATGCCGATTATGAAATCGGAAATGAAGCAGATGAACACTTGGAATCTTCAAGCTTAGCCAAGTGGCCATGGCTTTGCAGCTTTGCTTCCCTTCCGCTTAGTCTACTGCAATAGTTTAACGGTAATCAGCTAATATGGTTACAGGGTTGTAAATGATTGGAAAATAATCTAATTTAAATTATATTATAATTTGTTGCATAAATTTTTTACCGTAATCACCGATTTTATGTATTAAAGACGGGTAAACCCGCTAATTTATATAATTATGTGAGTTGAAAATTTTTAATTTTAATTAAATTATGGAATGTTTTTAAATCAATTATTCTGATAAAAAAATTGATAAATTGTACTAAATTATACTTTTATTATTTTATCTACTATACATCTCAAATTTCATAAATGAGATGACTCGAATATTTTGATCAAGTGGATGAAAGTTTAGTGAATATAGTTAATTATAAAAATTTAAAAATAAAAAAAATTATTAAAATAATAAATTTAATTTTTTTTATATAATATTGATAGCTAAACGAGCATAACTTTAATAAAGACAAAAAAAAATCTTTTATTTTTAAAATATAATATTATCATAATAAAATATATAAAAAATCAATTTACTTTTATAATAAATTATACATTATTGTTATTATTAATAAATAAAATTAACATTAATAAATTATTAGCATTTCAATAAAAAATTGAGTGGTGACAGTATCATTACTCTTATTTCTAAAAAACAATTATTTTTTTATCATTCATGCATAACTCTATATATTATAATATATTTAATAATATTGAATTAAATATTTAAACATCACTTAAACATAACATTACTCTTGGGTGAGATAATTACAATTTTTTATTTTTATTTTTTGCACAACACATATAATGTGAATTTAAAATTGATAAAAATATTATTAAAAAATTTAATTAACAAAGAATTAATATTTAAAGATAAAATAGTAAGTTTATTAACTTAAAAAAATTAGAATTAAATATGCCGTAAAAAATAATGATAAGACTATATGAATAGCACACCCTCTCTTATTTTCTACATTTACCTAAAGAGTATGACAAATGCACTGCACACGCACACACAACGGCTATCCTAAAAAATTAATATTTTTTTCCTTTAAAATTATTTTTAAATATGAAAGATTATAATTAATGTGTGCTCAAATTTATTTATTTTTAACATTCTTCGTTATCTATTTATACGAGGTATGCTGGTTTTTGCAGTGCAAGAAATTACACCTAATAAAGTAATAAGATACAGTACATTCATATTTGATAAAATAACGAGATGTAACATATTTAGAAATGAAATTACAAATTAATTTATATAATTTAATTTTAAATAATTATTTAATAAAAATGATATAATTAATACAAATTTAAAATTTAAAATAACATTATTAATTGCTTAAAAAAATAATATTATATTTTTTTATAGTATAATTTTTTTTTAATTTTATGTATAAAATATGTGTAAATATATTTAAGTATTTAATTATTAAAAGAAATATCAAAAAACTTAAACCACTAATTTATATAAAAAAACTATTTAACTATATAATAATATTATAAAAATAACTTTAAGTATAATTTAATTTATACTTAAAGTTAAAACAAAAAAAAAACATAATTATAACAGATAAAACTAAAATATCCTATATAAAGTTTATGTTAAGTCTTATTATTGTTATTTTACGTATTATATTTAAAAAATTTATTTTTTAAATTCATATTATAAATTTGAGTTCTGATATTATTATTGTGTATAAATAATGTTTTAAAAATTTAATTTTTTAAATTTATTAACTAAAAAAAAGAACGAAAACGAAATCAAAATATTATATTTAAAATCCTAATTTATTGTTATTTTTGGTTTCAACCAATTCTATTATATTGGAATAAGTTTTCTATTGGTCTCTCTCCTTTAAATTATCTCTAAATATTAAACCAATAAATAAATATGATTTAATTTTATTATTTTATTAGATTCAATGTCATTAATAATATTTATTATCAAAATATTTAAATTATATTACATTTTAATTGAAAAAAAGTTTATATAGCTATAGTTTCAAAAATAACTACAAAAATATTTTACATATCTAAAATTCAAAAATAATATATTTAACACCAATAACATCGTAATATAGTTGGGTCATAAATAACATCTAGACATAAGATAGTTATAGTAAATAAAAAATTCATATTGTTAAAAATAATAATAAGTAATATAAATAAAATAACTAGTAACGAGATAATGAAATTACTTATATTTATTTTTATAAACAATCTTGTGTAAATTGGATCAACGTATGTCTTGAGTTAAAAAATTGTTTTTAATTTTAGATATTCAATTAAAAATTAAATGGGAAACACGAAAAGATAAGATAATTTATTCCTTTTGATGTTATTATTATTATTATTATTATTATTATTAATATACACTCTTAGTGATGTAATTTTCCCGTAAGTTATTCTCACACTTTTATAATATATTGATACATATTTTTGTCAATATTAAGTATGATTCTTCTTCATAGAATCTATAAGATAAATAAATTGTTAAAATCTTGGACCACAAATCACCTCGTGGGGATAGTTTTTGACCCTATGATACTTAGGCTTAATAACTTTAAGACGAAGGATATAAAAATCTCGGTCTTAGTTTAGTAATTATATGAAAAAATAGTATTATATTGTGATTCTTTGTTATAAGATGTATAATATTATGATATTAAATATAATATTATGTTATACATAGTGATTATATATAAGAAAAAAAATTTAATAGCTTATTCTTATCTTATTATAATTAAGCTATTATAATATTGTAAACAATTATCTATTGTAGACATATATCATTTGTTATTTACTAGATTATTCATTAAAATAAATAAAGATAATTTTTAGACATTTATTTATGTATGATAATTAAAAGATAATTATTAATCTCTTATTTTCTTAGGATAATTAGATTACTTTCATACTTATACAATGATCAGAGAATTTACCCATGAGACTATTTATTAATTATAACTACTATTTGAGTATCATATTGCATCAATTACCTGCCACCAAACTTTTATGGCCCTTAGGTCAGAATGTTAGAATGTAATTTCTATCAAATTTTACATTAAATATTTATTTCAATTTTTTTTTGATGATTTTAAGCTTACACTAGCAAATTTTTACCCACCCAAGTCGAAAACTTTACACCATGGTTGGTCATTTGAAACATGCATGGTAGCATTCTGACGGCAACGATGTCTTTGAATTTTCAATTGAACTTTCGGTTATAAAGTTACATTGAAGTAAACATTTTTTATTAAAGAATTCAATGTATTATTTGTTATTTAATAGATTATTCCTTAAAATAGATAAAGATAATATTTGGATTTTTTTCTTTTTAAGATAATTAAAATATAATTATTGAAACTTATCTTTTTAGAATAATTATATTGCTTTCACATTTATATGATGAAACATTTATTGGACTTGACCCATAAAACTATTTATTGACTAGGATTAGTCTTTTACCATCACTTGAGATCTATTGAATTGTTCTCAATATAATGTAATATACATTCAATAATATTAATAATAAAATATTCCTAAAAAATCTAATCGTTGTTTAATGGTCATTCTTAATGAATAAAATGATCTAAAAGTATATTTTGAAAACAATGCTACTAAATGACCTAAAAAAAGAGACTTAAGTGACTATTTTTTTTCTTTTTAAAAATTAAATGTTTTTCTATAATTTAAAATGTATTTATTTTGTTAAAATATAAAAAAAGGTGAGAGTCTTAAAGAAAAATTAAGGCTAATTTAGAAGCCCTAAATTTTGTACAAGTTTGGCTACACTGTTATGTGTTTGGTTCACCCGAAAATGTAACTGTTAAAATCCTAGCCGAACATCAGATAAGCAAAAACCATAATTTGAAGCATTTGGTGAAGAGGAAGGATAAATTTCATGGAAAGTAAAAGATAGAGAAGTAGGTGACTCAATTGAGTGAGTGTTGGGAAATAACGCAAATTCCCGATAAGCTAGATTTATGAGAAAGCAAAAATAGAAACAATAACACACAAGATTTGATAACGGAGTTCGACGATCTTGCTTACGCCTCCTGACTACCAGATCTTTTTCTCGAAAGGGGAGAAATTACACAAGGTGTTTACAACACTCACAACTCACAACCCAATTACACCCAAGAAAATTACTCTAAATTTTCTCTCACAAAAGCTTTTATCTCTAAGCTTTTCTCTCAATTGGAATGAACACTTTTTGATGGTTAATTCATTACAATTACACATCTATTTATAGGAAAATTCACTCCTTGAATTACTCCTTAAATTAATGGTTCCTTGAATTGCTCCTAGAATTAAGCTCCATGTTTTACTCCTTGTTTTGTTCCATGTTTTGCTCCTTGTTTTGTTCCATGTGTTTTCTCCTTAATTTTCTCCTTAATTTTCTCCTTAAATTAAGGAGCTTTATAACAATAATATCTAACAATCTCCCACTTGAAGATTGATTTCAATCTGTCTTCACACCTCGATCAATGCAGCAGCTTTTCTAGTCTTTGTTATTTGAAGAGACCAATCAAGTCGAGCACAACTTCAGCCATTAACAATCACCACCTTTGTTAACATATCGATGGATTTTTGCTCCCTTGAATCTTCTCGATTAACACATCATCTTCTAATAGTAGATCCAATAAGTGATAACGAAGTCTAATATGTTTGGTTCTAGAATGAAATGTTGAATTCTTCGCCAAGTTGTATTGCACTTCGACTATCACTACGCAGTAACATTCTTCTTGTTTGAATCCTAACCTGCTTAACAAACCTTGAAGCCATATCATCTCTTTACTAGCTTCAAGCATCGCTACATACTCACCAGAAGTGGATGCAGTGACAATTTTCTCGTATTTGTGACATCCAACTAACAAATGTAGTTCCAACAAGAAATATATAACTTGGTGCTTCTCTATGATCAACTTCACCTCCAAAGTCTGCACTACGTATCCTTGTACTTTTAACTCTCCTTTACTAAAGTACAAACACTTTCTCTCATGGTGCCTCGCAGATACCTCAAAATCCACTTGATCGCTTCCCAATGAGTTTTCCTGGATTTGACATAAACTGCTAACAACCTCCCACAGCATGCCAATGTCTCGGTCTTGTACGTACTATCATTGCGACATCAAACTTCCAATGGCTGAGGCATAAGGAACCTTAGCCATGAATTCTCTCTCTTCTCGTCCGAGGGGACCGATCCTCGGATAGCGAAAATGACTAGCCAGCGTGTTAACCGGCTTGGCATTGCTGCGTGTTGAATCTATGCAAAACACGATTGATGTACTCTGGCCCAGATAACCTGGCAAGGATCCTTTCTTATTTCTTGTGATTTGCATTCCAAGAATCTTTTTTTGACCCAAGTCTTTCATGTCAAACTCTTTTGACAATTGATGCTTCAATCTTCCTCGATATCATCCATATCTGAACCTACTACTAACATATCATCAACATAAAGTAGTAAAAATGATATAACTGACCTATATCTCTTGAGCAACAATGGTCATAGATTGCACTTCCGGGAAACCTTGTATGCGTAAGCTTATCAAACTTTCTCGTACCATTGTCTCGGGCTTGTTTCTGTGCCATACAAACTCTTCTTAAGTCTCACACCCACGTTTCTTCTTCCCTCTTCTCTCGAGAAACCTTCTGGTACATGTATATCTCTTCATCTAAATCTCCATTGAAGGAATGCATCTTCACATCCAACTGTTCAAGATGAAGATCTTCAATGGCTACAATACTCAATACCGATCGATAGTATTGAGCTTCACAACAGAGCGGAAAATGTCGGTGTAGTCAACTCCTTCCTTCGTTGGAAACCCTTTAACAACTAGGGCGTGCTTTGTATCTCTTGGAACCATCACGTACTCTTCTTTCACCCGTGCACCCATTTTTTGTAAAGTTGCCTTCTTTTCCCATAGGTAACTCGGCCTAGTTCCCATGTCGGTTGGAGAGAGAGATTTCATTTCTTCTTTCATAAAGAAGCTCCCACTTATTAGAATCTCGAGTCCGACAAGCTTCATCATAGCATCTGTGCCCTCCATCGCTAGCAACATATAGTTCATGTATCTCCTGTCATATGGCGAGGTCCATAAGACCTTCAACACAGGAGCTGGAGGCAGGTCGTGATGTGTCGAATGCCGTGTACTTACTCACCCAACAAGTTCCTCTGGTTGAGGACTTGTTACAATTAATCTGGATTCTGCAAACTATACGGGGACATCATCCAGATCTGCAACACCGACTCATTCTGCCGATTCATTGGCGTCTATTTTATGCATGTCCTTATACATCACCCTTTCGTTGAAAATCACATCTCTACGATAACTTTCTTGTTTTCTTCATCCCAAATACGGTAGCCAAACTCATCCTCACCATAGCCGATGAATGTGTGCATTTCTTGGATTTGGGATCAAGCTTATTCCTACCTTGATCACCGATATGCACAAATGCTACACACGAAAAACTTTTAGATGTGATAGTTTCACCTCTTTTTCGCTCCATACCTCCTTCCGGTATTCTACGCTCCACTGGAGCAGATAGGCCTCGGTGATCAAGTAGCCGCCGTGTTGATCCGTCGCCCGAATCGCTTCGGTAGACCTGATCGTATATACGAATGCTTCGGCTCTTCACAACGTTCGGTTCACGCCGCCTACACCATTGTGTTGAGGCGTGCCCGGCAGCGATTCTTTCCATTCGATCCCACGCTCATAGCAAAATTTTTGAATCTGGTGTCTTCATATTCACCACCATTATCGTATCCGAGCTGATCTTCAAACCCGTCTCATTTTCCACCATAGCTTTCCATCTTCCGAAAGCCTCTCAAATACTGGACTTATGCTTTAGAAAGTAAACCCATACCTCTCAGAGAATGATCATCGATGAAAGTCACGAAGTATTGTTTCCCACCAATGGATGCAGACGGCGTTGGTCCCCAAACATCTAAGTGAATAAGCTCTAGCTTTTCCTTCTTTGGGGTTCTACCACTTGTATGAAAGTCGACTCTCTTTTGCTTTCCAAGTATACAATCTTCGCATACGTCCATCTCTACGTACTATGCACCGGAAGTTTTCCTTTGAAAGTGCATAATCTTCATCCCTTTCTCACTCACGTGGCCTAATCTCTCGTGCCACAGTTTGGTGTTTCATCGTCACACAATTGTGTGATTGAACAACATGCTTCGCCGTCATGTAAAGAGGCCACTCTTTCTTGCCTCGAGCAACTGTCATTGCATTCCTTGAAATCTTCCAATCATCACCATGGAAGATCGTAGTGTAGCCTTCACTAGCCAATCGCCCCACCGAGATTAAGTTCCTTCGAGGCGGGAATATGCTTGACATCCTTCAGCCTCCCAAATGCACCCGTTTAACTTAATCTTCACTACACCTTTGCCAATAATAGCACATGGTTGATTGATCATCACCAAGATATACCTTTCCAAGGTTTCTGGGACATATTTCTCGAAGAATTCTTTACGTAGTAGCATGGAACGATGCTCCAGCAGTCTAGCACCCAAGATTCTTCCTTGCTCTCCAAAGAGCATATCAATGCATCATCTCCTCCCCGAGGTGGAAGTAACATTTGCTCTCGCCTTCACTTGTTTGTCCTTCAGTGCATTCTTGCACCGATTTGTAGTGCTGTTTCTTCCACAATTCCAACACTCGATAGTCTTCGAGCCATGGGAATTATTAGGATTCCTAGATTTGGACCTCCCGTCCTTTGATCTACCTCGTAGAGTCGCCCTACCACGTCCATTTCCTTTGGTTGAATTTCTTCCTCTTGACTCGTATGCAAAATCAAGAGGGTCGACGATTCAATTGCCTCTCTACGTCCGGATCTCTTCACCGAGAACCAAATCACGAACATCGTCAAATTTCAACTTATTGCTTCCCTCAGGAGCTGCCACAAACGTGACCAGCAGGGCATTCTAGCCTTTCCCCGTGCAGAAGACAAAAGTATCAACGCCGTACTTCTTCATCGAATTCAATTTTCCACCGAACTCAACCGGTTGTAACCGTGTCGAGTTCATTGAGATGTTGAGTTACCGATGCGCCCTTCCGTCATCCGCATTGAACAAGCGCCTCATCAAGTGCACTTTGTTCGAGGTCACGGGCTTCTCACACATATTGGAGAGTCGCCGCCATAAGACCCGCCGCGGTCTTTTCCTTTCTTATGTTGAAAGCAACATTACGGGATAACGTCAATCGAATAACTCAGGAGCTTGTCATGCTAAAGATTCCAATCTTTCCTTCACAGCCTCGGCTTCTTCCCGAGAGGTTGATATAGATTTCTTTGATACGTATAATCCTATATCTCGCATTTTCCAAAACCCGAAATCGTGCCATCAAATTTCTCGAGTTTCACCCTTCCTTCATCTGTGACCGCGTTGCTCCCACTAAAAATCTGACTTCCTCTGGATCGTTCGACCATTTCTTGCGTAAAAATTGACGTAAATCACTACCAATAGCTCGATACAGTTGTGGGAAATAACGCAAATTCCCGATAAGCTAGATTTACGAGAAAGCAAGAATAGAAACAATAACACACAAGATTTGATAACGGAGTTCTACCAATCTTGCTTAAGTCTCCTGACTCGTCGCAGATCTTTTTTACCGAAAGGGAGAAATTACACAAGGTGTTTACAACACTCACAACTCACAACTCAATTACACCCAAGAAAAATTACTCTCAATTTTCTCTCACAAAAAGCTTTTCTCAAGCTTTTCTCTCAATTGGAATGAACACTTTTTGATGGTTAATTCATTACAATTACACATCTATTTATAGGAAAATTCACTCCTTGAATTACTCCTTAAATTAATGGTTCCTTGAATTGCTCCTAGAATTAAGCTCCATGTTTTACTCCTTGTTTTGTTCCATGTTTTGCTCCATGTTTTGCTCCTTGTTTTGTTCCATGTTTTGCTCCTTGTTTTGTTCCATGTTTTGCTCCTTGTTTTGTTCCATTTTTTGCTCCTTAATTTGCTCCTTAAATTAAGGAGCTTTATAACAATAATATCTAACAGTGAGGTGCCCTTGAAGAGTAATAAAGTGAAGGATGTGATCTTGGAGTAACCCCAGGTAACTCAGTTAAATCAAAAAGCAGTAGAATAAGGAATAAGTTTATCTTTGGTGTATGCTCTAAGACAAGGAAAGCAAAAAGATCCAAAAACTTTCAAGAAATTATAGTGAGGTTTTCTATTGTAAAGCATTTCATAGGGAGATGAAAAATTTAAAACTTTATCATCAAAACTTTAATGGCATACCTGATTCCAACATAAATGTGAGGCCAATCTTGATTACTCTTTTTAATCAACTCTTCACACCATCATTTTGTTCATAGGTGTGTAAGCATGTCTTTATATAAGCTAAATTAGTATGATCATAATCACTTGATAAAAACACGAATTCACCACCATTTTCTATTGAAAGTCGTTTTGTATCGACTCTTCTAAGACAAGAAGTTAGTCCACGTATATCTAAAATAGTCATCACCAAACAACAAATAATACTTAGCACCAGTAATCGAAATCACAGTACTTGTCCAAAGATCAACATAAATCAAATCAAAGGATTTCATTGCTTTAACATGTGTATTTGTAAAAGGTAACTTATGTGACTTTCCTAAAGGACAAACAATACATTTGAATTCAAAAGAAACACAATCCAAACCTACATAAACTTTTTATCTTTTTCAGAACCACCTCAGAAGGATAGCCAAGTCTACTATGCCACTTTTCAAAAGAAACAGCACTCAGAGAACACTTAGTTACAGAATTACTATGATATAAATGACAAAAACTTACTATCAATTGGTTACTGAATTTCACCACTGATCTTGTATAGCCCATTCTCAAGTTTGCATTGGAAGAGAACATCTCTCATTTACATTCCCTTAACAAAAAAAAATTTGGATGAAATTCTACATAATTTGTTAACTGATAGCAGATTGCTGGAAATTTGAGATGTATGTAGCAAATTTTTGAGTGTCAGTTTTTGATCATGAACAATGAGATCTGAGTGAATGAACTTTTCTATTCTAAGTTTGCTTCAATTACCTATTGTCACATTGTTTTGACCCAAATAAGTTACATCATCTTCAAAATATTCTGCCTCATGTGAGAGGTGATGAGTATCACCAGTATCCATCACCCAATTCTACTCACCACTTTGGTCGTCATTGTAAACACCAATAAAGATGGCCGAAGCACTTCTAGAGACTTTTTTTTTTGTAAGTAGTTAATGTTTAAAATTAAACATGAATTAATGATAATAATTCAATTGAATAATACTAATTGTGCAGCGTTGAATATGAAATAATGTTATTTTTTTTAATAGTAAAAATAAATTAACTAAATATAAAAAATATTATTTTTATAATTATAAATTTTAAAATTGTTATTTTTTTTATTTCCTTTTTACAAGAAAAATATTATAAAAAAACATTAAACAGAGTTTGATAATTTAGTGATACTTATATTATTATTTTGATATATATTGTCATCCTTGTTATTATTAAATGGTATCAATTTAATACCATGTTTACTTATTAATACACTGTTTAGTAAAAAAAATTAGTTAAATAATGAAGAGTAATTTTGGCATTTAAGTTCTGTCTTTTAAAAAAGTTAGATGATTTTTTTTAGTTGTTAATACTACAAATAGATAGGAAGAAAAACGATTTTTTAAAATTCATTGTAATTTTATAAAGTAAATAATGATTTTGTGTGTGAGCAAAAATAAAATTTTTAACAGAGGGAGTCAATAATACTTGAAATAAATACATAATAATATTTTTTGGAACTATGTTATTCCATAGCTTTGGTCACCGATCTATTTTTACTATTAACAATTAAAAATATATTTAAAAAAAATCTGTTATGAACAACTAAAAAAAATTAAATTAAAAAATTTTAAATCTATAAGTAATGAAATTATATTTGTTACTTATCAATATTAAGAGGACATGAGTTTGGAACGATTATGTGTGAAATATATATAATTATTAAAAAAAATTATCATCCATATTTCTTAAAAAATATAATCTTAAATACTAAAACTACTACTCTTTCTTTAATCAAAATTTCGAGTTATTATAATTTGTTTTTAAGTATCAATAAGTTAATTTAGTATTAAATTAGCTATTTTTAATCAATAATATGGATGAGAACGTTTAGAACGCATACGGACAAGAAAACGCGAGAGAGCCGAGGCAGAGACATTTGCCGGCACACGCATTCAGAATGAAGTTGGGACTCAAGAACCATCCATGGCGGTCTATCTTTATACTTTTAACAGTTTTGATTTTGGGTATTTATTCTTCATGGTTCGCTTATATTTTCTTCACCACTACCACCTCTACTATGGACTCACAAACTAGCTTATTCCGCCTTAAATCAAACCACATTCTTCCTCTTAATTTCAACACTACAGAGATAAACACAAATACTCATACTAATGAAGATTTTCTGACCAACAAATTACCTCATATTTCTAAAGAAGATTTCATTCCATTGGAATCAGGCCCTTATCACGATTGGGAACTCTTCGTTTCAAACTTCGAAGAGATGATCCAAAACTTCAAAATTTACATTTACCCAATTCTAAACCAATCCAATTCTTCTAATGTTTCTTCCTTATTTTCTCATATTTTTCTTCCCCACACAAACCCATTAAATCCCAAATTGGGAAACTACTTTAGCGAGCACATATTCAAGATAGCTCTTCTCCGTAGTTCACTACTAACTTCTGACCCAGAAAAAGCCCATCTTTATTTCTTGCCTTTCTCTGTGAACCTTCTTCGAAATGACCCTCGTATTCATTCTGAGGAATCAATTTCAGAATTTGTGGCTAAGTACACAAATGAAGTAAGCAAAGACTTTCCGTATTGGAATGCCTCTGATGGTGCTGATCACTTCTATGTCTGTTGTCACTCTGTTTGCCGAGAGGCTGTGTACAAACACCATGGATTACATAACAATGCCATTCAGGTCACTTGTTCCTCTAGTTACTTTCAAAGATTTTATGTTTCTCATAAAGATGTGAGCTTGCCTCAAATTTGGCCTCACCCACTTCAACAAATCTTGAATCCACCTCATGCAAGGTATTGATTTAGCTTAGTTACTCTTTTGGTGCCCCCTTGTAGTTTTGAACGTAGATTTGAGTCCCCTCCGCAATAGTTTTGAATTACAAGGTTAATGATGTATCCCACAATATATTGTTTTCATTAGTTCACCAACTTTCTCAAAGAACAACTATAATTTTAAATGTTATTGATGACCAATTCAGTATCGATGAAAAGAAAAATTACTCTTCTATTGCTGATTTCTATTGGAGCTCTGGTATTATTTGTGATGTTAAGGGATTCGAGTCTTACTCGACACATTTCTTATATTTTGTCCAGCTAGTAATGTTGGTCTTACAAATCTCCACCCTCTTGGCCTAAAATAAGAGCAACTTTCTGTCATTTTTTTTTTTGGTTACCACGTTATTTAATATAGAAAAAATTCACTCTTTGTTCGTCCGACTGCAGAGACAGACTTGTATTCTTTGCTGGGCGAATTAAAAACTCTCAAATCCGTGAAGATCTTATAACTCTATGGGGAAATGATTCAGATATGGACTTATTTTCTGAGACTCCATCCATTCCCTATGAAGAAGGTTTCAGGAGAAGCAAATATTGCCTTCATGTTAAGGGGTATGAGGTCAACACTGCTAGACTCATTGATGCCATACATTTTGGTTGTATTCCTGTTGTAATTTCCAACTATTATGAACTACCATTTGCTAATGTCCTCGACTGGACCAAATTTTCAGTTATTGTCGTCCACGCTGAGGTTGCTTTGTTGAAAAATAGGCTATTGTCTATAACTAGAGATGCGTATGTTAACATGTTCCATAACTTGTGCAACATTCGTAAGCATTTTGTATGGCATGAAGAACCAAATGGCTATGATGCATTCCATATGACTGCTTACCAGTTATGGCTCCGAAAAGACAGGCATCGACTTTCCTAGTGACTCAAACCTTCACTACTGGGTTTTCACTTCAATTGTATTGCTTGCGTTTATATTCTAGACCAAGAATCACATTCATCATTGTTGTAAATACTAGTATCCTTGTGATGTCTTTCTCAAATACTATATTATAGTTTATCCTCGTAGAACTTTTAGCATTGATAGATATGCAGTACCAACTCCACAAAAGGATAAATATGAAACCATGCATGTGATAGTTGCTTTATGGTTTTTTTATCACGTTACAATAAGAACATAATCAGCAGTGATTGTTGCCTATGACATTTCTAGAGGTCTTGAAATTCACATAGTATGCAATATGTACAAACTAAATTACGCAGGGTTCTCATTTGGATTGGATTGATATGTGCGCCGCCTCAGCTGGGATTGTGGATTAGGCTGCTGCAAGAAGATCTTCGTTGGATCGTTAGGGTCAACATACCTGAACAATAAGAATTCATTGTATAAGCAAAATAACATTAAATCTAACCTCCAAGGATGGTATAATGAAAGAAAGTTCACTTACGCATGTCTCATTATTTCGTCGACCGGAGTTTGTGCAGCCTGTAAAGGATCCACATGAGGTTCTGGCCTTGAATTGAAATGTTGGTTATATTGTCTGACAGAAGAAATCAAGTTGAGAAAGAGGGGAACAAATGTTCCACAACCCCCTTCCTTAAACAAGATCTTGAATGTATGCGTGGAATACAGAGCACCAGGTTGGTTTTCTGGAATCACCTGAAATGAATTACACCTACATAAGATACTAGGATTATGACACTACAAATATGCTCTAACTCGTATACTTACAGGCTCCACGAAGCCAGAAATGTTGTTGCAATGAAAAATTGGTTGATTAAACTTTTCGCCATGGACATAAAGCTGCACAATGAAATAACAATAACAAGAACATTACTAACTAAACCAAAATATAATAACAAAACTAAACAACCACTACATCTTCTTTGTTCACAGCAACTAATCCTAACACCAAAGAAGTTTACATGGCTCAGAAATGAGAGAAGTTTTTATCAAAAGAAAAATATAGATGGTATGCAAAATATATAGTGAGAATCATCAGGTGCATGGCAACCTCTACAGCATCAAATGATATAAAGTGGATGCAATAAAAGGGCAAAAAGAAAGGGATAGATGGGTAGAAGTAAGCAATGCGTACCAAGGGCATGTCGAAAGCATATAAATTTCCAACAGGCTTATTTGCAACAAAGACCATGCGTATGTTTGACAAGAAAATTGATCCCTTTGCTATAACACGACCTCCATCACTTCTGCAATAGATGTCGAACAGTAAATTAAATATGTGTAAAATCCAACCATATCACGTCAAAGTCAAAATGCAACGTTAGCTAGTCATAATGCTGTTGTATTCACTATTATCAATACAATAATAGATGTTAAAGAAAAGTAGATAAAAATATGGAATGAAGCAAAGTTCTGGAAATTTTATAGAGACTATGAAGGGAAAATAAACTCTCCGTCAAACATTTGCTGAGTTATTGATCTTGAAATTGAAGAAATGTGATATTAATACAAACACAAGATGTCATATTCTAAAACTGGTGCAAAACATAACTAACTGATTTGAATTTTCTAATGTCCAGTCATTAATGCTATGTGTTATTTGAGTGTCACAAAATATGGATGAAAATTTGGTAAATATGACTTCATTTAATATGCTTATCGATCCATATTCTTTCCTCTTATTGGGCCAAGTCCATCTCTCCTGTAATACCCTAGGTCATAATTATGTTGTCAGCTGCTCCAGCCAAAGACGTGAAGATTTGAAGCCACCTTCTTCTTCACTTTGTCTTGTCGAGAAACATAGAAAATCATCATCATCAGCCACATGGTGATCAGGAAAGCCAAATAGCTTCCTAATTGATATTGAAGCAATCAAAGACCCACTATGCAAGCCGCATTCCCTCTTTTCTACACCATTTGAAGACTCTCCCAAAGTGCAAAGCATAGAGATTTTGGTTTTGCTCTTTCTAACTTCATTTAGCAAATTTTGTAGTTTATACTTGCTTAGTTGCTACCTAGTGTTTGAGAGGTATTAGATGTATTATGGGGATTGTTTTTTTCAGTGGCTTTTGAACATCTGTGTTTTTGGAGCTTTATACTTGCTTTGTTGCTACCTATTGTTTGAGAGGTACTAGATGTAGCATGGGGATTGGTTTTTTAAGTGGCTTTTGTAAATTAACATTTGTACCCTCCATTTGGTTTTGAAAGTGGATATTTCTTGGTGTGACATTGTCAGTAAAATATATACAGAAAAGTTGAACCACTTAAGTTTCTCATGTGTTATTTATTTTTTTCATTATTTAATATTTTATCATTACTTATAATTATTTATTTGTGCAATCAAATTGGACCCAAAATTTGTTTCCGATAGTACTAATTTATAACACTATAATTAGCAACAATCGTGAATTTCTTGATGTGCAAATAGGATCTTCTTTCATGCATACAAATCTATTGCGTTTCAAGCCTTATTGCTATAAGTTAAATCGTTCAACATAAAAGAAGATGAGAAGGAAAGATGTCATAAACAAAGGTAAGAATATGAAACAAGCTCGCTGGTCCCAAATCCCAACTGCTTTCGCCGGACGCCCAACTGAACTATTTGTCATAAATTTCATCAGTATTAATTAATTAACCCCTAACAGCTTTTACTTGACAAAGTCTATTTTTCTAGGGAAAAAAAGTCTATAATACTTAGTATTTGAACATGTACCTTACATCATATCCATTAACAAACGTGTTAGTTATCAAAATTAACAACTCTTTTTTAAAATAAAATAAAAAAATTTAATAGTGTGATCAATTCCAATGAATCTAATTGCTAAAAAAAGAGTATCTACCTTTCTTTTGACAATGGATAAAAGCTAATTGAGGTAAAGGTTTCTTGAGCACCATAGAATGGCACTGCCAAGGCACTTTACCGAACGGGTGCAAAGAACCTAATTTGAAATTGTTTTATGCTGACCAAATTCTTATGTAAACAATGGACTCAACAATATCCAAATCGACATAAATCTAATTATAGTTATACATATAATATTCAATCATTATTCTTGAGCTATATCAACATTGGTTTCTTAAAACCCAACACAAGAGTAAAGGCTAATTCAGAAAGGAAAGAAAAAAATCTCGATTAAAGATGTAAATTTCCAAGGACGAGGACGATGACGATGAGGGACCAAAATCAAAATAAAGAAGAGAGAATAAAAATATATGATGATGAAATAGAGAAGTTACCCGGGGATCTTGTCAATTTCGATCTCAACGCCATATCTAGACAAAACAAATACCTCATTTTCGAAAGGAACGGGCAAGCCATGAGGGAATAACTGAGGATTCAGAGCCATATCTAATCTTGACTTCTCTCCAAGGAGCGATGATGTTGAGATTCTTTTCTTAAATCTGCGTTCGTTTGAACCGACACGACACTGTTTGTGAGATTTTGGAAATAAACACAACTCTGTTTCTAAAGTCCTCTCAGGGCACTTCTATATCTACAGAGGTGGTAATTTTCATTTCTATCTCATTACGTATAACAATAATATTCAATTTTCTTTTTTACAAAAATTAATATAAAATTATTTTATAACTTAAAATATGAATAATAATATTCACGTTATAATTTTATTATTATTATAATAAAAATATATAAAATATTTATTTTATTATAATATTAATTATCATTATTATTATTAAATAAAATTATTTATACTAAATATTTTTATAACAATAATAATTCAATAATATCATTATAAAAAATAATAAAATTTATTTTATTAAAATTTATAATTATAAAAATTATTATTTAATCTACTTTAATGTGATGATGTTACTATTTATCACAAACTTACACATATTTAATTATTTTTACCTTTTGCGCGTTAATCTCACGCTCCCTGCAACTTTCTAGAGTATTCGGGATGATGACTGTAGGGTGTGCGTATTGGTTGTATTTATATTGAAATTAAAATTAAATCATTTTTAAATTTTAAAAATCTAATATAATCTAATATTTGATAGATTAGTTTTGCGTATTTTTTAAAACTATTCAAATATTAGTGTTTTTTTTAATAAATCAATGGCTGTTACATTAAATTTTAGAGCAAACAGCCATTTAATTATTTTAAATTATTATTTAATTATTTAATTATTTTAATTTATTATTTTTATTATTAAAATATATTTCAATTAATTATTTTAATTAAAAATTGATCAATTTGATTCATAGTATAGTTATTAGACAATTACTCAACTAAAATCAAAAATATTAAAACTAATAAATTAAAAACTCTAACCTAACAATAATAACTAAATTATTTACTTTAAATTTTGTTTTATATAGTAATTAAATTTAAAATTTAATTTTTTTTATTTTTTAAATTAATAAAGAAACAAGAATATTTACTTCAATTATATTATCTACATAATACAAAAGAAAAACTAAGAATTTAATATTTAATTCTATATAACTTAAAGAATATTGTTTAATTTAAATACTAATTATATGATTAAGTAAATACTAATATAACTTAAATATGTTTAAATATTATCTCTAAATTCAATCAAATGAATCAAAATAAAATAACCTATACACAAATATTAATACTTATAATTTTTTCAAATTTTTATTTAATAAAATTATAATATAAAAATTAAAAACAATATTAATCGTAAGATAAATAATTTCTTATGAGATTTTCAATTCCAATAACATTCAATTCATTACAAATCAATTTTAGAGTTTTTAGAACAATAAGAAAAATATGAACAATAAGTATTGCATAAACCTAATGAATTTGACAAATTTTTCTTTATAAATGATTTTTATTATAACTTTATGTATGCATTAATCAACATATTAATAATATAATTGATTTTTTATTAATAAATGATATTATAATTATTTGAATATTTTATATTCTTAATTTAATATTTAATTCAGTATTTAACTTACTTAATGCATATAAAATTATTTTATTTTATATGTTTATATGTTGTCATGATAAATAAAACTATTTTTTTTATTTTTAGTCAATATTGTATGGTAATAAAGATAAATTCATAAATTTTTATTGAAAATAATAATTATATATCATTAAATTAATATTAATTATAAAAGTAAACTAGTGAGACACTTGTGGCAACTTTTGTACTTATCTTCCACGTGCCTCATGTTATAATGTGATGAGCGAGAGAGAGAGAGAGAAAATAGTACATGCAATAGTTGTTCAAGTGAAATTGCTTCTAAAATTAAATATAAATTAACAGCGTTCTTAATTCTTTTTAGGTATATATAATTACGTAGAAAAATAAATGTAGAAAATTCACAGATGAAATGTTTAAAGCTTGATCCTATAATTGCCCTAGTTTTTCCAATGCTATACACGCAGAACATGACCATTTTTTTAAGGGCACTTTAGTTAATTGTTTTATTAAATAAAGAATATAATATACGGTTAAGATTTAAAATTAAATTAATTATAATAGTAAAATCATGGATTCATACTAACTTGATAGCAAAACCAATCCAAAAACTGTAAACGAAATCACTTTTCATGAATACGTACGTTGATATATGACTTTTTTTTTATTTCTAAAATTAAATAAACTTATAAAACAAAAACACCGTGGCTTTGAAGCAATCAATTTATTCAAAAGCAGAAAAAGAAAATTCAAGAAGCTGATGAATCCAATATTATTATTATTATTATTATTATTATTATTATTATTATTATTATTATTATAGGTGATCAAGTGCACAAATAGTACGTATTAAAGAAGCACTTTAGTATTGTACGTCCGTTTCAAATATTGTAATTTAATCTTACACATGTGTAAAATGTGTACTTTGGATCTATATTTAGTACCCAAGTCTACATTTTTTAAAATATATGTGAAAAAATTGCAGCAGTTAAACTTATTCTTACTATTATTATGAATAGATGGGTTATTCTTGGATAATTTAAGCGCTTCTTTCAAGCATTTCTTGGAACCTTTTGAAAGATAACAGCTTTTGAAAACGCATCTGCTTATGAAACCTGTTTATAAACAAGTCAGCAACATGATCAATCTCATCTTCAAGATTAAACTTCTCTCCTTCTTCCTCTTTCGAATTTTTCACCATATCAATCACAGATTCTCCAGATTTCAGATCCTCAAAGTCCTCTTCTTTATCAAAGAGCGAGTGCCTTAAATCTGGGTACTTACTATCATCATCATCATCATCATCATCTGCATATTCATATTTGTCTCTATAAGTCAGATACTGTACACGTGAGGGTTGCGATTCATTAGCAATGGCATTATTATGAAGAACAATGGCCTTGCTTTCATGATCACCAACTACTTCTAATAATAATTCACTTTCTTCCTCATGCTGTCCGAAGAGGTTATGAATTTTCTGAGACATTGAATTCAACAGAAACTTCTTGTTCTTCATTAAAGAGAACATAATAAGGCGGGATTTTGCTGCGCTGATTTTGTTCTTGATTGCCATAGACTTGGCTTTTGCTATAGAAGTCATCATGGAGATTATCTGTTTCATAACAACTGAAAACTTGATCTTCATGTTAATTTATAGATAGGTTTTTATAATATGACGACAATATATATATATATATATATATTAAACAGATCGATGAATAACTATACTATGATTCACAGGTTACAATCAAACAGAGAGACTAGGGTTAATAAGGTTAAGATAAGTTGCACTAGTAGAGTATCGGAACATTAATAGCTTTGTATATGCATGAATGTAAAAACCTTAGCATGAAGGAAACCAGAGGCTTATGGGAAGGTTTATATAGATAAAGAAAGGCAGCTACTTTTGATGGTGGAGTGGGTGGGTGAAAGGGAAAAAGAAACTTCCCTGTACGTACACATGAAGTAACGAATTAACTATGTTAATTTTATAAGAAATTATTAGTTAATTAATAGATGATAGAGACATCATTGAGATGAAAAATATTATTAATTAGTTAACAATTTTACTTAAATTTTTTACAATTAGTTAATTTTTTTTTAAATGTACGTTTTAGGTACAATTGAAAACAATATTTAGAATTTTTGTAAATGTACCCATAAACATTTAGTATATTTAACAGTTGTATTTAAAATATTTTAGATACAGTTATCATTTTTTCAATGAGATATTTAGGTACACTTAAGAATCGTAAAAAAAAAATTTAAATTAATTCTTTGTAAATTATTTTCACACATATATTAAATATTATATTTTTTTTCAATGATTATATCAAATATGATAATATATATATATATATATATATATATATATATATATATTTTAAACATTATTAATTCTATCATAATAAATATTAAGTGCACAAAATTAATTTAATAATTATTAAATACAAATATATATAATATAAATGCAGGTATTTAATTATAAAAAAAATACATTAAATGATATTTCTAACTAACTATTACATAATATATTTAATAACTTGATTAACTAATTTGATGTGTTAATATTATCAAGAAAAAATTATCATATTTCCCTTCCAAGTTTTTCTCTTAGTTTTCTTTTACTGAAACTATAAAAATAATATAATTATAATAATTTACTCAAAAAAATAACATATTAGAACACAAATCAAAAAAATTCATGTAAAATAAAGATTTTATAACTTATTATTAATTTACCAGACGTTTTTTTATTGACATACAATATTCCTCGTGTTTTCATCACAGAAAACCACACCTAATGCCTTGTTTTAAATAATGGCCCATATAAATATATTTAACAAAGTATAAATTAATTAATAATAAACTATAATAAATTTGATGTTTAAATAATTATTAAAAAAAATATTAATTAATTAATTTTTATAAGTTAAAAAATCTATGTTGGCTCGAACGAATGTCAAATATCCAATTACCATTTACGCAATAAATTGGTCGGTATTAGACTAAATTTGGATTTACGTTACTTAAGTGCATTGCCAGAAACTTGAATGTCGATGGGAGCAAAGAAAACATTTTTGATACCATGTTAGATAAGTATAATTACACCTCAAAACGTAAGTTATAAAATGAAGAATTATTCAAACTTATATACATAGTGAAAGAAGTGTCCCTAATCGACGTGAGATTTAACAAATTTAATAAAATAATTACTTCGATCCTCGATATTAAAACTTATAAACACATTTTACATTGAAATAAATGTCACTTGTCGTGTAGAACTTGAAGACAAAAAATCATATACAACCATAGTTGTCGCTTGAAAACAAAAAAAAATGTTACATAATGGAACATCGTCATCAATATTTACATATATATATATATATAATAGTTCCTCAACTCCAATGTGTAAAAAACTACCAATTATACCTAAAAATCTTTAATTACATTTATTATTAATTTTTTTTAAATATATAACTGTACATAAATGTATTTTTTATCGTAGTTTATGTGAGATCCAACCAATAATTTCTCTACGACAAAGTGCTTAATTGTGTTTTGGAGGTACCTTTTTGCAATTGGTTAAAATCTTGGTAGCATGCATGATTACACTTCCCATCCTTCCACTTGACTAATTGATGAAAAAAAAAATAATCAGCACTAGTTATGAGTCATATATAAATATATCGATATACGAAAACATGAAATGCTTAAATTTGGAACTAATAGCTAATTGATGAGTAATGCCATTGCCATGCATGTGAGTAAATAGATTCTTAGGAAATTGCAGAGCATAAAATTTTCCATTTAAAAAAAACCAAAAGAAGAGAAAAGAAAAGAAAAGAAGAAAGATGAAAAGCACGTTCCAAGGTGAAAGTAGAATCTGCAGAGAAAAAGCAAATAACAATAGTTTCTTTCGCATCAGCAAGTGGCTTTTGATTTGGCACATGCAAATTAAAGTTTCTTTTCATAAATCCTTTAATTAAAACTGGTTATGTCATAATAAAAATTAAATTTATTTAATAAGTTATAATATTATTGATAACAGATACAATGTTTTTGATGTTTTTAACCAAGCCTTGTTCTGGACTAGTGTGCTTAAAAGATGTTAAACATATAAATATTAAATGTATAGATTAACTAGGGAAAACTTAGGCATTGGTGAAGGCTTCAATTATGTTCTTTAACAGGATTTAAAATACCAGAAAGAAATACCATCTTTATTCAGCTTTTCTTCTTTTTCCACAAAAAAAAAAAGTGCCTTTGAATTTCTGCTAACTTAAAATATGGGCAAGAAAATGACAATATGAGAAAGTTAGACATCGTGGTCATCGTACAGAGTGAGACTAATAGAGTAAGTAAAAATGCTATATTCTATTTCCATATTGTTAGTAAGTGAAAGATGATATATTCCAGTTCAATAAAATACTAACATTAATATAACTAGTTTTTTGAAAAAACATAAATATGGAGAGAAAGAAATGTGATTGTAAAAAAATAATCTTAAATTGTTAATTGACAGATATTTTGCATGCTAGCTTTTTCGTTGGCACACTTTAAAAGAAAGGGATTATTTTATATTTAAATTAGCAAAAAACAGGGGTTATTTTATACATTTTTATGTTTTGGTGTGTTATAATAAAATGTAATCTATTTTTAAAAGAGAATGAATAACAATTTCACCGCTCCCTTTTTGTAATCCTTATTCCATTTTCATACTCACTTTTTATTTTAATTTTATCCTTAAAAAATACACAAATGAATTTTAATCGAAAAAAAATATCAAAATATTTTTCTTGTTTATAATATTTTTATAAGATTAAATAATATTTTTAAATAATAATTATTTTAAAAAAATAATTTTAATAATATATTTTATCTAAATAATAATAATAATTAAATAATATTATTTAAATTTTATTAAATATAAAAATATTAACATAATATTATATAGTTGTTCAATTGTTTTGAGTTTGATATAACTATCAATTCACTTGTCGGAACTGAGTTTGACATATATCCAATCAAATTGGATAATTATTTAATTGATTGGATTTTAATAAATGATAACTTAATAAGAAATAAATTGAGCACATCCCCCAAATAAGGTCCAGATTTTAATAGACTATATGTCTAATTTTTTTATATTCATATTTAACTATGTTTTCGTTAAGAATGTAACGAGAATTGTTAAATGTGGCCCAAAACCAATATAACCCAAAGCCTAAATGGTTAATTAAATCCTTACCATATTTCCCTTACTATATATATAACTTCATGCGTGAATACATTTGTATGCAGCCACTAGAGTTTTTGGTAGCCCACCAAAGAAATCAAGTAGCGAAGAAAGAGAAAACCTGGCAGAGTACCGCAACAACAAAACTCAACAGAGAGCAGAGAAAGAAAACTACAAAGAAGGAATATACATCATGTAGAAGTCTCGTGTTTCTTCCACATTTTGGCCGCCACCGTTAATTATTTCTTCTCATTTGTACGGTAATATTTGATTTAATAGCAAGTTTGTTCATTTATCTTGCTATATATTACCAGTAAATTAGAGGGGATATTTTGTGAGTTGATTTATTTGGATTTTGGTATAATTTGTGAAGCTCTTTGGAAATTGCTGTTTGTATTTCCTTTTGATTATTAGTGAATTTTTCTTCTACAGGTGTCGTCAATGTTAGACTTTTCATATTGAAAAGTTGAACCACTTAAATCACTTATGGTGCCATTTAATTTTTTATCGCTTATTTATTTTATTACCCATTATTATTAATTCAGGCAACCAAAATCGATCTCATATTCGCTCCGCAAAGGGCAATTCCTTAACAAATTGCATCGTAGCTAGGTTATTCTTGTATTTATTGAACTCATCAAGTTTGCTCTTTTGGATTTATTTTCGAAGCCTGGGTTATCTTATCGGTTTCATATTTTCCTGGGTTGTACTTTTTATTTAATATCGGGTTTTCTATCACGGCAAAATATGAAATTGAGAAATTCAACGGTAGAAATGATTTTAGTTCATGTATGAAGACACGCGTATTAGTTAGTTAAAGGTGCCAGTTAAGACACTTAAAATGAGTATGATAAATTGCTAGAAAAATTGACTGATTTAAGAAAAAGATGCATCGATGGAAAATGCTTGAAGTTCAATTCAAATTATCCTCGTCACGACGAGGTATTACACGAGGTCAGCTGATTTAGGAATCTCCGTCAAGTTATGGCTTAAATTGGAGAATTTGTATACGACCAAGTCTTTCACTGACCACATATTCAAGCCGCTTTGTATACATTCTGCATCGTCAGTAAGACACCTTGCACGATCATCTAGATAAATTTACTAAAATTATTCATGTGATTTAAAAATGGTGGTGTTAAGATTGATATCGAGGACGAGGCCTTAGTTCTATTATGTTCTTTACCTCATTCATTTGAACATTTTATTGATACCACGCTATACGCGGCGAGACACTATTTCTTTGGAAGATGTCAAAGTTAGCCTTTGAATTCCAAAAGAGTCAAGAAAAAGTGTCTACAAGCAACAATGATAATAAGAAGTGGTTTATTTGTTAGAGGTAGAAATCAAGAAAAAGGCACAAGCAAAGTAATAGGCAAGTCTAGATCCAAATCTAGAAAAAGAAAAGATAAATGCAATTATCAGCCGTGAAGCGGCAATCGAAAGTAAATTGTCCGAAACTCCAAAGCGTAAAGGAAAATCGCCACAACGCCTTCTCGGTACTAACGATGTCACGTGTCATAGTATAGCCGTCGGTGAAAATGTTCTATCAAGATCTATCGTTCTCTCGAGATGTTTCGATTCTCGATTCGCCGCACTTACCATACGTGTCAGTAGAGATCGGTTTGCTTCTGTGGTAGCACTCTATCGGCAGTATCGCTTCATCCTCGTCGATCAAGATTCAGACACTACTCGACATGGTATACGCACTGGGCATATGAATTTGCTTGTGGTCAAAAAATGGAAACTTAATTTCTGAAGATATCAGGTTCATGGAAAGCATCGCAGTGGTCAAGTTCAAGATGTACCATCCATAAAACGAAAGGTACCGTTGATTATATTCATTCGCATCTTCGGTCCTTCTACGTCAGGTTCATGCGGCGTCTGTGATATGTTGGGACTTTTATCAATACTTCTCTGCCACAAGCCAGTGTATTCAAGAATAAGAATGATGCGTTCTCAAAATTTAGAAATTCAAGGCTTGTATGTAAAATCAAACAAGCAAGAAAATCAAGCATTCGAGAACCGATAATGGTTCCTAATTTTGTGATAGTCGGCTTTAATGAGTTCTCAGGAAAGGAATGGCATAGCGAGACACCGCACCGTGCGTGGGCCATACACCACAAAGAAACGAGTGAGAACGTATGAATACGACTCTCTTAGAAAGAGCTCGTTGTATGCTCTTTCAAGCCGATTCGATAAATCCTTTCGGGTCGAAGCTTTCAGTAACCACGCCCGCTATTTGGTAACCTGCCTCCATCAACCGCACCGAGTCAAGACCTGCTTCGAGGTATTCTTTGATACCGCTAATTATTTTGATTTGGAAAGTTTTTGTCATGTCTGCCGTTTACGCTCATGTTAATGATGGTAAACTTCGAGCCTGTGGCATTAAAATGCATATTTTTGGTATCCTTCTCGGGTGAAGGTTATAGATTACTGGCACAACCCAAGTCACCTAAATTTTTGATTAGCAGAGATGTTAAGTTTGATGAGTTTTCCATGTTGCAAAAGAAAAAAGAGTCTATTGTCATAGATAAAGACCACTTGCAGCAGGAAGAAAGCGGAGCTCGAGAGTGGAGCTTCCTACTCGTTGGTAGAGGCACTTCAGATCGCCCATCTCAGGGATTAGATAGGGATGATTCTGCTTTCATGATGCAGGTTGAGCAACACGAGAAACCATATAGTATCATGGGCGGTAAAGGAATAAGAGAGATACGACGCCTCGTAGGTAAATGCATGCGTACTTAGTTTCTTTTGCATTGTCTATGGCAAGTAGTCTATCGAGGTGTACGAACCTTCTAGTTATCGTAAGTCATCATTTGTGATGAACTGCTCAAAGGGTTGGTTGCTTTACGGCGAATGAAGAGATTGAATCACTTCATAAGAATCATACAATGGGAATTGGTGAAACCGCCAAGCGGCGAAGATTGTTGGAAACAAACGTCTTCAAGAAAACGGTATACCGAGGTTAATGCAGTTCAAGGCACTTGTCAGTTGTAGTGGCTATTGTCGAAGAAAGGTATCGACTTCAACGAAGTATTTTCTCCCGTCAGGAAACATAGCTCATTTGTGTTGCTTAAGCACTATGGTTGCATTGTTTGACATGGAATTAGAACAAATCGATGTCAAGACAACCTTCATACACGCGAGCTCAAGAACAAATATATATGCATCAAATCCGCAGGGGTTTGTTGTTCCAGGTAAGGAAGATCATGTTTGCTTTGTTTATTAAAAAGTCTTTATATGGGTCAAGCAATCTCCAAGGCAGTATAAGCGGTTTTGATTCTTTTTTATGATTGATCATGGTTACTCTAAGAGTGATTACGATAGTTGTTTATCATAAAAGATTCCACACGGTTCATTAGTTTATTTGTTGCTTTACGTTGATGACATGCTTATTGCTTTACGTTGGATGACATCTTATCGCTTTCCAAGAATAAGTCCCAGAGATCTCGTAAATTAAAGTCTCAACTTAACGGTGAGTTTGAAATGAAAGATTCGGGTGCAACAGTAGAAAATTGGGCATGGAAATTTACAGGGATGCATAAAGTCGGGCAAGCTTTATTTGACTCGTAAAGTTATATTGAAAAAGTTCTCGAACGCTTTGCATGAAAGATTCTAACCTGGCGAAAGACGCTGTTAGTCGCATTTCGTGCTTTCTTTGGATTTGTCACCACAAGTTAAGATGAGCGACATGTCTCGTGTTCCATATGCTAATGTCATTGGGAGTTTGACGTGACGCTATGGTTTGTACCGTCCGCACATTTCACACGCAGCTGTTGCGATATACGGGTAATCCCCAGTAAGCGGTCATCGCGTAAGCTGAAATGGATACTTCGATATTCGGTATGCAGTACATCTAATTTTGGTTTGGTATATGACGGGAGTTCTAATACCTGGTCAGAAGTGTTATCGGGTTACGCGATTCCGGACATGCCAGATTCCGACAAAGAAGATCTCGACAGGTTATGTCCTTCACTCTTTCTCATCAAAGATTACGGGCCGCTACTGCTACGCTCTGCCGCTTTGTCTGTCAATAGGAGTTGCAATATATGGCAAAAGCAGGCAGTTGAAAGAAGCCATTCGCTTGCAGGGTTCGCGCGATTCGGCTTTACACTGCAGGATACTTGTTATATTTTGTGAGATCAGCCGCTATACACTAATTACCAAGCACATGCGATCATGAAAGAACCAAACACATCGATGTCGTGATATCACTTTGTTCGCGGACATTGTCTGCGCGTTATCTTGTCAATAAGATAGTCATACAGATAATCCACCGATATGTTAACCAAAACCGCTTCCTTTTTAATAAGTTCACATTGTTTGACTTGATTTGATTTGCAAAAAGATGATCACCCTTCTAGGTTTTCAGACGACGATTATTTTTGGTAATCCGAGGAATTTCATTCAAGAACTTGTTATGTTTTGAGCCAAGGTGGTGGAGATTTGTTAAATGTCCCAAAACCAATATATTTCAAAGCTTCAAATGATTAATTAAACCCTTACCCTATTTCCTTACTATTTATATAACTTCCTGGTGGAATACATTTGTGACAAAGCCACTAGAGTTTTTGCAAGGAACACCAAAGAAATCAGTAAAGTGACGAAAAGAGAAAAGCGTAGTAGAAATCGAGTACCGCTAACAAAACTCAACAGAAAGTAGAGAAAAGAAAACTGCCGAGAAGGAATATAAAGAATGCGGTGTGTCGCTTTTTCTTCCACATTTTCGTCACACCGCCTTAATTATTTTCTTCTCATTCAGACGATAATATTTGATTTAATAACAAGTTTGTTTCATTTATCTTCATATATATTACCTGAAATTACGATATTTTCATGGGCCGATGATTTGTTTAGATTTTTAGATAATTTCACAAGATCTTTGAAATCGTACAAGCCAGATCTCCTTTGATTATTAGTGAATTTTTCTCAAGGTCATTGTCATTACGAAAGAGATTTTTCATATTGAAAAGTTGAAACACTTAAATCACTGTGTGCTATTTAATTTCTTACTGCTTATTTATTTTACTGTTACCCATTATTATTAATTTGTGCAACCAAAATTAGACCTGATATTCGATTCCGCAAGTGAAAATTCATTAACAAGAATAATAATTAAATTAAAAATTGAGATACAATTTCGATTAAAAATAATAATAGAAAGTCATGTCAACTTATTTTCTTTTTTTAATATTCTAATAACATCACGCTAAAAAATAATCGCATATCAAACACATAATACAAATATAATATTTTGTACTCTTTTATACTTACTTGAAACTTTTATAAAATTGCTGTCTTTGTATTACTTATCAAAAATTCATTATAATAAATTATATTTTTGTTATAGATACTGTACTTCTACCACATCAAACCTAAAAAGGGAAAAAAAAATTATATATGCTTTTATCAATACTGAGAAAGGACAGTTTATTTTAAATGTTTTTTTTTATCAAAGATTATTCAAACTTAGTTATAATTATTTAAATATTTTAAATTAAAATATTATTAAAATATTATTATTAAAATATTAAAATATTATTTTTATTATTATTAAAATATTATTTTTATTATTATAAATTTTAAGAGTTATAATTTTTCCAAAAAATTTAGAATTTACACCAAACAATTAGGGTGAGATTACTAAGTTTAATCCAAATAAGAAAATCAATCAGTTAAAATACAGTTGGAAGTTCATAAGTTTCAGAATAAGAAGTCGATATACCTAATATCATCATGGTCGCGATATTAACAAAACCACGATTATTATTACCATAATGATTTTTTTATTAATAATAATTTCATTCAACAATAATAGTATTAGAATGTAATTAATTATAAAGATATAATAGATGTAAGATAATTTTTATTATGATAATAACTTTTATATTGAGGTAAACTTTAACAATTAAAATTCATAATTTCTCTTTCCTCTATATCTTAAATTAGGAGGAATAACAAAACCGATTTGCACCAGAAAACAATAAATAAGGGAAGATTCAGAAATAAATCATATGACAAAATTATCAAATGACGACAGGAACAAAGTATAACGATATCGGAGAGAAAAATCCTTAGCGAACTTTGGTCCTTTTCTGGGGTTGAGCCTGAAATGCTGTGCAGATCTTATTCCAACACCGGATGCAAATAAGAGTAGGGATCACAATCCACGAAGCATTGGCTCCAACATAGTATGCATAATAGTAAAATGTAGTTGCAGCAAACTTATCACCATCCAAGTAAGAAGTCAAGTAATATAAAATCGTTCCATATAGCTGCCCAAGAGAAATGGCAAATTGAAGTATGTAGCTATGCGACTTTCTAGTCGCTATTGCATACCTGAAGCCAAACAGAATCAAAATAAAACATACAATATTTAAGCCAATGTAACAACTGAATTCCAACTTTTTCATCTCCAACCAATTTTGTTCAATATTTTTAAATTCAAACCAATTTAATCCATATTCTTTGCTTATTTCATCAATTTAATCAGAGAGTTAAAGACTAATTCAATAGACATGAAAAGGCAGCGCGGTTCCTTAAATTGCACATTTTCGAAGTTCTGGCAAAAAATGGTACGTGTAACGTACATCATTACGGAGAAATTATTTATTGCTTTTGAATTATATGCTAAGTCGGTACTCCTCCAGGCCAATCAAATTGTTAAATTGTTTGATAAAGTAGAAAAGAAAATTGTTTGATGCAAGAAAACTTTTGCACTAATATGTCACTGCATCAACAATACTATGCAATCTACATCATTTATAACTCATAATTTCTCCGGGTTTTTTGGGCTTCATATCATGAAAAGGTTGATCAATAAATTGAATACTCTTATTATAAACAATGAATTAATTGAATTGAATTTTCTACAAAAAAATGATTAAATCTTACAGAGCAATAAGGCAAGCTGGTCCTTCTAAAACGACAGTGACCGCTTCAACAGCAACAACTCCAGCATCTCTAGCTGCATATCTTGAATCCCCTTTGCTGTATTCCTTCCCTACCCAAATTTCATTCATAACCCATAAGTATAGCCAACAAAAGATCCAAAATTGATCTAAAAAAAAAACCTCAATGCTGAAGAAATCATAGTTCAGAACAATAAGGGAAAATACAAATGAAGAACTTACAAACTTCAAAGAAGTAACAACCAGTCTTGTCTTTGTAAAATTCGGGTGCGAAAACGAAAGAACCTTCAATGATTAAGTGGGTGAGGCCAGTGAAAGCCCACCAGCACATGAGCAATCTATCGATCTTTGATAGCTTGGCGGCTAACCGCCCTGGAGTTGAAGAATTACGATAAAATGAACTGAAAATTATGGATCTAAATTATATTTAAAAAAAAAACTAAATGAAGAAAAAAGGAATAGAGCAGGTCAGGTACCGGAAAGGATCCATATGAAAGAAACGACTATCAGAGAAGAGAGAGCATATACAATCAAAATGGTGGACTGAGAGAGAACTCCTGGAACAAAGCCATCTAGTTTGAGATCTCTGGGAAAGTATGGATGATTATTGGATTCAAATCCTTCCATTTCCCCTTCCTCTTTGCTTCGGTCTCTGTTCGATCTCTAGCGTTTTAAGTCAATGTCGAGTGATGATTTCAAATTTTTGCCATAACAGACGGCTGGACTACGTATGGATAAGTGCGTTCGTATACCGTATTTTTTAGGTTTACTTGGATAGCATAATACATTTCACAAAGCAAATTTCATATTTAACTACACGTTTGTTTAAAGATGAATAAATAATTCAATTAATTTATTTAAATTTAAAAATACTATCTAATCTAAGAAATTTGGATCAGAATGGATTCAAAAAATTTATGTTTTATCATATTTAGATTGAACAATATACAATTCATTTAAATTCTGATCAAATTTAGATTAAAAGATTCTATAATACACTATATCCGATTTAAATCGAACTATTATCAAATTATATAAAAATATATATTTTATAATGTATTATATTTAAATATTATATATACCATAATTACATTAAATTAATATTTTAACTTAAAAAATAAATATAAATGTTTATAATAATTTAATAATTATATAGACATACCACATGTTCTTTTGATTTTCTTAATTATAATTATAAATAATAAATTTTGCTATAAATACATAAATTTAAAATTAAAATATTATGTACGTCGTATTTTATATATGACAATAATTCATAAATTAATTTTAATATCAATATGAGATTATCTGATCCTAAAATATCTGATATATTTGGATTTATATTGATTTTAGATTGATTATATCGTTAGATTTGTTTCAAATTGAAAATCTTTAAATCCAATTAAGATAGACTAAAAACAAGCATTTTTTATCCTTGCTCACGCCTAATTTGATTTATACGATTAATTATGATAAAAATGTACAAAAATTTGTTAATATTTTGGCAGGGCATTACAATTCTACTAAATATGAAAAAATTATTCAATAAGTCCAAAACTTAAAAAAAAAATACCATAAATTGTATACATGGATACAAGTGTTCATTTTTTTGAGTTTCTATATTTTTTTAATTCAATTATAACTCATAAAACATGAACTTGGATAGATATAAGATATAAATTAATTTTAAAACATATAATAATTTAAAAAAATATGCATATGTGTATTCGTATGTTCCATTTATGATTATTTTTCATTTTTTATATATTTTTTCATAGTTAGTAGACTTGTAGTATATACGAAAAGTTAATGAATTTTTGTATACGTTTGTCATAATTATTATACTTTTAGTACCTTTTATTCTATATTTTTTTAAATATTTAAAAATATAATTTACTCGTACTTGAAAATAAAAATTATATAAATATTTTTTTAATGATGTAATTGAGTCGTATTAAAGGGCATGCCAATTGAATTGTAAACGTAGTGTGATTACACAGGGTATGCCTTGTTTTGTTGTTAGTAGACTGGTTTGTTGACATACATGGATATGTTAACAAGTTCTGTTTTGAATTAATATACTTTGTAACAGGTTTGAATTAAAGTATTATGTATGATACATATTATGTTTTGAATTAAAACATGTTATGAACATTCAAAATGAAATATGTTCTTTTTTTGCAACATATATTTTTATTGAAATAATTATGATTTTTAAAATGATAATGTTCCATTTAATTTTTGTTTAAACAGATAATGTTCCGTTTAATTTTTGGCATGGAATAGATATATTTTTTAAACATATAATGCTCTAGAAACGAAGGACATGTTTTGTATACAAATTTATGTATATTACTTTCAAAAGGTTCTCCTAACCAAATCATAATCACAAAATCAGGTTTAGTCATATTACAACTAATTCTCCTAATTTGTGCAAACTATTTTCCTATTTACAGTCACAAAAACATACAAAGAATAAACAAGAAACTATCCAATTAAACACTTTCTTTGCAAAATTATGGGAACATCCATTCATTCATGTTTACATTATATCAATATGTCCCAATAAAACAAACCATAAACAGGGAACTCAAACAATTCAAATTGCCCTATTTTTCATCTCTATTGAGTGCTACATCCCAACAACTAAATAACTTCAAAAGAATAGCAACAAAATGAGCCATTAAGTTCTACTTCTCCACAACATTTTAGAGTCTTTATACCAAACCTTAAACCGTCATATTTTAAGAAAATAATTGCCCATGAAATCATTAAGATACAAGTCTATTAAATATGAAAAACTATATAAAAATGAAAAAAAGAAACATGTGAATACACAACATGCATATATTTTTTAAATTAATTTCTATATTATATCTATCCAAGTTCATGTTTTAGGACGATATAATCAATCTGAATCTAAACATATCAGATATTAATCTAATATAATTATGGTATGTATAATATTTAAATATAATACATTATAAAATATATATTTTTATATAATTTAATAATAATTCAGTTTAAATCGGATATAACGGATTATAAAATCTTTTAATTTGAAATCAAATAAATTTTTAATTATAATTAATAAGTTCTATTCATTATCATTTAGTAAAATTATTTATCTAAATCATTTGTATTAACAATGATGTATATTAATCTAATTATTTACGGCCTTCAAATCTTATCATTTTAAACAAAAATTATTAGGCAAAGTATAGAATATATATACCCAATAATTACGTGATTATGACGTTGTGAAGCCAAAATAATAAGCTGGTTTATTATTATTTTTGGCTATTTTAATTTGTATGTTGCTACAAATTAAGTTCTTAGTCGTCTAATTTTGAAGCAAACTTCATGATAGACAACTGCTTAATATTGTATGGGGATTTCAAGTACTAATATACAAAAATTGTCCAAAAATAAAATTGTGTTTAATAATTATTTAATAAATTTTAATTTTAATATACCATTTTTTGGGGCCAAACTTTAGTATTCTGGTTGATAAATCCATAGATCAAAATCGGCCAATAATATTCATAAGCCCAACCTGCTTACGTATTAATTTTAGTAATAAAATGATTAAATAACAAATTTTTTTTTTTTAAATAAATGAATCTTTTCCCTTAATAACCTACTATTGATTTTTTTATATATATATAAAATATTTGGGTTACGCTTCAGCCCAATCAGCCCAACCTATGTTTTGCCACCGTTCTCTTTCATATCTTAGGGCCGACGTTTGTCTATACCTTAATGGGTTCGGGTTAAATTCACAGCTGAAGCGGACCAACCCGGTTAACAATTATCGACCAGCGTGTAAATATATCATAGGGAGAAGGGCGAACGTTTAATCTCGTACATCATGTAAAATTATAAGAACCCTAACCCTAACCCTAACCCTAACGCTAAGGCAATCCAAATCCTTCTCCACCGATTTATTTATTTCCTCTCAAGAGGTTCTTCATACATTTAACTCCTGAGTCCCAAATTGTTGCCCTAGCCACCTAGGCGGTGCTCTCATCTTGTGTCAACAGCACAACCCCAGAGGCAAAATCTTTAATTTCACACTTGACGCTGCTTATAACTAATCTTCTCTTTTCAAAAGGCATTTCAACTCTTACGCTCTCAAGTTTTATTTTAACGTGTTTTTTTATCATTTATCTTTCGATTAAGATCTTCATTTGAAAAATACAAAGTGGGATTGTTTTTGTAATTTATTCAAAGGGATCTTTCATTTCAGATTATTGGAAATCCCGTTTGTATTTATCCCCTTTTTTTAATTATCCTTGTATGATTCCTTAAAAATCATCCTAGTTTAAAGTTATAATATAGATCCTTTACCTTTTCTTTTTACAATTTCCAGTTAATAATTGCAATTTTTCCTTCAAGTTATAATTATCAATTATTTCGTTTTATGTAGAAGCTCATACAATCAGATCTAGCCTATTATCAATTATTTCGTTTTATGTAGAAGCTCATACAATCAGATCTAGCCTCTTAGTCACACTCTCTGCTGCTACTCATCTTTTATCATAAACTAATAGAATCTTCGGGTTTGTTGTACACGATTGAATTATAGGATGATGGTCATAAATTTTAATTTGGTTTTACTTGAATTCTGGGTTTGAATTGTTCAAATTTATATGAATCACGATTCTGTTGTGAATGCTCGAAGTTCTGATCGATTAGGTTGGAAAAAATAAATTATATTTTGTGTTACTAGGATTCTTTGAGTCCTAGCATTTGATTGAAGTTATTTATTATATAATAAGAGGACTCCAATAATCTGTATTATGATTTTGCTGTGTTTTTGTTTGAAGTCCTTTTTTCACACCTCTTGAATATAAAATCATTGTCATCCGGAACTAATCTAATTATTTCATTTATCCAACCTTGATGTGCTCGATGATGATTTATTTGCTTTAACCACACCGAACCGAGATCTGGGATTAGGGTTCTATCGTCTGTTTGATTTAAGCTGCTTTTGATGCTTGCCTTAACCTAGTGACTCTGTTTATCTAAGAGCGGAGTTTGATGCTTAATTGTTGTGTTGGACACTTCTCTTAGATTGGAGAAGAAGGTTTTGACAAGCATTTGACGCGTAATTATGTTTGAATCTTTTGAAAGGATTTTAACCCTTCTTTCAGGTTCTCTAATGTGGAAATACTTTGGTCTTTCAACTGAGAGCATTGATCAATTTCCTTTTTCTTGGTTTGCTGTGATCGTTGATTTTATTCTTTGCTTGTTGAAAGTATTTTGTTACACTGATATTTGTTTGAGCTTTGGAAAAGTTGCATCTACTATCATTAATCGCTATGCTTATTGATCAAATAGTATAGAGAGTAAGATCAGGTGCTAAATGGAAGATGTACCTCTGGACAGGCAGATTCTTCCTCTGGATTTTTCCTTTTTCTCGTAGGTACCACATTTTCCCTTCTCCTAATGCCTCAGACATGCAAAACTAATTGTATTTTTATTTAACCATTTATTTATCCATCTGTTTGTGATGATGTGTTCAATGATGATTTATCTGCTTTAACTACACTGAATCAAGAATTGGGACTAGGGTTTCGTCCTCTTTTGGATTTAAGGTGCTTTTGATGCTTGGCTTAACTGGTGACTCTATCTAAGAGTGGAGTTTAATGCGTAATTGTGTTGGAATCTTCTCTTAGTTTTGAGAAGAAGGTTCTGACAAGCAATTAAAGGGTAATTCTGTTTTACGTTTTTTAAAAGGATTTTAACTCTTATTCCAGGTTCTCTGAAGTGGAAAGCTTTGGCTTGTTAACTGAGCATTAATCGTGTCCTTTTTGGGCGGTTGGTTTGTTGTGATTCATTGAATTTATTAAAATCTATGTATTTTCGAAAATTTATAGGCGAATGAAACCAACGTTTCCACCATGTTACTTTTAGTAATTGTTGATATTGATTTTTGAGTTTTGGTAAAAGATTCTTATGCTGTTGTTAATCTTTGTGTTCCGTAATCAAATAGCATGGATTAAGATCAGATCCGAAATCAAAGTTCTGGGCGGGCAGATTCTTCTGCCTGTGAATTCTCTTTCTGTTCTTTGCTTGTAGATCCCTACCCATTTGTCCTTTTCACGAACCTCACATTCATACATAACTAATGTTTTTTTTTATTTTTCTGTATATTTATTTGTTTGCGACCCTCATGTGCTCAATGACGATTTATTTGCTTTAACCACACTGAATCGAGAACTCGGATTAGGGTTTCGTCCTATTGGATTTAAGGTGCTTTTGATGCTTGGCTTAACCTAGTGACTCTTTATCTAAGAGTGGAGTTTAATGCTTAATTGTGTTGAAATCTTCTCGTAGATTGGAGAAGAAGGTTTTGTCAAGCATTTCTAGCATAGTTTTGTTTATGAGAAATGAAATATGCAATCTTTAAGAGGATGTTAAACCTTTCTTTCAGGTTCTCTTCTGTGGACTACTTTGGCCTTTAATCTGAGAGCATCAATCAATTGCGCCTCCTTTTGTCATTAGTCTCATGCGATTCACTTATACTTGTAAATCTTTGGCAGTTAAAAAATTTATTGGCCGGTGAAGGTACAATTTCTCTGATATTTGATTGTTTGAGATTGTTGTGAAAAGATATAATACACAATCTAAATACTTAATGATCTAATTGTATGCAAAGTCAAAAATATCCGCAGTTAACAATTTATTTAAGTTATTTAGTTTAGTTATGATATGTTTTTTATTCTGTATCTTTTAAGAAATATTAATTTTTTATGTTATAAGTTGTGTAATTGATAGATACTTATTCATTAAAATATTAATAATTATTTATTAAATAGTAGTCATTATTTTTTTATTTTTGCTTGTTATTCATCAAATGTGGTGATGGATGAAAAAGTAAATTAAGATTATATCCATGGAAATGATGTTGGTAAATTTTAGAATATATGTATATATATATATATATGTTGTTGTTGTTGTTGTTGTTGTTGCAGGTACTGTAGTGTCGACATAAGATGACAAAATAGCAATAGTAGAATTGACGACAAAATGTTGTCCATTAAACAGTAACAGCATCTTTGCCACCATATACTGTTCAAAAAATAGTACGCATCTCCAACAGTACAAAACTTTTATAAAAGGGAAGTCGATATCAATCCAGAGGCATATCTACTCTAAACTCATATCTCCTAAGCATTCTCTCTTATAATCCTTTTTTTTCTTTCTATTTGAGTCTTTATATAACCTTCATATAACTTGTAATATTTAAATAAGTTTGTATTTCTTTTCTTTCTTTGTTGTAATTTTTAATATTTTTATTTTGTATTGTAAACTCGTGGTCGGTTAAGTCGTCCCAGTATTATAATATGCTTGTTTTTTTTATTATTGTATGTTTGCTTTTTAGTATTGCATTTTGATTAATTTCCTAAATTTTTGGTGCACTATTTGGTATCAAAGCCTAGGTTGGTGTTTGAAGTTGAGTTAAATCATATATAGTAGAACTTGTTTTAACCAACCTATTTAAATTTTGTTTAAACTTTGGTAGGTACTAACTCTTGGAGAATTGGTAGCAAGTCCTGAAGGAGAGGTAGTAAAACCAAGGTAGGTAACGACTCTAGTTTAAGTAAGAAATTTCTTTAGAGTTTTTTCTTCGTAACTTTTACTCTATTTCAAGACTATAATTAAGCATTTGGATACTTGATTTAAGAAAATAATATTAAAGTTTAATAATTTATTATTAATAGTTATTTTTTAAAAAATGAGTTTTTCAACTTTCTAGTTTTAATTTTGATTGTAGTTTAAATGCTATACTTCTTTTTCATCATCTTCCTCGATGAAGAAAAACAACATAATCAATAGCGAGAAAATTACTATCGAAGATTTTTTAAAATAAATTGATAATTGGAAGATCCTTGTTCATAAGAATCAAATTTACAAAACAAAAATTATGAAATCATTTTAAAACTGTGGAGAAAAAAATCTAACTCTCTTCACAAACCATTGAATTGTTTTCATCAAAATCTTTAAAAAATCATGTTGATAAAAACTCTATATTCATATTGGCCTTGTTTAAGTCGAATATTTGCAAAGGATCGATATCATTTGACTATTATCCTAATTTTATAATCTCTTTGAGTGACAGAAACATTACGAAGTCACTCATATTATAAATCTAAGCATATAACTATGATATGATGAAGGATATATCATGGTTGTCCTTAGTTTAAACATTGGTTACAGGTGTCAAAGGAAAATTTATCCTATAAAAGGATCCCTCTAGATCTAATATAATCCTTCTAAAAATTATTTCTTAAAACCAAATCACTCTATTAAATGATTGGTTCCTTGAAAGTGTGACCTAACCAGATTCAGAAGCAAAGAAAATTGAGCAAAGCGAGTTCGGAAACATAACCCAATATAAAAATTGCGTAAAGCTTAGCTTTGATAGAGCCACTGGACCTAATACCCAAAATCCAACCTAGTATTCTATTACACATACCTAACCCAAAACTCAACCTAATTTTGTATTTCTTTTCTTTCTTTGTTGTAATTTCAATATTTTTATTTTGTATTGTAAACTTACAACTAAGTTACCTCTATCCATATAATATATTTGTTCTCTATCAATATAATAACATGAAGCCTCTGTCAATATAATATGCTTGTTATTTGTCAATATAATAACATGAAAATTTACTAACTCACACAATTAAGTTCAGGTTTTGTAATAAAAATATTTCTGTATTAGTTATGGTATATTTACTTATTTTAAACCAATATTGATAACATCTATATAGGAAGAGGTTAATTAATAATTAAAATTAAAATTATTATTAATTAATATCATCATATAATTTAATACATTTAAAATTATGTTATATAATTTATATTTATTAAATAAATATTATTTTTACGTTTCGTTATTATTGTATGTTTATTGTGTGCATTACATGAGTTATAAGTATCATTTCAATGAAAAAATAATTAAATTGTTACTAATGTTTAATTTAATATTTATTAAAATTTTATAAAATATTTTGAAAAATTATTTAATTTAATATTTATTAAAATTTTATAAAATATTTTGAAAAATTTGTAATAATTTTTATAATTTTTTTAAATATTAATAATATTTTTAATATTTTTATAATTTTTTTATATTTTTATAAATATTGATATTTTTATCATTAGTTGTACTAATGTCATAATTTGTGATAAAAAAATATTTTCTAAAAAAATAATCAACAATAGTTAGTAGTATAGCTATTACCTTTACCCCATGTTTGGTTGGAAGTAATTAAATGGAATGGAATCAGAATTGATTCCTTCCATTTTGTGTGTTTAGTTGGACGAAATGATGGGCGAAATGAAATCGGATTACTAAAGGAGACGAAATCGAAATTCCTTCTCCTTTTTTAGGAATGATGATTCCATTCCTGATATAAAATTATTGTTCCAATTTTACCCCACATAAAATTATAATTACAAAACTACCCTTCCTTTATAAATGAAGAAGCAGATTGAATCTGCCTCACATTTTTCTCACCCACGAGCGTCGCGATTTCTTCTCCAACTCTGCACTTAACCATTGCGATTTCTTCTCCAGCTCAAAACTCAGCTGTCGCCTCGTCTGGTCCTCCACAGCTGGTGGTTTCCCTAACATTCGAGGTGAGTTCTCGTCCTCATCTGTGTATTCTCGCTCATCTAAGTCGCAACCCTAATTTCTTCACGAGTTGTTCTCTTTTTTGTTTTTTGCTTCTCGCTTCTGAATACACTATTTGTTTCCTGATATTGTGGGTTTTTCCTTTGAGATTGTTCTTTGTTCTGTAAATATTTATTTCTATTTTGAATCGATCCTTAATTTTGTTCTTTGTTCTAATCGCTGATACATTGTTCGTCTGAGGAATTTTTCTCTATTTTGTTGAAATTTATTTATATTTTGAATCGATTCATATTTTTATTATCTGATTTGGTATTCTGGTATGTGATATTCTTTGTTGTTTGCTTTGAATCGATTTAGTGGTTTCATGAACTCAAACACAGCTTTGATATAAACATTCCTTCTACGTCCCATAAAGATGATGATGATATTGTTTCGAACAATATCAATATTGATTATTTGCTAGAGTTTTCTGACTTAATGGCATAAATTGTTGTTAGTATTAATTTTGATAGTTTCAGTGTATAAGGTAACTCTAACTTTGGTTTAAATTATCGATTGGAGTTGCATAAACTAATTGTTATGCTAATGAATTCAAAATATGCCTATTAATACTTGCAGAGATATTATCGAAGAGAATGCATTACTTACTTTCATAAACTGTTTATTAATCTTGCAGAGGTATTGTCTATTCAAAAACTATCTATTGTTAGTGATATAATCAGTATCTTCTACAATATTTAATTTTGACAGTTTAATATAATAGGTATATTTTATCAATTTTATGAGTAAATTGTTGTTCCTAATTAAGTATTATTTTTGTTTGTAGTTTAAGGTAAAATGGATGATCATAGCTTGAATGTGGAAGAGGTGGATGCTATTGTTGTGTACTTGATGCATATAATGTATATTGTAAAATTCTTTTTTGAGTTGGTGGTGGATAAAAACAAGACAATATCTTTAAGGAGACAATTGTATGAGCTTGATTTTTTTTCAAATAGGAAAATTGTGTATAGATTGTGCTATGAGAGTGACATTACTTGTATTAATCAAATTAGGATGAGTATGAGTGCTTTTACCAATTTGTGTGCAATGCTTGAAACTAGAGGGGGACTAAAACAATCAAAACATTTGTTAGTAGATGAGTAGGTAGCCATGTTTCTTCATGTGATTGCACACCGTGTGAAAAATAGAGTTATAATTAATCGATTTAGAAGATCTGGAGAGACAGTTAGTAAGTATTTCAATAATGTCTTACATGTTGCATAAGGAGTTATTGAAAAAATCTGAGCCTATTCTTGACGATTGTGATGACGATAGGTGGAAATATTTCAAGATAGATATAATGTTTAATTTCTTTCTTTCTTTCTTTTTTTTTCTTATTACCATGTAATATTTCTGATAATTAAATGATTTTACTTGACTTATTGGTACTAGGGTGAGGTTACCACAAATGTTTTGGGGGTTTGCTATCCTGATATGCAATTTATTTATGTTTTATCCGGTTGGGAGGGTTCAACAGCTGATAGTAGAGTTTTACGTGAAGCTATGCATAGATTGAATGGATTTAAAGTCCAACTTGGTAAGTAATATGTGAATTGATTAATTTTTTAAATTCTATGAATATGAAATTGAACTATAAAATATATTTAATATATAGGGCATTATTATCTTGTGGATGCTGGATATGCAAATTCCAATGGATTTCTTGCTCAATATCGTGGTCAACGTTATCATTTGAGTGAATGGAGAAATGGTTCACAACCTCGCAATCCACGTGAATTTTTTAACATGAAGCACTCACAGGCTAGGAATGTGATCGAGAGATGTTTTGGTGTGTTAAAAAATCGATGGGCTATTCTAAGAAGTCCATCATTCTATCCCATTAAAACTCAAAATTGAATAATTATTGCTTGTTTCTTGCTACACAACTATATAAGAAAGGAAATGTCATATGATCCATTTGAGGAAAATTGGGAAAATCTTGAAGATAGAGATGAGGATGTTGATGAGGATGTTGATGAGGAAGATACAATAAGAATTGTAGCCTTTACACATGAATGGAAAGACAATACGGCATCAAACATGTATAATGAATGGAGGGAAAGGAGAGAAGGATAGATGATAGTGAGTGTTTAGGTTAATGGAAGTCGTGTTTTCTTATTTATGCTTGATTGTGGTTGTAATGAAGAGATTGTTTGATTGAAATTATTTGTAATATTGTAAAACATTATACTATTGGTCATATTCTTTTAATTTTAAAATTGTTCTCATTGGTTACTAGGCTCGTCAACTTTAATATGTTTTCTATTTCTATTTTGTTAAACAGTTAGTAAGTATTTTTTTGTACTTACTTTTTAAATTTAGGATGTCATCTTCACAAAGTTTTACCTCAAGAAATCGAGGCCCTGGACAGAATAAAAAATTTTGGACAACGACATTAGATGAAAAATTAATTGAGTGTATTGTAGAGTTACACAATCAGGATTCATATAGAGCTGATGGTGGTTTCAAACTTGGCTACTTAAATGCTATTGAGAAATCACTACTTCAAAAACTACCAGATTGCAATATGAAAGCTAAACCACATATTGAGTCTCGATTGAAAACATTGAAGACTCAATTTACTACTATACATGACATGCTAACTGGTCATAATATTAGTGGATTTGGGTGGGATCGAGTGAATAAACATGTAGCTGTTGAAGCACTTGTTTGAGATGCATATGTACAGGTAATATTTTCAATTTGATTATTAATCCATTTGATTATTAATATTTTGAATTTGACATATTTTAATATTTTTTAAAGTCACAAAGAGGCTGCTCATTGGAGACACATGTCATTTCCTTTTTACATGGACTTGGCTATTGTATTTGGTAAAGACAGAGCCACAGGAAAAGATGCAGAGACTCCAGATGATGTTGTTTTAGAACTTGATAATGAACGGGATCAAGAGACAGTAAATGAAACTGATTCATTACATCAATATGTAGATGCTACCGACCAGCAAAACTCAAATGTTTCATCTAAAAAAAGAAAGAGAACAATTGGAGTTAATGAATATGGAAATTCTGTTGAGAGGGTAGCTTTGATACTTACAGAAGAGATGAAGAATGTCGGCAGCCTTTTGAGTCGATCCATCACAAAAGAAGAACAAAAGAGGTTGTACAATGAATTACAAAGGACCACATCACTTAGCAACGATGAGCTTGATGTTGCTACAATTCTTCTTGTTGACAAACCCGCAAGAATGAATGTATTTTTTAGAATACCTGATGGAAACAAAGATGGTTGGATTAAGAGCCTTCTTAGACGTGAAGGTGCATTATATTAAGTTATGGATATGTGCTATTACTATATGAATATTCGTTTGTAATTGTTATATTAGCCTTGTTTTGGTATCTAACTTTATATTAGTTAGGCTAATATTAATATTTTAATATAGTGTTTTCAACACTTGTATTTTGAACACTGTTGAAATATGAACATTTGTGCTTCATTGAACAGATGATATGAAAATATTATGATCAATATACGTTTTTAATTCTGTTTATATTGATAATTGATTGTTTTGTAAAAATGAATAGCATCATTGTACAAAAACAATCCCATATACGATTTCAATATATTGAATGCTATTAAAAACAATCTTAATAACATCATTCATCTCTATAAAAGTTAACATATAATTAATTTTTTATGATATAAAAAAAGAAATATATATTTTTTACTTAAAAAATTAAAAATTAAAATTGTTATTTAATTTTTCTGACGAAAAATTAGTAATTAAATTACATTATTTGAACTTTACAGCATGTAGGGATATTCAGGTTATTTATAGCTTTTTTCATTTCATTCATGTAATCTTGATTCTGAGCTTGATTCCAGTGGTCAAACCAAACAGAATTGTTTCCATTCCATTCCATTCCTATTCACATTCCGATTACATGTGATTTGATTAATAGGTATTAGTATTATTATTTTAATGGTTGTTTTTATTATTTAATAATAACTTTATTATTTTAGTGTCATTTTCTTGTTTACGTTTTTAATTTTTGTTTTATATGTATTAAATTTTTTAATAATATTTAAGAATAAAGTTTATTAAAAATTTGATTTTTTATTTTTTATATATATTTTTATTTTAATAGCAATAGGATGAAAAATCCATTTTCTATTTAATGAATTAATGGCCATTTATTTAAAATAAAACTTCGACCACACTTTTTTCCTTTAATTTATGAATATTGTTGAATTCTTAAGAATTTGAAACTCAGAACTTATAATTATTTTTATTAAAAAATATCACAAGCTTATATATCAATTGTCTCTCATGCTTAACCAATCATGATGAAAAGATGTGCAGCTTTGAGAGATAAAAGTGAAGTTTTGCTTGAAAAATTAGAGATTTCATATTAAAAATAGGACGTGCATTTTTCAATTATCTGGTTTGTTCAGTACTATCAAAATTTTCTTAAAAGAAAAAAATAAAAAAGGGATACATTAAGAGAAATATAAATATTAATAAAATTATATTTTAGAGAACAAGTTGATACACTAATAAAATTAGATACAATAATAAATAGAAAAGAAAAAATAAAGATAAATAAATAAGCTATAATTTTAATCTAATGAAATATATAAAAGAATTAGAATAACAGTTTATGAATCGTGATAACATGCGTATAGAAAAATTTGTTAGAAAGAATGAGTATAAAACTAAAAATAAAAAATAAGTTATAATTTCGATATAAGATAAAACTAAAGATAAAGAATTAATGAAATATAGAAAAGAATAATTCTAGTATAATGAAATATAGATAGAATAACAATTTATGAACACCGATAACATGCACATAGAAAAATTAGTTAGTTTATTATTCTTAACAAATGAAAAACTATAAGACATTAAGATGAAAATTTTCTTATAAATAAAATGTAAGATGATATGAGAATGATTAGTAAAAATAATTATGAACTAAAAAAAATGATACTTAAAAATCATATAAAATCAATTTTTTTTTAATCCTTTTCTTATCGTAAAGGAACATTTCATCCATAAAGAAAATAAAGAAATAAGTAAAGGCTAGAATAACATGACATTATAACAACTCAAATTAAAAGAATGATTGTATTGGGCAATTAGGAGTAGTATTCTAATGCTGGCACTTAGTGTAGTTACGTAAACTTTTCCGATCATATAACTTTAACTTACTTAGACTTAATAGTTTAGAAAATAATAGAAAATATTAAAATTTGATTTACAAATTTAACAGAATAATAATATTTACAAGTATAAGGGAATGAGAATGTTCTCACATATTTGAAATATTTAGATATTGTAGTAAATACAATATACAAAAAATTTATTGAATAAGATAAGTTATCATTGAATTCAATAAAAATGAAGTTGAGAAAATTAAATGGCATTTATATTTATTTATTTGTGAATATGAAAAATAAGTTACCATTATTTGCGTAAGAAACTTATAAAGAAATATTTTTCATAAATTATCTTGAATATTACTTAAATCATAACAGAATAATGAAATAAAAGAAATAGGAAAATTATATTAGATATTTTTAAAGAAATAATAAGAAGTCATAAAATCTGGTGTGATGTAAGAGTTCTAAAATACGAGAAAAATATATAAATAATATAAAATTTTAAGTAAAAGTATGAAAATATAAAATATTCAAAATATATAAATTTTGAAAATAATATTTTCAAAAATATAAGAGAAGGTATAAATAAAAATTTTATAAGAAAATATATTTTAAGAAAATATATTTTAAGAAAAAAATGTATAAGACATCAGAAAATAAAAAAAATTATTATCGGAAAAAGAAAAGCATATATTGCATCTACAACTAGGAAAAAACATTATATTAATAAATGCCTTAACAAGATTTAACATAAAAATGAATTTTCATATAAAGCAAAAATTCTATAAAAAGATTTTAAGATGTGATTAGAACCAATAAAGAAAGAAGATATAAATAATATTTGCAGTATTTATCTATTAAAAAATGAGGAAATAATGAATGCTTAGAATATGAATATTATTTATTAAAAAATGAATGATTTGTATAGTATTATAAATCCAATATTACTTATATTAAGATATAATTGAAATTTAAAAGCTATACCAATTACCATTTATATGCATATGTAAACACATGAGTTAATGTGTGTGTAACTAGTAACTATGTATTCTTAGAAGAATTGTGCAAACAAGCCTCAGAAGATTTTATTTTAATAATTGCTAACAATGTTATAATAAATATTAATAAAGTATTAAAAGATGTAGATATAATGATAGAATGAGATAAATTTTATATTTCTGACATATATCAACAAGAAATATAAATTAATTTATTAATAGGAAACAATTTTCTAAATTTATATCAACATTTTATACGATATTTAGACAAAATGAGTTCAACAATAATATTTTGTTCTTGTAGGAAGAAACATCTTGATATCAAGATAAATGATATATTAATTTTTCAAGAACAACTCAAGTTTTATACGTAAAGAAATCTCTTTTGGCAATAGGAAGAACTTATAATTCAAAATGATTATTAGATTGTAAAAACTTTAAAGAAGAATCTTCATCATAGGTTCATTATAAGGAATGTAAAAGAAAAAGAAAAGGAGAGTAACATCTCAAAAAAGAAAAAAGAAAAAGTTCTGATTGGTTGAAAAAGTAAAAAAAGAAGAAGAAGATATATGTGGTCTATAATGATTTAAAACCAAGAATTTACAAGTGACCTCAAGCAAGCAAAGTTATTTATAGAAGTTGAAGACAAACAATTATGCCAATTAAGAGTACCAAAACTAATAACTCTCGAAAATATAGTTAAAAATTACTCTTTAACATTACAACAACCATTGTCATCAATTAAGTTGAAGACTTTATGAAAAATAGTACGACCATCAATATTATTTAGAGAAACGTCTCTCATAAAGATGGTAAAAATTGATATAGGAATTAAGTAAATCACAATGACTAAATCTATGTAACTTAGATAGAAAATATACTCAAGAATATATCGAAGATATGAAATTTAACATTATAGAAAAAGAATTCCTTACAACATTAAATTTAATATTTTTAAAGGAACTAATTCAATTTTTGTTTATAAAGCGTTACATGTAAGTTTAATTGAGAACTTATATATAAGAATTAATAAAGTGATTAAAATTATTTTTCTAAAAATTTCAGTAAAGTTATCAAGAATTTCAAGAAAAAGATCAAAGTAGGTAACAAGCTTGTCTATCTCAACAGTTCATTTTTAGATTGGAACGAAGAAAGCTGTGTTAATCCCTATTATTTTATTAAATTAAGGATTTCCAATACTAAAAGAGATGTTTTAAAACCAATGATACTTCTAAAAAAGGAATTCAATACACATGAACTTTGCATATGAAGAGGATAAATGTTAGGTCAAATTTATCATAAACTCAAGAAAATTGATAATTTTTTTAAAATAAAAGTAAATTATTTGACTAATAAAATAAGAATCAATTCCTATAACAATATGACCATCATTGAAGAAAATAGTGAGAAAATTAGTAAATTTAACACAAATGTAACAATAATAACTTGAAAATTTGTTAATAAAGAAGACAAATGTTTAATTTTTATGTTAATAAAACCATTAAAGATCACAAATGTATTTACTACATTAAAGGTCAAGAATACGAAGATGCATCATAATCTACGTCATTAAAATGACAAAGATAAATAAAGATGTAGACTTCACATTTTCAGTCGATAAGTCATGCTAATTTCAAAAATCAAAAGTAGAAATATGAATTATTAAACTATGAGTAAAATAATGATTTTTCACTATTGTAAACAAATATTTCTTATCCTATAAAAGAGAACCTTAATTTTATTAATTGGATATAACTTTAACAATAAAAATCTATTTATTCTAAAAATTGTTCTTTAAGGAACTATATATCTAAAAACTATCAACGGTTAAGAATATTTTCATGAATAAAATTATGAAATGCAGTCACACTTTTTTTGTTTTCTTGTTTTCTAGTAAGTATAATTTGAACATATCATATACAGATGCAAAAGCTTCAATATTACATAAGAATATTAAGATTTAAACAAACTGAAACATATCAGGTGTAACAAAAGAAGACAAACGAAAATTGATACTAAGATGGATTCAATAAATTTATGTACGATAATTTTAATTTTAAATAAATTAAGAATATTAAATAATTAAATATTTGTTTATAACATTTATAAAACTAATAAATTAAAAAATGAATACAAATAAACTAACCAAAAGTATATATAAACATAAATATAAGAAAACTATAAAAATAAAACAATGTTTTGACAAGAATCTTAAATGTTTTATTTTAAATAACAATTTTCACGAAGTAACGAACTTTATAAAATAAAATAACATAATTTGATATCATAGCCATATAACATAAAATTCACGCGTAAACTTAAGGAATATTAGAAATATTTTTACAAACTATATAAATATATATTAAATATTAGTAATAAATTTTCGTTAATCATGGGCAAAATGCAAAATGTGGATGTGTAGATCATTAATGATATTAATTATAAGTTTAAGGAATATTAGAAATATTTTTACAAACTAAATGAGATAAGTAAATATATATTAAATATTAGTAATAAATTTTCGTCAATCATGAGCAAAATGCAAAATGTGGATGCCCTGTTAACAAAAGCAGTCAACGTAGATTCCATTTACATAAACACATAATTCACGCCTAAGCGGGGAATGTTAAACACAAAAAATGTACGCGTCTCAAGAAAATGATTAAACTACAAAAAGAAAGATGCTATGCAGTATTTCCAGCATATAAAGATTCCATTCCTCGAGATTGTGGCATTCCTTGATCAATTCCACCAACAGTACCATACATTCCTTTCAGGGAAAACAAATCGACAGTTTTCATAATCCTGGATTAAACATAAATTAGAATTCCCCAATCTCATAAAGAAAAATAACACAATATAATTCAATAAGGATTAGAGTTGTAAAAATAGCGGACGTTAGAATGAAGATCTAAATAATATTTTAAATATTATTTTTTTAATTTTTTTATTATAAAGAAAAAATATTTTATGATAAAAATGAAAAGAAAATTTCTAGCCTAACAACAAAATGAAAAAAATAACAATTTCATATGATTAAAAAATTAAATGTATAACAATAAATATATAATCTTTTTTATTGAACAACTTTGAAAGAATCATGTTATAAATTAATTTAAAATAATAAAAATAAATTATAAATTATGAATTTAAGTAAATAGTTAATTTTTATAAAAGAAAAACTACTTATGCAATAAAAGATTAAAAACATAACTTATAAATAAAATATAATATATATTATAATTTACAACATAATAATTTAAGTTTCAACCTAATTAAATTTATAAAAAATTTAAAAATATAATAAATTTATATATTTATTAAAATAAAGTATATAGTTTTAAAAAATGGCCATCTCGTATAGTAAAATCATTTCTCTTTTTGTTATCCAATTCTTGCCTCCAACCGGATATTCTCAGTAATAATTTGACTGACAACCCTACTAAGCAGGTTCGCAATTTTTTGAAGTTAAGTAGAATAATAGGAATGGAAACCAACCTCAAACTCCTGCAGCTCGCATTTGAAAATACATCTCAAGCTATGATCTGATATCAATTAGGTATAATCTTAAGGAGTTCTATATCAAATAGAAGAGTCTTATCTATCAGCCCTTGGTTCCTCAGAACAAAATCCAAGGCTCGTTGACCCTAATGAACAACACGACTCTATTCTGATGAGAATTTATACTCTGTTATACGTTAATTACAAAAAAGAAAAGAAAATAATAATAATAAATAAAGAAAAAAGAAAAAACAAAGACAATCATTACCGAAAATGTTGTTGGTCGTGGGCCTCTCTTGTTGAAGTCATTCTCAGGGTAACCTAATTCTGGGGGAACTATAATCCTGCAAAACTGCGAACTAGATAGTGAAATGATATTTGGCAAACAATATATTGTTTTTTATAATTTAATGAACTTGCATCAATGTTGCCCTTCTAAATTTTATCTTTGTATCATGGAGAAATTAGGGGAATTGAAAATGTGACATTCAGAAACTTTTTGGATTATCATCAGATTTGATTTTTCTATTAAATTAATATGTGAAATCTTCAATTTTTCCTCTCATTCCATCCTTGTCCCGGTACAACGTTTAATCAATAAAGAACCCTTTCTACTATACCTATATAAATGTATTGTATAATCAATATATGTAATTGATTATTACATTCCAATTCCATCCCGATACATCCCAAGAAAAATCTCAAATTGGATCCTAAAATTGACTAGTGTGAGCTTGTACATGCGGAATCCTCATGAACCCACGTTAATTTTCTCTCAAATTCTGTAGATGCTTATGAAAAAAGAAAAAAAATTGTCACAAACTCTCTTAGCCATGTTCTGTTAAATAGCAAACAAAGTAACACACTTTTCTCTTCCGTACTATTGATTTATCCTCTCTCCTTCAAGCAGGCATCTTTAGAGTGAAATGGAGATGGTAGCAAGAACCATGGTGGATTGGTTTAGGTGCTTTTAATAAAAAAGTTCGAGACTGACTGCATTATCATGATATATACTATTCCTTCAACTAATTAAAGCATGAATTTTTTTCTAGCATTATTGATAAATGCTTGATAATTTCTAGATGCAGTAAAAGTTGTGTTTTCAGTGAAGATAGCTTCAGCACCTTCTAATGCCACCAAGAGCCATGCCTGAAATAGCTTCCTCAAAAGCTGGTATTACCTAAACATCAAACCATGAAGGGCCATAGTAAGTCTATAGTTAAAGTATTGAAGGATCACCAGCATTTGAATAGAATCCCAAAAGATAAGAGGGTATCATATATATGACCCCTTTGTTCTTGCTACATAAGACAACTGTTTGAACATTGAGCACGACCTCACCATGAATAGTAGATCTACAAGCCGGTTCTACCCTATGAAGTTCGATGAGTCTTCATCCCTAAGTCCAACCAGGAACAAGAACCTTCCAGTTAGCTCAAATTATAAGTGGAGGAAAGTGCCAAGATCTCTGTAACTTACCCTTTTCACCCCCACATGACACAATCCTACGTGACAAATGTATTTGTAATAGCCTATATATATCACAATAAAGGGTGATATGACATATGATCACTCATACTCATATCAATCCTATATTTTCAACTAAAGCCTAAGATGATCTGCTACATTACAACTAATAACCCTAATCTTAAATGATAAATGCAAAAGAAATTCAGCAAGCATGAACAGAAATAATTAAGTTTCTTGGAGGAAAAAATATATATCGAGCCAATAATAAACCACAAATTCAAAAAGACTCAGACGTGCTTTTCATGTAAAGTGCAAAATAAGAACATGACTCTTGCGAATAGGCCAGTATCTTTACCTCTTGAGATCCCACCTTAAATTTAAAGAACTCCTTGTCATCGCCCTGCAATTTAGAGCATAAAAAAAGAGTGAGTCTGTCACTCATGTATATTACAGGACTTGCTCTGATAAAACAATAGACCGAACAAATACCTCAAATGAACCACCCTTTGTTTTATTGCGAGCTTCAAATATACGGCCATAATAGCCTATGGTATAGCCATCCCAATCAACCTGATTACATCCAAATATCATAGCCAGCTTCACTTACCAATTAAGAGATGAACTAGAAGCATTATAAATTTGAAACTACTGCAGTGTACATTCAGCATATTTGGTTAACCATTTTGACTTATTCTGGTTTCCAACCCCTTACAACAGAAGGGGAGTTTAGGTAATAAAAAGAATGCATTGTCTTGTTTCTTAAATGCTTCATTATAGAATAACCTTGTTTTCAAACAGATTAAAATGCAATACAAATTAATAAAAATGAAAATCCCCCTACTTAAAAATATGGAAAGAAAAACCATCTACTAAAAACAAGTTGAGTGATTTACCACAACAGTGTCTCCAATCTTCGGCATTGGGCCATTGCCTGCTCGTAGGTCCTACATTTTTCTTGTTTATGATTAAATGTAGTAACTAAACAAAATTAAGAGGACGTCAATGCATAAATGACAACAGCTAGTTTCCAATCGGAGGTAACCTTATACTGAAGACCAGAATCCGTTGCACTGTAGTCTGGATAACTCATTCTAGTTTTGCCATAGTCCTTCCCTCTCAGTGCAGGCACTGTATATCCCAAACCATTACTTTAAGTTAAAAACTCTTTTGTCTTTAATCTAAGATACGTTACGATTTGGATTCTGTTTATACATATTATTCAGTAGATTGGTTTGTTTTTATTTTATAAATATTATGCTTTAAGCCTTCAATAAAGAAATTGATTACTATCAGCAAAATCAGACGCAGAGGCAACGAGTCCAGGTCCATTTTCAGAAGCATTCCAGAGAGCTCCTACTACTATACCAACCCATGATACCAAAACGCTTCGTCTTTCCACAGCTAATGCTCCATAACCATTACCCGATCTTTCAATTCCACCTATAAAAACCATTAACCCCAAAAAATAATTCAATTACAAAATTACTTTACTGAAAGATTGATATTATTCGATGTATAAAAGAATAGCAATTACTAATTATTATTTTTCTGCGAATAAGAATTACTAACCACAAGGAGAATTGAGACTCCTTGAGTGAGATTGCTTCTCTGGTTCTTGAAGAGATTGACAACCGTACCATCCCTACAGCATCCATAAACCAAAGGAATTATCATAAAAAAGGGATTAACTACTAGAATACAAATGAGAGACATACAGTGAAACGACGACGTAGGGAGGAGAATGAAGTTCTTCGATCGGATAATGTCGGAGAATAAGGTGGACATCCAACGACTGAAATTGACGCCATACAAAACTAATGGAGAACTACTAGCTGTTTCGCGGGAAGATAACGCCCACTTTGCTTCTTCCTTCGCTCTTATTTCTACTTCTTTAATTTTTACTAGAGGTCCAATTTTGAATGTAAGAGTTTTTTTTGCTTAATAAGCTTGATTAGTTCTAAGATAAACTATGTTACGTAAGTTATAATATACTCATTTCATTTAAATAAAATTTAAATCAATTGATTTTCAAATGTATTAGACTGAAAAGTTAATAAGTTCTTATTTACTATTGTGAAAAAATAAAACATAAATATTACATTTTTATTGTATTTATATAAAACAAGAAAAAAAGTTTCAATTTTTAATTAAAATATTCTATAATTATATTATTATACCTTTAAATTTTTTATCATTAACGAATACATTTTGTTAAATAAACTATATTAACTAACTCATATGAAATGGATTTTTTAAATTGATTAGAAAGAGTTAGGTTAAATTATTTATTTGTCACCATTATTCACATCACATTAGGTTTAATTTTTTTTTTCAATAATTTAAAATATTAAAAAGTGAATACTTTTAAAAGAAGTGTAAATTTATAATCTTATAATCATCCATGTTATTATTGAACTTCTTAAGCATTGAAAATATTCTTAGTCATGGCTCACTAATTTTAGGAGCTTATGGTTAATAGCTTGGGATGGTAAAAGTCAATATATCCCTTGTGTTTTAAATGATACATGTAAAACTGAGGGAAAAAATGTTAATTTATATTAAAAGTTTAATAAAAAAAATGTTAAAAATATATAAATTTATACTAATTTTAATAATTTTTAAAATAATTCTAATACATGACATAATGTTATGTTACTATCGTGGATGTAAAATTGGATAATGCTAACATTTTTCTATAAAGAAAAATAATAAACCATTATGCTTAAAATGACCCATATTAAGATAACCTCTATGCCGTGTAATGAACTTTAAATGGAATTAAAAAAAATTAAATTTATTTATTTTTTGATTGATAGGAATGAAACTACTTAAAACAAAATCCCATTATAACATTAAATGAAACATAAAATAAGACATTAAAACCCACTTTATACCTCTACTATCCCCAATTATCATTTCTATTTGTATCTATATTTTCCCGTGCCATTCCAAGGCGCCTAAGTTGTCCTTTTAACTACCAGATTTTCAACAACAATTTTACGGCATAGTAAACATTGAACATGATCATTACAGAATTTCTTAACCTTTCATAAGCCATCAAGGGAGAAAGAGGAGGCTGAAAACAATATCAAACACCAAACTTAAAGCAAACTCATGACACATCTATAATGTGTTACAGAGCTCCCCAAATACATTTACAGGAAGACTGAAGCCACCAGCTTTTATTGACTCACAATGAGAGTTAACCACAACGCTCACAAGCGCACAATTGATAAATAAGTAATTCTCAATGTTTACAGGCTCACAAGCTTAAGAGAGTTTGCTTTTTCTTGCAGGGTATCAAGCAAGCTGTCAAAGCTCTTCTTGAAGGAATCCACTCCTTCAACTTCAAGTTGAGAACCGACGTAGCTCCAGTCAATTCCCAACTTCTCAAGGGCACTGTAAATACCTTCAGCTTCAGATACATTCGAATCTATGGTCCTTGAAACAGTACCGTGATCAATAAATGCTTGTAAAGCTTGATCAGGCATTGTTGAAACCTTCAAAGGTGAACACGAAAACAAAATGTTAAGCAAACTAACCGAGCGTTTCTAAAATCATTAAAAATGAAAATTTCCTTCACAAGCTTAAGGTGATGGCTAACCGTGTCAGGACCAATGAGAGGAGCAACATATAAAGTGTCAGAGTAGGCAGGATTCTTGACACTGGTTGAGGCCCACAATAGCCTCTGTTTCTTAGCACCTTTCTTCACCAAAGCCTCCCATCTAGGACCAGAAAATTTCTTCCGGTAAAGATCATATGCTAAAGCTGCTTGAGCTACTGCAGCCTAAGTGAGATAAAAAAAATATAAGATGTCAGTCAATCTCTAAATCTCAGGATAATACATCAAAATAAGCAAACAATTAGACATCAGATTAAGTTACCTTTCCACGAAGGTCAAGGGCCTCTGGTGTCCCAATCTTCTCAAGCATTTTGTCAATAAGGGTATCAACCCGACTGACAAAAAAAGAAGCAACACTTGTCACTCTGGACAGATCCTCTAACCCAGAGGCCTCGAGGCCATCAAGGTAAGCATCAATAACTGCCTCGTATCTTGAAAGAGAGAAGATAAGCTGTGCAAGGAAGAAAACAATAATTCAACACATTTGTATAAGAAAATTGTAATCTTGTGGATCGAGACATGCCAAAGAATTTTAGATTTGGAACAGACAATGAGTGCTCTTCCACTGGGCATACAATCATATGATCTCATGCAATAACTAAATGCCATTCTCTATCTCAACTTATATTATAAGTACCTTTGTCCAAGTGACATGACACAAACATGAGTGTGGGTTCCAAATAAATGACATTCTCTATCTCAACTTATATTATAAGTACCTTTGTGTGAATTTACACAAAAAAAAAATAGAAAATTGGCGTGTCCAACACTCGGATACGTATCAAAAAATCGGTATCTTAAAAATAGTCCAAGTAACATCATATCTACAATAGTGAGTAATCATCATATCTATGTACTTACAGTCACATTGACACTGATTCCATTTGAAATAACTTCTTTAATTGAAGGGATGCAGGGAGCAGTAGCGGGAATCTTTATGTACACATTGGGGCAGTTGACCACTTTATATAACCATTTTGCAGCCTCTACAGTCCCTGTAGTGTCATCAGCAAGCTTAGGAGAAACTTCAACAGATACATAGCCATCACCCCCATCCGTTTGGTCATAAATTGACTCAAAAAGCTTGCAGGCATCTTGGATGTCCTTCACCACAAGTTCCCAATAAGCACTTTCAATGTCTTTTCCTGACTTTACAAGTTCCCTGAATATTTAATTTAGTTCAAGATGTTAGTCTAGAAAAATCTTGGTTTCAAAATTTATGTAGTTAAAATTTCCTTGCTCCATTAAAAACTGTAAAATGAGATTCTTCTATTAGTGCATAAAAAAAGTGATATTGATAAAGAAAGATATTAGTGTAATATTTATTAATATGAGAGCACACTTCCTTTGGAAGTTAACCTTTAGCATTGATATCACATACTGCTCATACACTATACCAAAAAAAAAGACCTTACAACAAAGAAAAAAAGAAAAATGATCCAAATAAAATTAAAATATAATAAAAATAAGTTAAAAATTAAAACTGTTGTGTCAAATGACCCCACATTTTGAGGGGGGTATTAGTATATAAAAAAGAGTATCTCACGTTAAATAAGAAGGATATACATGTAGTTTTTATACATAGTATGAAATTTACATTCTTTTAAGAGGTTAATCTTTTAAAATTTGATGTCTAATGTTATTTATACACTATACAAAATTTACATAGTATCAAAACTTAAGTAGATTAATGAACCAAGAAAAAAAGTAATGGGCCTCTTACGGGAAGAAAAAAAACATGAGCATTACAAAATGAAAAAAAGATAAAGTGACCCAACACTTAGAGAGATGTTTGATAAACTCCATGAAAGTAGAGCTCTTTAACCATTCTAAACTAGTTGGTTGTCTTATTTTAGAAGTGAATATTAGTTAAAAGACTTATCTTATGTATAAATATGCTAATGAGGTGGAACGACATCAATCAGAGCTTAAACGAAAGAGATATTGAACTTTTAGACAAATTACAAAACTACCACTCACTCAATCGAGGGTTCCAGGGGGAATTCATTATCATAGCTCAATCAATCTAAAAGAGACTCGATCGGACTTCGATCTAGTGCTCTCAGATTGGAACAATACCGTAGTTAAATCAATTGTGTAAGGGTCTCAATTGATCGAGTGGAGCAAAATTTAACACATCAATCTTGTTTTATATCCAACTTCAATCTTAACTATTGGATAAATGCTAATACGATTCCTAAACCAACTGGGCCAGTTTTAGACATATAAGCAAGAGCTTAGAACACAAAAAGAACACTTTTGCCCCATCAATGATTGAGAGCAAGTTGAACAACAATCAAGAGCAGTTAAAAGGAGTTAAAGATTGATCAAGTCCGTTGCCAGATTACGACATAGAATTCTGTAATACTTTCTTAATTAGATTCTTTCCATGAAATCATCTATGTCATTCTTAATTATATTTAGAACGATGAGTGGTTAGGTTCTGTATTTATGATTTTGGTTGAACCTACACATCATATTATCAAAATAAAATTTATTTATGTGAATTATATATTTAATTGGTATCTTAATTAATCTTATATTTAAGGCTTTAATTAATTGAAAATTAATTGCATGATTTTAAGGTTTATGTTCTAGCTTGAAAAAAGTGAAATATGAATTATTCTTAAATTAATTAACATGTGCATTGAAATAGTGCGAAAGTATGACTAATGTATGTATAGAATTATAACATGTGAGTTTAATTATCGTGTAAGCAAAACAACATAAAAATGTGATTATTTATATGAAGTCATATATGATTACTTGAAAATAGTCATCGACATCTAAGATCATGTAACTAATATCATATTTAGAGAAATTATCTATAGATTATTTTGAATTACATGTGAAATGGTAAAAGGTTTCCGAAATACTAAGTTTTTCTCATTGATTAAATTGTATATTTGGAATAGTGTTAGTTTAGTAGTAATAATTAGCTATTAATAAAATTTTCTTTATTATTAGCCTAAATAGTATTACGACTACTCAGTACCAGTACTTTACTACGAAAGAATCCACTCATTAAGGATCAATACTTGTGCTTCAATATTATATTATTTGTACCACCCGTACACTTGCAAACCACGTGTCAATTTTAGTGTATAAAAAGAGTTTCTTACATTCATTAAAAAATATATTAATGTAGTGTTTATAAGTACTATGAGCCTTCTTTTGGAGGTCAACCTTTTAAGATTGATGTCTCACGTTGCATATACATTATACCAAAATTTACATCTTCTACTTCTAGTAATCCAACATGGCTACAAAGAGTAAGTTCTCTAATGGTCAAAACCCGCTAAATGTTTGCATTCTCAATTCAAGGTGGGCAATAAAGCAGAATAATATTTAAATACTCAGGACTCACAACGTGATTAATAGACTGAAGTACTAAACTAGAATACACGATTGATCTTAAACATATAGAGCCTAGAGGCATAAAAAAAAGATATGACGAGCCTCTTCATTCAAAATTTACAGCAAAAAAGTTCAGGGGTGCACAACCCCATTATGCATGCAATTTGTGGATAATCTCATAAATATTAAACCTAAAATTTTCGATCCACGTCTGTGAAGAGGATCCATATGTACACAATTCATATCGCTAACAAATCATAACAAAAGATATAGACGAAACAAAAAATGGGACTTTACCTGAACTGATCGTTGTAGGCATTTGAAGAAGAGATCGCTTTCTGGAAAATCTACAGCCATGAAATATAAAATACCAGATCAAATGGGGTTAGTACACATAAATGAACACGTAATTCAGAAATTAAAGAGAATGATTAATTACCGCTGGATTGCTAGTTACACCTCTGACACCACTTTCAATCAGAGGTACAAGGTCTGTAACAGGTCGGCAAAGGTTATCATACCAAGGACTCTGACCTTCCTTCTCATAAAGATCATGAAGAACCGTTCTCTGGGTCGGATTTCCAATCCCAACAACTTTTGAGCATCTAACACTACAATAAGCAAACCACCAAAAGAAAACTAATCAAGTAACCAGAAACGAAAACAAAATGAATAAAGGAGAATATTAGAGACTTACGCCAGGGCGGGTTTGAGGGCTGGTTTAGTGGGAAGAGACAACTTAAAGGAAGAAAAATTGGCGTGTAGATCAGAGCTGGATCGGAAAGCGATTAAAACCCTGGGTTGAAAGGAACGAGTTCTGAAGCTAGATGATGATAGAGAAGAAGCAGGGCTAGGGTTTGAGAGCTTTGAAATGGAAGCCATAGCGATCAAAGATAGCTGCGAGAGACAAAGAAGAATGGGTTTGGTGAGACAGAGTAACCAAAATGATCGAAGAAAATGGTCGGTTTTTTCCAACTTTAAATAGGAAAACAATACTCTCTATGAAAAAGATATCAGAAAATAAAATAAATAAATAAAAACTTAACACCCTTCTACATATATGCTAAAAAGAAGATTAAAAAAAGAGAAAAACAATATATTCAAACTTCAGATTCACAGGGAGAAAAATAAAACTACAAAAGTAATGAAGGAATATAAAAAAAAGTATATAATATGATTTTTTAAAATAGTGTTTCATGATGTTATTATTTTATTATAATATTTTATTTATTTTATTTTTATTCTTTTTTTATAATTTTTAATAATTTAAATTGAATAATAATACATGGCTGATGGCTCAAAAAAAGGATCTTCTCATGTAGTCATATTTATATTTTTAAGTTTTTTAATATTTTAGATTAAAGCTTTTGATTTTTTATATTTAATATTTTTAATACTAAAATCTAAATATTTTATTAATTATTAAAAAGTAAGTATGGGTTATGGATTACAAACTTATAAGTTTGTTTCTAGTATTAAATTAAAATAAATAATTTTATTTTAATAATTTTTTTATTAAAATAAATATTTTTATTATCAAGTTAATAGAACGTGATAAAGTATAAAACATTAATAAGGATGGAATTGGAAATTATTATTAAATTATTTTTAAAAAATTAATAATTATTATATTTTAATAAAAAGTTATTTATATATATATATATTTTAAAAAATAAAAAATTCATAAATATTAAAATAAAAAATAATAATAATAACTAAATATTAAAACAAAAGAATTATGAAAACATTTCATATTAATTAGCATTTTATCACTGCAAATGACTGAGCTTCATATTTTTTTATGTAAGGGAGTAAATACATACCAAAATTTAATTTAAAAGATTTAATTGATATTTTTTTTAAAAGATAAATTATTTTAAAATATGGTATTGTATGATTTTATCACCTTTATTTAGTTAAGTGCTCTAGTATTATTTTATAAATGAATAATTTTAGGTGTCTACTAATCAAAAGTTTTTTGTCATGAAATTTTTTTATAAATGATAATTTTATATCATAATAATAATATTAAAATATAATTATTTATAGGGATATAATAAATAATTTATATATTTTTCTCGTAAGAATAATAAAATAATCATGATAATATTATTATTCATAATTTAGCATATAATTTATTTTATTTTTAAAAGAAATTTAGGTTATTTGGTCATGTAATTTAAAAATATGAAATTATTTTTTAAAATAATTTAGTATGTTTGGCAGGGATAAAGTCCTATTAATTATGTAATTTCTCGATAAAGATATTTATAATCTATTTTTGGGGTTTTGTCCAAAATGGTCATATCTCATATAATATTTTTAAAAAATGAGTATTTGTGTTATAGTTTAAAAAGAGGCAAAACTTAACTTGTAATTTGAGAATTAATTTTTGTATAATTTTTTTAACTTTTAATATTTTTAAATTTATTTACCAACTTGAATAATATAGTTTCATATCTATATAAATTGATAAAATAATTTAAAAATTAAACAATATAAATTAATAAATACATAAAAAATAGATTATAACAATATTAAGTATATAGTATGTATAACAATGAATATTTATATATTTTGTGATTTTGTCTATAAAAAGCATATCATATGTAATAGTTTAGAAACATAAAAAATATTAATATCTTGTAAATTTATAATTAATTTTAAATATAATATAATACATTATTATTATTAATTAATATAATTATAATTATATTTAATAAATAATTATAATATTAATTATAATTATGATATAAAAAATAATATTCATATATATCCAACTTTATATAAGATACAATACAAACATGAAACATTATATCGTAAATTTTGCGTGAAAATATTATCTAATATATTATTATTATTATTATTATAATAAAATATATCTAATTAATTATATTTTAATACTTAAATAAAATTATTATTAATAAATATTTGTTATCTTAACAATAACTAAAATTATAATAATATTAGAGATATGTGTTACAATGTAATTTATTTTTAATTTTTTTAATCTTAAGTAATTTATTTTTTTAAAATATCAATAACTTTTCATAAAAATTATTGTAACTATTTAGTAAAGTTTTTAATAATTTAAAATTTTATAATTTATTATTATTATTTTAAATTATTTTATAATAAAATTTTGATAAGTTATTTGTTATAAAAAATATTTTTTTATTATATAAATATAAATTATTTTTTAGTTATAATAAAAATAAATTATTATTTATTAAAAATTGATATATGATGATATTTTATTTTTGGTTTTCTTTTAGAAAATAAGAATAGAGAAAAAAGAAATGGAGCTGGAAATCAAGGAAGGAGAGAGAAGAAGAGAGTGAAATGGTAAGTCAAGAAAAAAAGGAAGGAAAGAGTATAATGGTGAGTTAAAAAAAAGGAAAGAAAGAGTAAAACGGTGAGTTGAAAAAAAAAGAGAGAAGAAGAGAGTGAAATGGTGAGTCAAGAAAAAAGGAAAGAAAGAGTAAAACAATGAGTTGAAAAAAAGAGAAAAGAAAAGAGTGAAATGGTGAGTTAAGAAAAAAAAGGAAGGAAAGAGTATAATGGTGAGTTAAAAAAAAGGAAAGAAAGAGTAAAACGGTGAGTTGAAAAAAAAAGAGAGAAGAAGAGAGTGAAATGGTGAGTCAAGAAAAAAAGGAAGGAAAGAGTATAATGGTGAGTTAAAAATAAGGAAAGAAAGAGTAAAATGGTGAGTTGAAAAAAAGAAGAAAAAGAGAGTTAAATGGTGAGTTGAAAAGAAAAAAAAATTGATGGATAAATGGTAGAATAATTTTTAATTTATTTATTTTTAAACTAAAATGTGTTGAATCCTTTTTTTAAACTATCACAATGAATATGTCTTTTTTATAGAAAAAATACATCTATTTTTAGATAATATTAATTTGACAATGTAATGTGAGCATGCAGACTTGTTTAAGAACGCGACTTATGTTGCGCGCGTGCACGACGGTGATAGCTTTTGAAAAATTAAATTAACCTATTAGTCTATTAAAATTTCAATTATACCCTTTTAATTATTTTTATATATAATGTATGTAATTAAAATTATATTATTTTGTCAATTTATTATTAAATTAACTTATCTAATAATTTTTAAATTAATACTAAATAAAAATATACTAAAATATCTTTATAAAAAAAATGTAAGATTAATAAGACCCTTATCCCATGTTTAAACTTTTAAATTATAAATTTTAAAAATTATGTGAATTAAAATACAAAAATTGAGAACACCTCTCACATGTTTTCTTTGTTTCAGAAAACCGATAAAAACACGAAAAATGTCATTTACGAAAGGCATAGATTAACAGGCAGTAACTCTCTTTTTAATAAAAAAAAGAAACCTTTAAATTTTTATATAACAATTTAATTTAATAGTACATCAATCTTTAATTTATATGTTATAATTTAGTGAATCATTAATAGTAATTAATCTTATAATCAATTCATTATCTCATATATTTAACTTTAAATTCAATAAACAATTAATATATTATTTGATGTATATATTAATAGCATTACTCATTTTGAAAAATATATATACATAATTTTTTAATTTGAATTTGACGTCACTTTAATTTTTATTAAATCAACTTAAACAACAACATACTTAACATACATAACAACAAATAACATTATTATTTATTTTGAATTAAGAAATTAAGAGTTATTATTAAAGTATTATTTGTATGAATTTTAAAAATGTTGGATTTATTACCTTAATTAGAAGATTGATCCCATGATAACTTAAGACTTTAAATTAGATGTTTTTTTTATATTACTTCTTTTATTCTTATAAATACTTATAATTTATAATTTTACTTTGAAAAATTATTTTATTTTTAATAACGTTAGTTTAGATCCCAATTCTCACATGGTATTTTATCGATTCAAGATTCCAAGTAAAGAAGTTATTACTTGATAAGAATCATGGTAGTGATTATTGAAAAGAAGATATTATTATTTATATTTCCATAAATTAGAACAATCAATGATCAAACAGTAATTATATTCACGATTTTAGATTATACATATAATATCATTTATATTTGATGTAATCTTTTATTCATCACTTTTGTAGATATTGTAGAAGTTTTAGCTTTTAATGCGATAATAGATTATACTCTCATGAAAAAAATCACAAAAAAAATTTACGTAGAAAAGAATGCAAAGTTAATCACATAAGCACTTATAAAAATTAATTGGCTCTCAATTCCGAAAAATGTCAAAAAAAGTAGTTTTGAAAAGTCAACACAAGCTGCAGTTCTTCAAAATGATTTATATTCGTTGGATACTTAAGGAGTTGAACACTCAACCTTATAACATTGTCTCACTTGATAGGTTGATATCTTCGTAACATTGACTCAAAAAATTTGTAGTCAAACACCTATCCTTTCCAAGCCAGTAGGCATCCTTGTCTGCTTTATTGCTAGCAAAAAAAATTAAATAAATAAATAATTATAAGGTTTCATTTTAAATTTGGATCTAGGATAATGAATATCGTGAGTTATAATACTACATGTACCACAAATTGATCACAAGAAACCAAATATTACAACTAATGAACTCTACCACCATACTAGATAAATAAATAAATTTCTAAACAAAAATTGATTATTATATATTTTTTAATTACCTTACACCTAAAATTATATTAATAACCCTTAAAATTAGTGTTTTTTTTAAACTAAGTTAAAAGATGATAGTATATGTTACATTATCAAAGAAAAATGAAACCTTAAATATATTAATAAAAGAAGTTAATTTGGTATCCTAATTAATGCATGGGTGTCTTTCATACTTCATATTATTAAAATGTATATTATTTCATTTTAAGTACAAATTTAATCATTGATATCTCTTTAGTCATTATTTGTTTTTTGTTATTACTTTTTTTTCCCCATAAATTCTCACAAATACCTTTGTTCAAGTTGACATATAGGATACATGTGATCTATGATTGAAAAAGAGTAAATACTATTCAAAATAGTTAAAAGATGTATTAATATTTAAATTAATATAAAAAAATAAAATATTTTAATTACATAATAATAATAATAATAATAATCATAATTAAGGTATCTCTCAAGTAAAGAAACCATGGGCTTGATTCTTGAGAGAAGAGATGGAGAGAGGTGTTGAAGAGAGAGACGATAGTTGGGGAAAATAGAGGACTCAAAGCATAAGTTCATAGAATTTTTCAAAGAAAATTGGAGAGAACTTTTTTTATTACTGTTTTTCTATTATTTTTCTCAACATTTTCCCCCACCCTTATCGAAAACAATATTCTCTCCAAAAAAAAAAAATTCATCTTTAGTACCATAAAGTCACTCATGTTTTGCAATTAGTATTCATTTTTATCCATATTTTAAAAGGATTTTTATTTAGTATCTATATTTTGCAAATGGTTTTAAATTATAGAAGTGAACAATAAACATGTTTTGTTTGAGATTTTTTCTTTGTATTCATCACATGATCTCTAAAAAAAGGGATAATTTCATCATTTTATACCACTAGACGAACTAATAAAAAAATATAAAGAAATTAGAGGCTCAAATTTGTGACCCAATTATGCTTAATTGAAATATTCTAGTGACATATAAAAATAGCATTCTAATTCTTTTTCCTTTACCTTCAATCTTTGTATGCCTATCTTTACTTGAGCTTTTTTGGGTCCTAATTGCTTCTTGGTATCTTCTTTTTCTACGACCAAAATCTTAAAGTCTTTGATTTCAGTTGCTTTGTTCTTACTCATCTTGTTTTGTTGTTGATTTATTGGTGGATTTGAAAGGCTAAAGAAATTGGGTAATGTGATAATTGATGGTCTTGTTTAGTGATAAAGCCACTTACTTGATGTAATGTTATATTTTACAAGCCTCGACAGAGATCAAATCCAAGAATCGAAGGCATAGTTGGCTAGGGAGTTTGATATGAAGGACTTAGGACCAAAAAACAAAATTCTAGGGATGCAGATTCACCGAGACAGAAATAACAGGAAGATTTGGCTTTTCTCAGAAGAACTATTTCAATAAGATCTTGCGACGCTTCAGCATGAAAGATAATAAGCCAATTTCTACCACACTTCCTATTAATCTCAAGTTATCCTCAAGTATGTGTCCTAGCAATGAAGCTGAGAGCAGAGAGATGTCTCGAGTACCGTATGCATCAGCAATGGGAAGTTTAATGTTTGTCATGATATGTACAAGACCAGACATTGCACAAGCAGTGGGAGTAGTTAGTCGGTTTATGGCAAATCCTGGAAGAGAGCATTAGAATATTGTGAAGAGGGTTCTGAGATACATAAGAGGAATCTCAAATGCTACATTATGTTACGGAGGATAGGATTTAATTGTTAGAGGCTATGTTGATTCAGATTTTGCAAGGGATCTCAATAAAAGTAAGTCTACCATAGGTTATGTGTTTACACTTGCAGAAGGAGCTGTAAGATGGGTATCTAAACTACAATCGGTTGTAGCTCTATCTACAAAGGAAGTAGAATACATGGCTGCTACACAAGCTTGCAAGGAAGCAGTTTGGATACATAGATTATTGGAGGAGCTCGGGCATAAGCAGGAGAATTATGTTTTGTACAGTCAAAGTGCTTTGCATATTGCAAGGAATCTAGTTTTTCATTCACGGACAAAGCACATAAGGGTTCATTATCAATTTGTTCGAGAAGTGGTGGAAGAAGGTAGTGTGGATATACAGAAGATTCACACCGACGAGAACCTAACAGATGTTATGACCAAGCCAATCAACACTAACAAGTTTAAATGGTGTAGATCCTTATGTGGTCTAGCGGAAGCATAAGCAAGCATGGATTTGGCAAGTGAGGAAGGATGGAAGGATTACGTAAGTGACTTTAAGTGATAGAATGTGATAATTGATGGTCTTGTTTAATGGTAAAGCCACTTACTTGGTTTAATGTTATAATTTGTTAATGGATGAAGTAGGAAACATGGAAGACAATTAATTAAGGATGCTATTGGAGCATTAATTTCTTGTGTATTCAATGTGTAGCACTAATTTCTTGTGCATTCAACGTGGAACACTAATTTCTTGTTAATTCAATGTGGAGTACTAATTTCTTATCCATTCAAAGTAGGGATGAACATAAAGTGTGTGCTATCACAAGTTTTTCAAGGATATTGCCTATAAAAAGCTTGTGTCATTTGTGCAAAATATAAATGCAAATGAATTAGAGAGCATTCATAAGAAAGTTAGTAAAAATCTTTGTGAGAATTATCTTGTGAATTACTATTTAGAAAGGAAAATTTTGCTCCTTCTTTGTAAGTAATATTTTTTCCTATTTTGTGAGAGAGTTATTTCTCCTGTTACAATAGAGATTAGAATTGTTATCTCATTGTAACTAAAGAAAATGTGTTGTAATCTCTATTTTATAATAATAAATCCTCCTACATTTACCTATAATTTTTTACCTTAATTTGTTCGGGGTTTTTTCTACGTAAAATATTTGTGTATATTTTATTTTCATTATTCTAAATTTCATTTTAATTATGTTTTAGTTTCAAATCGATAACTTTTCCTAACAGGTAGGGCTTGTGGTTGTTTTGAACCTTTAGAATATACGAGGGTAAAAAATATGAGAAAAACGACTGTTTAGCTGCTTATTATTATTTTTTATAATTATTCTTAGTTTGTCTAGGGGTATAAAATGACGTAATTGTCTATTCCTTAGAAATCACGTGAAAAACGCAAGGAAAAAAATCCCAAATAAAACATGTTATACTGTTTGTTTTTGCAAGTTTTGAAACCATTTACAAAAAATAAGTATTGAAAACCTTCCAAAACATATGAAAAGGAATACCAATTACAAAACATGGATAACTATACTATACCAAACCCTTTTTTCTTTTCCTCCTAATTTTCCCAGATGCAAACACACCCTCCATTAATAAAGGATTCAATATGAGAAAATCATACATTTATATACCAGACACCATTTGGCGATCATATTCGATGGAATACATACAGAAATAATCTTGACATCTCAAAGCCATAGAAGAAGATGGAACTCAACTTCTCTGCTAACATCACACAATTAAATTTGCTTGTTACAGAGTGAATCCAGAAGCATTACACACGATAATTAGTGTGCCATGATTATTTAAAGAAGTACATAAATGTCTAAAGCAATAGCAATGGCAGCTAAAAGAGCTGGCAATTCATTCCATTAACTACCATCAAAGGAAAATTCAAACAAAAATCCTGTTTCATTATTTTAAAAAAATTTATATAAAAAATAGCACAACTCAACAGGCAAATGAAATTGTCTTCAAGCCATCAAAAGTTGACGCAGAAGAAACTTATGAAATCTCATGAAAAAATACTGAAATGGGAAAGGCCGCCTTGTCCATTCTCATCCAATCAGCAATTTGTTCTCTGCCATGAAGCTGTATGTGGGTACCTCTAAATTATATGGCGCAGGCCCCTTGCGGATCCTGCCAGAAATGTCATAGTGCGAACCATGGCATGGGCAAAACCATCCTCCAAAATCACCAGCATTTGGCAAGGGAATACACCCCAAATGAGTACAGACTCCTATAACTACAAGCCATTCTGGATCCTTAACCCTTTCTGCATCCTGTTGTGGGTCCCTGAGAGATGCAACATTGACAGTATTTGCTAACTTAATATCATCCTCAGTTCGACGCCTGATAAAAACAGGCTTTCCTCTCCACTTCACTGTCACAGTAGTGCCAGGTTCAATGCTAGATAGGTCGACCTCAATGGAAGCAAGGGCAAGGACATCTTTACTAGCAGACATGCTAAGAACAAACTTGAGAACCAGAAGCCGGATCAACGAAGCATAGACAAACCTTCCACCTGACAAGACAAAGTAAGCAAATGCACGCTTGCTGGGGTCACCAGGTGGATAGCGTTCATGGTTGTGTTCATCATACACAATTTTGGAGGTAGGGTTCTTAACAGCTGCCACTGTAGGTGGAAGGTCTGAGATTAAACCCACATCATGTCCAGCAGCAAGGGCTTCAGAAGAAAACCCTGCAGAGAGAACCAACCAGCCATCAGTTGACTGTGGTTGGCTTCACAAATTCATGCAAGCAGTAGCCAAAGCTAACCAACACGTGAATAAATATCATTATTCTCAAATGCAATTGGAGGATGTTATAGATATTTACAAAAGGTTTATACAGATAAAGCTACGTGATAATTGAATTCTTAAAGACATAAGCATCTGTCATTCATCAACTCCAAACTGTAAATGCAATTGGAGGATGTTATAGATATTTTCAAAAGGTTTATACAGATCAAGCTATGTAATAATTGAATTCTTAAAGACATAAGCATCTGTCATTCATCAACTCCAAAATGTACATGATACAATAGCAGTTACCTGCCACATTGTAAGCGATTTTTTGTATAATCAACGTTTGAAAAAACCAATGACAGACTAAGTCACTTGTAAAAAAACAGCCACTTAGATAAGTGAAATAGAAACAGTGAGATATAAGGTCCTAGTCTTGTACAGTGGCAGAGCAGGAGGCATATGTCATACATGACATTAACAAGGTGCAAGTGCAATGTGACTACCAATAAAGCTGAAACACACAATTAGAAGCTAAGAAGGACATGTCATTAACAAGATGCAAGTGCAATGTGACTACGGACAAAAATAAAACCCACGATTAGAGGCTAAGGACAAAGAATATAATACCATTAATGCCTATATCTATGACAACTAATGTTAAGTAGGAAAACTACCTCTCCCATGACCCATTTCTATGTTCGATCAAATGTTTCGTTCAATCTCGATAGTCAATAACACATAAAAGTGCAAAGAAAATACAAACAGAAAAAAAGACATGTATGCAGCTACCTAAATGTGCAGAATAACAGAAAAATAAAACAGCTCATAATTTAGCTTACTCCATTAAACGAGCAACGAGTCAAATCACACACTAAATCGAACAATAAGGAATAGTGATTGTATAGTAGGCCTCTAAAACACGTCAAATGCCAGTGATAAATAAAAAGATGCAAAAGCTCAAATGCTCAATTAGTCATCCACGATCCCATTTGAATAGTCTAATCCTCACATGAGGGAATAATGACCAATTAGAACCAATATCCCCTTCAAAGTTGAACTCTTTTAATCCTGTAATTTGATTTAGGACTTGATTATATCAGAATAAGAACGATGAAAATACCATTATTCGCTAAGCGGAACTTAGTACAATTGAAATCGCAATTGATCAGATCAATTAAATGTTCTGGATTCAATAAAAAAAAAAGGAAATAAACGCAAACCCTAAATCTGAAGGATAAAGGAAGAAAATTGAAGGGACCTCTGACAAGAGCTATAAAGCGTTGAGAGGAAACAAAACTGGAGGAGAAGATGATGGATCTGGAAGATGGTGAGGAAGAGGCCGAGTCACGACCATTAGCGCAGTGAGAATGGGCTCCAGAGAGCACGGCTGGGCTTGACTGAGACAAAAACGAAGAAGACCATCTCGTCCTCGCGACAGACGAAACCCTCTGGCTTGCAACTCTGAGCATCTTTATTTTCTTCTCTCAATTCTGGTTCTCTTCTAAGTTGCGTTTGATGTCAAAATACGAAATGGGCACCGGGAATTCTACAATGCACCATGTAAAATTCTTTAAGGACTAAGCCCGCATCCAACCTACGTCGTATTTAAAATGGCAGAGTTGTCTTTTCTCTCTCTTCCCTTTGTGCTAGTTTTACGACGTCGTTTCTATTGATGGTAGCGAAAGTCTGACTTGTAGTTGTAGCCTCCTTTGAAAAATAGAACAGATGAAGGATCGCTTCGACAAAGATCAACAACTGCTTGATGAATGGGTCGTTCCAAGCAATGTCTATTGTCACTAAATTAGTGACAATTTGAAAAAAAAAAATTCTTAAAAATATACGTGAATTAACGTATAACATGATTATTAAGCAAAAAAATCTTAATAATATATAAATTTATACGTATAAATTTACAAATTTTTGTTTACTTATATGCATTTAACGAATTCTATCAAAACACTTTTAAACTTCATACTCTATGTTTTTATCTAGGTTTAAAACTTTAAAGTATACACTTATATATCAATTTAAAGTCTAATCTCATTTCTTTAATAGATATTTTCGATCTTTAGATTTTTTTTAAAAAATCTAATCCCATCTCTTTTATATTTTCTAACTTGTTTTTGAGATTTTGTAAAATAAAGCTCAAATCTTTGGTGTTTATTTCTTCGAAATATCTAATACTTCAAAATATAATAAAAAGAAACAATATTACTACCATCAACAAAATACATTTCATTTTTTCCTTCTTTTTTTTTCATTCTAATATCATGTTCCAATTTAAAAATCTTTTCTTGCAACTCCAACCTTATTATTTCTAAATCTGAAATATGAGATTTCAGTTTGAAAATATTACCATTTTGTCCTTGAATCTTTCTCAACAACTCTGGAAACACTTGCTTTGACCTTGAATACATATCTCCGTCAAATTCACTTGAAGAAATTGTAATGCTCATTACTTTGCAACAATAAAAACTTGTTTTCGCTAAAAAATTAAAAAAAAAACACACAAAATTTATTATAACCCATTTGCGATTACTTACCTCATATTTGTAGAACCCCAAATCCTTCTTTTTGGATTATTATTCATCCATGATGTGAGTGATTTACTCTCAAACCCTAAAGGATAGAGATAATCCATATTAGAAACCAATTTTTTCAAATACAAATGCCTTAAATTGAAATTCTGAAAGTGCATGTAAAGGTTTAGGGTACTACGTGTCACGACCTTAATTTCTCAAGTAGCGATCGTGCGGCACAGGCTGGGTCGTCGTACTGCTTCTTTCAATCGAAAATGGAACTCAAAGAGAATAGAAAGAGAGTTTGCAAAGAATGCTTTGTATTACTCTAGAAGAGTTTATGATACTGATTGCTAAGAATTCCCGAGGATGAATACAAATGAAGACAGTGGTACTGTTATAGTGTGGCATGAGCTGAAGAGTATGCCACATTCTTACAGATCCTTCAGTTCACAGAATATCTGAGAGTTCTATGCAAGTGCCACGAGGTTCTAGGACCTTACATCCCATTCTAGAGTCTTCTAGGTTTGTCCGGGCTCGTACGCACGCAGGGATGTTCATGACTTAGGCGGCCTGCATCCTTCTGAACCATCGGCGCATTCTAGAACGTTCGGCCCATTCTAGCGCCTACAGTGTGCTGCAGAACATTCGCAGGGTCTTGACTTGAGTTGAGTCCATCGACTCGGCCACTCTAGACACTGCTAGACAAGCTGCAGAACTTTCCATGTGTCTAGATCCTTTGGGCGTGAGCGTTTGGATTTTTAGGGCGGTTTGGGCGGGACGTGACACCTGCACTCGAGTTCGCGACGCCACTCGGTCGCGCGCTGAGATTGAAACCTGCATAGCATCTCTAAATTGCCCATGAGAATCCTCGGGTTCCCGACTTGTTTCCTTACGGGGGCGTTTTTCCATTTGACCAAGTATTCCTTATAACTTGAGTACGCCCTCCGTCGGATCGCGGTCCGCAATTGAGTCACTTCTTGCTCGAAAGGAGGTTGTCAACTGCGGTAGGTGCTTCTGCTTTGATACTCACGCAGGCTTATGTCATCCTCGTCTCCGTGGTATGGTTTTAGCATGCTTACATGAAAAACGAGGATATATTTTAAGCTTTGGAGGGAGTTGTAGCTTGTATGACACCTTACCAACTTTCTTGAGGACGGAAACGGTCGCCTTCGTACTTCCGTACCAACCCGCATGAACGCCCGCAAGGACTTGAATTGTTGGGGCAATAGTTTTACCAGGACCAAATCACCTTCCCGAAACTACTGCCATCCTCCTCTTCTTGTCGACCCGTTTCTTCATCTTAACCCAGGACGCCTTATGCAAATAGGCTGGGCCAACTCTGCTTGTTCGTACCAGGCCTTAGCAAACTTGAAAGAATTTGGGCTCTTTCGCCGTAGCGTGGCCAAGGCATGAGGGGTCGTGGCTTGCCGTGACAATTCGAAGGGACTCTTGAGTGGTGGACTACGGCTTGCGGTTATATGAGGTGGGCTACACGTCCAACGCCTTCGCCCCGATCCGGATTGATTGGCAACAAAGTGCCTAAGATACAGATTCAAATGACGCGTTAGTATGACTCGTTTGTCCCGTCACTTTGTGGATGAAAGCTTGTGGAGAAGTTCAAGTCGATCCCGGCCGGCTTGAATAGTTAAGATCAAAATTTCCGTGAATCGTGGGTCACCGATCACTCACGATATTGGAAGGAATTCCCCGATGCTTCACAACATTCTTGAGGAACAACGGCGAGTCTCAAATCTCCCGTGCGATCCCGTTGAGAAGCGGTATGAGCGTCGCGTATTCTTCGAAACGATCAATGATAGCCAATAATCTTTGCCAAATCCCTCGGTTTTTGTGCCAGGCAAGTGATGAAGTCCGTAGAGACACTCTCTCGCGGTCTGCCGGAATGGGCGGCGGCTACAACCCAGCCAGGTGCGTGTTGCTGAATCTTGTCCTCTTTGGCGTACAAGACAAGTCTTCACGTAAGCTTACACATCATCCGAAGTTGAGGCCAATAGTAGATGGACTTGATCAGAAAGCGAGTACGCCTTCGTTCACGGGTGTCACCGCCCATGCGAATCATGGCACTGGCAATAAGCTCTTTCCTTAAGCTCCCGTTTTGTACGAAGATCGATTAACGCAGCGTAGAGTAGTCCGTCACTCAACCAAAATCGTCTCGTCTTTCCTTCCTTGATGAAAGCGAGAGGTTTTGAAAGCGGGCATCGTACTCGACCCTTCTTTGATCTTATCGACAAGGCTGGCAAGCTGCCTGCTACCGTCTTAGCTCGGCCTCGCGCTGTCATCGGCCACCGGCCTTACACCAGGCTTGTATTCCAACCTATAGTCAAACTCCGCCAAGAAATCTTGCCATAGAGCTTGGGACTCGGCTTCTTTTAGTCACGAAAGTAACTTATTAAGCCACGTTGTCGTCATAATAACAAAATGAGAACTTGATAAATAATGTCGCCTTAGGCAATGAATGATTTGTCATTTCTTTTTCTTGTACGGTGTAGCGGCGTTCGGTGTCATTGAGCTTGCGGCTCAGCTATTGGACGTCCTTCCCTGCATCGTACTCCACGCAATGGCGAAGTCGGAAGCATCCGTATGCGGCTCGTATGTCTTGGTAGGGTACGGTAGACAAAGCAACGGATTCTTCGCTACTTGACTTTCTTCAAGTCTTCAAATGAGGCTTGGCATTCATTTGTCAACTCCCCAAGCCTTGTTCTTTTAAGCAAGTTAGTGAGTGGAAATTTCTCTCGTTGAGTAGGACTTGATAAACCTTACGTAATAGTTTACCGATCGAGGAAAGATCTTAATTCGGAACCTTGGTGAGAGGCTCACGATCTGGATGGCTTTCACCTTAACACCGTCCATCATCGGAGTTTTCCATCCTTTATCTATGCCACAGGAACATCGGCCGTCTTGGGCAAAGGAACATTTTCCTTCTTGACGTATAGCTCGTTTCTCCTTCGGGACCTCGAACACCTTATCGCCGAATGCTCTAGATGTTCTTGAAAGTCCGGTATATATCCATGATATCATCGAAGATATACTACCACGAACCGTCGAGGTAGGGATGGAAAATCTTATTCATGAGTGTACGAAGGTGGCGTGCATTAGTAAGACCGAATGGCATGACAAGAACTCATAAGCACCGTACCTTGTCACACAAGTAGTCTTGGGCTCATCTCGCTTGGTATGCGTGCCTGGTAGTAACCCGATCGCAAATCCAACTTTGTAAAGTATCTCGCGTTCCCCGTTAATTGGTCGAACAAATCGGAAATAAGTGGGATAGGATACTTGTTCTTGGCGGTGATCTTGTTTAGAGCCGATAATCGATGCACGTCCTTGACGAGCCATCATGCTTCTTTGGAGCAGGGGCACGCGGGGGCTTTTGAAGGCCTTATAAAGCACTGCGTCCAGCAATTCATCAAGTTGCTTCATGATTAGCCCAACTACGAGTTCGCCATCGATAGGGACTTCATTCTTTGGTGGCACGGTGCCGAGTTCAACTGTCTCGTGGTGCACCTCATAAGCCGGGAGGTAGCAGCTTTGGCAATGCTAGGCATCACCTCTTTGGAACTTGTCTAAGGCGACTTGCGCCGGATTGGCAAGCTTGGCTTTGGTGACACCTATTCATCGTCGGTACTCTTTTAGGATGGCCAAGTAACTTTCTTCGTCCCTGTTGATCCGCTTGAATTGAAGCGCCCGAAAGAGCTTGGTAGTGGATCTGGTGGTCTCTCGTCGGTACCGCCCAGCCGAGCCATCCAGTCCGATACGTGGAGTTTGAGCTTGGCACCAGCTACAACCTGGTCAAGAATTCCATGCCAAATACAATAGAAAGTCGTCCACGTGCCGTACCGACAAGTCTACTTGGCAGGTCCATTACCAAAGCCGACGCCCAACTCCGCCGGCGACTCAGGTGTAATGGTAGTCTTCTTTGAGTTGAAGCTGCTTTGAGAGAACCCGCTCCATTGATAACCTTGGCCGAGTCTCTTTGCTTCCGAAACAAAGTTATGAGGCCGCACTGTGTCGACCAGGCTTTGGCGACCTTCCCGGTGATGGTTGCATCCACATCGAGGCCTTTGGGAGTCTTCGGGGCAGCTGCGTGAAAGTAGGCGCAAAGAACCCGTCTTTGCACCATCGTCCGACTCACCTCCATCTTGACCATGTGTGGGAGGCTAAGGCACTCAATGCCTTCCTCTTCGGGCACTCACGTGCCCGATGCGGTCCATCGCAAATGAAGCACGTTACACGGGGCTTTGAGGCATTCCGATCCTCCTTCTCCTTCCCTTTGTCTCGTGGCTTGAATGAGGAGTTGCCTTTGTGATTTTTGGAGCCCTGACTTTTGGCGTGGCCTCCGTACTCTTCTCTCGCCAAACTTCTTGTCAGGTTTTGGAGCCCTCCTTGTTTGTGGAGTAGTCAATGGCTTTTCGCAATGTCGCGAAGATAAATCTTGGACACCACGTCGGCTTGAGCTCGAGGTTGGCCCACGATTGGAGACCGTCCGCTGAACAAGAATAGGGCATCCTTGTCGGTTGTGTCGGGGACTTGACGGCAAGGTTGTGAACTCATTCACATCACTATGCTACCCATCTGCTTTAATCGCGGTCGGCCCCTTGCCTCTTGACGTTCTGGGAAGAGCGCATCTTGAACTCCCTTTTAAAGTCTTCAAAGGTGTCGATTGTACAAACCCCACGTTGCACATCTCCGTATCTCCGTCTCAGCCTGACATCGCGATGTCGGATAAGTACATGGTACTGATTCGGATCTTCTTTGGCGTTAGTTATGCCGGTAGCCTCAGTATTGCTCACAGCCCCGTAGGAAGTTGTCCACTTCCCTGGCGTTCCCTAACGCCATTAAAGATCTTGGGCAGGAACGTCCACCCTCTTGGCCCGTTGGCCGGTGGTTGCAATAGTTCCTGCGGCCATAGCCGACTGCGTAGGGCTAGATCACCCCCATATCCTCGTTACATGCAATACATTGGTGAGTTCTCTTTGAATGAGATCTCTTACCTTGACAAGTTAGGCTTTGACCCATGATTTCTTGCCTTAGCCCGCGTCTAGCTCGTTGAGTGACATCTTTACATTGCTGCGTGGATCTCGCGTCCTCGGCACTCCCGAGCCATTGCAACGCTCGCAAGTTGTCTACTGGTCACAAGCAGCTCACTGGGCATCTGCTTGCTCCCGACACGTGCTTCTAAGCTAGAAAGTATGTCTGCGACTTGGCTCGGGCTTAACGCGATGGTTTCCGGGTTTCTCACGTCCGCGTTCCATAGGTGGAACATCGACGCTTGGCAGGTAGATGGACCCGGCGTTCTTCCGTTATGCCAAGAGTAAGATTGCTTGAACCTAAGGCTTTGATACCAAATGTCACGACCTTAATTTCTCAGTAGCGATCGTGCGGACTTGGCCCTCGGTCCGTCGTACTAAGCTGCCTTCAATCGAAAATGGAACTCGAAAGAGAATAGAAAGAGAGTGCAAAGAATGCGTTGTATTGCTCAAGAGAGAGGTTATGAAACAATTGGTAAGAATTGACAAGGATGAATACAAATGAAGACCAAGTGGTATATTTATAGTGTGTCAACAAGCCTAAGAGTATGCCACGTTCTTACAGATCCTTCTAGCTCTAGAATATACAAGAGAGTTCTATGTACAGTTTGTGAGGTTACAGGACCTTACATCCCGTTCTAGAGTCTTCTAGGTTTGTCCGGCTCCAGCCGTACACCTTCGGGATGTTCCTGACTTCCGGTGACTTCACGTCCTTCCCAGGAACCATCGGCGCATTACAGAACGTTCCGGCCCATTCTAGCACCCTCTAGTGTGCTGCAGAACATTCTAGGGTCTTGAGCTTGAGTTGAGTCCATCAGGCCGCTTTCTAGACTTCTCTAGACAACTCTAGAACTTTCCATGTGTCTAGATCCTTTAGGCAGCCAGCATTTGGATTTTTAGGGGCAGTTTGGGCGGGACGTGACATACGAGACTCTAATGGAAAATTTTAAGCTTAAACGATTTTACGTCCCTTTTGCATGGCTTAAAATGTTAATCCATATTAATTAGTTAAGTAGTTTTCTAACACTTAAATAGTTTTGTAATTTAAATAATAAATTTGATAGTAAATTTATCACGATTTATAAATAAGTCATAGATTTGTATAAAAAACTATAAATTTAATAATATATTTGTTAGTTTATTCAAAAAAATATATTATTATTATGTATCATCTAACGCAATTTTAATAAATTTTTTTAATTTAATTGGTACTAAATACACTCATAAGAAAATCATGCTAAATAAGCACTATTAGTCGATCTTATAAGTAACAATTTATTTCAATTATAGTCAAATATATGATACAATATATAATTTTTTTTAAAATTTAACAAAAATGTAACAAGAATGGTCTCTTTTTTCCAAAAAAAAAACTAAAAAAGTATTATAAAATTAATAATCCCACTTGCATGTGTTGAGGGTGATTGAAAAAATCAAACAGATTTTAAGATAATTTAATATTTTTAAATTAATAAAATGTTCCAAGTAAGTTATTTATCTAAAAAGAACCCAAAAATAGATAAAAGTACACTTAATGATCTAGAGATAACTTATTCTTAAAAAGAACCTCCTGCAAACTATAACTTTTAATGATTATCAACAAAGTAGCCTTAAATCAAAATAAAAAATATATAAATGATTAATCAATTAAAAAATAGTCAAATAAATGAAAATGAAAATTCATGTTTATAGGACTCGATAAGCTAAACTTAATCCATTAATTAATATATTATATCGATTCATGGTCTATTAACTAACATGTTGTGATAGCCAATGGCTTATACATTGGTCATATCGTGCTTGAATTCTTGACCTATAAACTTTGCCATGCTTGGTTTGTTGGGTCATGCTTGACGTGCAAGTACTACCCATAATCTATTTAATATATCATTTAACAAAATTAATTCAATCTGTTAATTAATATATCATATCAATCCATGGTCCATTAATTAACTCATCACTTATACATGGGTCATATGGTGTTTGAATTTTTGGCCTATAAGCTTTGTCATGCTTGGTTTGTTGGGTCATACTTGACGGACTAGTACGACCTATGACCTATTTAGTGCATTTATTTAACAAAATTAACTCAATCTGTTAATTAATATATCATATCAATCCATAGTTCATTAATTAATTCATGGCTCATAAATGGATCATATCGTGTTTAAATTCTTGACCTATAAACTTTGTCATAATTGGTCTGGGTCATACTTGAATTGATGCATTTTTCCAAAACTTTGTTATAAAAAAACACTTTAGTCTTAATTTTTGAATTTTTTATAATTAAAGTGAGCATCGTGTTCAAAGTTACAAATTAAATTGCTCCAATTAAGAGTTACATTACTAAGTTGCATCTTTATTTATTTATTTATTTATTTTTTTTTTTTGTAAAAGCTCCAAGACCTTTCATGCCCCTCACCATAAAAAAAAAATTTACTCCTGAAAAGATTTCCTGACAACCCTACCACACATGTTACAGTTGCACGAGGCCTAGATATGCCTTGAAAAGCAATCCAGATAATCGCAACCCTTAAAGACATACTTGTAAATCCCCTCTTTAACAATTATAGCAAAAGAATTGATTTTAGATGTCTACAGTGCATAGTAATACGTAGTTAAGTACCTAATGACTCACTCCATTATCTAAACTGAGCTAAAGAAAGTGCCTATCAAAGTCTCTGACATAGACCAACTTTAGAGATCGGCTTTCCCGTTCCCACTTCTCCAATCTACTCATTAGTTTCTCTTTTCCTGCTGGTATCTAGAATTTTTTTTTTTTACTATATATCACAAATTTGTGATAAACACAAATAATTTGGTAGTTTATAGTTGAATGTCATTTTGTGTGTCCAATTTTACCATCGAATGATGCACTACCACATCATTAGTGATTATGAATTTGTGAATCTACATTCTGCTTATTGAATATTTCAACACAAATGCAAACAATCAGCTGAAAAAGAAAATATCCAAAAACCGTTTAGCATATTGCTAAATTCTTTGTTTAGTCACAGAATTCCCCTGATAATACCATCCTAAGTCAATACAAGTATGGAAACTATAATCTATAACTAAGACGTCAATATGGTGAGGGGGCATTTCTTACAATCTCGAGGCCAGGTCCAAAACGCTGTACATAGATGCCACAGAGAATCTCTGTATTCTGCAAAAAGAACAGGAACACCGGTAAAGGCTTTAATACGAGTAAATCCTGAAAGATGTTTAAAGGATTGGTAGTTTGGTACGCTTTCTTTCCTGTACTCATTTCTTATTATTATCATCTACCATATTTTTAAGAGCAAAGAGACTAAAGAATACCCTTATGAATAAAGGGGTTAAATAGTCCAAATAATATCACCTCTCTCTCTATATATATAAGGAGAGATTTTTGCATGAATATGTCTCATGAATGAGGTAAAGTATTATTTTATATAAATATTTATAATATTTTCTTAAAATTATCAAAATACATCAAATATTTATGCAAATTACTTATATAAGGATGTCTACTAATTTGATGAGTGGTTCTCTTTGACTTTACGATGTTTACTAATATTTTACTGAAATCACTTGGAAGTATGAAATAAACATATAGAATGAGAATAGAGAATGAAATGAACTCTTTTACAAATTGTTATAATGTAAAATCATAAATTTTTCTTTTAGGTATTATAATATATATCCGGTTCATATTTTAAAAAAAAGTTATTTCAAAAATTCAAAATTTAAATAAAAACAGATACCGCTATAATATTTTTTTTCAGGACTTACAACTATACAACTTTTAATCCAACAAATATAGGTATTCTCAAGAAATATACAAGCTAAAAAGAGTCATACGAAGAATAATTCATGAGATGACCTAGTAATTCCATTTTTCGATCCCTCATTATTTTTGAAAATGTTCAGAAACATTTTTTTGGTATAAATTCAAAAGCATAAATGTAGTTCTATGTGTTCAAGAAAAGTTTTGAATTGTAAATACTATTCTTAAACATGTGTTCAAATTCATTTTTGAACACACATGCAGTTTTAAGTATAAATTAAACAGGAATAAAAAAAATATAGTATGTCAAAAATGGAAAGTATTGTACAAAGGAGTCAAAACTGTTCGTATTGTAGAAGGGGTAAAAATAAATAGTAGTACCTAAAGGGCAAAAAAAAAAATCCTTCTCATTCATGTTATCATGTATGCACTGATGTACCTCAAAAATAACCCATGAAGGGCATTCCTACACCAATGCACCTTAAAAGAAAGCACGGCTAGCGAATAAAAGAGTACACAAAACACTGATACAAACACCTAAGACGCTTTCTGGTAGAACAGGTAAAACCAAAATGCATGAGCAATTCAGCACCATTGTCGGCCATCTGAAACTGTTACAACAGAGCATTAAAAATCAGATTCATCTGACCTTAACAATGTTCGGTACCTCCGCACTGGTTTATTGAAACCCACACTACTATCTGCTGAGCTTGATTCTGGCACCTCTTCCTCTAACATACACACTTCACCTTGCACTTCCGCAGCTGCAATTCCCACTGGAAAGCCAGCTTGGTATTGGTAGGGCTCGCTGTCACCTTCCTTATTTTTCTTCACCACACTACTATCATCATTCAATACTTCAGCATCAGTTGCCTTCTTCTTTGGAATAAACTGTACTCTGTTTGGATTATCAGCTGAAGCATTCTCTTGCTCTGAACCTGACTTATTACTAGAATTATGGAAATGCCCAAGGATGTCAAAACAAGCTTGAGGGTTGGAATTTTCATCAACTTCACTGGGTGAATAAAGATTGTAACGTGTATACTTGGAAGGATTTACCAAATAATCCGGTACCTTTGAAGCATTTTGGTCAGTTACTAAATCACCATGGTCAGAAACCACAGCATTTCCGATAGATGTTTCTTGACAATTATTTACATAAACAGGGTCAAACTTGACACGTTTGGGCTGCTTAGAAACCTCCTCAGTATCTTTCCTTTTTCTCAATATAGACTTGGGCAGGGCATCGACTTTAGCACGTGACTCCTTACCTTCTGCAGAATCGGGGATAGCATAATTAGACTTTTGAGCTTCAGTATCGTCCTCTTTCAGTCTTACTTTTGCAGCAGTGCTATTAGCCCGTGGGTCCTTTTTGAAGCAGTGCAATGAATTTTGCAGCACATTCTGGGAATTCAAGTAGGATCCATGTTCACTAACATCACTCATATACAAGCGATCCCCAGCATTTTCTCTTCCTAAAGCAACTTTGTCAAATGCATCTTCCTCTTCCTGAAATGATTACCAAGAAAGGCATAAACATAGTTAGCTTCTATGCCGAGGAAACAGTCTAGAAAGGAAGAAGAGTAAGTAAAACTGCTTATCAATAAGTAATTATTTTTTCATCAAAAAGAACTGTTTGTACCTAAGATCTTTCCATACAAGCATGATTTTCTTTTCACAACGTTATTTACTTATTAGTATATTAGAATTTCAGGTTTGGTATTTAATGATATTTTTATTAAACAAAAGGTACACATTTGGACCCATATTATTAAACTAGTACACTAATAGTCCCCCCATTTAATAAAAGGTACATCAATGGCCTAATTTCTTTTTAAAAAAAAACCTCATTTATAATGCATTATCTCATTTATTTTTGTTCATTTCAATATAAAAACATTTTATACCACCTTAATAATTATCATCAACCTCCGCCATCTATTTTTGCTGGTCAACCAATTTTACTATTTACTACAGAACAATCCGAAGTTGTATTTTTTTTACTAAATCTGTAGTTAGGCTACCGCAAACTCATTTTAACTACCTATCTCTTCCCCTGACCGCCACTACAACCAGTTCATCGCCTTTAATCTCATTGATCCTTTCATCATTTCCGACCATAAAACCATTTTATATTCGATGTTCGATCAAACCTAAGGTGAAAGTGGCTTTGATCTAACAAAAAGTGGTCGAAAAAGGTTAAGAAGATCGAGAATATTGGAAAGAATGAACTGAAGATAGTTTTAATAATTGGTAGAGATATGTTTCAAATTAATTGATGGTGGCCTAACTTTAGTTACAATAAAAATTACATTTTTGAATTATGTCGTAGTAAACAGGAAAGGGTGGTTGTTAGGCCAAAGAATGTAATGGTGTTAAGAGTAGAACAAAGAGGATGATGGAGGTAGATATCATTGTTTTTGTAATAAAAATGGAAAAAAAATGAGAGAAGACATAAAATAATAAATATTTACAAAAAGATAAAAAAAAAATTAGTTGGACCATTGATGTATCTTTAGTTAAATGTTAAAACTAATAATGTACTGGTTTGATAATATGTCAAAAATGTGTAATTTATTTTTCATAAGGATACGATTAAAGCACAGAATCCTAGAATTTCTTGTATGTACAATAGTTTCCCCTTATATATAATTTCAATTCAATCTGCGTAAGCTTCCTTTAATGCCTAGAGATTCATAGCTTCAAACTATCAAAGTTTAGGGCACATGGAAGCATCACATAAACCTACACCAATAATCTCAAGTAAAGCTCCATTCCAATTTTAAAAACAATTGTAAGAATCAATAGCCAAAAGAATTATAACTATAAATTTGTATGCAATAATCCTCTAAAGGGCAGATGCTATATTTCTTAAGTCGATGAAATATACACATGAAAAAAGAAAAAAAATGAACTCACCTCGTAATCCAGAGTACGATCTAACCCTATGGAGGATCTGATGTCCCATTCATTTTCATCACCACGCCCTCTTCCATGTGGCCCACCCAACCCGTCTTCGTCATCGAGATCGTCCACGTCACCTTGAAACTTCCTTCGCCGGGAAACTCCCCGATCTCTTTTCAGGCACTCATCGAACGAAGATGAACAAGGTATTTCATCTCTACCGTTGTTGTCCGTACACCGCCTCCACTGTTTACGCTCGACCTCATTGTCGGTGATGGACCATAGAGATGACTGCAAAGTCGGTGAACGCGACGAAGCAAGGGACCCAAACACCTTATCAACTCGTGCTTTGAAGCTGTCATCCATGGAGTTGCGGAATTGTTATTTGGATTGAGCGTCGTTTGTGGTTTTTATGTAATCTCCTCTCTTGAATGGAACATATACAAAGCCACTGCAAAACAACTTTTTCTTTTATATATTTATGAAAATTAACTTTAGGTCATGGGCCGAATTTTATTAGGTCGAAACCCATTTGGGATGTCAATATTACAGCAAAAATCACTGGGATCCCAAAGAAAATTGCGGGATGTAAAATGAAAAGCTCTGTGTGGCTCAGCGGTAAGTGTCGATCCTTCCAAGAGATTAATTAAGGACGCATAATTTTCACATAAATTGTTTTGTATATTATAATTCTTATTTTTTAAAGTTTCTATAACATGTTTGAAATAAATATAAAATTAAGTTTTTTAAAGTTTTAAATTATATGAGATTACTTTACACTAAATTATTTTACTATACTAAATTATAAATGATTATACCACATCACGTGGTGCTAACATCCGGATGAAAGTTAGATTCATTTTGATTGCATTTGTTATGGAGACATCCACGGAGATGAGTCAAGTGTAATTGAGTGTGGTGCTTTAATTGGTAGATTTATTATCATATATTTCTTAGCTTACGAAATGTAATCTAAGAAATGGACTTAAAATCAAGTTTAAAAGCACTAAAAGAATAAGATTAAGAAATCATAAGCATCCATAGGTTTTAAAAAAATCATAATTTGGAGGCATAGTAAAAATATTTTCGAGTGGTGACTAATTGTTCAACAAGATAGTAGGTAATCGATTTATAAGATAAGTAAAGGTAAAAGAGGTTTCATATCAAAATTTAAAAAACAAATGACCTTTACCTAGCAAAGTAAGATCGATTTTAGCCACATGTCGGTGCTTGCACTCAATTATCCCATTTTGGTATGAAGTATGGTGGTGTTTCGTTCACAGAATGAAATCGAAATCAGAATGGGAATGAAAATAGAATGAAATGAAAAGAAAATAATGTTGTTTGGTTTGACCATTGGAATCAAAAAAGTAATCAGTATTACAGTGTTTAGTTTACCACTGTAATAGAATGTAAAAAACTGTAAATTACTTTAATATCTCTATATTCAGTAAAATTTAAATAATATCATTTAATTATTATTTTTTCGTCAAACAAAATACATTACTCAAATCATTATTTTCCTAAATAATTATTACTTAAAAATATATATTATTAAAATTATTATTTTTCTAAATAGAATTTAGGGTTTTGAGGTTTGGAATTTGGGATTTAGGAATTTAAGGTTTTTGGATTTGGGATTTGGGGTTTATGGCTATATTTGTGGGTTAAGGTTTAGGGTTAAAATTATTATTTTTCTAAATAGTGTTTAGGGTTTTAAGATTTAGGATTTTAGATTTAGGTTGTAAGATTTAAGGTTTAGGGTTTTGGATTTTAGGTTTTAAGCATTGGGGTTTAGGGTTTAGGTGTTATGTTTTTAGGTTTAATGTTTTGGGATTTGGGGTTTAGGGTTTTAGGGTTTTAGGTTTTGGATTTAGCGTTTTGAGATTTAGGATTTTGAGATTTGAGTTTAGGGTCGTATTTGAGGTGAGGGTAAAATTAAAAAAAAATTGATATGGAAATGAAATCATGATTACTAAAGGGGGGAAAATGAATTGTGATTCCTTCTCCTTTATAAATCAATTCGAATCACAATTTCTAAAGAAGAAGGAATCACAATTTCATTGCTGACTCTTTTTTCAGCCCAACCAAACACACAAATGGAATAAGTCAATTCTTATTCTTTTCCATTCACTCCAACCAAACACAATATATAAGAACAAGACATATATTTAACAATACCAAATTGATTTAGTTGGAAAATGAATGCTTGAAACCTACTACCTCCATCAGATTACAAGATTTTAATCTTACATCCTGTTTATTTTGTAATTCAATCTGAGATTTAAACATTAAAAAAATCCTTAATTCCTGATTTTTTTTCTTAAGAAAATAAAAACCTTGAAAACTCAACATTGAAATGTACATACCATCTTTATCCATTATATGAAATCATAGTTGTATGTCCTAAAATACCAATATATACAACTTCAAAATAGCAATGGTTATTCTAATAAGTAATAAAAATGGAAGTTTGTGGCTTTTTTAATTGATTGGATTTAATTTACAAATATTTGGCAAGTCATTTAAAAAACATCAAACATACATTTCTTTATAATATAGTACATAACTTTAAAGTAAGGATGTCCTAACCTCTTATGCTACAACAATACTATTTTGTAACTATTACGAGTAAAAGTTGATTACTTTTGAACAAAAAAGAAATTAACAACACAAATCTCATTTATATCACAATATGTGTAACTAATATTTTCATTACTACTAGTATACAAATCAAGAACAAAGAGAGAATATCTTCCACCAACCTCACCATTCTTGTTTTGAAAATCAAAAACATATACACTATGTTTAAGCTTGCCTTCTATTAAAATTATTCTCATCCTATAATCATTAACAAAATAAACAAGAGGATTAAATTCAAAGTAAACATCATTATATATTGTATAGAGACAATAAGAAAGTTTTTTGCTATTTTTATAACATTCATAATATCTTTAAACAATAATATTTTTCTAGCATGTATATTATTAGTAACAAGACATATACAAATATGTGCAATGTACATACTAGATCCTTTGCCTTTTGCTCATTTCTTTTTAATCTATCTTTACAATAAGAAAATTTGGATCACTAGTGACATAATGTGTGGTTCATGAATCCAGATACCAACTAGGGTTAGATATTGTATCAACATTTACAAGAAATGCATATGTTAGACTAGAAGTAAAGGAATGAGTTTAAGATTGTGACTGATTATGAGATTGATTGTTACAGGTTCTGGATGAAGTTAACTAACTATTAATTAAGTGGAAGAAAGAATGATCGAAGTGATTTCTAACATCTTGTAACCAAATGTCCTACTTTACCACATAAATGGTATACATGCCTTCCATTGTTGTTGTTAATAAAACATTTACCATGGTTACGACCTTTGTAATTGTTATTACATTGGCCTCGAACATCATCATTCTCAAAGAAATTAGATTGTGATCTTGATTTATCAAAACTAGCATTTGAAAACTGACATAAGTTATAAGCAAGGAACTATGTAGTACCTTTAAAGTATTCAAGTATGTTAACAATGTTTGTAGAACATAGTGTAGAATTTTTAGTAAAGTCATCATGATTTTCAAATCTTTTCTAATGGCTCATTAACAAGACTTGTAACTATTGAATAATAGCACAAACAATTTTTCTTTCAAAAAAAGCATTTATTATGTCATAGTTATAGTCAAATCTATTCAAGATAGCATGAACTTTCATAATCGTTCACATAATAACAAGCAAAAGCTATTTGTCTCATTATTTTTTTATATTTTGAAATATATTCAATAATTCTCATTGTTTTCTTTCTTATATTTCTTAGTTCTGATTTACATTGAAATATTCTTGCACATGAACAAGTAGTGAAAGAGTTTTCTAAAGCATATCAAATAGACGATTGTATGTAATGAGATTATCCACGTGGTTACATGACATGATAGACTCTTTTGAAATCATTTATATGTGTGTGGTGACTTGAATGGTCAAAACTCATATTATACCCCTAGTATGATATTATAGAGAATTTGATAGTTGAAATACTTTTTGAAAACTATGGCCTATTACTTACCAATTAACATAAGTGTCACACAAGGATCTTAACGTAAAAAGAAAAGAAAAGAAAAGCTAACAAATAAATCAACAAATAAATAAATATCTTATAAAAGGTTTCACATGTATAATGATAAGGAATAAACAACTACATATTGTCATAAACATTCATCATAATACATATTTTATGCGGATTTACTTACAAAGAGTCAACTTATTCTCATGAATTTTAACGTTTTTTAGGCGATGAATAAATACCTGAATAACAAAGAAGAGACATTTGGTAGTGTAGTTATTGAGTGGTTTTTAAACTTAATGACCACACAAAAGTTTATTTATTTTTAAATATTTTTTTATAGTTTATTTTATAACTTTAAAATTTCGATGCTCCAATTTATTATAACAAAAATTATTTTTTTGATAAAATAATATAATTATTTGTTTTTAAATATTTTTTTATAGTTTATTTTATAACTTTAAAATTTCGATGCTACAATTTATTATAACAAAAATTGTTTTTTCGATAAAATTATATAATTATTCTTTAAAGTTATTAAATAAAGAAAAAAAACTATACCAATAGTTATTTACATTACAACCGATCTCAATCACTAACTTTACTTTAGCTAGTGAGTATTCACGTGTTATTTTCACGTTATTTTGTTATTTGTAAAACAAATATAACAGAATGAGATTAAAATTTTGTGACAGCAAATATTTTATTTTAGTTACATGCTTAACTATTAAGGCATAAGAGTTATATAAGTATCTACATAGATACATTGTAATGTGTAATATGAAATAGAATTATTTTTTTTCCTTTTCATTTCTTTCTTTTCGTGTTCATCTTCTTTCTCTTGGTTTGTCTTCATATATCTTATATTAGTTATTTTTCTTCTTATTCTTCTTGCATTATTCTGATTACAATATATTCAATATTTACCATTTGAATAATAATTGTAATTATATTAAGAATAATAATTGATGCAATATATATTTATTCATGTGATGAGCAGTATCTTCATATATCTTCTTCTTCTTCCTCATCTTGCATTACTTTTATTGTAATATATTTAATATTTATCATTTGAATAATAATTGTAATTACATTAAGAGTAGTAATTAATACAATACATGTTTATTCATATGACGAGCAGTTCAAGTTTGATTTATTCGTATATCTTACGGTTCTTTTCTATTTTCTTTGCCTTCATGTATTTTCTTATTCCTTCATGTATCTTTTTCTTCTTCTTGTTTTCCCTTTGTTTTGCCTTTATCTATCTTTTTTTTCCTTCTAAAAGTAGTACTTAATATAATAAATATTTATCAATAAAAATTTGAGTTTGATTTATTTATTTACGAATGTTTCATAATTATATTGAATTAATTATTTTTATATTTAGATTATATTATATCTTACATCAATTAAAAAATAGTAAATTTTTTTCTTATACATTAATTAATACTAAAATATTTTTAAAATAAATATATTTATTATGAATAGATATTTTGATAATTTTATTATGTCATTTATTTTACATTTACTCTTCGTATAATTATTTTAATTATATTAAAAGTAGTAATTAATATGTTGCATGTTTAGATAAATTTACTTATGAGATAATTATATTTATAATTAGTTAATGTTCATGTAATTTAATATTAATGAAAAAATAGTTAATTAATATAATTTTTTTAAAAATAATTTTTTTTATAAAAATATTTATTAAACTTGATTAAATAATATGGATAACAATGATATAAATTAAATAAATTTATATATAATAAATGTTATATTTAATTTATTTATTAAACGAAATTAGATTTATATTCATTTATATTTAAATTGTGATTAAATTTTATTTATTATAAAATAATAATTATTATATAATTTTATTAATTAATTATTATTTTTAAATCTTTATGTAAATTATTTTCAATAAAACTAATTTTTCAAATTATTATAACTCAAGTATTTTTATATAAATAATTTAATTTATATTTTATAAATAATTTTTTAATAATAAAAATTATTAATTAATATATTATTAAGATTGATTTTTGTATTTCTTATTGAAAAAATAATTCTATTAATAAATAAATTAAAAGGAAAAGAGAGGGTGAAAAACTTTACTATCCCCACTCCACGATAAGACACTCACACTGTCAATCCACTTTCAATAATTTTTAATTCACCACCATTACCAAAAAACCACATCGCACAGCTTCCCGCAGTTCTGATTAAACGGTCAAGTCTCGTGTCGAAAGACAGACGGTAAGGATCTAAAAACTCATCCTTTAGCTCACGCAGTCCAATGTTTTGCTTTCGACCAACCAATAGTGGATCCCACTTGTGAAAGTACTGAGTATTGTGGGGTCTTACAGTACTCAAAGGCGGGAGTTTTTGTCATTCAGGAAATATTCTTCAGTTCTTCGAGACTGTCCTTCCCGCATGAGAGAGAGAGAGAGGGCCAGCAACTGGGATATTATTATATAGCCTGAGTTTGTGTGGATCGATTTCACACGTAGAGGGAGAACGAGAGAGTGAGATTTTGGGCCAATGGGATAATAATAGCTGTTTGTTTCTTTTCATCCATATTTTAGACAGTACGTTGTTCCGTGGAATTTGTTTGTATTTGGAATATTTCAAGGGGCGATAATGGGGAGTAGTAGAGAAGTAGTTGTTACTCGATTTCTGTAGGCCAGGAGGACTATTCTTTGGTTATGATTACTTCACTTCCCCGACTTTTTCTGCCTTATCGGTTAGATACATTTTATTATTTTTGGTTCTTATCTATTTGAGTTGTTTGTTATTGAACTTAGATTATACCCTTATGGCTTATTTTGATCTTTCCTGAATGATTATTTGGTTTCTTAGGCTAATGCAAAAACTACTGCTATGGACTCAGTATATAGACTAGTTCAAAGTATATATCAGAGTCGGAATTGGATACATGAATTCTGATATTCAACAGTGTGTTAAAAAAGGAGTAATCGATGACGAAATTATTCTCTGCGTCTTTCTTGTGAGGACTTCCTATTGATATTCGATTTCTATCTGATATATTCTCTGATCTTCTTCAGCCACTCTGGCCTTTCTTTCTTTCATGGGTTCACTTATTTGAGCATTTCCGCACATTGGTTGGAGCTTTTCAGGACTTTTTTATTTCTCAAAATTTTTTTTTCACCGAGGTTTTCGAAGGCTTAGCTTCCAAAGAAGTAATGCACGGATTTTGATTTATGATGGGTTCTACTACTGCTATGCTATTAATTAGTTCCTTTTCTATTTGGGTTTTAGCTTGAAGCTCCTGGCAATCCATATTTAGTGGTGGGTTTCATTCAATTTGGGAGCTTTTACTCGCCACCGAGGTTTTTGATTTTGTGCTTCAATGGACGGTCCAAAGCACACCCTTCGTATGTTTGTTTTTCTTCTGTTTCTTATTGTATTCTTTCTTTACTGTCCAACCGTACGATGCCGAGAGAGTATTTTCAGCAAATTCTCCTCCGACACTCCACCGCCTTTTAAATCTAACCACTTCAAAATTGGACTCCGAAGAATCCTTCTCAGCATCGCTCTAGGAGCAGTTACTGGTCTGATTGGTGCTATTGTCTCTGCTTTATTAGTCCGCAGCCTTGTTCGTTATCTAAACAGAACTCCAGCTCTCAAAGGCCCTGTTATATTTTCTCCCAAAATTGATCCCAAGACTCTCCAATCGGCTTTAGCCAGTGAAAATCAGTTGTTAGGTTCGAGCCCACGTGGCAAGTACTATAAGACCGTTCTTGACAATGGACTCACCATTGCAGTTAAATGGTTTGAGGCCTTTTGTGGGGCTCAGAACAAGTCAGCCAAGAGACGGATACAACAGGAACTGGAAGTGCTTGCTAACTTGAGAGATAGGAATTTGATGTGCTTAAGGGCTTATGTCCGTGAACAAGATAGGTTCTGTTTGGTATATGATTATATGCCATGTGGGAGTCTTGAAGATGCTATGAATAGAGTCAAGGAAAATCAGTTGCAGCTTGATTGGGAATATCGGCTTCGAATTGCAGTTGGGGTGATTAAAGGACTTCAATATCTTCATTCATTTGTTCCTCAGATTCTGCACTACAACTTGAAGCCTACAAATGTTATGTTGGATGCACAGTTTGAACCTAGATTGGCTGATTGTGGATTGGCTAAGCTCATGCCCAATTTTGGAAGGGCTCAATCTGGTTACAATGCTCCCGAGTGTTTCCAAAATGACAGGTATTTTCAAACGATTTTCATATTATTTTAAAGAATGTAGTTTGTCACTTTGTTTAGACAAAAAAAAAATTCATTTAATCTACTAAGTTATAAAAGTTGATTTTTAATCTTTTTGCATTGAATATTATTTTATTATTAAAATTCTTTGTTGAAAGCATGTAGCATTTTTCATTAAAAAAAGGGACAAAATAACAATTTTTTTTAAGAAAAAAAAAGACTAAATGATACACTTTTAACCTAAAAAACTAAACACCACTTTTTGCTAAAACAAAAGGATTCCACGACATTTTTGCCCATTTTAAATGTTCTTATTCAATGCAAGTTAACCATGGAAGCTAGAAGGCCTCTTGAACCAAATTTGCATCTTTGATTCAAGGCTTAGCTTGGTGATCATACTACTCGCAGTAGTAACTAGAGATTATTTTGTTTGCTTTAAGAGTATTGACTATTGTTTGCTTGCCCTAACCTATTGATTATTTCAGTAGTTGATGGAGACACAAGAGCATTTGAAGATATTTTAGTTCAATTAGCATAATGTAATTCTAGCAAATCTCTTTTGTTCAATTCGCATAATGCAATACTAGATCCTTTATTTATGATTTCTCGCTATAAATGATCCTGAAAATTGCACGACAAGAGTTATATGATTGATTCAATGATATTTTAGCAGCTCCCAAAGCTGATGATTACCATTTGTGAGTATGTGAACTAAATTTTGATGCCCTTTAATTTAATGAAGCCATATTAACATGTTAATGCTGTGCAAATTCCAGAAAGAGTTATATATCTCGATGTTATTCATCTCTCTTCAAGAAAATTTATTACATTTAGACTATCACATCAGCAATACTTGATGAGCAATTAATAATTTTTGATTATGTATTAAGTTGCTAGATTATTGTAGACATCAAATAAACCTCTCGCAGGAAACCAAAACTTTCCCTATTTATATTCAAACGAAAGCATTGAAATTGGAAACAAGTTCATTTAAGTTATCACTTTGTGGTTTTGTGTGTCCCTTGTGAGATTTAGGAAGCGTTGCCTGATCAAAGGACAAGTAGTTTTATGAGAATAGTTTTTGTTTTATTATTGCTAAAGCACAGAAATCATAAGCCTGATCAAAGGACCAGTAGTTTTATGAGAATAGTTTTTGTTTTATTATTGCTAAAACACAGAAATCATAACATATATTTACTGAAAGCAGGTGCTTATTAATTTGGCAGGTATACGGATAAAAGTGATATTTTTAGTTTTGGGATGATACTGGGAGTAATGTTAACTGGTAGAGACCCAACAGAAGCATTCTTCTTTGGGGAAGCGTCAAGTGGAGGAAGTTTGGGACAGTGGTTGCGGCAGTTGCAGCAAGCAGGGGAGGTGCGAGAAGCATTAGACAAGAGTATTAGAGGGGAAGAAGGACAAGAGGATGAGATGTTAATGGCAGTGAGAATTGCTGTTGTATGCTTATCAGATATGCCTGCAGAGAGACCTTCCAGTGAGGAACTTGTTCACATGCTAACCCAATTGCATAGTTTTTAGATCTAATGTAAGTAACCTACTTGTGTAGATTAATTTAGAGAACTAGATTTGGGAGATAAGTGCATTATTGTGTTTGTGATTTTCACCTTCTAATGATGGTGGGTTTTGTTGGTCATCCTTGTCTAGCCAAAACATTTTTTTTGGGGGGGAATCACACATGTTCTTTAACAATGAAATTTGATACTTGTCTACAAACAATGGTGTGTGTGACATATGTCTCATCATTATTGCAAAATGTAATCAATTCGCATAGTATATAAGCATCTTTATATTTTGGAATATATGGTAAAATTTACTATTCATACTTTTATCCCTTCTTTTTTTATGGGTGTCGTGGTTTATTAAAAAAAAAGTATAGGTTAACATTATATGAATTTGTAATTATTTTTACATGCATATTTCTTATATCTTGTTAAAATTATTTTAAAAATTAAAATTTTTGGTTATATTTTAGATAATACTCATGTATATCATAATATGAAAGATGCATACAAAAACAATGTAAATTTGTTTTTAGCATTTTCATGATCTTTATGACCCTAATCTTATGTTTTGTGACCTTGATTTTGGATTGGAAAGCATGCTCTAACGGGGTTGGCTTTAGAAGAATTTACTCATTGTTTCTTCACGTGCTTCAACTGAACCGCTAAGCTTTTTGTCATTTCTAAGTTTTGATAGATCCTTTGATTCTACAATGGTGGTAATAACTACTAACTGGCAAAAAAAATTCAGACAAGCTTCTAAGGATAATTCTCAATGACTCTTTGAGTTTGTAACTTCATTGATATTACTTTGTCATTTCCTTTCAACTCATCTCTTAAAACTTCCTATGCTTCTTTTACTCCAAATATTCTGGGAAATATAGATTTACGTACCCATTCATTGTTGTATGTTCCTCAAAGCTTGACCATTTTTTTTACCACATTTTCTTTATGAGTCAACAGACCATTGTGATACTTGTTGAGGCGGATCTTCAATATTGCATTGAAATTACACTTATTTTGAATTACAACATACTAAAATATATCAGGAAAATGGGTACGAAGCAATGAAAAGTCAAATTCAAATTCTGAAAAATCAAAGAGTGCAGCATCCTCGTCAGATATAGAACCATTGTTGTCCAAGCTTTGGGTATTATCCATCACACAGTTCACGTTCAGGTTCAAATTCAAGTCCAAGTTCAAGGATGTATTTGGAGTGTTATTATTGTTGCTAATTAGTGCTGGTTGTTGCTCAATGATTGGACCCGTAATTTCCAAGGGTATAATTTCTTCATTCTGGTCCTTTCTTCGTAATTTTTGAGCCCTTATTAGCTGAAAAGTGATTACCCAATTAATTAATATATATATATATATATATATATAATATTTATATCTTATAATTAATTGAAAAAAATGTTTTTGAACTCACATAAGTGTCGGTAACGAAATCTTTACAAAACATTACAGAATCTCCCTCCGTTAATTGGTATTGTGTAATGAAGTCTTCTGAGAAACAGTGACCATAAATATCAGCATTATATTCGTTCATAGTAGTAATTATTAAGCCTTTAATAAATAAATAAATAAATATATCGTTGTAAAAAAAAAAAAAGATCAATATATAAAGCCCATGGCCTTACTCGCATTTTCTAAAACATACATCCGACTGCTGTTATTTGGCCAGCACCTGTATATTTAAAATTTGAAAAGAAAAAAAAAATGATTGTGAATTTATGATTAACCAAAAGTATAAAATCACACTTTTCATTACTTCTTTAATTGTAAAATATTAAGAAAAAAGAAAAAAGAAAATAATTATGTGTTAGTAAATAACCCCAAAATTACTTTAAAACATATCTTTCTAATTTAACTCTTATCTGATATATTACTTTACGTATAAGTTAAAAATGAAACTAATAGTTAATTATTACCCTATGCTATAATAATAATAATAATAATAATAATAATAATAATAATAATAATAATAATAATAATAATAATAATAATAATAATAATAATAATAAGGGTACCTGTAACGAAAAGTCCAAATGGGTAAATGGTCCATATCGTCCATAAAAATCCAAATGCCATCTTTATCATTACTGAGCAGCGGTAGATTCGTCTCTGCCTTAGTCTAAAATAAAATTATAAGTAAACATTGATCATAACATTGAAATTTCATTCATTTTTTTTTTCTAATGAATAAGTCAAATTTAAAATAATGTAATTAATTTATAATTTAGAGATGATATGATATGATTCCTTTTCTCATCTTATTATTATGTTATTTAAGTTCAAATTTCATCGATATAATTATTTATTTTATTTATTAAATTTTTATTTTTAAAGTAATGTTTCAAATAATATTTTACATCTAAATTAAAACTAATCTAGTAAAGAATTAAAGTTATGGAATTTAACCTTGGGTATTACAATTCTTCCAGCTGCACTAACATCGCTGTGTTTTAACCGCTTCTCGAAAAGAAACATGGCTCGTGAAGCATTACCCACCTAAAACACATATAGGTTAATTAAGAAATTAGCTTTAACTAACAAATTAACCTGAAAAAAAAAAAATTAATTTAAGATAGAATGTCAATGGTGCGTTATTAATTATATAACAAACAATAAAAATTGCATTATGCTCCGATTACATGAGGATATAATTGTTTGTTATTAAGGTATAAGCTTATAATATTTTTGTTTTTGTTTTCTTTTTAATTCATATTTTTAATTAAAACACGTCGAATATTTTTATTTAAGTTTTTATTAAATATTTTGATCGATTTTAATTATAATTAATACTTTAAGTTATATCAATTTATCGAAATTATTGTTAAATTTGAGCAAAAAAAAAAAGTATTAATAAACTAAATAAGAATATTTCATGTATTTTAGTTTAAAATATGAGTCAAAATGTTACTTAAATAAAAATATAAATAGTCCAAAAATATTAATCCCTCCAAATTGTTACATAATATATTTTTTATCTAATAATTATCAAACAAACAAAACATGGATATATTATCCACCAAATTAAATCATAATATGAAATTAAAAAAAAATTATTTTTAAAAAATATAAGATTCACTTGTTTGAGAGGAATCAATTTATTTGAACAAATAATACTTATTAGTCTTATTTATTATTATAACTCTAAGTGAATCACTTTTGAAAGTGATCAATTAGAACATCTCTACTATGACATTTATCTCCTCTTTCGTACTCTATCTCAATAATACTCCAAATATTTTGATTTCTTCCATCTCCACTCCATTCATATGAGTCGATATTTTCTCATCTACATTTATATTATTTTGAATATAGTTTAGTAATATAAAAAGGAGACTAGTTTACTCTTTTCAATCACTCTTTTTTCAAAATCTATAAGAATAATAAATTATCAAATCCCTAAAACTTAACTCAATGGGTGATGAATTATAAACGAGAATGGTGATTTAAAGGTGTACTAATTAATATATTAATATTTTAAATATTTAATGATATTAAAAGGTTTCGTTTTATTATCTTAATTTAAGTATTGGTATAATTATATCTTTTTTAATAGTAATCAATTTTTACCCAAAATGTCCTCTTCGTTTTTAGTGAAGTATTTTTATTTTTTTCTTTATGAAAATTAATTAGAGTTGAAAATAAAATTTTTTTTGTTAAAGATTGGGTTAACACTTCTTACTAAAAGTTACAGAAAAAAATTATTAATTTTTTACCTTTAAAAAATAATTAATATAAATAAATATTAAAAACGATAACATTCAAACAATTTCATTAAGTTAAGATGAAAATATTTTTCTTGAACAATTAAAGAGAATATATTAGTATTATCAATGCTATTAAAAGAAAGAGCTTATGAAAATTAAAAGTTTTTTTCATATTTTTTTTAACACTAGTTAATTACCCAAAAGAAAAAATCATTTATAAAAATACCAAAAAAAATATTTTAGGTATAAATTTTTTTGATTAATATTTAAAAATGGTAGAAAGAATACCAATACTTGAATTTATGTATTAAAATAGAACTTTTTAATAACATATGAAATTTGGATTACTTATAGTGTACCGGATCTCTTATAGTATAATATTGTGTCAGATATAATTAAGTCTTAGCATTATATTATTTGTTAGTTATGTAATATCATTTACCCAGCTAATATGTAGAGAATTCTATACTTTGTACTATATATAACCATGTATTGCATACTTTGAATGAAATCAAGAAACAAAAATGAATTTCATTCTCTTTTTCCTCAGCTCTCTTTCTCTTTCTCTGCATATTCCATGCATTCTCTAATGTTTATTTCATGTTATCAGAGCCATTCATTGCTACTGTACCTTCTTCCACTAACTTTGATCATCAACAAGTGAGTGTAGATGTTGAAGTTGCATTTTTTCATATCACAACAGCCAACACAACATAATACTGAGTATACAATGATAGGAAATTTACTTGCATACCTGATGGATCAATCCTAATTATTCAGTAAAGCTTAATAAAACAAATTACTTGGTATGATAAAAACAACTAAAACAGGTAATTGCAGTTTATGGTATACAATCACTAATTGATGGCTCCATGACTATACCTAGAAGATTTGTTAAGAAAATAATTATAGTAGTAGAATTAAACTAATAGATCATCTACCAAAGGAGAGGTGTTTGAAGAAAATACAACATATACTTTGTGGTTTAGACAAGATAAAATATATGAATTAATTGAGGTCTAGCCGCTTACTGTTTAGTTCAATCTCTTTATTAGAATTAGTGTTATAGTTTAGTAGATTAGACTAAGTTCTCTTCAAGTCACATATTCAATTAAAATACCCAATTTATCTCTAAAAAAAAAATTCTTTCACTAGGAAATTATAAATATTTCTTATAAAAATAATAGAAATACATATACTTAACTAGCTAAGATAGAGGGTATTATATTCTAAGGGTGACATGATCGGACAATAAGATAGGGTATTTATGAGGAAGGTGATGTGTTTGTTCCGATCGATCATATATATATACATATAGATGTAACAATACTTTTTTTGTGTGCAAAAATATTCAAAAACCTTAAAAAATTGTTGTTTCTTTTAATGCATTATTGTAATATGTTTTGCTTCTTATTAAGTGCTTAATTATTCTTCTACTACATTAATAATAACTACGTGAGTATTTCAACAATAAATTTTTTATTTTTTTTTTAATTTTAAAGCTCTCGTTTTATCATATATTAAAACAAACATAAATCAAATATGCAGATTGTATCGTATCTTGTATGTTGTATCATTTTTAATTTATTTTAAATTTAATAAAATACATGTGTTGATAAAAAATATTTATCGTGACGATGAACACATTTATAAATAAATGATTATATATACTAGTGTACACAAAAAAAAAATTAAAAATATCATGATTTTTAGCCATATAAAATACAAACTTCAACATTATTATCATACATGATCAGTGAAAAACTTAATTTTTGGTCATTTAAAAGCACTTTCTACCCCCAAAATGTATTACAAAATGATACAAGTGTTGGGTTTTCCTCTTATTTGGAGGAGTCTATAAAGTTCTACGTGGCTTAAGCCCAGCGTGGAGTAAGTTAAGGGCAATTGTGTCATTTCATTTCTTAATTAATAAACCCATTTAGGGTTTGTTGTGTGTAGAATTCTGCAGAGAAAAAAGGTGTGCGTAAAAGGCAAGAACGGCACAGGTAAAAAAGCTCTGCTTTTTCGCTTTTCTCTCCAACAAGTCTTCATCAAATTTTCCGATCAAAGGCCGTTTGTGGTCCGATTAAGCTGAAATTTTGCAGGCAGGTTCACTACTCAAGAATCTTTAATCTGTGCGGTGGGATTTGGATTTGGCTCACCGGTTTTAGAAATTCTGAGCAGTGAACAGTGACTACGAATTGGTTAGATTTTTCCATTCTTCTTGAAATAATTGTTAGTTTCCAAGAAGTGTATTCTTGATGATGTTGTTGATTGTTTGCCTCTAGTTTTACCTAGAGAGAACTGTTGTACAATTGTTTCTTGATAGTGGAAGTTTTGGAGAGGAGTCTTGTGGTTGTTTCCTTCCTACAATAGGAAGGTTTTTCCAAATGTAAATTGCTTGTGGTTGATTTTGTGCATGATTCATGTTAAGCTCTATTTATTTGTTTCCTAAAAGATTCACACAAAGAAGGAGAGTAGGTTTAATTCCGCTGTGTAGAGCTTGGTTAAGTTCGAATTGAAATTGTGATTCTCCTAACAAAGTGGTATCGAGTCAGTGGTTATTATTGTGGAATTTCTTGTGTTGAATAATGGAAGCAAATTGAGTAGAATGATTACTTTGAATGGTTCTAATTATCACACTTGGAAAGGAAAAATGGAAGATCTCCTTTATGTCAAACGCTTTCATTTACCTGTTTGCCTCCGAGAAGCCGTAAAAGTTATCTCAAGAAGAATGGACTTTGTTACATCGACAAGTCTCGTGGGTATATAAGGCGGTGGGTAGATGATAATGTTTTGAATCATATTAGTGGAGAAATACATGCACGGTCACTATGGAATAAACTTGAAGAGTTGTATGCTCGGAAAACGAGGAAATAATAAAATGTTTCTTATAAAGCAATTGATGGCTTTAAGGTACCAAGATGGAACTCCGTTGATGTATCACTTGAATACGTTCCAAGGAATAATCAATCAACTGGAACGGGTATCAAGTTTGATGACGAGATTCAAGTGGTCATGTGTTTATTGGGTACGTTGCTTCGACTTGGGAAACATTTAGAATGTCATTAAGTAACTCAGCTCCAAATGGTGTAATCAACATGGATCCAAGCAAGAGTAGTGTTTTGAATGAAGAAATGAGAAGAAAGTCACGTGGGTCTTCTCAAAGCGAGATTTTGGTTACGTAGAAGAAGAGGAGGAGTAAAAGCAGAGGTTTCAAGAACAAAGAAAAAGGAAGAAGCAAGTCTAGGTTTTCTAATATCGAGTGTCATCACCGTGGCATGAAAGGGCACATCAAGAAATATTGCATGGGTTGAGCGGGATAACAAGAATAAAGACAAAGAACAAGAGGGCGATGTTAGTAAAGAAAATGATCGAGTTGCCACCGCTAGTTCGTAAGACTTTCTTGTTGTTTATAATGAAGATGTTGTCAATGTTGCATGTCACGAGGTCGGGCTTGGGTTATTGATAAAGGGAGCCTCCATTCATGCTACGTCTCGAGAGGACTTCTTTACATCCTATACACAACAGTGACTTTGGGGACGTTGAAGTCGGGTAATGATGGCTTGCTAAAGTCATTGGTATTGGAGATGTGTGTTTAGAGATGAATAATGGCACGAGACTACTTTAGAGTGGGTAAAGCATATTCCACGAAATTCGTTTGAACTTGATATCTCACGCGGGTAAACTTGATGATGAAGTGATATTGCAATACCTTTAGTAATGGTCAATGGAAACTTACTAAAGGTGCTATGGTTTGCTCGTGGGAACAAACATTCCGATTGTATATACTACAAAGTAGACTCTTTAAAGGCGTTATTAATGCTTTGTGACGGATGAGCTCACATCGAATTGTGGCATAAGAGACTAAGCCACACGAGTGAGAAAGGCTCAAGAAGATTAACTAAAAAGAATCTTCTTTCCGAATGAATGATGTTTGTTTAAGAAGATGTACTCATTGTTTGGCAGGGAAGCAAAATAGAGTTTCTTTCAAGAGTTCCCTCCTTCAAGAAAACAAATACATACTTGATTTGGTACATTCGGATGTATGGGTCCTATGAAGACAAAAACTTTGGGTGGTGCAGCTTATTTTGTGACCTTCATGATGATTGTTCAAGAAAGTTACGGGTGTACACTTTGAAGAGCAAAGATCAAGTATTAGATGTGTTTAAACAGCTTTCAAGCCTTAGTTGAGAGACAACGGGAAGAAATTGCGGTGCATCGTAACGAGATAATGGGGGAGAGTATTCAGTGTCCTTTTGACGAGATCGCAGCATCGGGGCATTCGACATCAAAAGACACCTCCCAAGACTCTCAATTAAATGGGTTAGGCGAGAGAATGAACAGGACATTGGTTGAAAGAGTAAGATGTCTTCTTTCTGTGCTCGCTTGCCAAGATCTTTCTCGGGGTGAAGCTTTTGAATACAGTTGTACATGTTCTTAATCTCACACCACGTGTTCCTCTTCAATTTGATGTACCAAACAGAGTTTGACTGGAAAAGATGTTTCTTATGATCATCTTCGCGTTTTGGTTGCAAGGCATTTGTGCGTATATACCAAAAGATGAGTAGATCTAAGCTCGATGTGAAGACACGACAATGTATCTTTGTTGGTTATGGTCCTGATGAATTTGGCTACAGATTTTATGATCCGAGTTGAAGAACCGTAAGCGAGTCGTGATGTTGTGTTTATAGAAGATCAAACTATACAAGATGTTGAGTAAGATAGAAAAAGGAGTCCATCAAGATAGCGATGATTTGATTGACCTAGATCCGGTTCCTTTATCAAGAGATGGAACAAAATGTTCAAGATGACCAATGTGGTTTAGATGATGTAGATAGTCAAACAGTATCACCGGACTATTGATCGGTTGCCGCTGAACTGAAATTCCACCCGCAGGTCTACAGAGATCGACGCCCTTCCACACGGTATGATACAGATGAGTACGTGTTATTGACCAGATGAGGGAGAACCTCAATGTTATGCGAAGCAATGGAAGATGGAAACAAAACACATTGGGTTGGTGCTATGGAAGATGAGATGCGATCACCGTATGACAATCACACGCTTGAGTCGGTAAAGTTGCCTAAGGGTAAGAGAGCTTTGAAGAATGTTGGCTCACAGGGGTGAAGCAAGAAGAACACAATTCACAACCACGATACAAAGCTGGGACTGGTCGTACGGGATTCAGTCGAGAAAAGGTATTGATTTTGATGATATTTTCTCTCGTTGTCACAAGATGTCTTCCATACGTGTTGTTAGGTCCAAATAGCCTAGCTTGGATTTAGAAATTGAGCAAACGGATGTGAAAACCGCTTTCTTTCTTCATGGTGAGTTAGAGGAAGAGATTTATATGGAGCAGTAGGGTTTTGAGGTTAAAGGAAAAGAGGATTATGTATGCTTGCTAAAGAAAAGCCTCTACGGGTTGAAGCAAGCACCTAGACAATGGTATAAGAAGTTCGAGTCACATGGGGAGTATGGTTACAAGAAGACTACTTCGATCATTGAGTTTTTGTGCGTAAATTCTCCGACGATGACTTTATCATTTTATTGCTCTATGTTGATGACATGTTGATTGTTGGCGTAAATTCTTCAAGAATTGATAATTTGAAGAAGTTACTGAGTAAGTCCTTTGCCATGACGACTTGGGAAAGAAGAAACAAATTCTTGGTATTCGAATTTGTCGAGACAAGAAAAGAAAGAAGTTATACATGTCACAGAACGATACATCAACAAAGTACTTGAAAGGTTTCATATGGATAAAGCTAAAGTGGTTTCTTCTCCTTTATCTAATCACTTTAAGTCGAGATCGAGTCAAGGCCCTTCAACAGATAAAGAGAAGGAAGATATGGAAAAGGTTCCATATGCCTCAAGATAGAGAAGCTTAATGTATGCAATGGTGTGTACGAGGCCGTACATAGCTCATGCAGCTTGGAGTTGTTAGTCGTTTTCTTTCGAATCCGGGAAGAGAGCATTGGGATGCAAGAAAGTGATTATGAGATATCTTCGAGGTACTTCCAAGTTAACACTTAGCTTTGGAAGTGGAAAACCGATGTTAGTTGGATACACCGATTCAGATTTGGCAAGAGATGGAAGATTCTCGTAAGTCTACTTCAGGTTATCTAATTACTTTCTCTCGGTGGAGCAAGCTTTCGCGCCAAGATTGCAAAAGTGTGTTGCACTTTCTACAAATAGAGGCGAGTTTATTGCAAAAGAACTAAGCCTGTAAGGAGTTGTTGTGGATGAAACAGCTTCGAGCGGAACTTGGTTTCAAGCACAGTAAATATGTGTTATTCTCGCGATAATCGAGTTCTATTCACCTATTTAAAAACTCGGCATTTCACTCAAGATCAAAGCATATTGATGCGAGGTATCATCGATAAGAGATACTCTTAACAATAAGTTTATTGAACTTGAGAAAATACATACTGATGAGAATGGATCTGACATGCTGACAAAAGCAGTGTCAAGAGAAAAACTTGAAGTTTGTTGTTCAATTGCCGGGATGGCGGATCCCTCCATCTAATCGGAAAAGGGGGAGATTTGTTGGGTTTTCCTCTTATTCGGCGAGCTCAGTAAAGTTCTACATGTGGCTTAAAGCCCATGGAGTAAGAAGCGGCAATTGTGTCATTTCATTTCTTTAATTAATAAACCCATTTAGGGTTTGTTGTGTGTAGAATTTTCGCAGAGAAAAGGTGTGCGTAAAAAGGGCAAGAAGGCAGCAGTAAAAATCGCTTCTCTCGCTTTTTCGATTTCCCTCTCCACCGCCATCAAGTGTTCCGATCGAAGGCCGTTTGTGGTCCGATTAAGCTGAAATTTTGCATAGAGGTTCCTGACTTAAGACTCTTTAATCTGTGCGGTGGAATTTGGATTTGGATCACCGGTTTTAGAAATTCTGAGCAGTGAAGAATGACTACGAATTAAGTTAGATTTCTCCATTCTTCTTGAAATAATTGTTAGTTTCCAAGAAGTGTATTCTTGATGATGTTGTTGATTGTTTTCCTCTAGTTTTACCTAGAGAGAACTGTTGTACAATTGTTTCTTGATAGTGAAATTTTTGGAGAGGAGTTGCTGGTTGTTTCCTTCCTACACCGGGAAGGTTTTTCCACGTAAATTGCTTGTGTTGATTTTGTGCATGTTTCATTTTAAGCTCTATTTATTTGTTTCCTAAAAGATTCACACAAAGAAGGAGAATAGGTTTAATTCCGCTGTTTAGAGCTTGGTTAAGTTCGAATTGAAATTGTGATTCTCCTAACAACAAGATCCTAAAATGTGATATCTTTTAACTAAAATATTCTTTCAACTTGATATTTCCTTTTTTGCTCCAATGTTGTGTTAAATACATACTTGGGGATTTTGAAATGAATTGATAAGTGTTGTTCTACTAATTTAAATGAATACGTGACAAAAAAAGGGGCTTGTAAAGTAATAAGGTAATGGCTCTCAGCTTGTAACCAAAATACAATTAAATAAGTGGAATCCAAAATATAGCTAGGTAGTGTTCCAATCCAATATGCATGTAAACGTAGGATTTGGTTTTATTTATTTGAATATGCTTCACACTTGTAATAAAATTATTTTCATTTCTCAAAAATCACAATCAAGCTATTATTTTTCCGTCATATTCTAATCGTGAGTGTTTGAGTTTCAGACAGAGAAATCCTATTCATTACAAATTAACAACAAATAATAAATAAGATGGAAATAAAAAAAAATGAGAAAGTGGTACCGTGAGTTTTGTTATTTTAGTAATACTATGGTTTTATTTATTTTATTTTTTTATCTAGATTTTTGAAATAATATCTTAACGTTATCTCAATTATAAAAAAAATACTTATTTAATGTATTTTATTATTTAATGAGTGATTTTTCATGTATGAATATCTAAAAATACCTAATAAATATTGTATATATATATTATTGTATATGTAATAATTTATAATTAAATAAAAAATTATATTAAATTAATATTTTTAAATAAAATATCAAAAATAAGAATAAAAATAAAATTGTAGTATTAATGACAATAATATATTTTTTTACAAGTTTCAATTAAAAAATAAATAAATTCTTTAACTATAAGCTCGACTTTCGAGAAAATAAAACAAACTTAAAGATACATGACGGTTATAACACATGTTAAAAATATAAATAAATAGTAAAAAATCAGACGACTCCTGCAGAGAGAACATGGGTAGTTCAACTAGAAATAAATAAAATAAAATAAAAATAAATATATATATATATATATATATATATATAGAATTAAAAATTAAACAATACTAAATGAAAACAAATTTAGCAATTTTATTTCTGAGCATCTTTATTTTCAACAATTTGTTATAAAACAAAAACTAATATAACAACAACGTACGTATTATTTATTTAATTTGACATTAATTATGGACTAAAATTATACAACAAATTAGTGTAAACGTTTTTGTTTTCAATACTTTTTTAGTTAGCCAGACATAAGTCACGGTCACCGGTGAAACTTTCTGACACAGACCAACTTATACAAGTACGTTACTAAGAGAAACAGTAAAGAAAGAAACTTGTATAATAACATTAATTATTAAGAAGAAATAGTCGTACAATAAATTAAAGGAATCGAATGATAAAGATAATCGAATTACATACCCTAGCTGTAGGAGGCGGTGGGGGTCTGATTGGGACACGAGGAGGTCGAGGCCTTGTATACACCGGCTGCTTTCTTTGTCGAGTTTTGACCACTCCCAAACTTGAAGACCCTACCCTATTACTACTACTACTGCTACTACTGCTACTACTGCTACTACTGCCTGATGATGATGACTTTTGAGCCTGACTAGCTAAAACAGTACCCACATTGTTTGCTTGCAATAATGTAGTATTACTAAACTGAATCTCATCATGATTCTCGTAAACACCAGTCATATTTGATGATATTCGCACTTCGATTGAGTTTACAGAACTCATGATGATGAATTAACTAACTGGGTCTTTCTTGATGGATGATCAGCTACGACGGAAATGTATCAAAGAGGTAGGAGGATCTATTTATAATAAGCTCATGATATATTAATTGGTGGATTTTGTCTCCTTTCTTAAGTTGATCGATTAGTGTCCCATGGCCCACTTGGATTTCTCAATTAATTATATATACAAATAAATATAGATTCGATGGGTGAGAAGGTTAATTAAAAATGATGGGATGAACAAAAAAAAAAAAAAAGATGGGATCGATTTTGGACGTAATAATTAAGAACAATGTAAGTAAATGAGGTGAATTGCGAGAGGATCTATGATGTTGAAGAAAGAAGAGAAAGAAGATGGAAATTTCATTATATAAGATGATGAAAGACAAGTGTCGAAAACGGTACTGCAACGTGGACACGTACTATATATAATACACAATGAGCTAGCAATGGAGATGTATGCTTTTTCTTAAGATCGACTTCTTCTAAAGACAAGTTGAAATATTATAGCTATATAGCCTACGTAACTCACCGCTTCGAAACTGAATTAAAGTCTATTAGGGTTTTCAGTTCGTTTCTTTACGTGTGCCAGCCAACGTACCTACCTACGTTCTCCCTTATAAGTATTTAATTAGCTCTCTGCCACTCTTTGTTTTGCTGCTATATGAATACAACAACTTCCGGTGATATATATATATATATTTGTTAAGTATCTTTGTCTCACATCGAATAGAAACAAAACAGTAAAACTGCTTATAATTTTGGACAATTTTAACTTAATAAGATCTTATTGGATTTAATTAGGTCTGTACTTCTAACATGGTATCAGAGATGTGCCTAGTCTTTACGTATTTGGACCTAATTGAGCTCTATCACAGTCTCACTGTGGCGTTAATGTTCACGTTTATCTACCGTGTAGAGGGAGGTTGTTAAGTATCCTTTTCCCACATCGACTAGGAACAAAACAGTAAAATTGTTTATAAACTTGTATAACCCTTAATTTAATAAGATTTTATTGGATTGCGTTAAGTCTGAATTTCTAACATATATATATACGTAATACGTACAATTAGGTCTAGGTCGGAGTATTCAAATATAATTATTACAAAACCAATATTTACGATATATTGAAACAAATATATATACTTGGTTGATTATGCTAAAAGTAACTTATTTAATGCATTTAATTACGATGCTTTTATGTTCGATGTTATTAAAAATATTTATGTTTGTAATTACAATTCAATTATTTATATCCTTTTTAATGTAATACTTTTTTTTTCTTTTTACGTATCAACTCTTAGAGAATGATATTAATTCGTGGGAATTTATTTTCAAAGACAATAGCAAAAAAAAAAGTAATTTAATTGCTAAAAGGGTCTAATAATTAAATTAAGTTGTTAAAATAAAATATTTTAAAAATATATGATATAAATAACACTAATATATTAATTATGATATCTAATTTATATAAAAATAATTAAAAATTGTTTTTATATAATAATACATTATTATTATCACTAATCATTGAAGGTTAAACATTTAAGGTCTTATAAATTTTAAGAATTATAAATTTAGGATAAAAATTAAAATTACTTATTTATAAAAGGTTTAAAGTGATAATGTAATTAAAAATTGAAAATATTATCATCCTAATTTTTTTATTAATTTTAATTTTATTCAATAATAATAATAATAATAATAATAATAATAATAATAATAATAATAATAATAATAATAATAATAATAATAAATTATAATGAGTGTGATAAATAACATGATTTATCCCACCTTGTAAAGTGGCATATCAACGCTGCCTAAATAAGCCCAAGATGTCGTCCTCACAAACCCAAAAACATGGACTTTATCAACCCAAAAATGTAGCTCATTCAAACTATGAGTATGCCCGTGTATATAGGTCGGAAAGGACCAAATATCAGCCCGTGGTCACACACACTGAATTCCTAACACGTCAGCCAACTGTTCTACTTTTAACTATAACCAAGGATTCAATGTACATCATAAATTTGAGACGGCATCAAAATTTTAACCCACCCAATGGACACATCAAACATTAAATCCTTAACTTCTCTTAAAAATCATTGTGTCATTAGTAATATATATCAAATAAGGGGTTTAACATGCAGTGTATTGATTTTTTTTTTTTTTACTTTTAACTATTATTTTATTAATAATTCAATTAAAGTTAACATACATGATTTAAAAAAAAATACAAAAATAACATAAAAGATGAAAAAGAAATTGAACAAAGACAATAATAATCTTATCACCAATCAAAATTAATTTTTTAAGATTTAAATAAAATTCATAATTTCAAATACTTTTTAAAATTCATAATTTTAAACGTAGAATCTTTTATTGCATAAAACTTACTGCATTTTCTTACATTTTAAAATAATATGATTTATTTTTTAAATATATAATTAATGATTATATTAGTTATAATAATATATAATTTATAGTAAATAGAATTTTTTTCTGGTAATGATAAGTAAATATGTAAATTAGGTAAATGTTGGTGTGCTGGCATAATATTGAAGATAAGTAGCTAGTAGTCGTAAGTATTTCATCACCATATCATATAGTGTTTTATTTCTTGTTGTGCATACAGCAAAGCAATACAATGCAAAATACATTGTACACATGTTTCACATGAAAATTGCTTTCGTTCTGCTTTTATTTACAGGTAATAAATATACTTTATTCACATCTTTGTTAAAGGCTTCGGTGGCAAGCAAAGTCATTCTTTTTTTTCTTTTTTCTTCTTTTATTTAAGGCCAAATCCGTCTACATCATTGCTCACTTTAGTCCTTAAGTACCCTTAAAAGATTCAATTAATTTGATATTGACGGCAGCAATATCACTAATACTATAAATTAATAAAATTTAATATTAATATTATTTTATTAATAATTAATAAAAAATAATATATTTTAAAAATAATAAATAATACAAAATAAAAAAAATATCTTAATAATTATAAATGGAGATGGGATATGATTGGTGGCATAATTTATTAAAATTATATGAAAGTATCATATATTTTTAAGAATATATTAAAAAAAATTGTTGTTTTTAAATATATAAAATTTAATTTAAAATGACCATAAAAAATAAAAGATATTCTTAATATATCATAAGATTATTTTTCTTGGAAATCTCTTCTATCAATATAAAAGATTAATAAATAATATTTTTAAAAAAATGATAAATTTATTATTTTATAATTGATAATTCAACCTTAAATTTAGTTTTTTTATATTTTTAAAAAAATTCAAAACAAATTAATAATATATCCTTTTATAAAATAATATATCTTTATATAATTTTATACTAATTTATACCCTTTTAAAAAAGTTATGATACCTTTATCCATTATAAACATTTAATTTTGAGGAATAACCATTACTTATAAACGATAAACTATTTTTTTTTTAATTACAGTTTTTATTTTGTTAATATATTTAATTTAAAAATAATAAATTAATATAATATTTATTTTATTTAAAATATTTATAGTTCTTATATATGTATGTGTTAAAAAATGATTAATATAAGTTAATTTTAATATTTAACAACTTGATTGGTTACTATTGATTTTAAAAAAAGTAATCGAATTTTTGAAAATAACACCATTCATGCATCCAAACTATTTAGCGAGTTTTCAAACCCAACACATTTACATGTTTGAATTACTTCACACAATATTAATATTACGATTATTATCCATTATACCCTTATTTATATTTTTCTTATTTTTTAAATAACATATATAAATTTTATTTTATTTATTTATTTATTTTTGAATTATATATATAATATATAAAAAATAATAATATAATTATGAGTCATTTTCCACACATTCACCAAATCGTAATGACTAAGGTTGTGCTTCAGCCTACTAACGCTGAATTAGTCAGAGTCTAACCCTTTGATATGCATGCACCTATATAGGATGCATATCATATCTTCCCCAAAATCTTTGGGTAGGCTGGGGGATTGGACTAGTGAGTGAGGTTGCGAGGTATCACGGATTAGGTTTGGGGTGGCGGATTAGGGTTGGGTTTTTTTTTTCTTTCTAATTTTTAAATTATCAAAATTGTCCTTAAATTTTTATACATATTTAATTTTTTTTATAAAATTAACGCTCTTAACAAAAAATTGCTATATTAAATTATATATATTATTATAATTAATATAATAATCTTAATTAAATAAATTATCAAATTATTTAAAACCATTTTCGCTACTAGTCCATGACAGTTTTTGAGGAATTTGTGAAAATAAAAAAAATCATTAGTGAACGTGAAGCTCGATGCTAGCTTCCACGAAATTCAACGTCAACAATAAATAAAAGCTAAAAAAACAGTAATTATGCACGTGCACTTAATCATGATAGTGACATTAGGAATAAAAGATTGGCCTTAAATTCATACAAAGACATTGTCAAAATAGGTGGAAAGAGGGAAAGAAAGAAAATAAAACAAGCATGCAAGAACCCTAGAAATAATGGCAAGAGTTTTTCCATTTGGCATCTGAAGCTACTAACTAATAAGACATTCTATTAGGGTATTGATCCTGTTCATTTTCATTAATTAAACAACAGAGTACAAACATTAACCTAACCTATATATATATATATCATAATATGTTTCTTTGTCTCTGCAATTTCTTTCTACGCTTATGACTATCGATCCAAGACACGTCGTGAGTCATGTTTTCTTTTGGATATCTTCTAATTTTTAAGCACTTAATTAATATCGTTTCAGTTGGAACATTCGTAGGGGGACGCCAAAGTCAACCTGTACAATTACATACAATAATAAAACCTGATTGTTAATTCTAATTAACTAATTATTTTTTGTTTTGTTTTCAAAATACAAACAAATATCAAAAATGATAGTTTTATTAAATTGAATAAATAAAAAATGACTAGGTTTACCTCTCTTTGCGTTTCTCTAAGAACCTTTGCAGTGATTTGTTACGCTTAATTGGAAGATCTGCAAAATAATGCGAATTTTATCGCTAGTGTCAGTAGGAGATTAGTATTTATTTATTTATTTTAAATAATAATAATAAATATGCGGGAATAAAGAGAGAAAACAATAACTATTCTATGCAAATTACCTGGTAATTAATATCCCTTCCAAAGACAAATCTCGATATAAATATAACATGTCTTTCAATACTTGATTTGAGAACACTAATGGTTTTTTTTTTTTTTTGAGTAAGACAATAATGGATTTGTTAGCTTAAAAATAAGAAATGATTATCACAATTAATTATACGTATAATAAATTATTATTTTTATAATAATATTTCGTTAATAACAACAACAAATAATAAAGTAATTAGTATTTTATGTATTTTTATTATTAAAATTTATCTTAACGATGGGATACTTAAATCTAATAAAATTTAAAATTAACACAAATTTTTCTTTTAACAAAAAAATACACAATAAGAGATGAAGAGAGAAAATAATATAGTTAGTATGAAATATATTACAAAAACAATAAATAATACATTATTATTAGATAAATTTATCATTATTTAATTATTATTGTGATAATAACAATTTAAATGCACTTAAAATTATTTTTTATTAATAATAATTTTATCAAATAATAATAAATTAAAGTATATTTTTTTTTTGTAAAACCTAGACTTTTATGATGATAAAAGTCTTGTTTTAATAATTGAACAAGAAAAGAAAACATGTTTTGGTACTTGCAAAACGTTCAAAACTTGACTTCAACAGTAAAATGAAATATGTAGCACTAACATCGATTAAGATCATGAGAATCTACTAGTTTTGATTGGTCTCCTGAACTCAGATGAAGTGGGGCGTTTGGAATCAAATATCCAGGTTCTGCAGCTTTGAAGCTCCGCTCAGAAGCAATTTTGAGAATATCCTCCGCCTATGAAGTAATAAACGACCATTTAGAATTAGAAGCCTTCAAAAACATATAAATCTCTCAATCATAAACACAAAATATACCTCAAATGAGAGCACCAAAACATACCTTGTCGCGCGGAACATCGAAAACAGAGACAGTTCCATGGTAAAAAATAGTCATGGGAGCGTTTTCATAAAGGTTATCCGGCAAAGGCCTGTGCAATAAAAAATAAGCATAAAATTCGAAATATTCCTAAGAATACCTATTAGGAATCACAAAAAATAAAAAATAAAAAAGAAGAAAGATAATGAAAAAGAATGAGCTAGTACTTTGAGGTCGGAACATAGACGGGTAAAACGGGGAAGATAATATGGTCCGCTGTGGGACTTGACGGCACTGAAAACGATTTCTTAGAAAAATCGTCGAAGCTTTGATTTGCAGAACCAGAGACAATCACAGATTTCAGAAGCTCGGGATTGATCTTCGAAATGCCGCTCTGAATATCTGCATTATTGTTTATAAAAAAATCCTAAAATTTACGAGAAAAACCGAAAGAGAAAGCAAGAAGAAAACAATTGAAGGGAAAAGAGAGATCAAACTGTGTACAAAAATGAACGAACCTCGAAAGCTTCTTTGACAATGAAGAAATTTCTGGAACTGAGATTTGGGAGAGTTGATGTCCTTCTCGGCCATTCCAAAGAAATCGAGTTCCACTGTTGCTTTGGACATGTTTGGAGATTACGATTTTGAATGCGAATGTTTGGGTAGAGAGTATAGAGAGAGGTTGAAGAGGCAACGACTTAAATGGGAAGGCGGGAGAGGAGGAGTGAGGTGCTGGAATGGAATAAAGAAAAGTAGGAACGTGTAAAAGTTAGAAGTTTGGAGTTTCTTTTATAATTTAAAATATATATATATATATATTTGGCTTTTTCTTAATTATTTGTAAAACTAAAAAAATAAAAAAAATTATGTTTTAAAAAAAATATGAAAATAAAACACAAAAAAAACATATATATATATATATTGTAATAAATTAAGAAATATACTCATATAACCTTATACTATTATTTAAATTTTAAATTGAAAGCTAGAATTCTAATTTTATTGCTATTATCATGAGTTAAATAGATATCTAACTAACTAAAATTCATAGATTTGTTTTAAAGGCATGTTTATAATAATTATCCAACCAAGTATTTAAATAAATGCAAAATAAAATGTGTAATCAATTATTTAAATATATATTAATTAAAATTCAATTAGTTAACTATGTGTCTAATTTGGTTCCAATAAATATGATCATCGATCAAGTTAGATAATTGTTCATTTTAATTGAACATATGTTCAACTCTACTCCGACGAGTAGGGTCACTAACTAACCAAACTCCAACCTATCGGATAATTATTGATCACTTGGACATGTGTTCAATTCAGCTATAATGAGTAAGGTCATTGTCTTGTTAGAATTTAGTTATTTAGATAATTGTTCAATTTAATTGAACATTGTCGGACTCGACTTCAACGAGTTAAGTTATCAACCGACCAAACTCCGATCAATTGGATAACTATCCAATTTAATTGGATACGTGTCAAACTCAACTTTGACAAATTGAATCATTGGCTAACTAAATTTGACTTAGTTTGACACTCGTCAAATTTTAATCAATCAAATTAGATAAATATCTAATTAAAATTAAATAACAAATTATTAATAAAAACTAAAAAAAAATATTACTTTTCATAAAAAATTAAATGAGATATAGATAATATCTTATTTTTGATTAATATAAAATTGTCACAACATATAACAATAATAAATTATATTGTTTCTAAATGAAAACATAAACATGTTTAAAGATGGATTTGATATATGTTGTACTTCTTTTAACCAAAAGTTACTAATATTAATTTATATTTTAAAAACATTATAATAATATTCTCTCATTTATTTTAAATTATATAAATAATACAATTTTATATTTTAAATTAAAAATTTTATTACATACTTAATGCAAGTGATATAAGTGAATGGTAAACGTTTTTGATACTTTAAGAGTACCCATATTTCACTAAAACTTAATTTTTTATATATATTATAAATTTAAGATAAATTTTGAATAACATGATATATTTTTATTTATAAATATAATTGTATTTACATAATTAAATATAATACTAAGGTGGGGTGAGGAGAATATCTATATCCCCGTATGAATATTAGGCAAGATTTAGCAAAAGTTCTCCACGAGAGGTTCAAAAATATTAGATTATAAAATATTTATATTCTTTAATAAATTGATTAATATTAATTAAAATTTAAATATTACAAGTATTCATAAAATATTAAATTTATATATTTATTTTGTTTAAATTTTAAATACAAACCATAACAATAATTAAAATTTAATTTTAACGATCATTATAATTATTAATTATTTGATATATGATAACATTAAATTTTTATAATTAAAATATTAATTTATTAATAAAAATATTAATTTTAATTAAATTTATCTAATTAAAATTAAAATTTTATAATTATATAATATATTTTAAAAAAACAACGACCCTAACAATAATCTTTAAATATGTAAGAAAAAAAAGAATGTGATATATTTTGTAAGAAAAATTAATAAATATATTATTAAATTATTGTTAAAGTAGTTGAAAACATATAGTTTATTTTTATTCAATGATAAAAATAACATTAAATTATAATTAGTAATATATATGTACTGTTATATTATTATTTTTGTAATAAATTTAACAATTAAACAAATTTAGTGACAAATTTTTAACATTAATAAAAAAAATTTGTATGAATAAAAAAAATTTAGTTGTAGATTTATAATATTTAAATATTATTTTTATAATATAATAAAATTAAGTGATATATTTATAATTTATTGTAATTGTATAATTGTTAGTTTTTGTATTATATATTAGAAAAAAATCAAAAATATTTATGAGGTTTTCAATATCTTTATAACTATCTTTAAAGTTAAAAAAAAAACTAAAATTCTTAGATTTAAGGTATGTTCAAAAATACCCTCCTTATTTAATAGAAGTAAAAAAAATTGTAAAAAATTAACAACAATATATAAAAAAAATATTTTCTACACTTACCTATATAATTTTTTGAATGTTATTATTGTAAATATTTATCAAAAATATTTTTTTTATAGTAATTAATTTATCTTCATAAAAAATACTTTTGTTACAATATTTAATTTTTTTTTATCAAAAATACCCCTGTTATATTATTTAATTAATTTTTATCAAAAAATACCCTTGTTTCTTAATAAAAGTTATAATTTTTTTTCAAAAATATCATTTCTCGATAACCTGCTATAAATAATTATAAAAAACACACCAATAAATAATAAGTTATAAATATTAATAAAAAATATCTCTAATTTTAAATTTAAAGTATATTATTAAATATATATTATATATAGTTCAAATATCATATTAATCTATTAAATAATAGTTACATTACATATCCACATTTATGGTAGATATTATAATCTAAATTCTGAGAATATCTAATTAGCTCATTTCATATTTTCCCATGGCTTTCTTGTTGCATCCAAGAAAACAGAAATGTTTCGGTTATTCATATACCAGGCTAAATAAACTTGTGTGTATGCCCTGCCCTCTGTGTATATTTTTGTTTCTTTTTTTTTTGGGGTGGTAAAGAATAAAAAAATTGACATTCATTGTTCTAAAGACAAGCATGGAAATAAAATGCAAACCCACCCCATTCCAACCCACTCTTCTTACTTTCCCTACATCTTCTTCCTTTCTAGCAGTGGCATTAGCCCCTTAAACACCAAGTCTTTTAACTTTTCAATCTAATGTCTAGTTGATTTGATGAAATCCTTTTAGTTATAGTAAAAAAAGGAGAAACAATGCTTCTTTTTACAAAATATCAAATTATTCCCAAATTCAAAAAGCAACCACCAAATAATCATCAATATCCTTTATTTCCTTTGACACATCAGACAGATAGAGCATTATAATAACAACAATTTCGTAGCAATTGGGTAAATTTATTTACTTATAAATACGACCTTAGTTTATCATCTAAAACAAAGAACATCCAGACGAAAGATCCAAATGCATTGACATAAGTTGCTCAAATTGCAAAATCACCATAACAAAATTAAGCCAAATATCCAAAAACCCAACCATTATAACACATTAAAGTAAAAGGAAAATCATAGAAATGAGGTTTATCAGCAATGACGACGTGATCGCAAGAAGTTTTGATCGTTTAGAAATGAACTAAATAATTCGCCATGTTCGATTACGATCGATGCCACTCGAAAGCGAGAGAGTTTGTTCGAAGTTAGATTTGACTTTGGATAACTTGTGTTTTGTGTCCTTATCACGCTTTGAATAAGGAGAGTTTACCATTTTATCCCTGAATTTAGACGTGATATAAAATTAATAATATTGAAGAATAATTTTGATATTAATTAAACTTCAGGAATGATTTCGAAGAAAAATAAAACAAAGATATTTACGATAATATTCCAGGATCCAATTTTAATTTTAAATCATCTTTTAAAAGCAGAATAGTACTCAACTTTTCAAAACCAGAGATTGAAGCACCAAAATCTGTGTAAGCAGAAATCGGAGATCCGTAGGACGTCGTTTCAGATCCACTCTCAAAATTATGTCTTCAACTTTCAGCGGCGATGAAACGGCCCCGTTCTTTGGCTTCCTAGGAGCAGCAGCGGCTCTCGTGTTCTCTTGTAAGTTGTAACGAAACCCTAAACTTGATCTGAATTTTGATTCGTTGCATACACACACTTCCGGAGAAATGGATACATGTCTATCTATGGTAATATTTGACATTTAGAAAATGTCCGGTTTCCGATAAAAATGGGTTTTTAAAAAACTATTGATTCATAGGGGTATCTGTGTAATCTATTAAGGATTTGATTTTAATTGATGCATTAACTTAATTATGGGAAATAATAACATGTGTTTGACTGAACTCGAGGCACCTGCTTTTTGCTTGAGGTGAATAAGTGTTAGTCGTGGAAATCGAATGTTTTATTAAAAAAATGAGGATTTTAATGTTTGGTTAGTTATTTGAATTTAGTATGGTTAAGGATATAAGTCACACATCGGTAAATAGTTAAGTTTACGTTTCACATATAACCTTAGACAATCCTTCGTCTTAGAACTTAAATTTTGAGATGAAGTTAAATTCAAATCTAACATGTTATCAAAGCTATGTTCCTGACTTCAGAGGTATCTTTTTTACATTTGTCAATTTCAAGCCTTCGCATCCTCGTCGGTGTGGAGGGTGGTTGTTAAGGATCTAAATCCCACATTAGTAAGGAGTTAGACCTCCGTTGCATATATAACCTTGGACAATTTTTTATCTTACAACTTAAATTTTGAGGTAGAATTAAGCTCAAGTCTAACACATATGAACACATATCAGATGATTCATTTCTTGGTTATATAAGTATTTGTCATTGGTTAATGCCAATTGGTTAGCTAGCGTGGTAAATAAACTCCGTTGTCATTTTCTTCTTATTTGGAGTTTTGACGGCTTTGGCTTTCATCTTATTTGGAATTTCAATATTTGTGGCCCAGAAAAGTGGAACAATTGACTCTCATCATAATAGGTCAATTAAGAAAGGCTAATATATCCATGTAACTTGGTAACTTAAGTTCTTACAGTCAAGGTTCTAAAAGGCAGAAATGGGTACCGAGGTGGTTGCTCCAAATAAGGCATGTGCAAGTATCAAGGGGTGTGAGGCTTAAGCCTCATTTAATAACCTATATAAGAGTAAAAATACATTAAAAGTTAAGTCAAATCATAAAATGTAAGAATAATATAGGTAGTTAGATATAGAGTCACGAATCACATAAATAAGTGTCTAAATTACAAGTTAAGATTCAAATAAAGTCGCAAAATAAGTTCCAAAATGATGGAAAAATAAGCTATAAAACATGTTTTAATGTGCTGGTCATTGTTAGTTTCTTCCTCTTCATCTTTTGAATCTACTAATTCAAAATTTCACTCATCACTCGTTAGTACCGTTATGTTGGTCATTGTTAGTTTTTTCCTCTTCATATTTTGAGTCTACTAATTCAAACCCTCGTTTATTACTCATATGTGCTCTCATCTCTATTGGGTTTTTTCATTTATTGAATCATCATCCTATCTAATTCTAATGTTTTGTTTATCTTCATCCACCCATTCTCCATCTTCTTCATTACTTTGTCTGTTTCTATCTTCTACGAGTCTTGTTGTTTCTTCCTTTTCTTCTTCTTCTTCTTTTTTTTTTCTTTTTTCATTTAATGGATTACTGGGTCTAGTTTAAAAACACCACAATTTTGCACTTTATAGTTTTATAAAGGAAGCATAAGCCCCATGTTGTCTCAAGCCGCATAGCCTAAAGGCGTATGCCTATTTGTAAAAAGCAAAAGCTTCAAACTAAGTAGAGGAGGTGTTAGCCTCAAGTCCCCCATCAGCTGTCTTGCCTAAAGGTGCCGCCTCAGTGCATTTTTTTGAACCTGCCTTATAATGTACACAAATTTCCCTTTCTACTTTAAGACTATGGGGCTGTAGCATGTTGGAAATTTGTGTCATCTTTTGAGACAATCTTATTTTTGGATTTTCTGCACAGGTATGGGAGCTGCTTATGGCACAGCAAAGAGTGGTGTAGGTGTGGCCTCTATGGGTGTGATGAGGCCTGAATTGGTGATGAAGTCTATTGTTCCAGTTGTTATGGCTGGAGTTTTAGGTATTTATGGCCTTATCATTGCTGTTATCATCAGTACAGGTATTAACCCTAAGGCCAAACCCTATTATCTTTTTGATGGATACGCACATCTATCATCTGGTCTTGCTTGTGGTCTTGCTGGGCTTTCAGCTGGAATGGCAATTGGTATAGTTGGTGATGCTGGTGTCAGGTATAATTTTTATCCTAAAAAATCCTTCATCTTTTATTCTCCTTGTTGGTTGTTTTTTATGTTGATAACTTTGTTAACATGAAATTTTGATCCTCAAGAATCCGTTTACTTTTGTTAATTTTATGAAATTTTGTTTCGTAGATTAATTCATCTGAATTTTCATGAACATTAAGTTTATCTGCCTCCTTTCTATTTGTTTATTTATTTATTGGGCGCCTGGGGAGTTGAAGTCGTTTTCTCTTTAACGTATTGCCACATTTTGGAGGCATGACAAGAAATTGCTGGCATTGGAAGTGTATTTCAAACTGAATGAAGAGGCTTCATGGACTGGTTTTTAAGTGAACAAGAACTGGTATTTGAAGTACTCTATGCATTTTAAGGTGCATTACTAGTAAGGAACTTATGGGTTTGAGTGTCTCTCTCTCTCTCTCTCTCTCCCCTTTCTGTTTTGTGGTCTAGATCTGTTGATCAGGATTAGTGTCTTGTAGAATTACTGATTTATCATCGAAAGGCAGGCCAATACTGAAGAAATTGCTCATGGCTTAATTTTGTCTTAATTTTATAAAATAGATCCCAACTAAGTAATTCTTCAATAAAGTTGAACCTATATTTTTGAATAATATTGTAGTCTGTTTAACATTTACTAAAGAAAAAAAGAGAGAATATCTGTTTAGCATTTACTAAAGAAAAAAAAGAGATAATATTGTAGTCTGTTTGGTTTAGCATTTACTAAAGGAGCTGCTTCTCTCTTCAGACAAGTTTATGTCATTTTGTTTACTGTCCTTGTTTATACGGAGGGTGAGTTGGTTATGTGGGATCTTTTAAATAAGACTAGTTGTCGTTGTGTAGAAAATTCAGATAGTGTGTGGTATTCAGTATGATTTTAAGTTTTTAAGTGGTATAAGTTGCAAAATTAAATTTAATGTTTCATAAGTTAGTAGCAGAGTTGATGTGATTGTTCTAATGACAAAAATTAACATGGTTCTTACCTATACTAGCTAGCTATTTATAGTGAGGGAATTGTAATTATAATAAAGAATTCGATTTTAATGGAATTTATTTCAGAAAACTATCCCCTCTTGCAGTTTTTAAAATCTGATGGGTAACCTTTTTGTTTGTCTCCCAATGGTTTTTCAAAACCAATTCAGTTCCCCCACATCACCCCTTTCTCTCTCTTCCCCACCAATTTTTTTTTTTATGTGGTTCTTTGCTTATTTTAATTTCCATTGTGAAGTAATGTGTTGAATCTGAGTTTGAGAAATGGTTGTCTTTTGCCTACTTTCTCTTTGGTTGACACAAATAAATACTCTAATAGAGACTTTGCATTTTGTCTTAAAATTTTATTAGGGTTTGTACTCACGAGTCAAATATCTTTAATCTTGCAGGGCCAATGCACAGCAGCCAAAGCTTTTTGTTGGGATGATCCTTATTCTCATTTTTGCTGAAGCTCTTGCCCTTTACGGCCTGATTGTTGGGATTATATTGTCTTCTAGATCTGGACAGTCTAGAGCAGAATGAGAAAGGGCAGCTGTCACATATTCTTTAATCTCTTGTTATGTTACTTCAGGAATTCAGCGTATTTATGTTGTTCTCGGATAATGTTAATTGGAAAGTGCTTTCTTGAGAATTATAATGGTTGAACTGATTTTGCTTCTAGTTGTTTGGTGATTTTTTTTTTGGTTCCTGTAGAAATAGGATTGGCTTTGTTGACCAAATAATAAAAGCTGTTGAAGCTCTACCGGTTTGGATTTATGTGTATTATTTAGTGAGTACATTGAAATTAAATTAACAATTATTATTCTATAACTAGTTCTTGTTTCATCTTCCTAGCTTACTGGTACTCCTTTCAGGAACTAAGTGGACTTCATTTTCAAGTGTCCTTAAGGTCATGCCTAAAGGCCTAAAATAAAAAGGATTAGGCAAATTCTAAAATAAAATGGTTGTTGGTATTTATTTTAATTAATTTTAAGTTATTGATTCGAGGGTTTCAATTTTTTGATATTATTGTTGAATTTGATCAAAATAGATATCATTAATATGAGTATTTGATATTTATTAGTTGAAAATATTGATAAAAAAATATATCAAAATAAGAAAATGGGTATTTTTAAAGAAGAAGAATTTTCTTCGATGAAAAATAGTGTTATGTATGAGAGAATATTTTTCTAAAAAAAGAGTGACAAAATAGTGAGTTTGAAAAATAATTGTTATTATTTTAGATTTATCTCAATTTATTATATTATCTCTTATTTTGTATTTATTAATAGAAATATTTTTCGAAGTTTATTCCATGAACATAATCCAAATTAAAAAATAAACCACGTTAATTTACTACAATTTCATTTCCTTTGAAATTTATAATTAAGTTGAAATGTTTCTTATATATTCCTTGCATGAATTTTTATTTATTCTTGATTTAATGATTTCTTTCCTGTTAAGTAATAAAAAATTCCAAAGTAAAAAAATAAAACAAAAAAGATAAACATTATTTTTCATCAAAGAAAATTACTTCTTTTAACTTTGCTTTGTTTTTCTTCTTTGTATATCTCTAGGACAAAAATATTCTCTATTTATTTATTACAGTTGTAAATAATGGTTAAAAAAACAAAAGAACTTATTTTCAACAGCTTATTTATTTGATACAAATTATGTTCAACAGCTTGGAAACAAGCACACAGTTGTGAAGTTCAACATCTTACTTGATACAAATTACGTTCTTCCTAAGTGTCTTTTTCAAAAAAAAAAAATTCAGTCATGCATTTAAAAACTGTCCAGAATAACTGCTCAGCCAGGATACCAAATAGGTCCCCCGTAACTTCAAACGTCATAATTAAGAAGAACAATAATTTTATATTTTATTTTATTTTTTGGTGTATTTTATTATGTCAATGATAGTTAGCTCTTGATATTTATGGAATTTGACAATTTCAATTGCAGGAGAATTGTAAGACCTAGTTGTATGCTACATTAACCCACAAATAAGAGAGACGATTGATCACACTCTAACAGACAACAAATGTGGAACATGGCCTCTGCTAGTTATCTCATGCTTGAACTTGACAGGCTTCAATATCCTTAAGTCTAAGGGTTACTGCTCTCTTGTGTGCATCTAACCCCTCAATTTCAGCCATGGTTGCCACATAGGGGCCAAGTTTTCTTAGACCTTCCTCTGTCAGAGATTGCACAGTCATGTACTTTAGGAAGGAGTCTAGAGACACACCACCATACATTCGTGCGTAACCGTATGTTGGAAGAACATGGTTTGTCCCACTGGCATAATCTCCCACACTCTCGGGTGTCCACGGCCCTAAAAATACAGAACCTGCACCAATATAATGAAGAGATAAGGTCTCTACTTCTTTCAATTTGCAAATGCTAAAAAATAGGGCAGGATGTATCAATCGACTGACTGATATTTTACAATGCACCATTCAAAAGATAAATAATTTTGGACAGAATATAAAACATTCAATAGTAAGGGTCAAGAACTGTTTGTTTAAACTTTCAACATGAATATGAAAGAAGAATCATGAATATTTCAAAGGAAATGACAAACACGATAATAAGCCTTTTGGTTGAGAGAGTACCTGCATTCTCAATGAAACTCTCCCATTTTTCTGCATCCTTAACATTGATTATCAGATGTTCAGGGGCATACAAGTTTGAAAAAGAGACAGCCTGCAAATCCGTCAACAGTTAAGCTTCAGAAGCATCATGCAGGACTTCTAAAATAAAGGAGTATAACTGCAATAAATCCGTACGCACATTCTTATAGAACAAAAAAGTATTTGGCTAATGAAATGTTAAGCCATAAATTGACCTTAATATAGCCATATAAAAAGGACAAACCTCAACCATATCACGGACGAACACGGTAAAGCTATGGCTCAGGGCTTTTGAGGCAAACTCTCCCCTTGGAAGGCTCTGGCATTGTTTTTTGATTTCTTCTTCTATAGCATTAAAATCCACACCATCCCCAGATATTACGAGAACAACCTGACTATCGGGGCCATGTTCAGCCTGGAATACATTTGTTTCACCATATATCAGATTTGGCAGACAATAAGAAATACTGAAGTAGGAAAATATTTTCAGCATACAAATACATCACCATATTTCTGATTATAAAGGGAACTATGAAACAACTTTAAAAATAATCCAATTCTTTAGTCTGTCTACTCATCACACATGAGGAAACATGATAAAATTTCTGGCAATACAGGTGATTAATGCTATATTCTTGTTCTCTTCTTCTTTTTCTTTTTTGCTCTTTTTTTTCTGCAGCACATTATATTCCTAAAAATGCAAACGTTTATGATAAACCTTGATATTATGGAATTTTAACACACTTGGCTGACACTTAATGGAATGTTATTCCAAACACATTAAGATCAGTTGGTATAGCAGGTTCAGATAAAAGTTTCCTCAACTCCTTATCATTTCCTTTTTCCTTTCTGTTTTTTTGAGGGGTAAATTCTAATGAAGGACTCATCCCTCCCTGCATTATACTAGGTAGCAGACAGTCAAGGCACTATCATGTTATAGGATTCATCTTTTCTACAATTTCTAAAAGGATCTGAGAAGTTACCAGCAAAGTATAGAGTGGAAGTGCTTCTAAAGAAACTTAAAAAGAAGCACGGAAAATAAACATGTACCTGAGAAAGTAGATCTGCAGCTATATGAACAGGACTGGTGTGCTTATCAGCAATGACTAGAACTTCTGAGGGACCCGCTGGCATGTCAATTGCAACCATAGCTTCACTGTTCTATTGATATAATCAAAATATTAGCAAAAATGTTGAGTCAAATCATAAGTTCATTAGCTTCCATGTCTATTGCTTTCAAAATGAATTGTTAGTATGCCTCCCATCAAAGTACTTTGTAGTAACAAATACACCTACTTGAAGGATCATTTTTGCAGCCGTGACATATTGATTTCCAGGACCAAAAATCTTCTCAACCTGCACATTATTGAAATTCTAAATTTAAAAAATAACTTGAGAAATAATGAAGGTTACAAAACACAAATTTATAGACCTGGAGTAAAATTAAGACATGACATCTTTGAAGCTTTTAATTAGATATTACCACTCTGCAGAATCTATTCATTGTCTCTAACTTTTTGGAAACTACACAAAATCTTCGACAAGAATTCCATCCAAAAATATATGATTTAAGAAGAGAGATTGATAATAGCATAAAAATGCATATCTAAAACATTAAAATTAATTGATATTTATGATTCAAAGAATTTAAAATTAATAATTATTTATATTAATTATGATTATTTTATGCTAGTAAGATAAACAAAATCAACAAAAGAATATTAAAGAAATCAAAATTTGAATTTAGTAATATATCTTCAGGAGATTTAACAATCATGCTGCTAAGTTTTGATCATAAATTTTGATTTTAATATCCAAATGAGATGATTCAAGTTGATATAGAAAGATAAAAAAATTATCAATAATTTTATATTTCACAAAAAAATCTGATTATTTCGAGCCAAAAAATGAGCTGAAATCTGAAATTATTGCGTTCAATTTGTTAGTATTTTTTATATATCTTTTTGTATAAAACTCCAGATTAGATTATTAGATAATTCTTGATCCTCTAAAAATTTAAGAGACAATTCGTGCTTTAAAAATATTTTTTAAATCAATTATCTTCAAGGAGAAAACATCTTGATATTATCAGGTTTCAATAAATTTTCATACTCCAACACTGTAGATGGAGCATTCAACACTTGAAAAGTATCAGGAAATTACAAAAAGCTCTTACTTTTTTTCTCTCATTCTCTCTCTAGAATTTGTGAAAATGATTTATAAATTAGGCTAAAGTTATAGCAAAGCTAGAGGAGACTTTAATTATGTAGTTTTTCTATTTCATTCTTTAATTCTTACAAGTACTTTCTTTCTAGACTATAATTTTGTTTTGAAAAATCATTTTGTTCATTTTTCGTTGTATTCAGTATATTATATTATTCAATTTCATATAAATTCAATCATGTTTTTTTATGTGCAACTTTAGTTTATAATTATTATATTTATTTTATAAGTTGATCTTTTACTGCAATATTTTCGTTTTGATATATTGTCGATTTTGGATAACTTATAATAATAAATTTTACTTGTTCTTCAATAAAAATATTTTCTCAAATTAAATCTATTAGTTTTTGTTATTGATTTTCAACTTTATACCTTCTAATTATTTGTTTAGGAAGTAAAGCAAGCAATTGAGTAGTAAATAAGAATCGAAGATTATAATATTAAAAAAAGCAATTAAGGGAATCTTGTTATTTAATATTTATTTTATTTTCTTTAAAAATTCTTATACTTAATTATTGTTATTTTTTTCATTTCTCAATTATCATTTTTATTTATTATTATGTGATAACTTTTTTTGTTAATTTATTTTGCTTCCATGTGAAGTTGACACTTAAAGCTATATTGCAACAACCGCTTAGATAGAGATTATTTTGAGTGTGATAAAAAATTAAACATTTTATTCAAAAGAAGTTTATTGTCCCAAGCATATATAGCAAAATAGTAAGATATGAAATTTCTTGCAAACAAAATATTCTTTTCATGATAAAAAAATTCTATGAATATATAAAAAACTGCAGATCCCATGTTCTGCAAACGTTCCCACAAAATTAAGAATAACGTCAATGAACAATACAAAGGATGTTCTTCCAGTGTATGCATTAAAGGATATCAATAATAAACTTAACTTAGTACCTTTGGGCATGATTCTGTACCCCACGCCAAAGCAGCAACAGCCTACAAAGCTAAAAGTTGTCAGAATAAGTTTCATATAGAAACAAAATGATGCATTTCTCTAAAAAAAATTAATGCCCTCAAACCTGAGCTCCTCCAGCTTTAAGAATGTGAGTCACATTTGCCTTCTTAGCACAATACAGTACTTCCTATAAAATAGAAGACCATCAGATCCCTATTTGTGCTCGAGATAACTATTAAGGGAGAAACAGAAAAGGAGAGACCTTGCATATGCTGCCATCTTGACTTGGAGGGGTAGCAAGAATAATAGTTTTGCATCCAGCAATCTGTGCAGGCTAGTAAACAAAGCAAGACAATATCAAATTATCCATAAAACGTTTTTGACCAATAATTTGAAATTACATTAGAGATTGTATAGCATAAGTTGCCGTCAAAGTGCAACTACAACATTAAAACTATAGAACACATCTGAGAAACTTACAATTGATAGCATCAGAGCTGTTGAAGGTAGAACTGCTGTTCCCCCTGGAACATAAAGACCAACAGAAGCAATGCTTCTTGCCATTCGCTTGCATTTGACACCCTAACATTACAAATTACTTAGAAACTCATGTAGAAGGGAAAGAACCAATGAGATGGAACTGACTTACTTTCATGTTCTCTACAGTTTTGTCAACTGATTTCTGTGCTGCATGGAAGGCATATATATTATCATATGCCACATCAAATGCTTCTCTAGTAGTAGGATCAAGCTGCAAAAAGGCAAAGATTACAAATTTTTTCTCATTTATTTATACAAAAAAAAATGCCATTACAATATTCAACAAACATTCAAAATATATACCTCCGGATCTGGAAGCTCGGACACAAGTATAACTGCCTTATCCAATTCAACTTTGTCATATTTCAAAGTATAACTACAAGAAACAAAAAAGTCAAAGATCAAATACCAACGAAGAGGAAAATAATGTGACACAACAAATAACAAGGAGATAAAAAAATCAACCATATTTAAATGGAAAAGAAAAAGGGACCAAACTCTCTAACAGCATCATCGCCTCTTTTACGTACATCATCAACAATGGGGCCAACCTGACAGAGCCGTAACAGCTAAAAATGATCAATATCAAAGTAAGGAAGTAACACCCAGAGCCCTACAGGTACAGCAAAACAAGAAACCACCACAACAACAACATTTATATTATATCTCCCCCAAATTGCTTTACATTTTATCAACTGTTCGCAACCATGCCCCTATGAAATGTCATTTTAAGGATGTGATTGTCAACCTTGTGGAACATATGGTTATTTTTTGCAGAGCCAGAGATACAAATATGCAACTTTTCCATTTCCATCAAACTAATCACACCAACAGCAATAACAAAATAGAAACCTTTAAGCTCTCAGACAAATAGCTGAAAATCCAAGCAATTAGAAAAATAAAAGGAAAGCTCACCGTGCCAAAAATGGAAGAGAAATCTATACGGGGACGAGCCTTGAGGCTCTGAACCTCAGAAGGAGTAAGGTCAGACAACCTGTAAGACTTCATAGCGCAACTTATTCCTTTCCAACAACTCAACCCTAAACACATCAATTAACATTCTTTTACAAATATATATATAAAATACTATATACATAGAAAAAACTGAAATAATTTAAAATGAAGAATGAAGGAAAAAATATAGTAATATACCTCGAGAAAAGCAAATATATCGATTATAGGTTATTCTGGGAGTAAATTTGATTGAGAATTGCTGTGGAATAAAAGATGAAGTTTTGCTTAAATCGCTGGTGGTTCGATTCAAAGACAAAAGCTGACTGTCCATTAAGCCCCACCTTATAAGTCAGCAGAATTAGAAAAACGAATTGCCCAATAGAAAGCAAAGAATCGATTTTGTGGTTCAACTTTTCAGAATGTTAATTGTGGAATGAGGGTCTATTTATGATTTCATTTACCTAAAGATGAGGCATTTTGTGGCTGATTTAGTTTGCTACTACTGCAATTATTTTACAAATATCTACTAAAAAAGAACAGATTGACAATGCAAATCAGATTTCACATGAGTGGAAAATACACCAGAGTAGAGAAATTGGAATTAAAACAATAGTTTATGTATACCTGAAATTGAAGAGTGAGGCTTGTGGAACCAACGAGGGAATAAGAAAGAGACGAAGAAGAAGAAGAAGCTGGAGGTCGATGTGAGAGCTGACTCCGCTGAGTAAGATACCGTAAGACGTCAAGAGGCGTAGAACTAGAAGAGCGAGAGTACAGAACCAAATAACCCGATAGCAAGACTTATGACCCGTATTTTTCTAGTCGTACCCATGTTGAAAATTATAGGATTTTTTTTGTCATATTTTTTCTTCGATCTTTTGTAATTATTTTATATTTATAATTTTAAACTATTAATTTTATTTCATACAATAACCAAAACATTCTTTAAAAAATTAAAGAAAATAATCATTTTATATTAAAAAATTATTAATAACTTATAAGATAAATAGTATACTATAATCATTATGATATTTTATTTAAAAAAATAAGAGCATAAAAAATATAATAAAATTAGTTGTTGATTAATACATAATATAAATTTACTTACAAATATATCATAATAATCTCAAATCTCTATTTACATAAATAAGAATAATTCCTTTATAAGCTTTCAAATTTTTTAATATTTAATATCTTCTTTTAACATTATACATCTATTATAAATCTTTATCTTATTATTTATCATCAAATACACGTTACTTTTCAAATATGATTATACTTTATTATTACCGTGAATTATTACAATTTATATTCTCACTTTAATATCATCATTTGATAGAATAAATATTATTGGGCTATGTTTTTTTAATGCAATTGCGTACAATTGTTGGGTCGAGATGTAGCGGATATTAGATATCTCGATCCGAAACCGACCCGCCAATTTGTGGACACATACTCTCCAAGTTTTCTTCGATCTTCATTTCATTTCCTGGTATCTCAAAAGCTTTCCTAACAACCTCACTTCCCTAAACACTTCAGCGAAATCAATTTTGGCATCATCTCTTCTGGTTTCCGATTTCGCGAAAGTACTCTTTTCTCATCTCTATGTACTCTTAAAACTTTACACCGACTCTCTTATAAACTTTTCAGGGAATATACATTTGTTGTTTTGCATAATCTGAAACATGCATAGCTCTCTTCATTATCTTTAATGTTAGTTTTTCTCTGATTATTTTAACGTTGGGAGTAAGTTGTTATTCGTGAAGATTATCATGAAATTTTTTCGATGATTAATTATATTGCTGCTTCTTCTTCTTCTTTTTAACTTTTGATTTGCTTTTAAACCTTATATGTTTATGATTTTAGCATTTCTTAAAAATTAGTAGTTATCCGATGGTGAACCTCCAGGCCTATCTAGCTTGTTGATCTTAATGCTGTATATCAACTTCAATAAAAATAGATGTTTGTTAGCTTTATTTTCTGCCAATGGATATTAGCAATTTTCATAAAATTCTTCTTTTCGTTACTCATACTTGATTTCTAAAATCAGTTTTCTAATGCTTCGTGCCATTTTTAAACTAAGAACATGAATCATTAATTGGCACATTGTAGTTAGGCTCTTGTATTCTCTTCTTGTTTTTGGAGAGTTTATTGTTACTGAATTTTGCAATGAATAGAAGTTAAATTTGCTTATTTGTCTGTGGCTTTGTTGAACATTAGCATAAATAAGGATCCTTTTCTTTTCCATTGACTCACTATTACTGTTTACCATTTTCTCAATATTGTTACCTTGTAAATAAAATGTCATTAATTACTATAGAAATCAATTGATTATTGACTTGACAAACTAGCTAGCAACGCTAACCGTAATCTCATAATTTGTTTTCATGTGCTTGCTGATAGCCACTGGTTACAGTGATTTAGGTTGTTTATAGCTTGCTTACAATATTTGACTGCTACACTGTTATTTATGTTTTGCAACTAATCCTAAGACTTTATATCGTCCCATATTCTTGCTAGATGATATAGAATTTTAGCCTTTTAAAGCTTTTTTATATTCATTTGCATTTTCCAATAAAAAATGTTAGTCACTTTTTTCTACTGTCATTTGGTACTTATGGATGTTAAGGATGAAGTAACGGAAAGCTCTGGTTCTTCTCTTCTTCTTGATTCCCTATCACCAATTCAGATTAGTGAAATCCTTTCAGCTGAAGACAACGGTTGGGTTAATATCAAGGATGAAGCTATAGAAAGCTCTGGTTCTTCTCATCTTCTTGATTCCTTAGCACCTTGTCAGGGTGGTGAAATGCTTTCAGCAGAAGACAAAGCTTGGATAGATTCATGTCTCATTAAAGAGCATGAAATTTCCGATAATAGCTGGAGTTCTAAAAAAAAAGTATTGCTAGACATCCTGAGCAACCAGACTGAATCACTAAGCTCTTCTGAGTATGTACATGATGATTTTGCAGAAGAAATCAGCATGATTCAGATATCTAAATCCAGCTATGAGGCAGAAACTGAATCATTTTCTGGAACAACATTAGCATTCTCAGCAGGAACTTCCAATACTTCCTTTCCTATGACCGAAGAAGTAGAAACAGATGAATCGAAACTGGATGATAATACTAGCAATTTGCCATTTGTGAGAAATCCATTTCTGCCAAGTTACAGTGAAGACCTTAAATTCATGTTATAGGACCAGAGTATAATTAAATTAACTTAATGTATTTACAAACTTAAGATTACAATGAAGATTAATACATGTATAAATATAGAAAAATGAGAATCTGCTTTTCCTAAAAGTGCTTTTAGGAAAAGTATATTAGTTGTATGCAACTAATATACCATTTAATGATTTATTAACACTCCCCCTCAAGTTGGCGTGCAGATATCAATCATGCCCAACTTGCTTAGTGAGCCATATAATGACTTCTTGGAGACTCCTTTGGTAAGCATATCTGCAAGTTGCTCTTCTGTAGGAACAAATGTGAAATAACCCAATCTGCATCTGTGAATCCACAGACTTCAAGAGAATTGTTGTGTTTAGAGAACATTACTTTCTTTCCTGGAACCGATTTCAAATACCTTAAAATTCTCAAAACAACATTCATATGGTTCTCACTTTGATTGTGCCTGAACTGACTCACCATACTTACTGCACATGCAACATCTGGTCTAGTATGAGCTAAGTAAATCAAACGTCCAACCAATCTCTGATAGTGAGCTCGATTAGTTGGTATCTGATCTGAATACTCTGCTAAATAATGGTTTTGCTCAATAGGAGTGTCAATAGGTTTGCAATCTAACATACCTGTCTCTGTTAGCATATCAATAATGTACTTCCTCTGACTCAGATATATTCGTTCTCTTCCCCTGGCTACCTCAATTCCTAAGAAGTACTTTAGTTCACCTAAGTCCTTCATTTCGAATTCAGAGGCTAGTTGTCTTTGTAATTTATCCATCTCAATAGTATCATCACCAGTGATTACCATATCATCAACATAAATGATTAGGGCTGTTACCTTCCCTCGTTGATGTTTGAGAAATAGAGTGTGGTCTGAATTACTCTGTCTGTAACCAACCTTTTGCATGAACTGTGAAAACCTTCCAAACCAGGCTCGAGGGGATTGATTGAGGCCATACAAAGACTTCCTCAATTTGCATACAAAATTACCAGGGGAATCAACTACATACCCAGGTGGAAGACTCATATACACCTCCTCGGCTAATTCTCCATGAAGAAACGCATTCTTGACATCAAACTGTCGAAGTGGCCAGTTTAGGTTAGCAACAAGTGAGAGTAGAACCCGAATCGTGTTCATTTTGGCAACAAGAGCAAAAGTCTCATCATAGTCTACACCATACGTTTGAGTAAACCCTTTTGCTACAAGACGAGCTTTATACCGATTTACGGATCCATCACCATTATGTTTTATAGTAAACACCCATTGACAACCAACTGCCTTTTTTCCTTGTGGTGGTGACATAAGTTGCCAAGTATCGTTCTTCTTTAACGCATCCATCTCTTCAACCATTGCCTTCCTCCATATTGGATCTCCCAACGCATCCTGCACTTTATTAGGTACTGATACACCAGATATTTGATTCACAAATGATTTATATGACTTAGATAATCTTTTAGTGGACATGTAATTGGTTACTAGGTATATTGATTTTGCATGAATATTTGGTTCATACCTTTTGGCTGGTTGACCTCGAGTAGACCTATTTGGTAACACATATTGTCCAACATTAGACTCGATGCTATTAGTATCAGTAGGTGTACATATCTCAGATGAGTGACCTTCAGTACCAGGGAGTTGTTGATCAAGGGTAGGAGTAATGCCTGAGGGTACAGTTGTGTCTTCAATGTCATTTGTTGTAAGTGAATTTGGTGCTTGAATACTTGAAGCATCTTCTTCTGCAATGACTTGTCTCTTTGAAACATCAGTTGATGATTCACCTAATGCCTCCCCCTCACCATGATACAGTTCTTCGAAATATGTATATTCCCCCTGACGAGTAGTATCAGATGAGGAAAAATAACTCATGTCCTCAAAGAAGGTGACATCCATAGTAACATAATACTTTCTGGTTGGTGGATGAAAGCACTTGTACCCTTTCTGATAACTTCCATAACCAACAAATACACATTTAATTGCCCAGGCATCTAATTTAAACCTTTGATTTTTAGGAACATGCACAAAAGCAACACAACCAAATACACGGGTAGAAGATTATGAAAGGATGATAAGGAGACATAAGATGCGAGAATCTGGAATGGGATGTTTCCGTTAAGGACACTAGACGGGAGACGATTGATGAGATGAGTAGAAGCCTGTACAGCATCACCCCAAAGGTATTTTGGCATATAAGCACTAAATAAGAGTGCACGAGCCATATCAAGTAAATGATGATTTTTTTCTTTCAGACACTCCATTTTGTTCCGGTGTTTGCAGACAAGTAGTTTGGTGAATAATCCCATGTGTTTTGAATTTTTTTTGAAAGACATGATTAACATATTCCCCACCATTGTCAGAACGGAGAATCCGAATGGTGGCATTATATTGTGTTTGAACAAAGGTATGAAAATTTTGAAAAATTAAAAAAACTTCATCTTTTGTTTTAAGAAGAGAAATCCACGATAACCTTGTACAGTCATCGATAAACGAAACGAAATATCTCATACCCGATATAGTTGGCTCTTTAGATGGTCCCCAAACATCAGAATGAATTAATTCAAAAGGAATAGTACTTTTATTAGAAATACTAGGAGAATAAATAATACGATGGCTCTTGGCCAAAACACAAGTCTCACAATGTAAAACAGTCTCACTAACACCAATAAATAAAATGGGCATAGTTTTTTTCATAAGACTAAAAGACGTATGCCCTAAGCTGCAATGCCACAACCAAATTTCACTTAGCTTATCGGAACTAGAAGTCAATGCAGTGCTTGCCCTTGCTCCTGGTTTCTCCCCTCCGTAGTTCTGATCCAAACGGAACAATCTGCCCCTCAGATACCCTCGACCAATTATTGCCCTGGTAAGAAGATCCTGAAAAATCACATACATAGGATAAAAGCATTTAGACTTAAGGTTCAACTGTGGGACAGAGATTAAGTGATGAGATAAGTCATGTACATATAAAACATTATGGAGCTGTAAAGATGGAGTGATATAAACTGACCCCTTTCCTAAGACAAGAAATGCCTCACCATTAGCATTCGTAATATAAGACACTAGTGGGGGGAAATAACTCATTAAAATAAGATTTATCATAAGTCATATGATCAGATGCACCAGAATCAATAATCCAAGTATTAGCCCATCAACTCCTAGCCTATTTTTCAGCCCAACCCCCCCTCCCAAAAAAAAAATCCAAAATTTTTATTCCACTGCACAATATACTTTTTATTATTATTTCAATGGAAGATTCAAGACAACATCAAGTTTCCTGAATTCATGTAGTTCCAAATTTTGAAGTTTCTGTTAAGAGTTCAGAAATTGGTTCTTTTGGGGATACTAAACTTAATGGTACAAATTTTCGAACATGGAAAAAAGTTATGTCTGTTTATCTTCGTGGGATGCATAAGATGGGACATGTATCTGGATCAATTAGGGCTCCTAGTCAAGATGATATAGACGCCTATACTAGGTGGGAAGATGATGATGGCTTTGTCATGTCAATTCTATTTAGAGCAATCACTGATATTATATTACAAATGGTGGAGGAATGTGAAACTGTTGAGGCTATATGGAATACCTTAAGCGATCTTTATACAAATGAGTCTGACTTTATTCAAGTTCATGAACTCATGTGCAAAGCTGCTGGCATGCAGCAAAATGGGCAACTAGTATCTCTTTTTTTTACCAAGTTGAAAAATGTATGTGTTGAAATTGACCAAAAACACCCGTGTAAAATTAAAAATCTAGAAGACCTTTTGTGGTACCAGAAGGAGAATGAGCTTGAACGAGTACATGCTTTTTTAAGAGGCCTTGATACAAAACATAATAGTGCTAAAGGCGAACTGCTTCGAATGTCAAACCCTCTGAGCTTGACTACTGCCTTTACATACATCCGTAAAGACGAATCTCAGCAAGATAGTCTTCATCAGGCACATGCCACTTGAAAAAAGTTCCAATCAAGTTCAACTGATATCACAAAATTTTGGCAATTCTGGTCCGTGTAAAGATCTGAAAGAAGACTCAATTGATTATGTAATTGATGGAATTACAGATCTATCTTTGATGGGATAAGAACAGTGAGGCAAAGTCCATGAGAACTACGTGCCTTCAAATTCCAAAGGATTAATTCACCCACAATCTTTATAAACTTTACCATAATATTATACTTAATTAAAATGGAACATTACTTTTAATACAATAGTCTTAACATTTTACATAATTTTTTACTATCTCTACGATTGAGTTTTAGATAATCAATTCTATCTATCCATTTCTCTATAAATATCAATTGTTGAAATATGACTGGAATATATTGAGTCATTAATCATGTTACTCGTTTATTAAAATCTTAAAGGACACGCATAATTGTAAATAGAGGAACTTTGTCTCTATGAACAAGTATAAGTTTCTGAAGATTGTTAAACGTGGACATAGCCAAGGATTTGCATCTTTGGTTAGTTATGGTTTGGAGCAATTACAGCATACCATATTTTAAAGGTGCTTCAATTTTCGTTAACAGAAGTCGTAGAATTCTATTGTATTATTACTTTCTTGAGATGTTCATTATGATATTATTAAAAAAGAATAATAAGAGATTCATTATGATTAATTAGATCACGTAGAAAATTTAATTGTTGCTTTTAAAAGACAGCTTAAGTTCGTTTAGACCTTTGCGCAGTCTAGTCTGTTAGCTGAAAATAATGCAACTTTAGAAATGTCAGCTATTATTGATGTTTGATGAATTCGGATCGAGACGCCTTCAATAAAATGAAAAAGCTGCTCATAAATTTTAAAGATGAATTTGTATGCTCAAAATTCTCAAGTCAAATTACAAAATTAATCTCAATTTAGGATCTAATTTTGTGCCAAGGATAACCACTAATTGTCATTTACAACTACCTCACATATACTCACTAGTATAGGCCATGGGATGATTTCGACCTACCTAAATGATATGCTATTTGGTACTGTCCACGTGGCAATAAAATCATTGGTTATCATGAATAGCAGCTGACTTGGCATGATATAAACCGTTGACAAAGAAACCGAAATATCAAGAAATCTAACATTAAACCACAGCCATTAGTGACTAAGAAGCAATAACATACACGTATAATAGAGCTTAATTACAGCCTCATATTTTAGTTTCCTAAAGGATTCTTCATATCAGTAAGTCTGACCCATTTGTCTTTCCCTTAGGAACACATAATTACATATTAATTTAATATTTACCAGATGGAAAAAAAAAATCCCATGTCTGAACCACTTATATGGAGTTGCCAAGTCTGTAGATATCATCCACATGTTGAAAACCCATTGGCTGAAACACAACGGCCTCAAATTAGACATCTTTTGAAGTTCATGATAATACATTGGGCAATTATAAATACAGAGAATGAGTAGAATTTGTGGTGAAGAAGCATAAGAGTGGTTTGTAAAGAAGATAAGATAACAAGTAGAGTTTTGTTAGGCTGATCTTTGCAGCAAAACAGAAAAAGAAGAAGAAGAAAATGGCTTCAGCATCAGCTAGTCTACTAAAGTCTTCACTAGTTGTTGACAAGTCTGAATGGGTGAAGGGTCAGAGTCTTCGCCAAACTTCTGTTTCAGTAGTCAGATGCAACCGAATTGCCCCTTCTGCTCTCACAGTCCGAGCTACCTCCTATGCTGATGAGCTTGTCAAATCAGCCGTATGTTTCCCTTTTTTCATCTTATGATTACATTTTAGACTTCAGTGATAAACGTGAATAATGCTTATGAATAATTTTTTTAGGTACTTTCAAAGTAGCTACCATGTTAGCTCTTGTTTATGTTAAAAGTGATTTTTTTAGGTACTTTTAAAAGTGCTTTTTATTCTTTATGTTAGCAAGCACAACATTTGAGTCCTAAAAGCACTTATTTGGTTGAGAATCATTTTTATATAAGTACTATCACTGAGAAAAGCAGAAACAAGTAGACATAGACACATGCTAAAACCATCTAGAAGTCAAGTAGACCAGGGCCTTATTGGATTTCTCCCAATGTGAGGATATTTCATTTTTTTTTCTTTATTTATCTATAAGTATGATGATAATTATGTAACTAGCATTCTTTGAACAATTTAGTGTTTATTTTATAGAATGAAGCAGAGCTGCATTGTTTTCGCATAGGAAACAGGAACTTAGATAGCTTCTTAGTCATAAGTATGAATTTGATAGTGGTGGGTGTTGTTAATGGTTATATGCAGAAAACAGTAGCCTCACCAGGACGTGGAATATTGGCGATGGACGAGTCAAATGCAACATGTGGAAAGCGATTGGCTTCAATTGGGCTAGAGAATACTGAGGCCAACCGTCAAGCATACAGAACTCTACTTGTTTCAGCTCCAGGACTTGGCCAATACATCTCTGGTGCCATTCTTTTTGAGGAGACTCTCTACCAATCCACCATCGATGGTAAGAAGATTGTGGATGTGCTCAAAGAGCAAAACATTGTCCCTGGTATCAAAGTTGACAAGGTAATTAGATTGCATACGTACTTGTATGGTTAAATAAGTAGAGCATTATCATAAGAGTGGTTTATATGGGTGTTTTATTATAACATATATAATGAGAACAAAACAGGGTTTGGTGCCACTACCTGGTTCAAACAATGAATCATGGTGCCAAGGTCTTGATGGACTTGCTTCTCGCACTGCTGCTTACTACCAACAAGGTGCTCGTTTCGCCAAATGGTATTAATTCTCTTTAACTACTTATGCACTTATTGGACACTGAAATATTAATTAATTAATGTAACATTATTTTTTCATATTAATATTTTTGGTATGTGTGTTTTAGGCGTACTGTCGTCAGCATTCCTAATGGCCCATCTGCTCTAGCTGTTAAAGAAGCTGCTTGGGGTCTCGCTCGCTATGCTGCCATTTCCCAGGTAAATTTCAAAATTGCCCTTATTACATATAAACATAACTTATGTGTATTATAACTTTTATATTGTTAAAACTTGCAATTTTATTGTGTAGGACAATGGTTTGGTCCCAATTGTGGAGCCAGAAATATTGCTTGATGGTGAACATGGAATTGATAGAAATTTTGAAGTTGCCCAAAAAGTTTGGGCTGAAGTTTTCTACTACCTTGCTGAAAACAATGTATTCTTTGAGGGTATCCTCCTCAAGCCAAGCATGGTTACTCCTGGTGCTGAGTGCAAAGAAAGGGCCACTCCTGAACAAGTTGCTGACTACACCCTCAAGCTCCTCCACCGCAGAATTCCCCCTGCTGTCCCTGGAATCATGGCAAGCTAGCTAATCTTAAAATTCACTATTCTTTTATGATTAATTGTGAAGTTTTTGACATAATAATAAGTTCAAAATTATTGTGTTTGAGCAGTTTTTATCTGGTGGGCAATCAGAGGTTGAAGCAACCTACAACTTGAACGCCATGAACCAAAGTCCAAACCCATGGCATGTGTCTTTCTCATATGCTAGAGCCCTTCAAAACACTTGCTTGAAAACGTGGGGAGGCCAACCAGAGAATGTGAAGGCAGCTCAAGAGGCACTTCTTATCCGCGCCAAGGCCAACTCACTTGCACAACTAGGCAAGTACACTGGAGAGGGAGAATCTGAGGAAGCCAAGAAAGGAATGTTTGTAAAGGGCTATGTTTACTAAGCTGTCCTTATTATGTCTCTCAAATTTATAATGCTTTATTATAGACATCAAAATAACTATTTTTGTTAATGTCACTAAATGTTGTTATTTTACCTACTTGTATGAACTTCTTGATGATGAATTAGCTTAGTGTGCACTTTGGAATCCAATGCTTGCATTTGCATAATTAATTTGATTTGATTTATTAACATGATACCACAACTTGATGCATAAAGAAATGTTCCATAAAATTTGTTTTATATTTGTAAGGACAATAAATATTAGTTATTTTCGTGAACAAAACATTTATTTGTAATTTTATTGTTTAAGCTCTCTAACAAGTTTATCAAAAATATGAAGTCTCTTAGGAAAAGTCGAAGAAACCCTTAGATTCTGGATAGTCGTAATTCAGTTATATCTTTTATAAATATCATATATAGAATTACATACATGGTTAAGTGCATTTCATATAGGTTTTTGATCGGATCAATTCTGATATTACATAATAAAGATATTATCTTTTTTAAATAGAATGATCAATCCTTCCCTCTCTGCATAAAAAACTGGGCACACCTCAATACATAAAGGGATCTGTTTGAACTTGGTTGAAATTCACAATGTTCACACATTAAAGGATATTTGGGCGGGTCCACCATGGTCTAAATGGTACCAGCTTCTAAGAACCTGAGGTACTTAAGGGTTAGATCCTAGGTTCGAGGCTAAGAAAGGGCGAAAGGATTGGATTACACCATTAAGAAATATGGGCCCACCCAGATACCCTCCATATGTGCGAACACTGTGGATTTCAACTAGGTTCAAACAAGATTGATTCCCTTTATAGACGGATCGATATCCAATATTACGTAGGCATAACTTATTTTTGAGAGGGATCAATCCCTGATGTATTTCATCCACTATGATTCATTTTTTAATCCCAATCAACAATTAACTACTTGTAAAATTGTGTCACATCATATGTGTGATGTTTTGGCTCTTTAGGTTATCCATTAAACATTATTTGGGGAAGGCATCTCTATTGGCTAATGCTATGACGGACGAAGAATTGTATATGTACATGTCTTTCATAAACAAAGATGCGAGTGTAGTATTGATAGTCGATAGAGAAAGAAAGCAACACTTGGTGTATTATGTAAGTCACTCCTTGATAGGAGTACAACAACAATATCCTAAGGCAGCATTCACGATAAGAATGACAACAAGTAAACTCATGCACTACTTTGGTGCCCACAGAATAGTGGTTCTTACTTCATACCCCCTAAAGAACATTTTGGGTAAACCGGATCAGTCCGACCGCCTTTCTCAAATAACCAATGAGCTAAGCGAATTTGAGATACATTATAAGCCCTTGTCGACTATTAAAGGAAAAGCTCTCGCAAATTTCATTACTGAATGGACACAGGAGTGTACACTGGTACACACAGTTGTAGAGCCAACTTCTATGAGGGTGACACCTCCCCCGTGATGAGTTTATAGAGGGTGTATGTTGACGGAGCGAGCAACTCACGAGGAGCGCAAATTGGAATCGTGATACTCACTCTTAAAAGGGGCCTAATAAAGTAGTGTTTTCGTATCACTTTTCGGACGACCAACAATGTAGTCGAATACAAGGTGCTACTCTTAGCCTTGCACCGGTTAATAACCCTTGGAGCCAAAAGGGTATTGATCCAGAATCACGCAAGATCATAATGATCATCTAAAAGCGAGGATCTTCTATTAGTTGAAGAGAAACGAGAGGAAGCTTTTATACGAATCGAGTCACAAAAAAGAGCAATTCAAAGGGCGTATAATAAATTTTTCAAGCACAAGAGTTTCAGTACAAGGGAGTGGGTCTTGCGAAAATCATTAGGAAACAAAATTGAAACTACTACAGGAAAGTTTGCCGCAACATAGGAAGGTCCATATCGAATATATGATATTACCCCGGGGGGATCCTACTTGATAAAATGTGAACGTGACGGCATAAAGGAAGTGTTGAGCTAGAATGGAGAATACCTCAAGAAATATTATGTATAAAGTCCTATATATTCGATGTATTGAGAAATATAATATCTTTTGAGATTTACCCTGTGTTACGGAATTCATTTAATGACCCCCAAGTTGGAAGGAATCGATTGACCCTCTTGCTTGGGATGCTAGATTCATCCCATGCCTCATGATTGGAGGTGGAGTCCATTGACCCCACCTACTTAAGATGAGGGATACGTCCCAAGAAGCACATATAAAGGATTGGATTCTCGCCCCTCACATGTTGCCTATCTTGTGGAATTCGTTTAATGACCCCTTAAGTTGGAAAGAGTCGATTGATCCTCTCGCTTGGGATGCATGATTCATCTCATGCCTCATGATTGGAGGTGGAGTTTACTAACCCCCCACTTGAGATGCAGGATACGTCCCAAGGAGCACATATAAGGGATTGGATTCTCACCCTCACATATTGCCTATCTTGTGGAATTCTTAAACTTATCCCAAGGATTCATCCTATACCTTATGATTAAAGGTGGAGTCCACTTACCCCCCACTTGAGGTGCTGGATACGTCTTAAGATAGAGCTTTGAATTTCATATTGAACCTCCTCTTTAAGACAAGTTTAAGAGTTGAAGTTAAATTTGCTCTTAAATGTCTTTTGTCCCATGCACAGTTTATATGACGACCACCGCATGATAGGAGGAAGGAGTCTACTGACCCCCCACTTGGGATGCATGATTCATCCCATGCCTCATGATTGGAGGAGGGAGTCCATTGATCCCCCCCACATGAGACATTGGTTACATTTTCCACCACTTTACAATGTAGGTATTAATAAATGATCCACTCAACATAAGTCTTAATGACATCCCCATGGCATACAATAATTCATTATTTCAACAATACATGATTTATATAAATAAATGGAGTTCAATTGATTTTTAGACGAATTACACTCACCAAGCAAATACATATAAGCATTACAAACATAACAATAGAGCCCTCTCGAAAATCGGGTCACTTCTTAGCAGAAGGCGCTTCCGAATCTTCTACCATAGGAACTTTATGAGTATTTTTCTCAAGTGCCCTATGTTTCCAATACTCTACCAATTTATGCAATCCATCTCGCTCCTCCTTGTATCTCTCCGGCATGTCCTTTGCTAATTACATCATTTCTAGCTTCATAACAATTTTGGAGTTTAAATGCAGTAAGGGACGGCACAGACACATCAATTACAGAGATTCTAAGCTGATACAGATACTGCAGCCTTGCTTGGGTGGCAATGCTAGAACTGCCGTCATTTACACTTTGAGTCCTGCAAGAGGTCATGTTGAGCAAACTAGAAACACGTTTTTGTTTGCTTCTTGTGCAAAAGAAGTGACTACAAAAGCACCGGTTGATGTAGTCGTGTCTGACATGGCCTTGATTAAGCACTTGTAAAAAGAACTAGTTAGGTTGGAGACTGAATTGAGAACTCATGGCCCTCAATCTTCAACTTGGGATTATGGTGCATTACTTAGAAAGAAAGATCTTCAGATTGAAAAGGTTATAACGACATATCTTGTTGGGAAATAACGCAAATTTCTGATAAGCCAGATTTATGAGAAAGCAAGAATAGAAAAATAACACACAAATTTGATAACGGAGTTCGGCCAATCTTGCTTACGTCTCCGGACCTGCTGCAGATCTTTTTACTGAAAGGGAGAAATTACACAAGGTGTTTACAACACTCACAACTCACAACCCAATAACACCCAAGAAAATTACTCTCAATTTTCTCTCACAAAAGCTTTTCTCTCTAAGCTTTTCTCTCAATTGGAATGAACACTTTGGATGATTAATTCATTACAATTACACATCTATTTATAGGAAAATTCACTCATTGAATTACTCCTTAAATTAATGGTTCCTTAAATTGCTCCTTGAATTAAGCTCATTGTTTTGCTCCATGAATTGCTCCAAGTTTTGCTCCTTGTTTTGTTCCATGTTTTACTCCATGTTTTGCTCCATGTTTTGCTCCTTAATTTGCTCCTTAAATTAAGGAGCTTTATAACAATCTCCAACATATCTTAATTCATGTCCAAACACTAAGCCAGATCATTTGACGCACTATTTTGCCTGAGTTTAACAGGCATGAAAATTTTTGCTAAGTAATGTGATCCTTATCATGCAGATGGACTAGGAAATCAAAGAGCTAATTAAGCTACGAGACCTGGCACAATCTTGGGTGGGGGATTTACTACAGATTATAGGAAATGATCAAGATTCAAAACAAGTATGGATTTCTGTCTGATGCCAGTAACATTCGGTAACATTTTAAAATGTTGTTCTTGATTATATATTTTTTTCTTCTTCTTGCTCAGGCTGCAGATAGTCATCCTAAAGGTCAGGGATGGGACACACGGAAAGATGATGATTCTTTATCAGAGGCATCAAGTGTGGCTAATAATTCCTGTTTGAATGGTGTCAGAAAATTCAACAATCCTCATTATGATGATGACCATAGTGAAAGTAGTCCTGAGGAACTACTGTCTGATGATAGCTCTTCAAAAATTTCAACTGGAAAGAAATTTGAATATACAGAAGATTCTAATGGCTACTGTAAGGAAGTTCGATGCATTGAAATGGAAGAGTCGAGTAGGGATCTGTTGAAAATTTGTGTTAAAAACGCCAAAACCAAAGGCCAAAGGCCTAGTCAAATAAAACAAGTTCTCTCAAAGTTATATTATTTCTTTCATATTTTTATTACAATTTTATAGCTATATATAAGGAGATTTACTCATTTAATTACTTTTTGAATTAAACATCCCTTTATTTACTCTTTGAATTAAGGATTCCTTGTTTTACTCATTGAATTAAGGATTCCTTATTTTACTCCTTGAATTAAGGATTCCTTATTTTACTCCTTGAATTAAGGATTCCTTGTTTTTCTCCTTGAATTACTCCTTAAATTAAGGATGACAACTCATTGATTTACTCTATTGGAGATAAAATTAAAGAGTAATTTAAGGAATATATTAAGGAGTGTCAACTCCTTAATTCAAGGAGTAAATCAAGAACCTTAATTTAAAGAATAAATGAAGGAGTTGACATCCTTAATTTAAGGAGTAATTCAAGGAGAAAAACAAAGAATCCTTAATTCAAGGAGTAAAACAAAGAATCCTTAATTCAAGGAGTAAATCAAGGAATGTTTAATTCAAAAAGTAATTCAAGGAGTAAATCTCCTTATATATAGCTATAGAATTGTAATGAAAATATGAAAGAAATAATATAACTTTGAGAGAGCTTGTTTTATTTAGAAAAGCCTTTAGGTCTTGGCATTTTCAACACAAATTTTCAACAGGATCGAAACAAAGAATCAACTGCTGAGGATGTAGGTACTTTGTCATCGGGAATGTCTGGAAAATGGTAGAAACAAGTGAAGATATTATTGTTGACATGTGAGTAGTATGGCAGACAACAATGCAGTAAATTGTGGCAGATAATCAACACTAATATGGATGACAAGAATAATAATGGAAATTAATAATGTTGTAATTTGTTTCCTTTCCGTTTCTTTTGTATACAAATACTATACACTTGTACAAAAATATTAGAACAAAGAAATATAGAAATACAGATTTTAGCATGGTATCAGAGCAGAATTATTGGTTGTTCTAATGAAAGAATAAGTTACCTGCTACGTTGATTCTATTCTCTTTGGCTGATTTGGTATGATATGCTCAACAGATTGTGTTAATCTGTGGGTATTTGGCTGATTATTTGGCCGGGATTTGGGGTAGCCGTTCAAGCTGCTCGTTGGAGTCATCACAGTTCCTACGTTCCATTCTAGCTGCTGCTGTGGGGCAGCCGTACTGTTCTTCAGCCCTGCAAATCTGTAAAACAAAAAAAATTACAGTGATCAGATTGATGGTGAGGATGGTTCCAAGTAGGGGTGTCCATGGTCCGGTCCGGTCCGGTTTTTCCTAAAAAAAATTAACCGGACCGGACCGTTTGACTTATAAAACCGTTCGGTTCGGTTTGATTTCCGGTTTGGTTTGATTTTTTTATAATTTAATGAAAAATAATGTGAAATTTTTAATATATTATTAAACCGGTCCGGTTCGGTTCGAACGGTTTAAAATTAATACAAACCGGACCGGACCGTTTGATTAGCAAAACCATTCGGTTTGATCCGGTCCGGTTTTACGGTTTGGTCCGGTCCGGTCCGATTTATGGACACCCCTAGTTCCAAGTATCGACGAAAAACTGAGAGTAATAGAAGGGAAAAACCTAATGAAAGGCATTACCATCTGCACGCATTAGTTCCTGTAAAAAAAAACAACCAGCTTCAGATACTTTGCTTTCTGTAAATTTTTTTCGGTTTTAGAAATCACAAGCTGTACCAACCAACGGATCTTTTGATGGTGGAAGCTTCATCTGGATGTTGTGGTTGGCTAGGGTTCGGCCATCTTGATCATCCATCAGAAGAAGGAAGGCACTGCAACGCAAGCCTTCAGCAACTATGGCTTCACACCAACTGGAAGTGATGACTGGCTTGGACACAGTTGAAGAAGCGGCGCTGAGGAACGCAGTTGAAGAAGTTGCGCTGAGGAATGCAGGAGAAGCTGGGCTGAGGAACGCCGAAGAAGCTGCGCTGAGGAACGCAGAGGAAGCTACACGATTTGGAGAAAAAAAAATATTTTAGGGTTACGTAGAGGGAGCTGCGCGAATTTGAAAAAAAAAATTAAGGTTACGAAATGTTCTATATATAGTTGTGTGCGAAGTGTAAAAAAAAAAGGAAAAAAATTTTAAATTTCATGGCGGAATCTAGAGATTTAACTACCAATTTCATGTTGGAAGATTTGACGGCGAAAATGACGGAAGTTCTAACTAAAGCTCAGATCAACTCACAACCTCCGCTAATTGAAGCGTCGACTGCTCCCATTAGTATCAAGTTGGGAGGATCCAACTATGCCTTGTGGTCCTAGGTGGTGATGTATATCTCTGGTAAAGAAAAACTGGGATATATTAATGGAGATTTTCCTCAACCTGCTGAAACCGACTCCTTATTCAGGAGATGATGCACTGAAAATGCCATTGTCAAAGGATAGTTGATCAATTTGATGGACCCCTCCTTAATTGCAAATTTTATCCGATTCCTAACTGCGAAACAGATTTGGGATTCTGCTGCTACCACTTACTATGATGGGACAGACACGTCTCAAGTGTATGATCTTCTCCGTCGAGTTACTCGTACGAAGCAAGCGGGTGGATTCATTGAAAAATACTACAATGACCTTCAAGGGTTGTTGCGTGAAATTGATTTTCGTCGTCCTAATCCAATGGAGTGTGCGATTGATATACAAAAATACAACTCCATCGTAAAGGAAGATCAAGTGTATACCTTTCTCGATGGACTTGATGATAGATTGGATAAAACTCGAAGTGATGTGTTTCAGATCAAACCATTCCCTACAGTGGAACAAGCCTATGGATTCATCCGTAGGGAAGAGGTCAGGCAGACCATGATGATCACAGGTGCAGATACGACACCCATAGCAGTTATGGCTTACAAAGGGATCAAGGGACATCGCAATTCGATGCCACCAAAACCTGGAACCTTTTTGGGTAGCAAGAAATCCATGGGAAATCCCCTTCTATTGACATGAAATGTGGTCATTGTGGAAACTCCAAACATATTAGTGAAAACTGCTTCAAACTACATGGGTATCCAGAATGGTGGAAAGATCTTCAAACAAGGAAGAAGAGGGAAATCTCTGGGAAAGCTGCTGTGGCTACCAATACTACATCACTATCCCTTATTCCTCAGACCGAATCTTCCCAAGATCCAGGTATTTCAAGTAAAGCATTTCATACTCGTAGTGATAATGAGGATTGGATTTTAGACTCTAGAGCTATGGATCATATGACATTTGACCCAAAAGATCTCTCCAATACAACTCAGCTGAGACGGAGCCGTGTTTCCAATGCCAATGGGGTCACTTATCCAGTTATAGGGGGCGGAACAATGACTTTATCTCCTTCATTATCATTATCTAATACATTACTTGTACCCTCTCTTTCAAACAAACTAATGTCTGTAAGTCAAGTCACTTCAGATCTTAATTGTGTAGTGATGAGTGCTCAAAAAACACTAAAATTACCATGATTTTATGCACATTAATTGATTAAAAATATATATATTTATATGTTTTATCATATATTTATATAAATTTGTCTTTTTCGGAATCACGGGTATTTTTATTGTTTTTCAGGTATTTTCGCTTAAAAACGTCACTTAAAGACTCAAATAGGAATACTAGTAGCAATACATCACAAATATATTAATAAATAAATGAGGAAAGGTCAACAAATATGGAAAATTGGATAAGATTGGTCAAAAAGGTCAAAAAGGAGAAGATCGCGCCGCAAAGACTGAAGCGTCATCGTTCATCCGTATGGTGGTATCTATTCATCCGCAAATCTGCTACGCGCAGATCTTGTTCATCCGCAGAAGGCTGCGGCGTGCATCGTTCATCCACGCATACCGCATTGCCTCACACGCCACGCCTGCTTTGCCTCATTTTTCACGCGGCCATTACTACGCTTGATGTCATCAAATGACGTCAGTAATCACTAATCCGTGTTTTTACATTTTTTTAACATTTTTTTTCTCTACTTTTTCTCTCCATCTTCACCTATAAATACCCCCATTCTCTTCACTTCTAAACACACTTCTCTCTTCTTTCTTTCTCTCCATTTCTTAGTTTTTAGGTTTTTTTAGTTTTTCTTAGTTTTTACTTAAATTCTCTTAGTTTTAGAGTTCTTCCCTTTTTGGGAAGAACTAGTTATGTTTTTGTAATATTTTAGCTTTTTGATTCAATAAATGGGAGTGCAAATTCCGCTTGGAGGTTTTCTAAAGAACTGAATGGCATCAATCTTGTAAAGATTTTATTTTCTTTGCAGTTATTTTTTATGCTTTATTCTTACATGTTATATTTAATTTGTCTGTGATTAAATTTAACTGTGCTAACTGTTTGTAAAAATGATATAATAATAACGTTGTTATGCTTACGAAATATTAAATAGGTAAAAATCTCTAAAATGAGTTGATTTTATTTTTATTTAAGATTTTATATTAAGAATGTTAGAGAGAAATATATTAGATTTTAAGATTTAGTTATCCGGTCTAATTTAGAGTAGTGCTCTTTTATTTGTTGGTACAATCGCCCGGTAGTTAGAGTGAAACTATATTTCAAAAGTTTTTATAAGAATTATTATGTGAAAATGTATTGACAACATGTTTTCAATAGTGGTTTTAAAACTTGAAAGTTAGTACTCGGATAATTAAATTCTTATGTTTAATTTGGATACCTTGAATAAAGTTTAAATCAACTCACCCAAAGGTGGCATTTAAATGGTTCATTTTCAATCTCTTAGAAAAAGGAATTAATTTAATTAACCACATTAGTTATCAACCCCACCATAGGTGTTATTGATTTGTTTAGTTAACAAAGAATATCTAACCCCACCAAAGGTGGTATTCATACAAAAAAGGGAGAATCAATAAATATCAATTCATATCTTTAATAACCTAAATAATATGAGCAAGCATAATTAATTTAGTTATTATATCCATAAATACTCAACTATTATAAAAGATAAAATTTGCATAAATATTTATTGAATTTATGTTTATTTTTATGTAAGTAGATTAAAAACACAAAACCCCAAAATACCGTGACAGGATGTTTAGGATTTAATTTCGTTTTTAAAAGTTTGAATAATAAATTAAAAACCACATACATTCCTTCCTTAGATCGACCTTGGGAGTATACTTATCATTTTCTACGAAATGATTCGTGCACTTGCGAGAGTTTTATAAATATAAAACCAAAGTATTGGCAGGATCGGCGATGCCGGTTTTCGCTCATCAAAGTTTTTGACAATCCCGATTCTGCTCATCATGTAGTATTGATGTATTATACTTTTTGTCTCCTATAGGATGTTCTCACCAAGGAGATCATTGGGCGTGGTACTAAGAGAGGAGGGTTATATTATGTGGATGACCTCAGTTCAGGAAGAGCCAATCACATACTACATACCGTTAGTAACAAGGAACGACAAATTTGGCTATGTCATCGTCGATTTAGGCATCCATCATTTGGGTATTTAAAGCATTTACTACCTAGTCTATTTTCAAATATTACACACTCAGATTTCAAATGTGATACCTATATTTTAGCAAAGAGTCATAGGGCATCTTATCATATGAGTAAGCATAAAAGTATGATTCCTTTTGCTTTAGTACATTCTGATGTTTGGGGACCTTCCCCGGTAATTACATCGTCGAGTCATCGTTGGTTTGTAATTTTTGTTGATGATTGTACACGAATGACATGGCTTTACCTTCTCAAACATAAAGATGAAGTATTTTCTACATTTCACTTGTTTCATACCATGATCCAGACACAATTTTCTACAAAAATTAAGATCCTTCAGTCTGGTAATGGGGGGGGAGTATGTTAATCAACAATTTCGAACATACTTGGATAACCATGGTATTCTCCATGAAACCTCGTGTTCACAAACCCCACAACAAAATGGGACTGCAGAGAGAAAAAATAGACATATTTTAGAAACTGCTCGGGTCATACTAATCAGTGCACATATGCTTAGTAGATACTGGAGTGATGCTATTACTACAGCTGTGTATCTACTGAATCGCATGCCCACAAAGACCTTACAATTTCAGATTCCATTAAAGGTATTATCCGATCATGTTCCCCTGCTTACTATTTTGATGCTTCCGCCCCGCATATTTGGATATGTTGTTTTTGTCCACCTCCACAAAAATCAACGAACTAAGTTGGATCCATGTGTTGTCCGATGTGTATTCTTGGGGTATGGCGTACAAAAAAAAGGTTACCGATGCTATGATCTAATTACTAAAAGAACCTATATTACCATGGATGTCACTTTCCTCGAATCAGAATGTTTTTTCCCATCATTGGTATCCAATTACACTCTTCAGGATGAGAGTTATGGTGAAGAACGAAATTGACTTGATGTTGAAATATTAGACACTAGTCCAACATACTCGGATCGTGCCAATAATATGGAGGAGCCAGTATCTAGACCCGAGCTTGAACTTCCAAGAACTGAAGTTGAAGTAGTAATTGAATCTCCAGAAGATGAAATGGTTGATGTACCTCTCCACTCTCTAGTACCCAATGATCCTCTTATTGAGAATACTCCTGAGGTAAGCTATCCTATGACACATTTACAAACTAATGCTATAGATACATCGGTTGGTTATATTTTACCTTTCAGACACAATCGAGGTAAACCTCCAAATCGATACTCCCCAGAAAGAGAAGAACGACAATCCAAGTATCCAATAGTAAATTATGTATCGACTCAAAGGTTATCTGAACCTATCAAGGCATTTACACAAACACTCTCCTCGTGTCAAATTCCAAATAGCATTAAAGAAGCCTTATCTGATCCAAAATGGGCTCAAGCTATAAAAGAGGAATTTGAGGCATTGCAAAAGAATAACACATGGGTGTTAAGCGAGTCGCCTCAAGGGAGGAAAATGGTAGGATGCAAGTGGATTTTCTCCATTAAGTATAAAGCAGACGGGTTAGTTGATCGATACAAGGCAAGGCTTGTAGCAAAAGGATATACACAGAAACACGGGATAGATTATCAAGAAACCTTCTTACCTGTGGCTAAACTAAAAACCGTTAGAGTCTTGTTATCTCTTGCGGAAAATTTAGATTGGCCATTGCACCAACTTGACGTAAAAAATTCCTTCCTTCATGGTGATCTTGAAGAAGAGATTTACATGGATATCCCACCAAGATATACTGTTACATCAGGAAAAGAAACTGTATGTAGATTACAACGAGCATTGTATGGACTAAAATAATCACCTCGAGCATGGTTTGGTAGGTTGAGTTCAGCAATGAAGAAATATGGGTTCCAACAAAGCAACTCTGATCATACTCTTTTCCTAAAACATTGATTAGGGAAGATAACAACCCTTATAGTCTATGTAGACGACATGATCATTACAGGGGATGATAAAGAAGAAATCTCTAAGCTTCAAGAACAACTGTCAAATGAGTTTGAAATGAAGAATTTGGGAGGGCTCAAATACTTCTTAGGTATTGAGGTAACAAGATCAAAACAAGGCATATGTCTTTCCCAAAGGAAATATACTCTAGACCTACTGGCAGAGGCAGGACTACTAGATTATAAACCTATCGATATTCCAATGGTTCAAAATCATAAACTTGGAGAATATGTGGACCAAGTACCAGCAGATAAACAGAGATATCAACGGTTAGTAGGTAAACTCATATATTTATCTCATACTCGACCTGATATTGCTTATGCTGTGAGTGTCGTGAGTCAGTTCATGCACTGCCCAAGTGAAGACCATATGGATGCCATCATGCGAATACTTCGTTATTTAAAATCCTTTCCTGAGAAAGGACCTATGTTTTCAAGGAATGGTCAATTGGAAGTCGTTGGATATACAGATTCAGACTGGGCAGGGAATATCAAGGATAGGAAATCTACCGCTGGGTATTTTACTTTTGTGGGGGGTAATCTTGTTACATGGAAGAGCAAGAAGCAAAAGGTAGTTGCCTTATCTAGCGCTGAAGCTGAATTTTGAGGAATGGTCAAGGGAATATGTGAGCTCCTTTGGTTGAAAAAACTTCTAACTAAGATTGGTGTTGCTCCTAACACTGAAATGAACTTATTTTATGATAACAAAGAAGCCATTGTCATCTCCTACAATCCAATCCAACATGATCGCACAAAGCATGTTGAAGTGGATCGGAACTTCATCAAACAGAATCTTGAAGAAAAAATTATTCAACTTCCATTTGTTAAATCAAAAGATCAATTGGCTGATATACTCACAAAATATGTGTCTGCAAAGAATTTTTACAACTCACTTGATAAGTTGGGCATAAGAGACGTATATGCACCACCTTGAGGCGGAGTGTTGGCATGTGAGTAGTATGGTAGACAACAAGTAGACAACAATGCAGTAAATTGTGGCAGATAATCAGCACCAATATGGTAGACAAGAATAATAATAGAAATTAATAATGTTGTAATTTGTTTCCTTTTCGTTTCCTTTGTATACAAATATTATACACTTGTACAGAAATATTATAACAGAGAAATACAAAAATGCAGATTTTAACAATTATGTCAACTTCTGTGAATGCAAATGGAGAAGTCAGTCAGTTGCAAAGACTTCATGATGTACAGAGGACTATTGATTCTCTGGCTAGTCCTTACCCTGATGGTTCCTCTCCACAAGTTCCTGAGAGATTTAATTTAAGTAGAAGCTGGAGTTGCAGAGCTAACCTGATGACTGGTTCATATTCTCCTGATAAATCAAATGGAACCCCTTCGAATGGTTTTGAGAAAGGCTTTGCTGGAAGACCAGATGGTTTTGATAGGAAATTTCCACAATTGACTTTTGGGTCTGACACAATGAGATTTTCCAGAAATGATTCTCAATCTTCTCCTGGGAATGCCTCCTTGGATGAACTAAGATCTATGATTGGTAAAGCTAGGGATGAGGATATTACTAGCATCCATACTTTTGTTGCAGGACTGAAGAAAATGGCCAAGCTTGAGTATGAAAAGCAGCTTGTTGATGGTCAGGTAGGAAATCAGCATACTAACTTTCCATATTATTGGAAGACGTGGGAATATCTTAACTCTATAAAGACCATGATATTTTTATAGACCATTTAATCTTCATATTCTATTAATTTATAATATAACTAAAAAAGAAGAAGAAGAAGATAAGTACCTTGAACACAAGTTAATAATTGGCGGTATGCCTCATTGTTACTCTTTCGTTGTTCATACCTTGAAATTTATCATATTTATGTTAACAGATGTAGTGTGTTCGGGAATTTTGGAATATGTGCAAGCAACTATATTTATTGTGAAAAATAACATGCTCAATTTCATGAATGATGCTTTTTCATGGGGTGAATAGTATGGTTGTGATGTTGAAAGGAAAAAAAAGAAATTTGACTTATTGTATCTGTTTTGCTTCTTTCGATGTTTGGCTCAATTGCACTATGGATATCCTAGGTACATGAGGCAAGAGCAACAGCTGATAAGTTATGAAAAAATGTGCAAGACGTTGGTGTAGATTCAAAGCTGGAAATTCCTTCTGATTGGCCTCTGTAATTTGAAAGGCAACAGAAGGTGATATTTGAACTTTGGCAAGCCTGCAACGTGTTGGTGGTCCACAGAACCTACTTCTTCCTGCTCTTCAATGGTAATCCTGTGGATTCCATTTACATGGCGGTAGAGCTGAGGAGACTTACTTTCCTCAAGGAGACATTTTCTCACCGAAACCAGTTTATTGAGGATGGTCAGACTCCGACACTTGCTTCAGGGTTATCTCTTGTCCCTTTTCTATTTGTCCAAAATATCAACCAGCTACTTGTCAAGTTTAATAAAACTAAAATGTCACCTTGGTTCCTTACTTTTAAGCAATTATTCATTTTGGTCCTTGCCTTAAAATGTTCATTTGGAAACCAGCATTAAAGCTTTTCGCCATGAAAAAGTGGTGCTGAAGCGGTTTTCTGAAGCGGAAAGAATAAAACTCTTTCAGAAATGGGGTGTTGCGTTAACGTCCAAACGTAGGAGATTACAACTGGCCAACCTTTTATGGAGTGATGTAAAGGATATGAACAAAATCAAGGAAAGCACTAATATTATCGCTAAACTAGCTCGGTTTGTTTAGCAGGGACACACCTTGAAGGAGATGTTTGGACTTAGTTTTACACCTCCTCAAACAAGAATTAGATCATTTGGCTGGAAAAGTAGCTTGACATCCCACTTGTAGTTCGGTTTGTTAGACATATGCACCAAAGTCTAGAGATGGTTTGTAGTAGAAGAATGTAACACATAGTAGATAAACCACAATATATTTTGGTATTTTTGGTGTTGGCTTTACCTAATTGTCATGAAATATATGAATTTTCTCTAGGTTCGCACCTTTTAAGTGAATAAATACACTTCTCTTGTTCTTTTTCCTTAGGTAAATTTTTTTTTGGTACATTTATGTTCAATTTGAATAAAAATAATTCTACCATAACTTTTTAAAAATACAACTCTTAAAATAGTGTATTTTAGTCCCAAAATGGTGACTTAGTTCTAAAAGATATGCACATAAATCTAGTAGCTTTAGATTTTTATAATTAAAGTGTAATTTTTTAAAATCATATGATTAAAATGTTTTAATTTAAATTGAAAATAAAGGAATTAAAACATGTTTTTATATAAAAGTTATTAGAGCTCTCGTTTCGTTATTCTTTTTTTAAGTATAAAAGGATAGAAGATAATGTTTAGAATCACAAATTGTACTTGTATATTACTTTTTTTAATATTTTTAAACACATGTTTTGTTATTAAATCAATTAGAATTCACAAACATTTATAAAAACACGAAGAATTTCATATGTAAGAACAATTATACGAAGATTAATTATTCTTCCGATTCAAATAAGTAATCAAGACTTAAATGAGAGATAGAGACATCAACCCATGGAATATTTTCAAGAGTTTTATACCAATTCGACAAAGTTAGCCTCACAAACTTAAATTATGCAAATAATACAACAGAAGTACAAAACAACATGATGAATTTAACATACGACAAAAACAACCAATAATAAGGAAGAACAAACTATTGTAAACACACTAGCGAATATGTGTCTCATAGACTCCTATCTAGGCTAACAACATGCATAAACATCGAAAACATCACAAACATGTGCAATAGTCATACATGTTGAAAAATTATAAAGGATTTTCAATTATTTCAAAACCTTGTATGTGGGAACAATCGGTACACAATTAGAGTAAGGATATACTAACTCCTTAGAAACTTACATCAAATTCACATAAAGATAAAAATATATAAGTAATATAAATTAATCAGGAATCAAAGAGATTAATAAAATATAGTAAAAGAAACGAATAAAAAGCTATAAGCATGCAACAAAGAAATGGAAGAAAGCATGTGACAATATATAATAAAAATGATTTCTAATCATAGTCTACATATTGTGTTTTAGTATACACACGATAGAAACTTAGATCATACTAACACACAATTTGATCATGTATAATTACAATGAATGAGTCGAGAGCCGATCAAAATTAGGTTAAGAAGATACTAACTTCTTAAAGACTCATCCCAAACACTCAAATAACAAAAAGAAGTTATTAACTATCAGTCGACACACGACTCATAGCCACACATAATCCTCACATAAAAACACTTACAAACACCATCTCAAGTACTCATCACTCAAGAGCATCGTTTTTTCCAAACAATCACAAATTATTAATACCAAACAACACTCAAGGTAATAGTGATCTGAAAATAAAAAAATGAGATGTCAATTTGACAGAATTACGTTACATTTTTTGTATAAAAAACAAAAAAGAGGAAGAGTATTTATAGACATCACTCAAGCTCAATGACCAACCTCGATACAACCTTTTCGAGGGTCCTTGCAGACCACCTCGCCAAGAGTCCAAAGAGGCCCTTGTCGAGGATCTTATTAAGGTGCCAAAACTTTTATTTTTTTCATTAAAAGCTTACTCATTAATTTTCATAAATATCCGTACTCAAAATGAAAAAAAAAACACGAATAACAACGTCAATGAGTGAGCGCCACAATGCTAAACCTAGTATGCAAACTATAAAACCAACACGTGGTGTGTGTAAACATGCTTGAATATAAAGAATTTATAATTATGTATATATGTGCATTACTGATCGTGAATAACTAATCTTACATAAAGAAAGATATATACATTAAGTAAAACAAAAAAATTCATGTTTTGCACACGAAAAACTAATACAGATATAAAAGACTACATAACATATAAAACATATAATTTATTTTTAAATGAGGATGTGGTGTGGATGAAATGTTAATAGAAATACATAAAAAGAATTTATTTAGGATACATAAATTTATATTTCCACAAATTATGATGTGATATGTGTTAACATAATTTTAAAATAATAAAGTTATTATTTTTCAAAAAATTTGAAAGAAAAAAGGAGAAAGTCAAAGATGTAACTAAGAAGACAAAAAAACTGTGGGTTTAATTATTCGTGATTGTTAGTATCGTCAATTCAATTTTTTTCTCATAAATTTCAAAAATGTGTATAATTTTAGATAAAAATTGAACATAAAACAACGAGTATGATTATATCGATAACTATATCCATCTATACTCGAAATTAATTATATTTATATATTTATAAAATTAAATTATATATTAATTAATAATTATGGTTTATTAATAATTTTTTTAAAAAATTTGAAAAATGGTTTTTTTTAATATTTTTAATAATTATTACATAATATTATGCATAGTTAAAAAATTATCCTTGAAACAATTTTCGAAAAATTTAAAATATAAATTTTATAATTCGATTACCAGTTAATTATATTAATAATCATTCCCGTGTCTCCGTTGCTGGATGTAACCGTTTAGAAACGACGTTGTTGCACGCCTTTGTCTTATTTTCCATCCAATACTCTTAGCACCTGACTGGAAGAGAGAGAGAGAGAAGAAGAAGCAGCAATGAGCGGAGTGTCGTCAGCGGCTTACCTAGCTATGAGAGCGGCCCAGAAGGAGAGGGTTCGGATCCTCTACCGCCGATCCCTCAAAGACACTCTCAACTGGGCCGTCCATCGCCATCTCTTCTACAAAGATGTAATCTTTTCGATCTCCTTCATTTCACTTTCGTTCTATTTCGTTGACCATTTGTTTAGTCCATCTATGGGATATACAAATCCTCATTTTTTTATATTTTTCATTTAATTTTCAGGCCTCCGATTTGCGAGAAAGGTTCGAGGCCAACAAGCACGTGGTTGGTCTCTCTACCTCCTATCTCAGCATTTTCTTCAATTTTCTTATTTATTTATTAAAATTCTCACTGTAATTGGAAAAGTTTCCATTTTTGCAACCTAGTTAGGTTTGTGAATGTGAAAGAATAATGCATGGAGCACTTAAAGGGATTTTATTGTGATTGGTCAAAGTGGTATATTTTTTTAACCAATGGGGATTCCAAAAGTACATCTTTTTTCGATATTTGATTGATAGGTTTACTCTGATGTTTCTGGAAGCCAAATGAGCTTATCTTACTATTGCATTCGTTTGATTGATACTGTTGCGAATTTGGGTGGAATTTTTTTAGTAAAATCAGTTAGATCAGTTTGGAGGAACTTTATTTATGTTTCAAATCTTGTACTAAATGATTACAAGGCCTCTATTTGATCAAATAATCTACAAATAAGTATGACTAACTACAATAGAAAAATTAAGTCCAGAAATTCTGAGGCAGAAACATTGTAGAGAGAAGAGGAGAAACACAAAGATCAACCAGTAAAGCACTGTGAGGCATATCAAACTTGTTTCTATCAGTTATGGTGAAAATAGAAAACGAGAAAGAAGATTGTCAAAAGCATTCTAAAGGGACGAAGTTTGATGATGTCTGATTGTTGATGTGTTGCATCTGCATACCTAATGAATTAGGCGTAGGCGGGAAACAAAACTTATTGTTACGACCTTAAATTTCAAATAGCGATCATGCGGCACTTAACACGGTCTGTTACACTAAGCTTGCCTTTCACTCAAACGAAACTTTCCAAAGAGATTAGAAAGAGACTTAGAGTTTGAAAGGATTCAAGAGCAAAGTAAGAACTAGAGAGAGAGTTTGTAAAGAATGCCTTGTATTACTCTAGAGAGAGATTATCTTACAATTTTCCAACATTTTCAAGATGAATACAAATGAAGACCAATAGTTCTATTTATAGTGTGGTTACAAACTTAAGGCTATGCCACAACTTTCTAGATCTTTCTAAGTCTAGAATATACAAGAGTGTTCTAGTTTTATCTACACTATGCCACAAGGTTCTAGGACCTTCTAGCCAACTCTAGAGTCTTCTAGGATTGTCTTGTTCCTTCATGCAAGTTCTAGGATGTTCCGTAAGCTTCTAGAGACTTCTACATCCTTCATGAACATCTAACACGTTCTAGAATATTCTAGTAACTTCCAGCGTGCTCTAGAACATTCTAGAGTCTTCAAGACTTGGGTTGAGTTCATCCAACTCTAGCTCTTTCTAGACATCTCTAGGTCACTTTAGAACTTTCCCATGTAGGAAAGTCTAGATCCTTTAGGCAACTACCATTTATTTGGATTTTAATAGACAATTTGAACGAGATGTAACATTATGCTTTAAATTTTTACACTTTGTTAAAGTGAAATTTTATGGTGTGCATTCTGTCTATATGACCATCATCCTGATAGAAACAACATTATTTGCATGATTTAGGGCAGTCTATTGAAATGTTTTCTAATGTCTGCTAATTTAAGTTGTTTATATTGCTTGAGTATTTGCTAAATATTGCATTATCACTGGATATATATAGGAAGACCCTGATACAATTGATAGAATGATCAATGATGCTGAAGCAGAGCATAATAAGTGGCGACACCCAGATCCTTATATTGGTATGACCATACAATTGATGATAGTAACTTGTTTAACAAAAGTAGTGGATGGTCTTTTATAGTTTTCTGTCGTGTATGTTTGTGTATATATATTCTGTCTAAATTCCTTTGTTTTCATGGTGCTGTAGTCATTATTAATGAACTGTGAAAGTCGATTGAGATAAAATTTGTATATTATAACCTTACACATTTAGAGTTGAATGATATTTGAGTAGCGAACAAAAAAAAAACTGCATGATAATTTCTTTTTTCCCCATTTGATATGTGAAATGTAAGCCTGTTTAGCAGTCTGTATGCTCTCATGATACTACAGATAACCAGATATTGGTAAGATGGAGTTGACATTTTAATGTCATTCAATTTTATGTTTTATTGTAACATGGATATGTTATTCACTAATTGCTTATATTGTACAGTTCCTTGGGCTCCTGGTGGTAGCAAGTTTACTAGAAATCCAATTCCACCAGCAGGGGTAATTTTCTATAATGATTTGCAATTTCGTGTTTATTTAGTTTGTTAGTCTTTCCACTTCGTTTGTAGGGGACTTGAGATGAAATCTAGCTTTTACAGTCAATTTCTTTCTATTTGATTCTTCAAATTATTTGTTGATAGTCCAAGGGCTAGAAATCTAAAAGCTAGCCTGCTATCTTTCATTTGGAATTCTGCTTTTTTTTGCAACTTTTTTTTTTGGTAGGGGTTTTGCAACTTATCATATACTTTCCAAATTTTGAAGGAAAATAGCATGTTTGTTTGTTATTGACAATTGAACCCACAAGAGTTTCTAGAGTTGCTACAAACTTATCACACCTGCATATGTTTTGTCAATGTATATTGGTAATAATAAGTAGGGTCATGCTTCTATGTATCGGATCTTACCTCGTACTTAGTGATAAAATGCACCTTTTTTTGCTTAATATATTTGCTTCACCATTATGTATCTTTTTGCTATGCAGATTGAGATAGTGTATAATTATGGTCGAGAAGATAATGACTAAAACCTGCATGCCCTGTGGAAATAAATAAAGGTAGCATGTGAAACTTGCTTGTGCTTGATTATTTGCTACATATTTTTGGATTGTATACTATGAGTTTTGCTTCGTATTACCAAAGGGTTGCTATCCATTAATTATCGTGAATTTTTTTGTTTGTTTGTTTGTTGACATAAATTTTTGGTAACTTGTTTTGTTATACTTCTTATTTATAATGCTTGAATGTACAAAAATATTAATGATTAATTCTTACTAAACTTTTTTTTTTGTCTCATAATCGGGTTCACGGGTTGGAATTGCCAGCCCTTGGACTATCATCATATCATTTATCTGAATGGAATTGCCCAAATTACTTGACAGAGAGTGAGTAGATAGTTAAAGCTGAAAATGAATTTTCCATTCCCTTCTACCATCTCATTTTATCTCTTCACTATCATGTTATTTATTTTTTTAAATAATATTTTTCTTGGTCATTTGGCTAAGATCAAGTGCTCTTTTGGATTTTTTTAACAAGCACCTTTTTCTTTTGATGTTTATTCTGTTAAATGTTGCTAATGCAGATTATGAGTAACCTTGAATGCGTTGAAGGCTATGAAACAGTTTCATATCATCTCTTGTGGGTTGCTGTACAATTTATTTTCTTGAACTCTGTGATTTGAAATGCTGAACTGCCCCTTTTCATCTTTATCAAGCGTTTTCTTGGATAAAATGAAACACTGATAGTATAACACTGGATAAGTTAATTGATCATTAATGCTTTTGTTATTTTCTACATGCATTTTGGCTTCAATCTAATAATATCTATTCGACACCAAATGAACACACCCTTTGAATATAGGATTGCCAAAGATGTTTGAAGTTTGTTTCTTGCATGTTTGAAGATTGCTGATTGCAGGCATTCCAATCTGTGGTAGATGATGATCTTTTGTATGCAAAATTTAATTTTCGAATTACTTATTATTAGTTTTGTTTTGTATACAAAATCTCTTTGTAGCCCCTTTATACATAGAACTTCATGTAATATTTTATGGGTATTTTTATTTTCATGAAAAAGGCTTTAAAAAGTCATTAAATTTTAAGTACATATATATATTCATGTTTATTTTTGCGTACTTTAGCTGGATAAAGTTTAATATAACGTGGTAGTGCTTTTAGATATACTACAAGTACGAGGGCTTCTTAAAAAACTTATTAAAATTTTGCCACACCATTGAAATTTTATTTTCCACCAAATTCATCAAAATCACTTCAAACCCCCGAAAGCACTTTAATTTTGTGAACTGAGACGTTGTGGTCCGTGGATTAACGTTAGATAGAGAGAGAGAGAGAGAGAGAGAGAGAGAGAGAGAGAGAGAGAGAGAGATGGGAAAATACTTTCTATTTTAGTCGTATTAAAAATCTTGACTATAATAAAAAGAGCTGACAAAAAATAGAGATAAATAATGATAACATATTTAACATTGAAGGATTAGATTCTCAGTTGTGACTCGAAATCAAATAGTTTTCCTAAGCATCCTGTTACAAAGGGTTCAAATATATTTAATTAAAAAAATTAAAAATGGATTAATTCTAACAGGCATGAGAAATAAAACTCATAGTAACATCAAACAAATAAGTGGAGGGGAAAAAACCAAGCGAAATTGTCAGAGCGACGACGTCATTTTTTTTCCAGAAAAAAACGAGGAAGGAAACAACAGAGGACATAATTTTAAGAAGGTATAAAAATCTACTATTTAAGCCTGAGATTATAATATCACATCATTATAATAAAGGAATTCAAATAAACACACATTTCATTTGGACTACAACTTTGTGCATCAAATAAAGATTCAGTAGAAGAATATGGTTCTAGAGAAGCTATGATCATGTTATGTGCCATTTGGGTAATCCTATCTCTCTCTCATTGCCAATATTGTTATCCTGTTACTAATTTTTCATTGTGGATTTGAAGTCGCTACAAAATCAAGAGATGAAGATATAATAATTAGCTGGGGCTTTCATGTTGGAGTTGTGACTATGCTATTTGGGTTAGTGTTCATTGATCTTGGCCTTCCTATACTGGTTAACTTGTTTGTCAAATTGTCACAAATATGCAAAATCAAGTAGGAAATGGAATCCACCACCAAGGTAACTATATCACATTTTCACTTAGGTGAATCCATAGCTCCAAATCACTAGAATCACTCGAGAGTACAACCACAATCACATCTATGTAAGTTCGATTAAAATATTGCATCTTAGAAAAAATAAATCTTAATTTTATATAATTGTTGAACAAAATTAGAAGAGAGAAAATTTTCTATTGTATTTATTTTTCATATTTTTATTATATTAAATGAATAAGGAATGATTATATTTATATACTAAGGAATTCACTGCAACATGCTCTCTGCTGCTCCACTACTTTTGCTGCACCCATACCCTGCTGTCTGCTGTTGTGTCTGCTCCAAGCATGTTGCTTCTGCTGCTCTACTAAAAGCATGATGTCTGTCATACTTCTGATGTTGTTGCTGCACTTCTGCGGCATACTATCATGATAATTTTTCATCCCCTCCATAAATTGGAGTTTGATGGATATTATGCAAACTCAACTTAACATTAACTTGCTAAATCTGTCGCTGCTGCCATTGCTGCAGCATATCATCGTGATAATTCTTCATCCCTTTCTGTTGCTCCTGATATAAACCCAACCACTGCAACATGGGATAAAAAATCCACCAGAAACCCCAATCTGAAGATTCCAATGAAAAATACCAGCAAAGAAAGTAGTAGTAATAACAAGGTTCCTATAAGAAATAGGATCAGCTACTGGATCTTGCAGTTAATGAAGCATTGAAGGCAAAAGCAATGAAATTACAACTATTGGTTCAACTGCAATATCTCATTGAGCTTCCCATTACAACATATATCAGTGTGGTACAACGCTTGTGTCCATATTGAGGATCAAGCTTTGCTAAAGTTGCATAACCAATACTCTGAAGGATGTAGAGACTAGCAATAGTTAGACCGACCATTAAATCAGGTTTGAATTTTGTAAATGTGTAGTCTCTTCCCCATAAGAGAATTATAAATATCTCTTGCTGGATTGAAAATATGTGTTTGGCAAATGAATGAGTCATATAAGAATTGCACTAATTTCCATTACTTGAAATGGTTTCTTTCAGTGTCTCTGATTTGGTTTATAATCCCATGAGGCTCAGGTGAATTCAGAACCCATAGAGTTCTTTGATCAGCAGAACTGTTCTTCTCAATTTCAGATGCAATTTCCTCTTCAATCTTGAAGGTCTCTAAAGCATTATTAGTGCTTGATTGTTTGAAGGGTTTGGGAGAACTTGATACCTTTATTTTCAGTTGATTCTATGAGCTCCAAATTATACTCTACTTCTGGCCCAGTGGGATGATCAGAAGCATTCAGCTTCCAATTAGGTTTTTCATCATCGTCTTGAGGTAATTACCTCAAGTCAAAGTCAAATGTGTTGTTACAAGCAACATTCTCAGAGTTCATACCATGTATTTTCTTTATTAGGCATAGAAAACCTACCATCAACGAAACCCAACTTTAGCTTGACTAGCTTAGCTCCAAGAACAATCTTCATAGATTTGCTCAAAGTAAGGTATACCTACAGTCAGATGTGCTGTTACAAGCACCACTCCCAGAGTTCATACTCTGTATTTTCTTAATTAAGCATAGAATGTCTATCATCAACAAAACCCAACTTCATCTTGGCTCCAAGAGTAATCTTCATAATTCTACTCCAAGTCAGGTAATTTACCTCCGGTCACATGTGTTGTTACAAGCACCATTCCCAGAGTTCATACTTTGTATTTTCTTTATTAAGCATTGAATGCCTACCATCAACAAAACGCAGCTTCAACTTTGCTCCAAAAGCAATATTTATATATCAGTTTCAGTAACCACCTTGTAAGATGGTGGATTTGGTGGGAAGAAGGCAAATTTTGCAGCCATAGATGAAAGTAACTCCACCTATTTTCTCTCTCAAATCTGTAAAAATTTGGAAGAATACTTTTGGTTTTGAGAATCAAAAGCAACTTAACATTATGCTTTCATGCTAAATTTATGCTTTCTTTTTGTATAGTAGACCCAAATGAATCATGTCCAACTACAGTTTCCTGCAAATCACCTGGTGACATAGCACCAGAAATCCCTGAAACACTCAACCATTCCATCTCCTTTTCCAGGCGGTCAAACAAATCCTTCATAAAGCCATTATTGAATAGATAGATCTCTCCAAAGATATGTGCCTTACTTGACTTTAAAGCGAACTGAACAGACCAACATAGAGACAATAATTTGGATGCATCTTCAGAACCAAAAGATGGAGGTAGTACAGGAAGAGAATCGATCCAGCTACCACGTTCAAGAACATCCTCAGTTGCTGCATCAAGCATTTCAATCAACGAAGGCTGTTCAAATTTAGTAACTAGAACTGTACCCTCAAGATACATGGTCTTTAAGACCTAAATAGGTTGGAGAATACTGAGGTTTTGAAGAACCTCATAACTGATGAAAGAATTCTGTGAATAGACAGAATCAACACATTCCTTTTAAGCGTAAGAAAAAATAGTTGGTATCGAATGAACTCCTGCCCAAAGTGATCCAAGAATCTCTCATTCCTTCATAAGCCCATTAAATAAGGATTGGAAAAATGAAGCATCAATAGCCACACCACTTGCACCATCTATTTCTTGCCATAGTTGCTGTAAGGAACTCCACAACAAAAACAAATTTGTAGGAACAGTGATGCCCCTGGTAGCACCACAAACCATGGCACTCAGACGAGCATCATATGCAGGAGTTTACAATTGCCCACCTTGAAGCCTACCTTTCACCAAAGTTCCAAGCCGTGGCTCCAATACAAATGTAATCAATTCTGAACTAACTTGCAATTGCGCAACAATTTCTGCCAAAGCAATTTGACTATATTCTTGAAGTCTCTCATTGATAAGAGTAGCTAGTAACGTGTCAAAGAAAACAGAAAGCATAAAAATTAAGTCTTCAAAGTTTTCAGGGTCAAGTAATAATCAGACTATTGATACTGGACCAGTGAAGAAAGAACCAAAGACCCCTCATCAAGATATTGTGTTTGATAAGCAAGAATTTAACACTGCTCTGATACCATGAACATAATTAGAAGGGAAAGAATTTCCTATTGTATTTGTTTTTCATATTTTTATTATATTAAATGAATAAGGAATGATTATATTTATATACTAAGGAATCCACGGTAGCATGCTCTCTACTGCACCATTATCTCTGTTGCACCCATACCTTGTTGTCTGCTGCTGAGCCTGCTCCAAGCATGCTGTTGCTGCTGCTCCACTAAAAGCATGCTATCTGCCATACTTCTGCAATTGCTGCTGCACTTCTGCAACATACCATCAGGATAATTCTTCAATTATTCCTAAGCAAACACTCACCACCTTCATTTTGATAATGACGCATATGAGAAGAAGACAATCCGTGCAACTATTGCTCAAATATATACAACTCTGTTCACAATGCTTATGCTAGTATGAGCAACTTGCACAGTATTAAAGATTGCAACTGAGCCTAGAAGCTACGACAAACGTTATCCCCTGGCTCTCCCATTCGGGATTTTTATCGTCGTGTTTGGTTCAGTTTATTTCATAATTGGACTCGCCATATTTGTGGACTTGATGCTATATTTGACAGGGAAGTTACAGAAGAATGTGAAGACAAGAATCATCCTCTCTCTACAAGCTAGCACAAGTGATGTTAAAAGTTATGTTTGTAATTACAGTAAAATATTAGATGTTGGGTACAGAATCATGCCATTTAATTATTCAAGGCACGTGAGTGGACTGGAATGTAATTTTGGTTATGCATATTCTATGTTACATTGACTTGACATTTTCCATGAAATACATTTGTGTTCAATATAGGAAATGACATGAATATAAGCGTTGCATAATTAACACTCCACCCTTGTTGACCTCAATAACCAAATTAAACCAGTTACCTACTACCAAAACAATATCCACTCAGCTTGATGATCTGCTTTTAGCTTTTCCAAAAATTCTATGATGACATGATCCAATGGTGACTATCTCAGCACCAATATTTATGGAAAAAGCACCTCATTGTGTCACATAATTCCTTACAGCAAAACACTTGGGCAGTAAGCAATACATCTATATTTTTCTAGCTTCTATAATATTATTCCAAAATGAGACAAATCCCCCATAAAGTCCTTTCGTCGAGCACATGGAAGATTAAGAGAAATTTAACACAATTGGCAACGACAAAAAAAACACTCTTTGATTCATCAAACTCAAAACCCACAATTTTCATGGTGGAAGACATTCTCATAACACCCTACTATAGTAAATTGCCAAACTTAATGAATCACATGCTATACTAGTTGTAACCAAATATAAAGCTCAATGGAATCCGAAAGAAAATAAAAGGAGGACTTTTGGGGTTTTCTAAATACATGTAACACAAACCAGGTGGTGATACAAAATCGATTACTTTCCACTTAAGTTTTTCTTTTCATCCAAACAAAAGACAGGATTTTGCATATTATCCAAACAAATAAAATTTAATAAGGATTGAAGTGGAAGTGAAGATACAAATTCTGATCATAAGCCGTAAAATTCGTTAAACCTTAGCTCCCTAAAGCAGACAGAAATCAGATGAGCTTGAAAGGAAGGGGCCAAGCAGTGGACCTGGGAACCTCAACTTTGTCCTTGATTCGCTCAATTTTCTTCTCCTTCTTAGGCCTAGCCTTACCGTACGATCCTTTAAATCTCTTTCCTTTCTTAGTCTTCTTGTCCCCTCGACCACATAGGATCGGCACTCCCATCGCACTTGCCGACGCTGGTATTGTTGATGACGATGGTAAGGAAGATGTTGAAAACGCAGCTCCATTCGTAATCAGTAATCGTCTAGCTACTGCGCCACACCACTGTATGATAGCCATATTTTTTTGACTGGTCAAATAGAACTATAGCCCAACGTTTTGACACTTATTTCGGGGATCTGACCTGCTTCTATTTTATAATGGGTAGGAAAGCCCAATTTAAAAGAGGCTTTTAGTTGTTGTGGAAGACCCGATACAGCGATCTTTGTTCACCCAAAAATAAAGCATAAACTTATATTTTTAATGCATTGTGGTATTTAGTGACGGTGGATAGTTACAATTATGTTTTTTTTTTATTAAAAATAATCTTAATCTTTTAATTGTTATTAATAATAACAAAAAGGTAAAACTCTTAATTGCGACCCTGCTTTACGCATGGGACAATGCTTCGACCTCCTTTTATAATGGGTTGGAGAGCCCAATTTTAATAGGCTTTTATTACAAACTTTTCTGACCCAAAAATGAAACCCAACAATGTTTTTTTTTCCTTCTAAAAAAAAAAAGAAGCCAACCAAATTTATGGAAGAAATTATTAGTGTCTATCAATTTAAATTAATTTACTTTTAAATAATATTTATTATGATTGAAATATAAAATAGTAAATCTTATCATTATAATATTAGGTGAAACACGTAATATCAATTAAAATGAAAAATAGCATGTGAGAGAAAAGCCAATTAAAAAATAAAAATTCATTCTTTATCCTTGATTTTGAGTTTACTAAAAGATTATAATTATCCTACTTAAATGTTTTTAAAGAGTAATAAAGTTTAATATAAAATAAAAATCAAATGGGTGATGGAAATGGCTCGTATATTGGTGTGGCTTCAAATGGTGCACGACTGATGTCTGAGAGTGAGATGAATCTTACATATCAAAGAACACTTTTTCAAGCCTCCTCGCTTTTCACCACCAACACTGAAAACAAAAGAAGTTTTTCTTCTTCGAAGAAGAAAAAGCTCGGAACTTCATTTTCTGAGCTTTTTCAATGGAGCTCTGTGTAGGAGGCACTGCTTTCTCGTGGACCCACTCAATCTCCACTTCTCGACGTGTCTCTCAAACCCTCCCTGTTAGTTTTCTTCTCTCAATTTATCTCTTTCCTTCTTTTATTTCATACTGATGCTAACTCTATGTTTTTAGTTGTTTGAAACTAAGAGATTCACAGTATGGTGTACTTCTGATCAACGCAAGAAGGTTTGTTCTACATCCCAATTCCCAAATACCCCAATCTATATAAGTTTTTGCAAGTTCAACTTTCACTTATGTTACACTTCTCTAATCTAATGAATAATTAGTATTATTGCATTTTCGTTTTCAATTCAATGCTTATTGTTCATGTTGTTAATAAGATGTCAAATAATTTTATTTGTAGACACCATCAATCTCTTATGTATATATAGTAGGTAAATTTTGATTTCTGTGGTAGTTGTCTTTTTGAATTTGCTTCGCAAATTTGTTTGCATTTACTGGTTTACTGTTAATTCAGGGTCTTTTTTATTTTTGAGACGTTGTAAAAGCACTTTTGATGACTGAAAAAAAAAACACTTTTAAACCAAATAGAAAATATAATGTGCTTATGGTTCGAGCACAAATAATGTATTTTTTTCCCGAAGGCATTTTCTTTTGAAAGCACTTTTACCGAAATTGCTTTTAGCAAAAATACAAGCAAACGGACCATCATATTTTACTTGGTATCTCTTTAAATCGTCCATTAGTGACATTATTTTTATGCTTCTATGTATCCTTTACAATGTGCAGTTGAAATGAGCAATTTTGGTTCCATGGAGAGTTATTGATTCTTTATAGATTATTGCAGGCAAATCAGATGACCATATCAGTGACTGGAGCTACAGGTTTTATAGGTAGAAGATTGGTGCAAAAGCTGCAAGCAGGTTATATTCTCCCTCCATTTAGATATTTCGAAAAGTTTTAAAGACTCCAAGAGGTAGTGCCGCAATGTCTCTCTTTAAGAATGATTTGTTAACTTTGTGCCCAAATATTACTATGAATACATATTTTTCTCTACAGTTCATGATGCAAAAAAAAAAATTTAGCACCATTTGATTCTGGCTGTTACTTCTTTTTGTGCTATCATGCCTCATTATTATAGGTTTTTGAAAGAAACTTATTTTGTCGATCTTTGACAGTCCTAATTGTTTATGCCGTATATGCTAGTTAATGTCTACAATGAACAGTCATGAGTATGTATTTTCAATACCCATAACTCATTCAGTACACCTGTTGACATTTTTTAAAGTGGAAAAAATAAAAACAAAACTGCATAGAACATATAAGTAAATTGTACTCTTATTTTCTAGTAGTGTAGGAATTAGGATAGTTGATTGATTCAATTAGCAGTAACTTTTTATGTAGTTGCTTAATATTTGATGCATACAATATTGATGCTTGGATCCAAGAGGTTTATTCATTTTATTTACTTGCTGCATATGCGAATTAAATTTTGAGATCTAGACGGGTAAGCTAACTCAAATTTTACTTTAATTCATTCCAAAATGCAGAAAATCATACCGTTCGCGTTTTGACACGATCTAGATCTAAGGCTGAGTTAATTTTCCCTGGTAAGAAGGTAATGAATGTTTCAATGATGTGTTCTCGGATTCCTGAAATTTTTGCAAAAATGTATGTTTTAAAGGATTCTTAATCCCTTCTCTCCAACCCTAATAATAATGTGAGAGAATTAGAGAAAGGAAACAAGAAAAATATACTACATACTCTCAAATTGCTATTCATTTACCTTAGAATTTCTTACTGTATTATTTATTGAATATTTTCTGTGGCATTTGTAGTCAAAGATTTTCCAGGAATAGTGATTGCTGAGGAGGCAGAATGGAAAGACTCTATTCATGGTTCAAATGGTGTTGTTAATTTGGCCGGAATGCCCATAAGTACTAGATGGTCTCCTGAGGTTAGCATCAAGCCCATTAAAATCAAACCTCCTAGTGTCATATATAGCATAGTACATCAGTATATACTCTCCATTTCTGTCTAATATGCTTCAGCTCAATAGCAGAGCTTTGTAACAAGTAAGAGTAGAACATGCAGCAGTACCAATGACAATTACTAACATTCTTTGTGATGTAGATAAAGAAGGAGATTAAGCATAGCAGGATTCGAGTCACCTCAAAAGTAAGCCAGACTTGATACCAACTACTGTGTGCTATATTCTGATAACAATTTACTCTTTTTTACATCTTTTAATTCTTTGTCTAACCAAACTTTAATGATTGTGAAGGTGGTTGAATTAATAAATGCTTCTCCCGATGAAGTCAGGCCTGCAGTTTTGGTTAGTGCAACAGCTGTTGGTTACTATGGTTGGTTCCTGGCGATAAATTTACAGTTGTACACATTTGTTTATTACATTAACGGCACATATAAATTTTTCCGCTTAATATATAATTGTCGTGGATCTTTGGTTTTGAGCCACTGTGTATTAAGGTTTGGGGAAACCATATCAAGGGTAGCCATCTTAGAGCAGTCTCCAAAGATGTTTTTCTTTTTTTCCCTTTTTACCATCCTATGTGGCTCTAAACTATTGAGAACCCTGTTAATCTGTGATTATGAAATTATGGATGATTTTTTTATTACCTCACAAGCTGCTTGACTATTATAAATCAGCATTTTAATATTCCCCTATGTAATTAATAAATTTAAACTTTTTCTTTGTTATTAATGCTTAGGAACAAGTGAGACAGGAGTATTTGATGAACAGAGTCCATCAGGAAATGATTACTTAGCTGAGGTAACAATATTGTTCATAACATCTAAAAATTGTGCACAATTATATCAATTACATCTGGTTCTGTGCTCAGATTGGCTGTAGTTAGAAGTTGGGACTCTAAAAAAATTCTGCGTTGTTTTGCTCATTGGACTACTAGTATGATTGATATATGACTAAAACTTTGAATTTTAAGTTCTCATGTAGGATCAATTCTGAATGAACAAACATTTTAAAGTTGATTATATTTTAGAATTGAGTCTGTGCTCCAAATATTTTCTTTTCGTTTTCGTAACATACGAGGATTCTCAGGTCTGTAGAGAATGGGAAGGAACTGCCCTTGAAGTAAATCAGGATGTCAGGCTAGCTCTTATTCGTATTGGTGTTGTTCTGGGCAAAGATGGTGGAGCTTTAGGTACAAGTTTTCTAAAACCCTCTATGATGTGCTCCTGAAGTTGTTTTTTCAATTGGGACTTTGAATTCAGCATTGTTTTCCATTTGGATAAGCATGAATATCAACCGATTTTTCTGGCCTCTCAAAACTTATGCCAACTCAGGGATTGGAGAGGACTTTTGCAAATAGTCATTAACCGTCCAAAATCTCCTCTCTCCTATGTAATAAAACTAATTGGCATATGGTTCGGGATGTACTTGATTGATTTTGCACACATAAAACGTGTGTTTTTAAGTAAGAAAACTTATTTTATGCAAACATCTGGGCCTCTGCAGCTAAAATGATCCCTCTCTTCATGATGTTTGCTGGTGGACCTTTGGGCTCCGGAAACCAATGGTATAGAATTCTGTTTCATTTCTCTGCAAGCTTCTGCTGCACTACAATTGCAATTTTGATGCATTAAAGGTCACTCTTTTGGGAGAAGAAGATTCACATTTCTTTTTTGGAAAAGTAGTTTTGATTATGCTAATCTTACATGTCAAGCTGTTAAGTTAGTGTTGATTCCCAATTTTTATGAATAAACTGGAGCTGTATTGTTCTTTACTAATTCTATGAATAATTACAAAATGTCTTTTTTTTTCATTATTATGTTTGATCAATGATGATAATAATTCTCTCCTTAATTATCTTCATAATTTCCAACAAAATGATTGTTCAGGTTTTCATGGATTCACCAGGATGACATTGTGAACCTAGTATATGAAGCTCTGTGCAATCCATCTTATAAAGGTAAATGTTTAATGTTTAAGGAAGCGCATTCTCCTGAAACAGCATTGACCCATACCACTTTTTAACATTAACACAAATCTGTAGTTTGCAAAAACGGATACTCATATTAATGCATTGTTGATGCTGCTGTTAGTTTGATGATAATGGTTTCAAAAATATTTTGAGATTTGCTCTGAGTAAAAGCTTAAAATGTCAGGAGTTATCAATGGTACTGCACCAAATCCGGTTCGGTTGGCTGAAATGTGCAACCATTTGGGCAGAGTCATGGGCAGGCCTTCATGGCTACCTGTACCCAACTTTGCACTCAAAGCGGTCCTCGGTGAAGGTGCTTCTGTTGTAAGTATTTCTTGATTTTTCTTTTCACTGTTTTCTATAAACTCAAAAATATGTTTCGAAAACCTGATTAAGTTGTTGGCAGGTTCTCGAAGGGCAACGAGTACTTCCTGCTAGAGCCAAAGAGTTAGGCTTCCCTTTCAAATACCGCTATGTAAAGGATGCATTAAAAGCCATTCTTTAAGTGACACAGACAATGTTCATATTCTTAATTCTTTTCTTTAGAAGTTAATGAGCTTATCTTTATATCATGTCAGATTTTGTAATATGAAATGCACCTTGTTGATTAGTTGAAATTGAGGGCTACTTTACCAAGTAGTAAACTTGAGTCTGGATTTCACTGCCATGTTTTCATCTCTATCATTTGAAAACCAACTATATAGTCATTAATGTGAAATCCCCATATGATATAATGAGCATCACCAGCCTTTTAAAAGCGGTTTAAAGGAAGAAAACTGCAGTTAGTTTTCACAGTAATGCTTTTAGACTCTTAATGAGTAAAATATTATAACAAGCAAAAAAGAAAAAAGAAAAAATTGAACCCTACTTCCTTTTTGTGAATATTTCCTCATGCTCGGTTTTGACTTATAAAAGACATCTAAGTATCCGTCTGCTTCTGCTTTTTATAAAAAGTGGTTTCTATCAAAAGTAATTTTAGACACAAAATATGCTTTCTAAATGATTTTATTCCATTTAATTCATACAGTTTTTAAAAAATGTTAGAAGCACTTGTTATGTGAACTCAAGAGTACATACATACTAAGTGTCTAAAACTATCAATTTCATTTTTTGTTTTCCTAACTTTATGTTTTTTTATTTCCAGCTAAACCAAAGTGTCAAATTTAGTAGTGCAAGGGATTTGTTTGTTATTTTTCAAACTTGAGGGATTAATTTATTATTTAGGTAAATCTCAATGCTTTGTCTGTAATTTTTCATTTACTAATTTATAAGATTTAATTCTCGGGCATGACTCTTCCAAAACTACCTGAAATTATATTACATGAGCATTCATTCAAAGAAGTGGCTTCAACCTTTCACAGAAGATTCAGTATGTGTTTGTCAAAGCTTCTTCACACTGCATGAGGAAGAGATGTACCACTGTTCTTCTTGGATTATCAAATTAATTTAAATTGATTTAAACTAATATCCCTATTATATACATAATTTAAATTAGCTCTCTTATTTCTCTCTATTTGGTTTTTCAGACATTTATTTCTCTATATATTTTGTCTGTGGAACCTATTTCAACATTTTCAATTTCATTTATTTTGGTTTTTTTTTTAAATACCAAATCTATTATAATTGAGACTTTGTTGAAGCGTTTGACTAACTAGCTATTTTGTTGGTCTTTTATTTATATTTTTTATTGCATGATATATGCATGAGCTTAAAATGTAATTTCTTTCTTTCTTTCTTTCTTTATTCGGTGAAGAAGAAAAAAAAAACATTTTGGACCCCTTATTTAACATGATTATTTAGTAAATCAATATAAGGGTGTATTTTACATAAAATATATTGAGGTGGAGTGTAAGATAGGAAAACATTTTTTATTTTTCCTAAATAGTTTCATTTTTTATAAATTGATGAATCTTTTGTAACTTCTAACAATTTATCCAAAAATATATAATTTTATATTAAATTATTTAATAGATAAAAATATCATTATTTCATAACTTTAATAAAAACATATTAAGTTCATCCCACAACACCTCTAACACACATTGACACAACACCATTAGAACTCCACCAATCCCACTAGTGTTCCAATTATACAAAAGATAGAGATAGATATATTATATTACATATAAATATAGATATAGATTTAATATGTTATAAATAAATGTATACATTCAGTGATATCAAGATTATGATAAATATAACATGTTGTACGCAAATATATATATATGAATGTAAAATGTTATATATGATGAGTCGTTAGAACTTTAGTAGTAGATGTTAGAGATTATATGGGATATAATCTTATTTTTATTTTAATAAGTTGATTAGAAAGGCAAAAAAAATAAAATAAAGTTTTATACTATGTAAATATTTTCATAGGACAAAGTAAGATGTGTTGCCTTAATGTGAAGGATGGGTGATAAAAATATCACTAAATTTATATCTCTCTTACAAATTAATTTTTGAATTTTAAACTAATATATCTATTTTATTTTATATTTTTTGAAAAAAAAATGTATATTTTAATCCTTAAATTTTAAGATTTTAATAACTTTACTGTCTTATTTTTATAAAGTTTAGGGAATAAGGCTTCATTTGTTTGTATATAATGTCACAAGCCTGTAAAATATGAGGATTAAAATATATTAATTAAAAGTTCAAAGATTAAAATTTTATTAATATGTTATGAAGATAAATTTAAATATTATAGATAGTTATAACCTAAGCCCAACAAATATGGGCTCAACCCTCTATTTCTCTGTCTTATGTTACAAAACAATATGGGTTCAACCATGAAAATATGTTATCATTGGGCCTAATGCCACTCCAACGTCCATAAGCAGAGCGCAGAACCAAGTATGGACGTGGAATCCCAAAGACAGTTGCTGCGACTCGCCGAACAATTTAAGGGACACCTCTCTATCTCCCCCTCTCTCCTTCTCTCCTTATTTGCGTTTAAGTCCATCTCTTCGGTTACAACCACAATACAAACCAAGTTCTGTGCTGAAGGTGTTCGTTTTTCTTATCTCTTTTAGTTTTTATTCTACTTTAACTTTTAATCTATTATAGGATTAGGGCTAAACTTTTTATTCATCTTGCTTTTGAATTTCTATGTATTTGTTTGTTGATTTGTAATTTTTATTTTGTGGCACGAATAATTTGGTTACTTCCTTACGATTATGATTTAGGATCTTTAATGGTTTTATTTATCATTAAACTTAAATAGGGAGCTAAAGAAGATAGTATTCGGTTAAATAATTTTATCTGATTGAGTTTATACCTTGGATTTATATGTTGTTTTAATTTTCTGTTTATATCATATACATGCTCTGTGGTTGTACTTGTACATATAACATATGTTATGGTTATGATTGTTATTGGAGGAAATAACACTTAATTATGAAATGATAACTTTCCAGAGACATTTTTGTTGCAACCCACTTTTTGTCCGCCGGGAGTTTAATTGGTCTCCGTATTAGTCTATTAGATGACATTCTAGCTCATGGGTTGCTTCATGTATGTGTGTTTTGTATCATGTTTCTTGGTCAGTTGGTGGCCATTAGCCTGAAAAGTTCAAGTTAACCCCCACTTTTGGAACGTGCTTTATTTCCTTTCATTTTGGCATTACTTGATGCATGTTTCGATTGATTTTTCCTGTTTTTTTTTTTTTGAGTTTTGGGATAGTAAATGTTGTTATCATTCTTAAAACCATCCAAAAGGGGAGGGGAAGCAAGTTCTTTTTTTTTGGATCAGGAGGAAGCGAGTTCTGAATTATGGATATTGTTTGCTTGCGAAGATCATGCCCTTAGATGATTCACCTATGACAAGCATGATATATATATATATTTGGGGGGGGATTATCTTCTCAATTATGGATGATTGCTAAGATTTCAAGAGAAAGACATAGATAATCACATGCCATAATTCATTATCGTGTAATTTCTTTATACGGTATAGAATTATTATTCTATTTCTGGTGTAGAAGGGCTCAATGGTATGAAAATCTAAATAAAATAAACTTTAAAGCTGATTGGGAACTCCAAATTATTTATTGCTGGTCCTTATTTTGTTTGATGGGCTACTTTTTAATGCCACAAACAAACAGATTGGAATTTGTGATGGCTGCAAAGTTTATAATTTTTGTGACTTTCTTAGCTTGTCATGAATCATAATTTCATCTCCACCTATTTTTCTAAATTCTAATTTTCCTAAAATGTCTCTTATCCTTTTTTCTTAATATATGAGGAAGTATCTTCACTAAACTTCTGACTTTCTTATGCTCATTCTACTCATTTTTTTGGTCTGACACGTACCCAGTGTTCGATGATTCTGAACTGCGTAGATGTTTCCTCGAGGAGGTGGGGTTTGTGTACAATATATACACATTTATGTAGGCTTGGTCTGTACAGGATGTTGATTGTTTGTGAAGAATGCTTAAATTTCTTGTGGAGGGTGTTTTTGAGGACTTTGTAATTGATATATTGGTGCTGAGTATAATGGTATTATTGTTATGAGATGGATTGTTTGTTGAGAAGTTTCTGTTCATTTCTGAGTTTTGTTGGTTTCTGCTATGAATGGGAAGTAAAGGATATGATTTTGATGATACAGGGTGTGTGGTTGTATGTGGACAGGAGGCGAGCAGGGGTTGTGTGGTGTGGTGTTGGTGGTCATAGTGCTTTTGCAGATCATTGGTGGCTGGTGTTGATAATAGTACTTAAGCATGAGCTCAGACAGCAGAAGTCTAAGCCGGAGCAGGAGCAGAAGCCCTCTGGATCGGAAGATCCGTTCTGATCGCTTCTCCTATCGTGGTGCACCTTACAGAAGGGATGAGCGTCGGGGTTTCAGGTTTTCTTATTTTTTGCTATCTTTTATTATTTTCCAAGCCTAACTAATATGTGGGTTGGTAAAGTAAAAAATCTGGCATCCATTGTCACTTGTGAAGACAGAACCGCTTCTGTAATTCACTCTTGAAAGCTATACATTTCACTATTTTTTTAGAACATTGTCTTTCTTTTATTGAAAGTCTGTCCAGAAGGTAGTAAACAATGAGTTATGTTGATGTTACTAATCTATTTTACTCATCGAACTTTTTGTGTTGGTGTTATGATAATCAATTATTAATTGCCTTGCAAGTGTAGCCATTACATATTAGTTTTATGCTATCAATACTCTATTGGTGCATTATTTCTAGTGATTATTTGCCTTTGGTTTTTCTTGATGGGGATTTGTACAGCTCAGAAATTTGTTTATTGGCTTGTGTATGCTTTGCTTCTTCGTAATTTTAAAATTTCAAGCAGTTTATTTTTCTGATATATGACAAATTTTTTTTTTGGTGGATAGTCTGTGTGTGCGTGTTCATCTCTGTCACACTCTCTCTGTGTGTTTGTGTGGGGAAGAGAAGAGAGAAGAGGAAGGGGGGGTACAAGATTCCTGTGTAAATTTCATTTCAGCCTCACAGTATTTTACTTCAATCTTGGAAGTTATGTAGCCACCCATGTTTATATTACTTGTAATCTTGTTAGGCTTGCTTGACTAACCAAGTTTTCACCTTTTCAAGCCGAGACAATCTGTGCAAGAACTGCAAGCGGCCAGGCCATTATGCTAGAGAATGCCCTAACGTGGCAATTTGTCACAATTGTGGTCTTCCTGGGTAAGTAAAGTAGATTTCACCTTGCACTTAACAGTATCTGCATATACATTATTGTCAACTTAAAACAGGATACATAGTGCTTCAAGTTATGCAAAGTACTGTTACTGTAACTTATCCGTGATTTTTCCTGAGATGTTTTTTCTTGGATGTATTTAACGTGGCATGCTAGTAGCTTAAAGATTTCCTACCTTGTTGATTCTTTTTGAAGGAAATGGTGTCATACAACTGTTTGGATTAATGTATACTAGTTGTTTATATTTTGATACATACAATGAGGATGAGCAGAAACTCGTCGATGTTTGCTTGCACTATGGCATGTATAATTATCACTAGCCTTCACTCACATATTACTTCAATAAGCATCATCTGCATTCCTGTGGTTCAACGAACCATGTCGATCAGATAAAGGTACCCCTGTCCCCACTTTCTCATACTATATACCAGACCTATGCAAGTGGCTATGAGCACTGTCAATACAGTATCATTTTTTCGGCCAGTGCTGCTTGGACTTCATTTAGTTTTAGTCCATCTTGGTGACTAATCAGTCTATGCAAGATATATATATAATCTGTAAAGAAAATGTAGTAAGATATAGGAAATTGATAAGTTATATAACTTTTTAATACTACCAAGCAAAGTCAAATTCTTTCATTTTCAACTCTCAAGCAAAGGAATTATATTTTTCCTTGTGGAAATGTGGCTAGTATCTTGTTTCTGTTGTTGTATAAATGATGATTGCACTATTTCTTCTTCATAATAAGAAATGTTGTTGCACTTTGTCTTTCTTTAATAACGTTATTCCTTGTACAGTTGCATTCTGCATTCTAATGGCTTATATCTAAAAATATCTTTCGATTAATTTGCCAGGCACATTGCTTCGGAATGTAGCACAAAGTCATTGTGTTGGAACTGCAGAGAACCTGGCCACATGGCCAGCAACTGCTCAAATGAGGGCATCTGCCACACTTGTGGTAAGGCTGGACATCATGCTAGAGAGTGCACAGCTCCCCCGCTACCACCTGGAGACCTAAGGTTGTGCAACAACTGCTATAAGCAGGGTCATATTGCAGCTGACTGTACAAATGAAAAGGCATGTAACAATTGTAGGAAGACTGGTCACTTGGCACGTGACTGTCCAAATGATCCTATCTGCAACTTGTGCAACATATCTGGGCATGTTGCTAGACAGTGCCCAAAATCCAATCTTCTTGGAGAGCGGGGACGTGTAGATCACAGTGGTGGTGGTGGTGGCGGCTATCGAGATATTGTATGTAGAAACTGTCAACAGCTGGGGCACATGAGCAGGGATTGCATGGGACCCTTGATGATTTGTCATAACTGTGGAGGACGAGGACACCTTGCATATGAGTGTCCTTCTGGCAGGTTTGTGGACCGCTTTCCCCGGAGATACTGATAAATGTTTGGCTGTGTGGTAGCGAAGTTATTTAATGTGATGTTTTTTCATTGAGCGAACTTTTGTTGATTTAGTTTATAGTTCGACTTAATGAAGGAACTTGACAAACAATGAGGAGCTAGATTGGGACTGTATGTGGAGCAATTTTGCTTTTTGTTTCGGCTACAGAAGCTTTTTAGTTTGGTGGTTATGGATAATATATTATTGACTAATAAACTAGCTATGTTAGTTATGTTATGTTGAGGTGCATACCCGTGCACCTGTGCTAACTAGCTATGTTGTATTTTCTCAACCAAACCACCACCTTTTTTTTGTTTTTTTTTTGTTTTTGATAAATACGAAACCAAGTTGTGGAACTGTTTGTTATATTTTCCGAGCCTGATTAATGGGTAGCTTGTTAAATCGTTTTAACCTCAATTATGGACCGTATGAACCTTAGGGTTAAAGAGAAATTGGCCTACATAGCACTTATTTGAATTTAACATATTATTTTCCAAAACTAGAAAAAAGGGCCAAAATTCAAAGTTTTGGGCTTAAGAAAACAAATAAACTACTAAAAGGCCCTTTAGGGCTAACAAACAAAATCAGAAAAGCGAACTTTGGATTTGAATATCATTCTGGGTAGTTCCTTCTCCATCGCCATTTCTCCAGCAAACTCCATTTGCCAATTTGTTATTTTTTTCCAGTAAGCTCTATCTCCAATTTGTTGTTTTTTCCAGCAAGCTCCATCTTCAATTTGTTGTTTTTTCCAGCACCTCCGTTGCCAATTTGTTACATACTATCATCTCATTTGCAACATGCGTTGCTTGTATATATCAGAATATCAGAGTTTGGTAAAACTATTTTCAGTTTCTTCGAAGAACAACAATGACTTCTACAAGTTCAAAATCATATGTAAACTTGATTGTTAATTTCTGTAATATTCATTGAAAAATATGTAAATGATCAGAAATGTTATTAATTTGTTTGTAAAATTCTAAACATAAATGCCAAACATACCACAGATCCATGATAGAATATGTATGTAAATCTACGAATAGATATGTTTTGCAAAACTAAATTATTTTGATATTGTTAATAATAAGAAATTAAATTTATAAATCGTTATAAATGTATATGATTACGTACTCATATAATATTACATGAAAACGTTAATTTGAACACTTACAAACACTTATTATAAATACAGTGTTTTATGTGTTACAAAATGTTTCATTATAATTCAAAACACTTCATTACATACACTATTATTTATCTCAGTGTATATAACATATTACAAACACTTTTCATTTTCTCATGTATTATGTTACATATAGTGTTTAACACTTTTTATTTTTATTGGTAACATGTTAGGTACAATGTTTATTTTAGTGTATGTAATATTTTACAAACATTGATTAACTTCACATGTAACATGTTTCAAATGGTATATATCTCTATATATGTAACATATTACAAACCTATTTATTACATTCACTATTTATGTAGCAGTACATGATTATTCATCATATTACATGTAATATATAACATGTTATATATGATTTTTAAACCGTGTATTATAATGTATAATGAGAAAGTGTACAACAGTAAAGAAGAGCTAAATAAATGAAAGATTTCATTATAAAATTTGCAATTCTAACGAGAAAAAAGCATAATAATGAAATGCAAGGATGAAAAGTGTTATTGGAAACTTACATCAAACAAAATTGGTGAGTCTAATGCATTCAAGGTAACAAATTACAATGAAGCTCATACATGTTCACAAATTTATAAATATCGACGAGGAAAACACGCTACTTATAAATATGTAGCAAAAAACATCAAAGACATCTATTGAGATACCAGTCCACAATTGGGACCAAAAAGATATCATAAATGACATCAACAACATAACAGGTGTGCAAATCGCATACAAAAGAACAATCATAGAAAAAAGAGAAGCAATAAAAAATGTTGAATTGTCTTTTCTTTTATTAGAGATATACTATTTTCTCCTATTATAAAAGAAAGTATTGTTAATTGTGCTATCTATATTTTAGAGAGAAATTGTTATAATCATTTTGCAATAGTAAAATCTTTCTACAATTTGTCTGTGATTTTTCTCCTAATTTGTTTTGGAGTTTTCCACGTAAAATTTTGGCGTTCATCATTTTTTTCTTATTTTTACTTTAGTTATAATTGTGTGTTCCCTTACCGAAATGTTCTAATAGTGTTATCAGAGCGCCAGGTTTATAGTTGATTTTCGTACTACAGTGAAATCCAATTAGTGGAAAGGAGGCATATTCAATAATGACGACGAAGTATGAAATAGAGAAGTTTAATGGGAATAATTTCTCATTATGGAAAATGAGAATAAAAGCAATTTTAGGAAAGATAACTACTTGGCAGCAATTGAAGAAAGGCTTGACGAGATCATTGACGACGATAAATGAAACGAGATGGATGACAATGTTATTGCTAATCTACACTTAGCACTAGGTGATGAAGTATTGTCAAGTGTGGCGGAGTAAAAGACAATAAAAGAGATATTGGATACTCTAACAAAATTGTACGAGGCTAAATCACTACACAAATAAAATTTTATTGAAAATAAAACCTTACACCATTCGGGTGATGGAGTCAACTATGGTGACTGACAACATCAACACCATTAACACTTTATTTTCACAGCTTATAGCAATGGGGCATAACATAAAGATGGGTGAACATGTTGAAATTATACTTCAAAGTTACTTGATTCATATGATCAATTCATCGTCAACTTAATCAATAACATTGAAGTTATAGCCTTCGATGGTATTACAATCGCGGTTCTTGAAGAAGAAAGTCGGAGCAAGAGTATAGAGGACAGATCGAGAGGCTTATAATAAGCCAAAGCTTTAACAATAACAAGAGGGAGGTCAAAGGAACGTGGCCCCAATGGGAGTCAAAATCAAAGTAGATTAAAATCCAGAAGTAGGAAAAATATTAAGTGTCATCATTGTGACAAGAAAAAGGCCCTACAAAAATGAGTGTTGGCATCTCTAGAAGAAAGAAGAAGCCAAAGGAAAAGGTCATGAGTCATTAAAAGCTCATGTTTATGTAGCAAGTACCTGAGATGATGGTGAAATTTCATACAATGAGGCAACAACCACTATTAAAGGCAGAAAAGATTTGCTAATGTCTGGCTTATGGACTCAGTAGTGACATGGCATATGACTCATCGTAGAGAATGGTTTCATCAATATGAACCTATCTCTAGAAGATTTGTGTTTATAGGAGACGATCATGCCTTGGAGATTGCTGGTATTGGTATCATTAAATTGAAGATGTTTGATAATACGATTCGTACTATCTAAGAGGTACGACATGTGAAAGGCCTAAAGAAAAATTTATTATCTTTAGGACAATTAAATAATAGTAGGTGTAAAACTCATATTCAAGATAGGATCATGAAAATAATTAAAGGTACGCTTACAATGATGAAAGCGGAAAAGATAGCTACAAATTTGTACATGCTTAGGAGAAACACAACAAGAAGAAGAAATATACATTGCGTTGTCAAGTTCAGCAAAAGAATTAACAATAATGTGGCACGATAAGCTTGGCCACGTGTTGGAACGAGGTTTGAAGATTCTTGTTGAATAAAAGCTTATTACATGGCTCAAAAAGGTATCATTACCTTTTTGTGAGCATTATGTTATTAGTAAACAACATATATTAAAATTCATCAGTTCTAATGCTAGAAGCAAAACTATCTTAGAATTAATCCATTCTGATGTTTGAAAAGCCCTAATTTTGTTCTTAGGAGGAGCAAAATATTTTGTATCTTTTTATTGATGATTGCTCCAGGAGATGTTAAGTGTATCCAATAAAAAATAAAGCAGATGTATTTTCAATTTTCAAAATATTCAAAACATGTGTTGAGCTTGAATTTGAGAAAAAGATCAAGTATTTGAAGACACATAATGGAGAAGAATATACCAGTAATGAATTTGATAACTTTTGTTAATATGAAGGTATCAAAAGGCAGTTCATTGTGGCGTGTGTCGAATAAGATATTAGATAGATGAATGAAAGAGCTGAAAAAGGGTTTTTGGGTATATGATCATTAAATAAATTGCGTTTATAATTAATACGCAAGTATACATATCGCAACAAGTAATACAATGATAAAAAAATCGTTCTCAGAAATATTATTTTATTAGAAACTAAATTTTAAAACTAAAAAAAAATAATTTTTTTTGTGTTTTTATATTTTAAGGAAAAAAAAATTAAAATAATTAGAAGCAGATAACAATAATTAATTAAATCATATTTAATAACAAAGAAGATACATAATAAAATATTTAGAAATACTTAATCATTCAATTTTTTAAACATACAAATAACTAAAATTCTCTCAATATAATTATCAATTAATTACATGATAAATTGAATATAATTTAGCATATATTTTTCTCTCAAGTAAACTACACACTATATAGTAATTAATTTAATCACAATTTATTACCAATTAAATTACATAATACTCATTAAGTTCATCAATTATGGATCACATACATAAAAATCATACATCTCTGTCTAAAAGCTATACATGTTATTTAATTAAGACAAACAATTAAATAATTCTCTCAAATCTATTTAAATGTTTCTATAAATAAATTGTTGATCAAACAATTAATAATATAAAAATCAGATTAAATAATATAATTAAATTAAAATTAAAATTATAACTGTGGTAAAATATTAGATTATCATATAGTGAAAATTTAGTTCATAAAATTCCTAGATTAATAAATTAAATACGCATCATTGTATTCATAAAACTCATATTTTTTATAAAGAAAGACATAAAAATTAATAAAGAAAAAAAATAGAAGAAAAAATATAATCAATATATTGAATTGTAGTACTAATCTCCACAAAAAATATATATCTTTTTGATTTTTTTCTTTTTAGCTCTAATAATGATCAAAATTATGCTAATGTTGGCTCATTAGGGTTCTGGGGGTATATAAGGACTTAAATATAGCTTATGTACAATCTAAAATATCATATCAATTTTGGATCAAGAGTTGAGATCAAAACAAACAGAATGAATAGTGTCATAATATAATACATGACACACATAATTTATTGGACGAATTAATGTGCGACGTATGATAGGGAGAGTGATTCGAGTCAACGCTCATTGAGTTAGTACCAGTGCAACATGATTTATGGACTTGGCGCACAGGTGGAATATGGGTAATAATCGCTTGACGACACATACTTAAATGTGACTGCACTTTAAACTCGGATTTAACGCAATGTTAAAATAAATAAATATTAAGTATAATCGTGAGAGCTGATAATATCTATTAAAAAAACAGATTAAGATCAAAATGTAAATTCAGTATATAGAGAGCGATGGCATTTTTCTACTTTATGTAAGAATTTCCACCATTGTTTTACTTTTGCGGCTGCGAGCATGTTCGTGGTCTTTCTCTAGCCCTCGCTTTCCCTTCCTCTTTCGATTTCTACACTTCGTACATTATTTAGAGTAACTACAAGTAATACCCTATAATTAAAGCTTAGAGCTTTAAACCCTAGAATATCAAAATCTAGGATTTTTCTGTCAATTCCCAGTTTCGATTTCTTTTTTATCGCATATATGGAAGTTGATGAAGAAGATACTTCACACGTGAGTAAACCTTCTTCCCAATCAGAATACGAGACCGTGCCCATGCCGGTTTCCCAAGACGAGACTCGAGACACCGAACCGCAATGCGACTCCGAACCCACCTCCGAGTCCGTCAACACCCGATTTTCAGGCTGTGATTCATCTTCCTCACAACCTCAACAACCACCGTTACTAGCAATTGAAGGAATAGATGATGTAGGTTTGATTGAGGGAGAAAAGAGAAAAACAGGAACATATGAGAGAGGGGAGTTTATTGTCGAAGAATCAGTGGCGTCTGAACATGAGGTTGTCCATGCTGATACAGAGGATGAAACGGTTGTAGATAATAGAACTGATGATGTCGCTCCTATTGATGATATTGGGGTAGACGAGAGAGCTGTAGTTGATGCGTCAAAGGAAGCTGGGTTTTCGCCTGTTAATGACATGGTGGTAGGAGGGGAGGCTTCTAATGCGGGTGGCTCTATGGAAAGCATAGGAGTGTTCTTCTCTACAGAGGGGATAGGATTGGTGGAGGATACATGTATTGATTCCTCTCACGATGTAGAGGAAACGGAATTGGTGGCAGGGAAGGATGTATCCTCTCCCGAGGAAACAGAATTGGTGCCAGAGGAGAAGGATGTGACTGATGTGGTTACCCATGTTACTCAGGCTAGGGCAGAATTGGCTGTGGAGGACACTGATGTGGCGTTGTCCTCAGCAGACGATGCTGTGGCGGCAGTGGGACAGATGGATGTGGCTTACTCCGTAAAGGACGCAGAATTGGTGGCTGCAACGAAGGAGGATGTGATTACTTCTGGTGATGCTAGGGGAGTGGTGGCGCAGGATATAGATTTGGCTGCCTCTTTCAATCGCGTAGAATTGGCGGAGGAGGAGAAGGATGTGACTGAAGAAAAGGTAAAAGATTTGGAATTTAAAGAGGAGGGGATGTCCGAGTTGAAGGAGGACACAGATAATGTTAAGATGGCTGGGGAAGTGGAAGTTAAGGAGGAGTTGGAATTTAGAGAGAATAGAGGGGCTGATTTAAAGGGTACAGATGTGATAGGGGAAGTGGGAGTGGCAGAGAAGCAGGGTGTGACTGGCATGGTGGAAGAGAGGGAAGTTATTGATCAGGTAGAGGAGATGGAGGATTTGGATATGGACATGGTTGATAGTGTGGATGGAGTTGTAAGGCAAGTGGAGGGTTTGGAAGCAGAGGAAAATAAAGTTGAGGCTTTGGAGGTAGATGGAGATAAAGAGGAGGCTTTAGAGGCAGACGAAGATATAGAGGAGGCTATGGAGGCAGAGGAAGATGATGATCATATGACTGGTATAACTAAAGAAAAAATGGAGTCTGGTGTGGATGATGAGGTGGAGGCAGCTGATTTAAGGGAGGAGACCATGGAGGTGGAGGAAACAGAACCTGCAACTGGCAAGCGAAAGCGTGGAAAGAACTTGAAGGCTTCAGTAAGAGTCCCTTCAAGGAAGAAGGGAGAGGAAGATGTATGTTTCATTTGCTTTGATGGTGGTGAGCTTGTACTCTGTGATCGCAGGTAAAGTTTTCTATTTCAATTCTGGGGTTTTAAATGCTTGTTATGTGAACCTTTTATTTTTATAATGTATGTCATTGCAGGGCTTATCCCTTGCTTTTTTCCTTTAATGTTTCTTGAGTGAATGACTGACTTTGTTTTCTTGGGTGCTGTTGACAGGGGATGCCCAAAGGCTTATCATCCTGCTTGCGTTAACCACGACGAGGCATTCTTTCGATCCAGGGGTCGCTGGAATTGTGGTAAATTTTAGCTGCTTTCTAAGTCTTGTATAATAGTCTGTTGATTCTATATTTTGTTCCTTCTGGTCTCTTCTCATGTTTCAACATGGTTTTACTATCTAATTTCGAATCCGTTGTCTTGATGCTTCTTTTGTAAGTGGATTAATCATATACTTTGTGCCTTTGTAATCATTACTTTCTTTAATATAATATAATGTTTCTTATAATTTTTTCTTTATTTGGGTTTATGATAGACTTCAGGTATTTAGTGACACTACATGACTATTTTGGTTTTCAATCATTAACTGAACAAATATGAAGAATACATAAGATATGAGATGATTGTTGGTAGGTAAACAGACAAGAAGGCTTGAAATCAAGGCTGTCTTAAGCCTCGAGGCAGTATATTGGTCTGATTATCATACTGACCCATACCTGCTTTAAAACAATAAGATTTTCATAATTCTGAGGCGTATGTGACGCAGGAGCTTAGCACCCTTTTCTTTCATTTTGCTACACTGTCGTTTCTTTTATTTTGTTGTCGTGTATTCCTTTGTTTTCTATTGTGTTTGTTGGTTATTTGGGGATATAACTAATTTTGTCTACTAGTGTGAGGTGTCATTTTGGCACTCAAAACCTCACGTTTTGAGTAACCGAATGTGGTTATATATACTGGGGAATATCAATCCAGGCTGGGTGGTTGATGATTGAGAATATTTTGTGTTGCTTTTCTTCTTGTTCTTCAAGTTTATGGAAATCTACAGGAATTGAATCGTTGAATTCATTCCTTTTCTAAGGTTCATCTTCCTTAGGATAAATTTAGCAGGTTTCCACGTCAATTTGGTATCAGAGGTAAGAACTTTCCCTGTGTTCCATGGCCATTTCTGGTGAGAAGTTCCAACCAGAACTTCAAGAAGAAGCAATTGCGAAAACTCTCCAGGTGTATATCGATACCCAAGAGCAGAAAAATGAATCCAGATATCAAGCTTTTCTTCAGGAATTTAGACAAACATTGTCGCATTTCCGAGAAGAAATCAATGCTGAATTTAAGACTGCGAAACCTAGTGATCCAGAAATCATTCAAGCACCTTCACGACCTCCATGGAACCAAAACCCACCTCCAATCCCAGTTTCTAACCCACCAGACCATCACATATCCTCTACATCCTCTTTGCAACCCCTAATACAACTCAGTCCTGTCCAGTTTGGTTCATCTAATCAAACTGAAGTCTCGATTTTTTTTCTGTAACTAGTCGACATCCACTACATTATACTCTGTTCACAGATGGTCAGCCAAACCAAAATAGAAACCAACACTCCTACAACCCCATCTATTGCAATCACCAGCCCAATGAGTTAGAACTTCAAGGCTATCAGAATAGTTATCCTAGAGTCAGGTTCTTTGAATTTTTTGATTTCTGAACCAAGAATGATATACCTGTCTATTATGGACAGATGAATATCCCTGAATTCCTTGATTGGGTGAAGGCTGTAGATAATTTCTTTGAGTATATGGAGGTTCCTGAGGATAAACAAGTGAAAACGGTGGCTTATAAGTTGAAGGGAGGGGCTAGTGCTTTATGAATCAAAGGTCATGCCATTTGGGCTTTGTAACGCTTCTAGCACATTCATGAGATTAATGAACCAGGTTTTGAAACATTTCACTAATGACTTTGTTGTGGTCTATTTTGATGATATACTTATCTTTAGTAAGAATAAAGATGAACACCTACAACATTTGAAAGCTGTTTTCGAGGTTATGAGGTCGAACAAACTGTTTTTGAGCTTCAAAAAATGTGAATCTTAACTGAACATTTAAACTTTTTGGGATTTGTTATAAGTGCCAAAGGTGTTTCAGTGGATCCTAAAAAGGTCCAAGCTATCCAAGATTGGCCAGCTCCTCCCAATGTTCATGAGGTGAGTTTTCATGGATTGGCTACATTTTACAGGAGGTTTATCAAAGATTTCAGCTCTATCGTTGCTTCAATTACTAATTGTTTTAAAAAAAGAAGGGAAAATTCCGATGGGGAGTGGATCAACAGGCCAATTTTGATTTAGTCCAAGACAAATTGATCAGTGCTCCAATTTTGGCACTTCCTAATTTTGATCTTGTTTTTGAAGTGGAGACTGACGCATCATGCACTGGAATTGGTGCAATGTTGACTCAACAGGGCAAGGTTATTGAACTCTTCAATGAAAAACTCAGTGAAGCTAGGAGGAAGTCGTCGACCTATGAACAAGAGTTCTATGTCGTGGTTAGATCCTTGAAGCATTGGGAGCATCATTTAGTTCACAAAGTATTCACCCTTTTCTGTGATCACAAGTCCTTACAGTTTTTAAACTCACAAAAGAACTTGAGTAATATGCATTTTGTTCTTACAAAAGTTTGATTTCTTGTTTAAGCATAAGAAAGGAAAACAGAATTGTGGTTGATACTTTGAGGAGGAGGGTGCATTTATTCACTGTCATCGAAGCTGATGTTACTCAATATGAAGAATTAAAAGGTGAGTATGCTGGAGAAAAGGATTTTCAAGATATTTTGGACTGCCTGTGAAATTAAACCACCATCAGGTGATTTTTATATAGACAGTGGATTTTTATTCAAGGGGAATAGATTGTGTGTTCCAATAACTTCTTTGAGGGAGTATCTCATCCAAGAGTATCATGCTTACAAGCTCACTTGGGGAGTGAAAAAACTAACATAGCTCTTGAAAGTAAATACTACTGGCCCAACTAAGAAAAGACACTGCCAGATTCATAGAAAGATGCCCTATCTGTCAATCAGCCAAAGGTCATGCACAAAACACAGGTTTGTACTCCCCTCTACCTATCCCTGAAAATATTTGGTAGGATTTCAGTATGGATTTTGTCTTGGGACTCCCTAAAACCCCTAGACATGTAGATTCTATAATGGTGGTTGTAGATTGTTTCTCCAAAATGGTTCGTTTTGCTCCATGTAAGAAGACCTTTGATGCTAGTTTTGTAGCACACTTATTGTTTAAGGAAATTGTTAGACTTCATGGTATTGCTAAGTCTATTGTCTCAGATAGGGATGTTAAGTTTATCAGTCATTTTTGAAAGGAGCTGTGGAGGCTATTTGGCACTGTTTTGAAGTTTAGCACCACCTGCCACCCTCATACTGATGGACAGACTGAAGTTAATCGTTTGCTAGGCAACATGCTTAGGTGTATTTCTGGTGATCATCCTAAGCATTGGGATTTGGCTCTGCCTTAAGCAGAATTTGCCATGAACAGTATTGTTAATAGGTCTACTGGGAAAGCACCATTTGATATTGTTTATGTCAAGTGCCCTAATTTTACTACTGACATCTCCTTACTGAATGTATTCAAGAGTAAACAAGCAGTTGAAACTGCTGAAGACATTGTCAAGATGTTAGTTGACGTTAAAGAACACGCTACCTCTAACAACAAATAAAAACTGCACGCAGACCCCCCCAAAAAAAGAAGAGACATAAGGAGTTTGAGGTTGGGGAAGGACTCCAGCTGGAACTTATAGTAAGTTACAGGACAAGCAGATTGACCCTTTTTGGATCAGCCATAAAATGGGTTCTAATGCCTATGTTTTGGAGCTTCCACCTAATTTACAGATCTCAGCTTCTTTCAATATCAAGGATTTATTCCCTTACCATCCTTCGGATTATAGCTTAGCACCCTTTTCATTCATTTTGCTGCATTGTCGTTTCTTTTATTTTGTTGCCGTGCATTCCTTTGTTTTCTATTGTGTTTGTTGGTTATTTGGGTATATAACTAATTTCGTTTACTAGTGTGAGGTGTCATTTTGGCACTCAAAACACGTTTTGAGTAACAGAATGTGGTTATATACAGGGGAATATCAGTCCAGGCTGGGTAGTTGATGATTGAGAATATTTTGCATTTCTTTTCTTCTTGTTCTTCAAGTTTATGAGAAATCTAGAGGAATTGAATCATTGAATTCATTCCTCTTCTAAGGTTCATCTTCCTTGGGATAAATTTAACAGGTTTCCATCATGCCAGTATGCCTCATCTGCCTTGCGGCATATGCCTTGAGTAGTAGCGCCTCATCAAATCAAGAAAAAATATTTGTCCTCAAGGAATAACCCTTGTGCCTCACCTTAATGCATGTCTCAAGGCATGCCTTTCAGCTTTCTTTCAGAACTGTGACACACAAGGACTATATTCTTTATTGTTCATCCCACCATGTTATTTTGGATCTCGCGGACTGTCTCATCTGTCAAACCTCATTCGTAAATAATTGTTGTTTTTCAAGAGATGTTATATTGCCTTTATGGGTTGTTTGGCTTTTTCTAATTTAATTGGTTTTTTTTTTGCGCATTAGGTTGGCACCTTTGTAGTAACTGTGAGAAGAGTGCACATTACATGTGTTATACATGTACCTTTTCATTGTGCAAAGCTTGTATCAAAGATGCTGTCATATTGTGTGTTCGTGGGAGCAAAGGCTTCTGTGAGACTTGCATGAAAACTATCTTGTTGATTGAGAAAAGTGAGCTAGGTAACAAGGACAAGGTATGTGTGCCTTCTTTTCTCTACAGCACTTTTTTTCCTTACCGAATTACAGTTCAAACAAGACCCTTATGAAATCAGTTAGCAGAGTTTGTTGGGCTCCTTTTTATTTGCTTTATAGTTGATAGAGATCATCAATTTGTTGCTGATGTTTGACAGTTTGATTTTCCTTTGTCTAATATATTATTGCTACCCTAATGATTAGAATATTTTTATGACTGAACTTAAGTGGGGTTTCTTTTCCATCTTTACGCTGACGGTAGACCCTGTAAGTTGTTCTCTGCGGTGAGATATTTTCTTTCCTTACAGTTGTCCATACCATATTGCATGTGTAATTTTTTGATCTTACGGACCTATGCATTTTGATGTGCCCATACTCCCTTTAATTATCCTTCAATTCTTTTGCTCTAGCACTTGAGTATTAGTAATTAGTGCAGTCTTTTGCACTAATTTTTTCCGTTGGCATCTATTTATGGTGTTTCTTTGTTTTCACAGGATCAAATAGACTTCAATGACAGAAGTAGCTGGGAGTATCTATTCAAGGATTACTGGCTAGACTTAAAAGAGAGGCTATCTTTAACCCTTGATGAAATTTCTCAGGCCAAGAATCCATGGAAAGGATCTGAACATCATGTTTATAAATCAGACTTGCCTGATGAACCTTCTGACGGAAATAATGATAAACGTTCTGATTCTGATGATTCTTCTGCTCGATTAGAACATAGTGATTCTAAAAGAAGAAAGACTAGGAGAAGATTGAAGTCCTGTGTGAGGGACAAGGATTCACCAAGCAGAATTGCTATGACTAATGCTGATGGGTCATCTGTAGATGACCTCAGTGGATGGGCATCGAAGGAACTCTTGGAATTTGTCATGCACATGAGAGATGGTGACAAGTTAGCTATATCACAGTTTGATGTACAAGCTCTCTTGCTAGAATATATAAAAATAAACAAACTCCGTGATCCTCGGAGGAAAAGTCAGATAATTTGCGATTCAAGACTTGAGAATTTATTTGGGAAGCCACGTGTCGGTCATTTTGAAATGTTAAAGCTTCTTGAGTCCCATTTTCTTATAAAGGATGACTCTATGGCTGATAATTTCCAAGGAAGTGTTGTTGATACTGAAACTCAGTTGGAGACCGACGGAAGCACTAATGCTCTTGCAAGGAGTGGTAAAGACAAGAAACGTAAGACACGTAAAAAAGGTGATGAAAGAGGTCTTCAATCAAACCTAGATGATTATGCGGCTATTGACATGCATAATATTAATTTAATTTATTTAAGACGTAATTTGCTAGAGGATATTTTGGAAGATTCAGAGGGATTTCATGATAAGGTTGTTGGTTCTTTTGTAAGAATAAGGATTTCAGGAAGTGCTCAAAAGCAAGATTTATATAGGCTCGTCCAAGTTGTTGGTAAGCATTCTAATAATATGCTGTCTATTCCTTTTTTTAGCTTGTGTTTATAATGTATTAACCCGTGTATGATGATTTTCCGACCAGGTACAAGCAAAGCTTCTGAGCCTTATAAAGTTGGTAAAAGGATAACAGATATCTTGCTAGAGATATTGAATCTAAACAAGACAGAGATTGTATCAATTGATATAATCTCAAATCAAGAATTTACTGAGGTGATTCAGTGCATATCTTTTACCACATTGCTCCTTTTTGGTTGCTCTGTAGAGCGTTCAGGCAGCCAAGTTGGATGCACCAATTTTTTAATTAACTATTTGGCTTTATAAACTCATAAAAATGGATACTAAAGAGTAATCTGAATTGGTGTCTTATTAATTTTGAATTGTATATGGGTTTTCTTTAAGTACTGTTGCTTTTGAGATCAGAAATAATACATGGCACTACATGCCTATAAATAATGTCTAACATTGACATTAAATAACTTTTTTAATTGACTTTTCTTTGTTTTAGTTGGATTTCTAAAATATGTATTCTCCATTTAGACGGTAGCATCATGCAAGATTAAGATTATTGGTTTTAAATTTGGATTAAAAGTTCACCCACATTTTATCAATGTTGGTCATTTCATTATTATGACACATGGAGTTTTTTTCTATTTGTAAGGATGAGTGCAAGCGGCTGCGTCAGAGCATAAAATGTGGGCTTATCAGCCGACTCTCTGTGGTAAATTTATGTTCATCCTTTAGTTCAAAATGATGAAAAATTTGCTCTAGGACTCTTTTTCCTGAAAAATAATAATTGCTTTTAGGGTGACATTCAAGAGAAAGTTATGGAATTCCAAGCAGTCAGAGTCAAAGATGTAAGTTTTTTTTATATATTGATAGATGTTAAGTTTCTTGTTTTTAATTTTTTTTGTTATTACATTTCTTTTTTCAACAAACATCATAATATATTTTATATATAAAAATAGTTGCAAAAGTACAATTTTGATGTTCAACTTCGTTGCTAGGCTTAGAGTTACTAGGCAAAAGAATACTGTTTAAAGCATACTAGAAAATCCTAGCAGGCCTAATGGGATAGAAACTCTAAAGCAAACCCTAATATTAACTGAATAATAGCAATAACAAATAACAGCGTAAATAACAAAATATGACAACCAAAGAAATGCCTAAAATATCTTTACTCCTAATTATTTGCATCATCCTCTAGGACTGAGAAAAATTCGACTTGGCATTATAGAACTATTGAACAATGAATAAGATTTGAAAATGATGGCTACCCTTCCTTGCAGTCCTTATTGAGGAGATATCAATAAATCCACCTGCTGATTACTAGAACCCATCCAAGAGGTGCTTGGAAACCATGAAAGTGAAATTAGTTGCTTCTTTTAAAGCTTGAAATTGGGGACAAACAACCTCTGCAGATATGTTAGAACAGATCTTATTTACAACAATCAAAGTGACATAAGCCATAATTTAGCCAAAAAAATAAAAAAATAAAAAATAAAAGTGATATAAGACATAGTTATGGACTTGAAACTAGTATTTGGACCCTAGGGCTAGTTTATCTTTCATAGTCTCTGATAAGTTGGTACCACAGGTCTGGGTCATTCTATAAGTATCTTTAGATTTACATCTCAACCATTAAGTTTATTTTAACAATTAAAATATTTATTTTGATAACCACCCAACATACATGGTGGTGGATGGATGTAAGATACAAAAGCTGCACGTTAGAATTTCCCATTCCTATAAATCTTATGTTGTTCTTTTGCATGGATACATTATATATCTAGATTTTTGCCTCTTTTTTTCCTTTAAATTATGTGATCCATTGTATTATATGTTATGACGCAGTGGTTGGACACAGAGATAATACGGCTTAATCATCTTCGTGATCGAGCTAGTGATTTGGGGAAAAGGAAGCAATATCCTTATGTTTTGCAACTTGTTTTTTGATGTTTTATAGATGCTCTATTGTTATTTAATAATTTTCTTTATGTTATTGATTTGGTCATTTATACGTCGATTGGACTTGAGAGATGCAACGAAAATGGTGTGATTGCTTACTACTGATGCTGGGGCCGGGGTGGGGGTTTGAAACTTACAAATGAAGACAAATCAGGGACTTAGCATGTACTAGTACGAAACCCGAGTCTATGTGGCATTGCTGTTTTCCATGCTTTCTTATTTCGTACGAGCCTTGTAATTTATTCATGGGCTTGCATGATTTTTATACCAGTCATGCTTTTCTGGTTCCTAGCCAATAGAATGAAAAAAAGAAAGAAATAAACGAAAAGTCATTCTGGCACAAGTTTATTTTCTTCGTAGGATTTTATCCTTGGATTTAAGTTGACACCTTTTCTTAAGCTCATTTGCCTGCCAGATATAGGATAAAAAACCACCCTTTTTTTTAACTTATTTGTTTGTTGCAATTTCATTTATTATATTGTGGACACATAATTTAAAAAAAAATTGGATTGGTGAGAAGTTAGACCAAGAAAGTAGTACTCCATATTCTCTGTCATGGATTCTCTTCTTTTTAAAAAATTATTTCAATATTTTCCTGTACTGTTTTTCTCCTAGTCTTCAAGTTATATGTTTCCTTTTTCTCATTCTCTTTCTTCTTTTTCTGCCCTCCCCAGTGGGGCAATGAGGCAATTCTTTGCCCCTTCCCCTCCTTTTTAGTCTCATTTTTTACTTGTGGTAAGTTTGTATGACAAAGCGGTTAAATTTTGGAGATAAATCTATATATCTTGATTCTGTAAGTTTTCAATTTGGATTCGTCTACATGAATTATACACCATTTGTCTCTGGACATCCAATGTGATCGATACTTATGCAATGATATTTCCAATTAATTCTAATTGTTTTTATCCTCCCTTTACTTTTTGATGGAGCCAGTGATCTGGATATTCCTTTTTCTCCTCTTGGTTTTATCCGTAAGGAAGGAGAGATGTGTTAGATATTCTTGACAAATAGGAGTTCGTTAAGCCGTTTAATCATGTTTTGGAAAACTTCTGAAATGGTAAACATCTAAAGAAAATTGGTCTTTTTAGATGTGTTTATGTGCTTGTGATTGTGATTGGTCTGCTCTGCAGATAAAAATCAGTTCATTTTTCTCCAAATAAGTTTGCATAAAATTTTCAATACCAGTTTTCTCCAATCTGATTAAGCTTATGTTATTTATTGCGTCTCCTATGGCCCTACAATTTCAAACAACCTTTACCATGTTGTTTTTACCCTCCCTTTACTGTCTCTCACGGCTGGCGTGCTTTCACTCTCTTTCTGTGTACCTGTGTCTTTTATGTTTTACATCATTATATGGTATTGACACTTTCTCTTCATCTGATGTCAGATGCAGGCTAACCTAACCTAGAATTCTTTCTTTGTGGCTTAAGTTATTTTTCTAGTAGTACAACTCCTCTGGTTTAACATTGCCATTTATAACTATGCTATTTTCATGGATTATATTCTTATTTGCCTAACCTTAAGCATAACATTGCCTTGCTAAATTTAACAGTTAGCTGTTTAGGTATACTGTATCCATAAATACTTCTTATTTCATTATTTAATCATCTGTGTATCCAACCCTAGTTTCATTAACTACATATTCCGCAAGTAAGCTTTCTCTTAATGCCTGGTCTTTTGCTTGCCAATTTATGGGGATAAAGGGATAGTTTTCTGTAGTCTAAATAGTGTATCAAACATGTTTAGTAGTTTTCCTTTACTTGCTTTCACGCTTAGAGAATGTGTAGAGAAAATACAACTTTTGAGGACACCTGAGGAGCGCCAGCGTAGGTTAGCAGACTTGCCAAAAATACATGCAGACCCAAATATGGATCCGAATTATGAGTCCGAAGAAGATGAAGATGAAATAGATCATAAAAGACAAGGTTACATTTGCAGTTTGAATTTTTTAAACATGGGCTAGTACTTTCTCTCTCTCAATATTTATTAGTCAGTTAACAATTCATTTTATTTCAGAGAACTTCACAAAACCAAGAGGTTCTGGCTTTGGCAGGAGAGGAAAGGAGCCTATCTCTCCACATAAGGGGGGATCAGCATTGAGCGATTTGTGCAGTGGGTCAAAGAATTATTCTATCATGAATCGGGAATCAAGTCGGAGTAGAGGGTTCTCTATTAAAGGAGAGGATTCAATTGGTGTTGGTGAGATGCTTATAGATTCATGGAATCATGGTAGAGAGAGAGAATTACAGCAACAAAAAGAGAAGCAGACTGTATTGAGTTTAGAAATCGGTTCTGGGAGTACACATTCAATGGCAGCACCTGAATTGTTTCTCTCTACTGTTTCAGAAAATTCACCTACACGTCTCTCTTCAGGGGCTGCACCATCTGCAGCAAAAATCAACGAAATGGAAAAGATTTGGCAATATCAAGATCCATCAGGTAAAGTCCAGGGACCATTTTCCATTACACAGCTTCGTAAATGGAGTACCACTGGCTATTTTCCTTCTGACTTGAAAATATGGAGAACTACAGAGAAGCAAGATGATGCTATGTTTTTGACCGGCGCACTGGCCGGGAAGTTCCAGAAAGATCTAGAATCAGTTGATAATGGTTTTCCTAAGGAACAGATGTTGCAAAATGTACACCCCTCACCCTCACGCTCTGGGACCCCTCACAGAGTGTCATTACAGAGAGGTGCAGAAGCTCAAGGTGGGTTAGCAAGTTGGAATTCACAGAACGAAATAAATCATTCCCCGCAAAAAACTGCTGCGCCTTCAGTCGAGGTTCCCAAATATTCCTCGGATGGTTGGGGTTCAACCAATCTTCCTTCACCTACCCCATCCCAAAATCCCTTGGCTTCAACAAGAGTGCAATCTTATGAAAGTATGTGGTCATCCAATTCGGTTCAGCCAGCAGGTTCTCACATGCAAGCACCTGATGTGACTCCAGCACCTGAGCCAGAAAAGATTCTGGGATCTACAAATTCTCAAATGCATACTTTATCAACACTAACGGGGAATGTACTAACTAATGCAGGTGCTGATATGAAAAATGTGGTTTCAAATCTGCAGAATCTAGTTCAATCGATGACTAGAAATAAAATAGCCACTGAAACTCAGGGATGGGGATCTACCTCTTTCAAAAATCCAGAAATGATTGCTTCTTGCCCAATACCTGGAAGTGAACCCCAGAAATGGGGAGGTGCACCATGTACAAAGGTTGACACAAATTATCCCACTATGATGCCTGCACAATCACCCCAATTAGCTGTCCACACTTCTATCTCAACACTTGACACAGGGAATGGTGGAGTGAACTTTCCTGTGTTGGGCTTCTCAACTATGGCACCATCCAATCCTTGGAGACCTCCATATTCAACTAATCAATCAAACACTCAATCTCCAGCTCCACCCAATCAACCTTGGGCCATGGGTGTTTCTGATCAAAGCCAAAGTGCGGCACCAAAATTAGAGCAAGATACTCAAAATAGTAGTTGGGGTCCAGTGGCAGGAAATCCAAACATGGGCTGGGGGGCACTGGTACCAGTTAATGCAAATATAAATAGGAGTGCCTCTGGTCAAGGTCCAGCACCTGGGAATGCAAATCAAGGATGGGTGGCACCTAGTCCAGGGACACCACTAGGAAATATGGTTTCAAAATGGGCTCCACCTAGTCAAGGACCTGCACCCATAAATGGTAGTCAGGGTTGGGTTGCTCATGGTCAAGATCTTCCTCAGGGAAATCCAAATCCTAGTTGGGCAACCGGTAGCTTGGTCAGGGAAAGTGAAAGGAGTAATAACGCTGATAGGTATTCAAATCAAAGGGATTGGGGCCCTCATGGTGGAGATTCTGGTTATGGTGGGGGAAAAGGTTGGAATAGGCAGTCATCATTTAATAGTGGAGGGGGAGGGAGTTCTTCAAGACGACGAGTGTGCAAGTACTATGAGAGTGGGCATTGCAAGAAAGGTGCATCTTGTGATTATCTGCATAGTTGAGATTTAGGAGCTTCTTAGCAGCAGCAAACAGTTTAAATACTGTACAGTTACTTTCCATTGAGGAGGTTTGACATTATACTAATATTTGATCTCTCCTCTGTAGAACTTGGTTCGGCTTAGCAACTTACCTAATTTCATATCATTTCCTTCTCCCTCCTTTCCCTCCATTTTTGTGTCTGCGCGTGCACAGTCAAATTTAAGGTTGTCTTTTACATTGCTGTGTACCTGCTTAATATTTTGACTTGTATGGAGAGAACTACAGAGGTTGGTCATCGTCATTCTTATTTTGCTACTGAGTTTATTGTGATGATTATAGAGTTATTCAAGACTGAATTGTAATTAGTATGTGATAGTTTGTCTTTTGTTTCAGTAAATGAGGCAATAAGACAATAAGCCCTTTGGTTTTCTTAGAAATAGTCGAAAAGTTGGCAGGTTCGTCTTATATTTTCCCATAATTATAGATTGATAATACCAGAAATCAAGGGACTTCAGTATTTTTGTCTAGACAGTTTATGGTCGTTATATATTTCTTTCTCCCCCATTTACATTTTTTTTAAATTATATATATTTAAATAACTACATTTTGGGTGGATTTTATAGAGGAAATTTAAATTATATGATAATAGATGGGATAAACGCTTATTTTGATATTTATATTATGTAAAAAAAATTAATGTTTGTTATAATTGAATACATATTATAATAACACAAGTAGTTAATTGTAACAAAAAAAATAACAAAAATTGGAAATTGGAAATTTTCGCTTAATATAAGCATTAAAATAGACATTTGGCCTAATAGATATATAATATGTAGTACCTTATAATTTTGTACGTTTTGATATAGAGCAACTCTATTCTATTAGCCAAAAAAATCTATTAAACCCAGCCGTAAGTAACCGTGTTGCCTAGTGTACATAAATTTTTCCACATAACTACTACTTAATTCTTCTTCTTCTTACGTTTTTATGACTGATTTTATTTTAAGATAGTTGATATAATATTATGTGTCATTTGAATAAGAAATGAACTACAATAAGTCATCTTGAAGAAGAAAAAAATGACTAAAATGTTCTTCCTTTTGTTCAATTCTTATGTTTTTTAACTGTTTTTTTTTAATATTGTTAATATAACATTTATGTGACCGACTTTGAATAAGAAATGAACTACAATGAGTCATCTTGAAGAAGAAAAAAGGACTAAAATGTTACCTTTTAAATCAATATTTATTTACTTTTAATATTTTTTTTACATTTTAAAGATAAAAAAATATTATTTTTAATTTGAGATAAAGATAAAAATATAGATACATGATATTAAAATTGAAAATCCAAGAATACTAAGTCAAATGTCCATTACGTTTTAGACTCATATTCTTGATTAGATAAACTTTCTACGTAATTTTTATTTTATATCATAATGTCTGACTTTATAAATGATTGTATAAGATCAAATGTAACAAATAAGCATTTAGGAGTTAATTATTATACTAGTACACTTGTAAATATTTTTGTCATTGTTTCTTCAAAGAGATAATGCTAACGAATGTATTGTCCCTATATTTGGAGCTGGTTGATATGGAGGTTTGGACGATTCATTTACTGAGATCTACATAATAAGCATGAAAAGCTTGAGAAGCTGTACATATTAACACGTGCTGCAAAGGTTGTCGAGTTGTTCTCCATCTTATCTCTCTCTCTCTCTTAAAACTTTTTTATGTCAACTTATAGAAAGTTGTTTTCTTGGATTTGCATTACCAAAGGGATATTGTTCGAGGTGTAGAAGGATATATAGTAACGGGTTCCAAACAAGTTGAAACGGTGAGACGGTGTAGCTTTATTGGCATTTGTCTGTACCAATCATTTAGCTATATCTAGGACATTATTCTGCTTTCACAGGAACTAAGCTATCAGAAGACAGTAGGAAATATGGTGCTGAAAAAGCATGTACTAGTGGTAGCACATTATCAAGAGCAGCATTAAATCATGGACGATCCCGTGCTCAAGTGGAGCAGGAGCGTGGGAACCTCTTGAGAGCTCTCGGCACACAGGTTTAACTAAATATTTAAGCTTGTAAACAATATTTTGTAGATATGTGTTGCATGGGGCAGGATGTGTTGCTTTTAGTAAAAAGTCTGGAATAGTTATATGTTTCTGTATTTACAAGTAACAATATATGTTTTTATGTTTCTCTTTAGAGCTTTCGTTCATGGGATCTCTTTCAGGGCCTAGAAATGTGTGGTTATCAGTTATTTGTTACCTTTTCATGCTAGAGGACTGCATCTTTTTCTGTCCTTTTTAAAATATTGATTAATGACAACTTCTGTCTTCCAGTGCACCATTTTGTGCTCCCACCTGATTTTGAGGCAAATCTCAACAAATCTGATATATAATACAGAAAAGCTCAGCCAATGGATATTCGAACACGAGAGTGGTACTAAGCGTGCTTATAATAGGCCATTGGATAGATATACAATCACACCTTCTGTTGTCAGATATAACTACATTTATTCCATGTAACAAGGTACGTAGTACTAAAACAAACTTGATCTGTGGAAGTTAAGCTAACTTAACTTGTGTATAAAGGAAGTTCACAAATACTACAAGCCTCTACACAAATAAAGAGCTTACTCCTTTTGTAACTCACTGCTTATTCTTCAGGTTGCCGGACAGATTTGCAAAAATAATAGCCAGCATAATGAACAATAGGATAAGCTGCATTGAGTTTAAAATATTAATTAGTTCATGTTTTTTAAAGATAACAATCTAGGTTTCTTAAATTAGCAGAAACTTACCATCACAGAATTGTATCTTGATTGACTCTTGACTACGAAAGATTTCCTGAAGAGAAAACCAGAAACAATGTGTCAGACAACCAAGGTTAAATAATTGTTGATGTACTTAAAGGTAAACTAGGAACTCAGAATTGCCTTTGGTTCAGGAGCCCCGAGTCCCTGCAAGTTTTCAGTATTGATTCCAACCTACTCAGTGTCTTTTTCGCATTAGGGTCATTGATGTCAACCTGGTGTAACAAGAATAACAATTTTCTATTTAATACGGAGTTGGATTCTGGGACTGCTAGCAGGGTAAAAGAGATTTTATCATGTCCTAAATCACATACCTTAGATTTTAGCAAACAAGAGAAGTCAAAGAAAGCACCATAGACATCAGCCATCGTTTTTGTTTGGTCAATGACTTTTGCAGTGAGACCTACAAAATAGCACGAAGCATTAACACCATTTAGCAAAGAATATGGTAAATAGTTAAATAAAGATAAGAAGAATATGGTAGAGTATTTTCCGACTCAAATTTTATAATTTAGTGATACAATTCCAACTGAATTTTTATTATTAACTGATATAGTAAGCAGACTTTTAATGAATGCACAACTGCAGGTATTTTATTCTTTTATTGCTTTGGGATATATGTACTATTCCATCTTGAGTTTTGGTTGAAATAAATATCATGTAAGTGTATTGAAATCTTACCCCGCCTCATCTTCACCACACCTCTGAAGACCTCAATATTGTTGTAGCACAAAGCTAATGTCCCAATTGCCATAATCTGGTAAAAGCAGTAAAATTGTCAATTGAGATTTGAGATTGAAAGTTCCACAAAGAAAACTCTTAATATTAGCTTTGAACCACATCTATATAATTTATACATTTGACTATCAAGATATGTGAGTAACTATCTGAGAACGGCAGTAAAATTGTCAATTGGGATTTGAGATTGAAAGTTCCAAAAAGAAAACTCTTAATATTAGCTTTGAACAACATCTATGTAATTTATACATTTGATTATCAAGATATGTGAGTAACTATCTGAGAACGTCCCCTACCTGAGGAATGGCACAGAATCGAAATATTGATGGATCCTTTAAATCAGACATGTACTTCAAGGAATCTTCTGTGTGTATTAAAGCATTAGTAACCATGTCATTCAAACACTGCACCGCCTTGACAGAGTTTTCCTCATATTTCAAGTCCTGAAGAGAATGCCACAAAATGAAATAAAGAAAACAAAACCCCGTGAATAGTTACAAGTTTGAGCTTGCATAAACTTCACTCTGTATAGTTGCAAAGAAGAAGAAAGAATGTACCTCAAGTTTGTTGACATATTTACTCCAAATCTGTCGCGGCCAAAACATGCGTGACTTTGGTATCTCATTAATATCCTCTAGATAATCTCGAATGATATTTGTTTTCTGTCAAAGACATAAGAGAAATAGAGAAATAGAATTAAACTCTCTGGCACAAATTTGAAACTAGAATCGCAAGACAATTCCACCATATGTTGTTGCTGTACCTGAAGAAATAAGCCCATTGAATTGGAACGATAATCAGATGCCAAAGCTTCTTTACCAGAGGCATGGAAAAGCTTGGACAGTCCTAGACCAACCAGTCCTGCTACATAGTGGCAATACTCATCATAGTCATCAACTGTTTCTACCTGCAGAATAATCAATCATGGAAAGGCCTTCAAATAGATATTCCAAACTACACCTCCAAGCAAATAAACTCAAACTCTAAGCAGTTGAAATCTAAACAGAAAACAACACAAATTCTAAGAAAAAATATAAAATCCTAAAATATCATGAATGCCCATAAATATTTCTAAATACTATATCTTCTAGTTATCCATCAGATATCATACAGAAATGCTCATGAAGCATTTCTAGTCCAATCTCAGTGTACCAGTGCATGCAATCAGTATCTAGTATTGCAGCACGTTAACGTAAATTGAATAGTACAAAATATTAAAGCATCAGAATATATGCAACATTGTCTTCTATACTGACCTCTTTACAAATAAATTTTGCCATTCCTGCTCCCATTCTTTGGGTAATATCTTCAATGGCCTCTCGATAACTGCAAAAGTAATAAGGTGTTGCATACTATTTATAAATGACCAGCATAATAGATAAATCTAATCACAACAAAAACAAATTGATGTAAGAAAAAGTTGAGTTATCACGCAACAATTTAGTTCAATCATTTCATATAAAAAGCATATTCACATAAATAAGAAAGTATCATAAATAAGACATAAAACATGCTTAAATGCTTAAATGCTTAATTGTATTGGTTGTCTAGAATTTTTGGCACTTTCAGTCATCTTGTCATATCCATGTGCCTATTATATTTTTATATTGTTGACAGCTTGTATCATATCACAAGTAAGGCTCAACATTTAAAACCAGCCACTAGGTTCATATGAGTTCACGTAATAATAATTATACATGATATTTCAGATAGCCAGTGCTGATCACTATATGATTAAAATAATATTTATGAGCCTTATTAGCTTGATACAACAACTCATTATTTGACACTCTTTATGATACTGGATTTGTTTATGCAATATATACTAGCAGTAGGCACCGATTCATGACTAAGCAAGCATGGGTTACTAGCTAAAGTATGAAAACCAATTTATATATTTATAGGCAACAAGCCCCTGAGTGGGCATTACAGTAAGAAGCAAATAAAGGTCAACAAGCTGAATCACAGATATGGTCTTGATCAGGACATGGTTCAAAACCGACATTGCCTATGTTGTTGGAGTTGTAAAAAGTTCCTTCAATTAATAACCAAAAAAAAAAAAAATCTGACAAAATTGTAAATACAAAAAAGAAAATGAGAGGATATAAAACCTTTTTCCTAGTTCCAAAAAAGCAGTAGAAACTTGATGAAACTGGTCCATCAGAACTTTGTAGTTCTTCGTACCACCTAAACAAGAGGAGTGCAATTAAGTAAACAGATTACAAATGTCAACAACAATTAAAAAGCGATGTGCCAGACAACCTTAGATCTCAAACAAAAATTAGCAGTGCAGTTCTCCATCTTATTGAATATGGAAAATATATACCTATAAAAGAGTGGTACTGAGATCTCAAAATACTCACATGAAAAGTGCCATTCTCGATCATATACATGTCGATGAAACGCTTTGAGGATAGGCACTTTGACATCAGTAGATATACTTGTATCATCCTCTGTAGAATTATTTCATGACGTCAACAGGAATAAATAAATATATCATTACGTAGAAATGTCAAAAGTGGTAGATAAAAGGTTAAAATAAGACAATAATAATAACGCAAGTCATAGTCTTGTAAAGGTAATCCACAAGAGCTAGGCCATATTTGGTACTAAAACCATTGAGTTAAACATTACAAGTTTATAGAGAGATATGAGGTACCCAATAGAACTGATTATTCTGAACGAGTAGACATAGTAATGAACCAATAATCCAATGAAGGAAAGTTTTAGAACCGGTGCTTCAATCTTATCTTATTATACATTGCACCAAAAGAAAAACGGAAAAGAGAGGCACATGGGAGGATGGTATGGTTCAAAACCTTACTATATCTATTAGACACAGGAACATAATAAGGGGAAAAAAACAAAAAGGAGGGTAAGATCAAAGATAAAAACCAACCAACAGTGTCGAGGGCTCGAAGTACCAGATAGAATATGCATATCTGCAACACCCAAAGGAAAGAAAAAACTGTCAAGACTGGGCATCAAACATAACATGTTTTCAAAACTGAATTCATAACTATAATGCCACAAGAGAGATAAAACACGTTTCTTTATAAGCAGCTATCAAGTAACGCAGTCCAAAAAATATCAAGTAACAATAGAAACTAGTACTCTGCCACAATATTTTACTTTTCAAGTTTTTTTGCATACTCAATTTTTTAATGAATGTGTGCATATAATACCAAAAAACATATTTTTTTCACAAATAATATTGAACATGTGTTTTTCTAACAAAGATATTTCAAAATATATGTTGATTCAATATTTTGAATGTGTATTTTTTACCGAACATATGTTGTATACACTAGGTGTGTGTGGAGTCAGGGTGGGGTTATTTTCGAAACCTGTTGAATAAGTGAGTCAATAATAAAACAGAGGAGTTGCAAATAGGCGTGGCCTAATGCAACTATAATGCTTTAAAGTCGTAATGACACTATCTGATGCTCTTATTCTCACAAGAGTATAAGATAATAAGAAAATCTAACAAATACAAATGTAACCCTAAATGAACAGAACTCACTTAGCAAAGTGCAAGGTCAATTGGACAAGAATTTCAGGCTACTGTGCTTGATTGCCTAGCAGTGCAGCACTCAAGAAGAACACCATGAAGTTCACTCTTTAATTGCCTTCTCCTCTAAAAGAATGGAGCTATGCAATACGTAGTTATAATGAGTGCACATAGATAATGAAAAGGTGCTTACACAATTACTTCTTCGGAGAATAAAAATTTTATAATTAAAAATGCAGCCAAAGTACTCAATAAATGTAGTCATGCAGTTCCAGTCAGAGCCCGCGTCACACTTGACACTAGGGTTAAAATATCAACACTTCTTTCTAACTTTCTAGAAATATCTATTCTATAATCATCTTGAATGTACAATAAGTTGTATGATTATATTAAGGAGAGAGAAATTGTGTAGAGAAATCTAAATGTGAAATCTAGATGTATCTAACATTCTAGAAATATCTATTCTAGAACCATCTTGAATGTCCAATAAGTTATATGATTATATTAAGGAGATAGAAAGTGAATAGAGAAATCTAGATGTATCTTAAGTTGGTGACTTAACCTACTTAGGCGACTACACATAGGAGATGTGATGTCTAATTAGGTATGTGTGAAGAGGTGATGAAGTTGGAATGTGTGTGGTTAGAGAGTGTAAGAGTGTATAATCATTTTCTTATATTAATAAATTAATATTAATAAATGTAATCATTTTGTAAGCACTTTTACATATCTATCCAAACTAAACAATTTGGTATTAGAGAGAGGATCCAATTTGCATTGCGTGGGCATACACAAGGTGGATCCCCAAGGCAAAAATAAACCTACGTGGGCAACATACGTAGCCTGAGTCAACGAATGGTAAACCCTTCTTGGATCACGATGAGAATTGCACGATATTATTCTAGACTCATTTGGACTCTCAAAGTTGGATTAATTTAGCGTAATTTTTTTGGCTATTTCTTACCATATGTGAACTCGATGGAGTACGGATACTCGTTTGGAAGATGCAATTAAATGATTGGCCCTTAGCATTGGAGCATGATTGAAGTCTAGAAGAATAATGTGTTCTCATTCGAATGGAGATTGTTAGGTGAACAAGTCTCACATGTGAAAAATATGAGTAACAAATTAAGTACATAGTTGAGATGGGCTACTTCTCCTGATAGGTTACCCAACAAGTGGTTGGTGCACTCTGGATGTATTTGGATCAATCAATAATACATCATTTGAAAAAATGCGCTACATGGCGACATTTATAGAAACTTCTCCAGGTATTTATGAAGGAGAAATCAAAGGTATTTACTAAGTTTAAAAAGTTTCAAGAATAAATGAAGAGAGAATTCGGTAGAAATGTTGAGAACTTACGCACGAATAACGGGAAAGAATACATATCAATGAGTTCTCTTAATATTTACGACAGCATAAAATGCATCACCAACTGGCGCGTCCAAACACTCCACAACAAAATGAAGTGACAAAGAGAAAGAACCAACATCTTACATAAATATGTCGGGATATTTTACATGCTAAAAATATGCCAGGAAGGTTGCCTCAATCAAGTATAGGTTTTGTGACACCATTACAAAAATTATGGGTATATAAGCAAAAAGTTAGTCATTTTTGAGTATTTGTGAGTGTTTACTAAGTGTTTGTACCATATCATCAACAAAGAAAATTTGTTAAGAAGGTAACACGATGCATCTTTTTGGGGTACGATAGTCAAAGAAAATGATGAAGATATTACGATCCAAAAGTTTGTTGATGCTATGTTTCGAGAAATATAGTATTTGACGAGCATTGTCATGATAGTTATCAGAGAAAGAGAAGTCATCACAAAACAAAGAAGTTTGTCAGAGAAAGAGCAAATAATAAAAGAACGTCGAAAATCAATAATCCTACCAGAAGAACCACAACTATTTTGGAGATCAATAAGACAAAAGAAGCTAAACCCAAAGTACGTTGATGCAGTACAAGAGATTTAGTGTTGGGGGAGTGTTAAAATAACACTTCTCTCTAACTTTTTAGAAATATCTATTCTAAAATCATCTTAAATGTCCAATAAATTATGATTATATTAAAGAGATTGAAATTGTGTAGAGAAATCTAGATGTATCTTACCTTCTAGAAATATCTATTCTAGAACTATCCTCAATGTCGTTGTATGATTATATTAAGGAGATAAGGAGATAGAAAGTATGTAGAGAAATCTAAGATGTATATTAAGTTAGTGACTTAACCTACTTAGGTAAGTATAAATAGGAGATGGGATGTCTAATTAGGTGTGTGTGAAGAAGTGATGAAGTTGTGGTGTGCGTGGCGAGAGAGTGTAACAGTGTATAATCATTTTTTTTATATTAATAAGTGTAATCATTTTGTAAGCACTTGGGTCATTACACCTCTCTCCAAACTCAACAACTAGTAGTTGGAGAGACTAAATCTGATGTTTAATATTGACTCAAAAACTGAATCACGTATAGAAATTGAACTCCCGATTCCCAGATGAACCAACACTTCAACACCAAGAAGCGTAAGTCTTAATCCTCGGAAGTCAGAACATTAAAAAATAAATATGAAAACCCATAAAACCTTACGGCGTTACGAAGGTCAGTATCAAGCTGCTGAATAACAAGACCGAAACTTCGAGAGACTTTATGAAGCATGGTGTAGCAGAAACCCCAATGAGGCTCTGAAGGTATCTGCTTCTCTGCGTGCCTAACTGCCATCTTAAGCTTCAAAAGTGGGTAAACATCATCTGGGTTTCTTAACATCGCTCCGAAGATCCCCATTTTTTTTACCTCAGTTCAATGTCTCCCCCCCACAAAATATAGAGATCTGATATGGAAAATCGAAATCAAAATTCCAGAGACTGAAACTATCACTGGTCACACAAAATATGGAAAATTGTAGGTAGGTTATTAACCTTTTTATGTAAGTTGATAATTGAATGAGAATATGAGATCGAGGTTTGATGGGTTCGGTCCAATGTGGCTGGCGTTTACGAAATTACAGAGTGAGATCATTAAGAAACTATTTAATACAGGTAAGGAAATTTAATTCAATTAACATAAATCAATAAAAAACAAACGAACAAAGATAATGGGACTATGATAAGACGTAGTAGATGTGAATTTAATATGGTGAACCTTGTTTGCTATAAGATTGAATCTCATTTTATAATATCTCAGGGCACGACTTGTTTGACGAAAACAACGCGAAATGTGATGTGAATTTAGCTGTATTGCCTACTGTCTTGTGCGTGTGCTTTACAAACGTGGACTTTTCAGTTTGGACTTTTTCTTGTTATAGAAGGGTTGTTTTGGACTTAGGGTTAGGTCCTTTATATTTTTGAGTTACACTTATTTATAATAAAAATATCATAATTTGGGTTGTTAATTTATGTTACTTATAAACCTATTCATAAATGTACTAATGTTTTAATGCATTTAGAAAAATAAAGTTGAAAATGTGATAAACTTAACTCCATTTATATTCAATTGTTGATTTTATATATCTTCAATTAAATAAAATTAACTTTCTCTACGATATATTTTGATTAAATTTATTTGGATAAATCATCGTTATTAATTAATTGTATATTGTCTATCAATAAAATCAATAAGTTAAATCGAGAGAAACATGTGTAAATAAATTTTGTAATATTTTTAGAAAATAAAATTACTCGTAAGTTTTTAAATGCATATAAAGATGCCCTTGGAATGATCATGTAATAAGAAATAAGAACAAAGCAAGATAAGAAGAAGAATACAAGGAACATAGCATGTATAGAGAAGAGAAAATGATAGAATTGATGTATTATTAAATAGTAGGAAAAATAAAAAATGATTACATTATATATTACATCTTCTATTTATAGCTAAAAATGTAAAATGTAAAACTAAACACTAAATTCTCTAATAACATAATTCAGTTATCATATTCATTAAGTACATGCATTCATTTCCTTGTGATTTGTCTTTCATGTGTTTGTGTCTTATTTCTTTTCCTATCAACAACCTTGCACACACTTAGAATGGCTTGCTTGTCATCTTCTTTAATACTCTTAAATTTATTCATATTCTTTAATACTTTTATGCTTTGGTTTTCAAATGTACCTTGAGAACTCATCAATGAAATGCACATAATAGGCATGATCGTTGGAAGAAACCAAATGTGATACTTATACATCAGAATGAACTATATGTAGATATTCTATTACATGTATTTCTTTTGAATGAAACACTAATTTGTGACTCTTACTAATTTGATAGGAATTACACAATATACCAGTATCATTTTTTACTTTCACGAAATAGTATGTGACATTATAACAAAGGTGTCTCAGCAATAGGAAGAGAGATATGTGCCAAATTGATAATGAAAATACTAATGCATTAAATACCATAAGTGATGCAATTTTATGCAAAATAAATGGATTATGAGGGGTTATTTGTTGTAACTTGGAATTTTTTGCAAGATCCAAATCAAACTTGTAAAGTCCATCAGTCAATATTCCCTTGAGAAGAATACAATTGTTTGTAGATCTTTTACACAACAAGAGTTTGCATGAAACTCAAAATACACATTGTTATCACATGTAAATTGAGATACACTCATGAGATTCTTTGCTATGTGTAAAAAATGTAAAATTGTGTTCATAGCTAGAGTTATATCTTTAGTTGTAAATTGACCAAAACTAACATGTTTTATGTTAAGACCCTTGCCATTACCAATAACCATTTTGTTTGTACCATTATAGGGTTGAGAACTAGTTAGATTATTTGGATTTGAAGTCACGTGATGGCTTGCTCTTGAATTTGAAAATCAATAAGGTTCTTGAGGGAATTGAGAGAACTGCATAGAAAGAGACTATCAAGGTTTAGTTAAGATAAATTGCATAACTAATGGTACAAACTATTGGGTTGAAATTATGGATATCTACGAAAAGATTATTTATCATTTTGTGAATTAGTGTATGCTCGGAAAGGAATTTGATAAGTGAAAAGCTAAGCTACGTTTACATATTGAAATCCATAAAGTATGCCTATTAGTGCCTGTATAGGAAATGATTGAGGAGGTCTTTATAATATACTATTTCCAAGCTATTGAGGAGGTACACCAATTTGTCTAGGATTTTTTGCAATTTGTCTAACTAGTATGTAGTTTTTGTTAAATCTAAACTAACAAGACTACACAACATGTCCTAAGTTTCCACACAATTGACATTATGTACTTTCATTTCCCTTGTCTTGTCCATTTCTATTTCCTTTACTTTTTTTCCATAGTAACCTTGATTTTGATCATAACTAGTGTTCCCTTGAAATCATTGTGTATTCTATTATTGAGGATAGTTCTAACCTTGTACACCCGATTGTCCAAATGTCTGATTAAGTGACATTTGAGATATTTGGTTTACATTATTATCAAACACCTTATATTCATTAGAAGGAACAATTCTTAACTGTTGTATTAACCGAGGGAAAATTAGAACAGATCGTCTTCTTTCTAACATACATTCATGAGACTATGATAATTCATTTACATCATCCATAGTAACAATCTCATACATCATCCTCTCATATAAGGTAGAGAATATACTATCATAATTCTAATCTAACCCATTGAGTACACTAATTAATTTCTCTTCTTCAATTATTTCACATCTAACTCCTAGTTTTTCTATCAACATTTTGATTCTCAACATGTAATCATTAATAATTAGATTTCCTTTCTTGAGATTCTAAATCTCTTCTTTAACTTAGATTGTCTTTGCATGAGACTTAGATTCATATTATTTCTCTAACTTCACCCAACCTTTTTTAAAATCTCATTTATCATGCGAGCCATATGTCAACATCCTAACATAAAATCTTATTTCTTCCAATATTTTGTTTCTCTACTATTAGCTTCATCACTCTGAAACTAGTTGCAAGTCTCATCAAGAACATGAGATTCAAGTTATAAATTCTTTAAAAAATTTAGATTCTAGTACTTTTAGAGTGTACAATTTTTATTATCTAATTTTATAGAGAGAAATATGTTATGAAAAGTGAAAATATCTTAATCAATTTAATTCAAGTTCTTTCCATTTTGTTCACCTACCTAAGGTGTAGTTTGTACAAAATCTTTCATTGATTTGTTATAGCAATTATTGAGCTCTCTAAGCTATGTGCTCTGGTATCATATAAGTTTTCAAATGCAAATGAAGATGGTGTTGGTATGATTATGTTTTAACAAGCATATCAACAATCAAATAAGAAATGAAAACAAAGCAAGAGAAGAAGAAGACAAGAAAAGTATCACTACATGTATGGAAAAAATGATAACATTGATATAATATTAGATAGTAGGAAATATAAAAAAACGAATACATTGTGTATTACATCTTGTATTTATAATTGGACATATAAAATGTAAACTTGAGGACTAAATTTTATAATAACAAAATTCAATTACAATATTCCCTAAGCAAAATGCATTCATTTCCTTGATGTCATGCCACTCATCCATACACTTTCTTGTGATTTATCTTTCATCTAATTTTTCAATAGTAGTAGCTTATTGACTGAATCAACTTTTAAGGTTCTTAATAGTAGATTTTATATCTTTCTAAAACATGAGTGGTTCTTGTTCGAACTACGTAGTATCTTGTTAGATTGAGTAGTGTTGGATACTATCGTATTTACCAAATCCACTAAAGATTTACCTAAAAGTATAGGAGAATTTTGTGGTCTCCTTTGACAAAGTTATTAGCCTTTTGGAAAAGGAAAATATTGTGGATTACCAAGGGCAACTGCTTAATTAATTCTAGAATAGCTTAAGTTAGGATGATCCCACCAACTAGAATTGTAAGTGTTAGAATAGTGATCGTATTTTTGCCTTTATTATCCTTGGTATCCTTCTATAGCATTTGCTTGTTCAACATTGGGATCTTAAGTAGTAGGACACATAGTTGTTTGGTGTCCAATGTTAGTGCAGATTCCATAAGCTTGAGCTTGTCATATTGTTAATTGTTGCATAATTGAAATAAGGGTGTTCATTTGTTGTTTAATACTATTAAAAACTCTTATTTCATTGACCTTTGTGTTGGGTTGGATCAAGTCTCAATATTTTTTTAAAATTTTAAAATAAATGATTTTATCTCTAAATTTTTAAACTTTTCAATTCAATAATTTAGTCTACAAACTTTAAAAAAATTTAATTTGATTATTAAAATACATATTTGTTAATAAAAAACTTAGAACCTATATTTAAAATTTTAAAAATTTGAGGTCTAAATTATATGATTGAAAAATTTATAGACATATATGTAAAGTTTTAAAAATTTTAAAATCAAATCATACGTTTTAAATGTTTGATGATTTATCTATTAATTTAGTTAAAATTTAAAAAACCAATAACATACTTTAACGTATTAAAAATGATAATTGTATAATTTTATAAGAAAATGGGTCGAATATTATTAAAAACTTATTTAAATCTATTTAAATATTTAATTATAAAATTATGTGTATTATTTTTTTTATTTTATCTTGAATTAAAAAATAATATTATATTTTTTAATTTTTAAATATCAAAAATAAATTAAATATTAATAAATTATTTTAAGAAGTAATAAAATAACATAAAATAAATTAAACAATATTTTAATTATGAATTATTTTATAAAAATATTTATTATTAATTTTATCTAATTATATTAAATAAATTATTATCAAACACTTTTACGGACACGTTTATTAATTTAAAAGGAATAAAAAAAATATGAAACAAAAATAATAGAAGAAACTAGAATTAAATTGTTTTTTTTTTTTGTGTTTACTTATTCTATTGTGCAATGAAAATAAAATTGTTTGTTTTATTAAAATGCCTTTTCGAATGTAAAGTAATTTTTATAAATAAAAAATAATTCAAAAGTAATTATTTTTAAAGATATAATTTAAGAAGATAAGATTCAAAAAATTTCAAAATTTTAATTCCAGACTCTATCACGGTAATCAAGTCATCGGTTTAATTCCTTATATTTGTGTAGTAACTTAATCACTTTAATGCCTATTTTAAAAATAAATACTGCATGTAACTTAATTCCTTTATCGTTTACATCAACTAAATTAAAGAATTTAGGTCACTTTAGGTCTTTCATCAATTTTTTTAAAAAAAATATTTTATTTAGATTGTGTTGTTAATATATAAAAAATATGTTTAATATTGATTTAAAAATATATTAATATAACATTTATAAATATTATGCAATTTAAATTTGTTGAAGGTTAAATTTTTAAAATTAAATTATTCATGTTGTTTATATATTATACAAAATTTATATGTTATTAAAACTTTAATTAAGCCATAAAAAAACAAGTAAACATTTTACATAAAAAATATATATACAGAACTTATAGAAAGAAAAAAAAAGAATTAATTTAAATAAAATTATAATATAATTAAAATATAAAATATTAGATCAAACCATCTATATAATATTATATATAAAAAGAATATATGATATTAATTATTAAAGAAACTATCATAGTATTTATAAATAATACGACACTTATTTTTCTTATATGTTAATCTTTGAAGATAGGATATCTCACATTATTTACAAACTCTATAAAATTTAAGTAAGTTAAATAAATTATACTCTTTTAAAATAAATTTGGACTAGAAATTTTAACTTTTACCCTTTGTGTAACATTACAGGTCATAATTGAATAGCATAATATCACATGAATAACATACATATTTATTTTTTTATATGGATATAAAAATTTGATTCGTAATTAAAAATTACTCATATTTTTTAACAAAATTTTTTGATCAAATATAAATAAAAAAATTTATGATATAATATATGATTTTAAATATTAAACAATAAAGATTTTGTTAAAATTTATTGAAAATTTTATTTAAGTTCCAAAGAAAAAAATTTCTTAAAAGATTTGTGTAATTTTTTAATTAAATATTACTTTTTTATGTATATATATTAAAAAATATAAATATTCATATAACACACTATTCTACTATATTTAACAAAAAAAAAATTAGATAAAAAGTTAAATTTATCTTTACCTAACATCACTTTCACAAATATATAGACTTAAATTTACATTTTCTATGCTAAGACACTAAGCAATAAATTTCAATTAAGTAACAAACATCTTAAATACTTCACCCAATAATAAATTAGTAACTTATATTTGACTCGTATGTTAGAGGCATATACTATCGTATTAAGTCACATTGTGTTCAAAGTTTAAGATGTTAAAGTGAATTGAAATATCAAAATTTAAATTTTATAAAAATATTAAAGATATTATCATTGTTGATGAAAATATTAAATTTTTTAAAAAAAACTACGAAAATTCTATCAAAATCATGAAATCTATTTATAAAACTTTATAAAATATCAAAACAATCAATCACTTATATCTTTAAACTAATTTCTTATTTAATACATATATTTATAAAAATTATGATATTCAATTTAATTAATTAATCAATATATTACGTAGTAATTAATTAAAATCTAAAATAATTATTCAGATTATAATTTTTAATATTAGTATATATGATCAAACATGGACTGAATATAATATAATAGAATTTAAATTATAAAAAAATAAATAAGTAAAATTAATAAATAAAATAAAAAAATGATGTAAAAATAAAAAATAAATGAAAAAATATAAAATATAAAATATTGTTTTAAATAAATAATATTTTAATTAAAGGTAATAAATTTAAATATATAAATTTAAAGGTAAAATATTTAAAAAAAAAATTAATATAAAACAAAATTTTATCAATATTTATCGATAATTTTACAACAATATTCACAATATTCATATATTTAGATGAAAAAAATGATTTTTTTAATATTTTCCAATAACGATATTTTAACTGAAAAATGTAAATATCCTGTTTTAATATTATATTGTGTAAAAAAAATATCAATATTTTTTCTTTGGAAAGCAACGGATCATTTCATGCAACATGCAACATGCAACATGCAACATGCAACCAAATCAATTCATACAAAATGGACATAATGTAAAATTAACAAAAAAGCAAACAATACGACAGAGTATTCTGACAAATAATCTGAACTCTTTATCTTTTAAAATCTAAAACAGTAAACACGTATTTCATTTAAATCGTCAATCCTCTGACATCTTTTAGAAATATATTTCAACCAAAAAATTTAATACTTCTAAAATTTATAATCATAAAAATCAAACCATTTTATTTGCTAATGTTATTACTAATTTTTACTAAATATGTAAATATGTGTTTATTTACTTATCCACGTATTTATTAAATATTATTGATATATATATATATATTTCTGTTAACATACATTATTTAAAATTAGAATAATATGACCAAATGATACTTAAGCCTACTTCTCCTATTAAAAAGTCTTCAGCATTTATTTCTAGTACATACTCTTCAATATTTAATGCTCAGGTATGTACTCTCTTAAACATTCGGAAACATTATCCTATTTCCCTTTCGCATATAGAAAACTTTACTTAGCTAGAAAGTGAATTTGATATCGCACCGATATTAATATCCATTGTTTCGTAGGATTAAAACAAGGAGATCAAAAATTTGATATTATTAAAACTAGGGGCTCAATTGTAGTAGAGTCTTCTGTTTACTAGTTTTCTATTAAAACAAGGAGATCCATTTTTAGTTTTTTTCTCTCTCTATTAAATACTCATTTTTGCTTTTTATATTATTAATTTTTAATTTTACTTTATTGATGATGAAGATGATAAAAAAAAAAATCTTGATTTTGTAAATAAACTCTTCCAATATGATATGAAATTTAAGGATGTATAATCAATTTACTTATATAAAAGATATCATCATTTGAGAAAATATCATTTACTTATTTTTATTTTAAAAATAATACAACTAGTTAACACCTTTCTTAATTTACAAGATTAAATAATACTTTTCCTCAAAGAGAAGAAACCCCAAGTCATTTATCCCAAAATTTAATTGTGTAAGTTCTAAAATATAAAAATAAAATATTAGCCCTATTTCTAGAACAATGATTGAGCAAAGTTACAATTTTTTAAAATAAATCTTTCTAAAAACAAATAATTTATTCTGATAATAATGTTCATTGCTCTAAAAATATCAATTCCCAAACTAAAACAAATAAAAAAAAAGGTTTCGAAAGCTTTTCTTCAAGTTCCAAAATTATACTAAAAAGTAAAAAAAACTGTGAAAACAATTACTAAACACCACCGAATTCAAAAAGTTTTGAACAGAAAAAAACAAAACATGTTACAAAACAAACTCATAATGCATCGCCAACGCCAACTAAGGCGATTAAAATTGATAATTTCCCTTATGAAATCAGTGCACATTAAGACTTGTCAATCTTTTAAGAGACTGATAATGAAAGATTTACATATATTATCAAAAATTGCTTTCAAATTTGCAACTAATTAAAAAAATTGGAATCACCATAATTACTAATACCTTCACCGAAAACTCAATTCCCCCATAATATATTTTGTCTCAATGGGGTGAAAAGAGCACCAAAGATGCAAAAACAATATTCACCCTTGGGTTGAGACTTGAATTCAAGAAGAAATAGAGATCACCTTTTTACCTGGGAGTTTAGACTTGGATTCAGCTACAATTTCCCTGGAAGTCTTTAACCTACAATATTTACTCAGCCACTAATAGACAATATTAATTCAAAATTAATCCTTCTAACTTCATTTATATTTAACTACTAAAGATGGTTAAATGTCATTCAATCTACCTAAAATTATAAATTTGATCGAAATCAATTTAAATTATTTGCACTTATTCACTGTGTGTTCTTATAACTTAAATTATTTGCACTTATTCAAGTTGTGTTCTTATAACTTACATTATTTGCACTTATTCGCTATGTGTTCTTATAACTTCGTGTACCACGTCAATCAAATAAACAATTTTTTAGTCAATAATTTATTAAAAAATATTTCAATAGTGAAAGTAGTAAACAGAAACAAAAAAAATTAAAATTGATAAACTAAAAATATTCATATAAGATTAATAGTTAAATCAAATTATTCAACTGGATTCACTTTTAACCCCTAAAAATTTATGCCTTTTACATTATAAAAAAAACATACATGGTAATTTTAAATAAAATATTTTTTTACGTTATTATAAAAAAAATTAAAATGAAATCCATCCACAAAGAATGTTATGGTATGCAATTAAATCAAAATTAATCAAGCAACTGACTGAAATTTTCAGAGATTAATGGTTGGAACACTATACAGTAAACAGATGAGAAATAAATATTTTTATAGTAAACTCTTCATTCCATTCAAGTTACCACTCTCGCTACTAAATTAATAATCTATATAAGTTACCAATCTTGTAGTCCTGTTTAATTCTCAATAGACGATCTCTCCCAAGTAGATAATTTCTTCAGGATAGCCTTATCCCAAACCAAGCAGAGTAAAGATTTACGTCATGCCATGAGGATAAGATATGTCCTGATTTTACGATCACAGACTACTGAAATCAGGACCTTTATCTTTCCTAGAAGAGCTCCATCAATTGTTGTGTTACTTCTGCATCATCAACGCATACATAATAGTTAGCACCAAGTATATATTCTTGAGAGAGAGAGAGAGAGAGAGAGAGAGAGAACCATAAAGTTGATTCTTTATTTTAAAGAATGTGGTGAGCTTAGAAAGAACCAAAAGTTACTAACAAAAAAAAAGTTGATTTGCTACCATTAAATTCGAAGATGAACTTTAAAAAACTAAAGTTTGATAAGCTCTTTTATTTCCCTTGAAAATAGTCGTAATTTTCTCAAGGAAATTTCAAAACAAATAACATTAATTAAGAAATATAAAAGAGAGAATGGGGAATCGCTCATGTCCAGTCACATATAGTTTTTATTTTTTTCTGTTATAATCACTTTTGCCGATGGAAAATTTTTTTACAATAAAATTCTCAAATGACAACAAAAACATGGTCTTAAATTACCTTGAAGAACTGCAGGAGTAGTTTGAAATTCTTGCCAGATATTTTGATATGAAGAGAGATCAAATTTCAGAAATTTTGCAGCTAGGTAGGCAGTTCCAGCGGCAATTTGATGTGGTTTAAACTGAAGCCACAGTGAGCTCCGCAGCCTAAAAGCAAAAGAAAAACGTTAATTTTCTGACAGTTTTAATAAATGTAACCAATGATTGCCTTTGCTCAGGCAAAAAAACAGTCAAACAGACCATCTTAGGCAACAATTCCTTAGCATAATATTTCCACATTTGACAGGAAGTTCGTCAGCTACAAAAGTACCAGAAATAAACAAACAGCATTTTACAATATTAAAGCAAGATGACAATAATATCAGGCTTTGGTCTCAAGAAGAAAGACAAGTAGTTTCATCTTACCAACTAGGAATGCAGCAACTCAGGTAGAATATTTCCAAAAGTCTCTGCAGGATGCTGATAGAGTACCAAAACTATACACTACATGTTATAGGAATTTAAAGAGCACATGAAACTTCCAGGCACATTTCTGCTGCGGGGCAATTTGCTCCAGAAACACATGCAGATCAAATATGAACGTAATACTATGCAACATTGCTTGCAAAAAAATGCAACTTCCCAATGAAAATCCTACATCTTCCACTCAGGGAAGAGTGGACAAAGTCGTCAAAGAACATGCTCCAATCCCCAACTACTACATAACCATCCAGTATTATCCACAAAATCCATAGTGCAGCAATAAGATGAAGCAGAAGCACCACTTTATCATTCTACCAATCACATATTTATAAAACAAGTTCATATCCTTGTGCAACTTCTATAACTATTTTGCATAATGGCATTGGAAGAGACCAGACTTTGCCAACAATTTACAAAACCTAAATGAGCACTCTATATTGTCAAGGATCAAGTATACTGGCTTGCTGAGATAAAGCCAGATATTACTGGAGAAATCCAAGCCCGCTAATGGTACTATATACAGGACAAAGTAAACCCTCACACTTAAGCCCACTCGCAACCGTATTCCTATCAGTAAGTGTCTCATCAAATAAAAGAAATAGTAAAAGTAAAACATGGAACTAAAATCAAAGGTTAAAACAGAAAAATGGAAAAAGTAGTCTCAGGTTCAGTTCAAACCAACAAAATATCATTGTGGATGAGACATGAACGTCAAGGGGGCAGAAGAAAATGAATTTGAGGAATATTTGAAGCATCCAATAAAATAAACATCAACAAGACACAGCCACAAAAACGCAAACTTTTTTTAATTTTTACTTCATGTCAGCTATTCTCCTCTCCTTTGTTTTTTTTCATATTTCAATATTATTTTTTTCCCTTTAGGTGAGGTCGATATGTTTAAGAAAACAAAAGTTAAGTACCTATTCTAGAAAGTATGAAACCATCCACACATTGTAAAACACTTATAAGGAATAAATTCACAAAACAATTTTAATCAAATAAAAGTTTTAAATAATAAAAAAATCTAATGGATAAAAGTTGCATGAAATGTTTTTATAATGTCTTTGTGCAATTTGTCTTCTGAAAATAGTGAAGAAAATATGCATAAAGTAAATATAATGAAATTAATAAAAAGCTGCAATAGTGCACGGTAACAAATAAGATTATCAGGATGATGGACTTTGATTATTATGCTATGATGCCTGTAATGATACAAGTACAATGGTGACAATAGAAGCAGTAGTATAGAGTACTCGATGTAGCAGTGATAATAAGAATAGTGATAATAACTTTGATTTGGTTATGCCATAAATGGAACAAAATGAAAAAATGACAGACTACTTTACAGTATGTTCAGAAAAGGAACAGAAAAGGAAGATTCAATTTCTGTTCGTAAAAAAAAATTTAATTTGCACCAGAAAAAGATTGCCTCATCAAAATAGAAAACACCAATAGAAAGAAGGAGGAATAACGAGTACGTGTGGGCTTCTGGTAGAGGTTTGAGACAAAAATCATACTACACTCTACAGAAAGAGAAAATATATATAGTTTTTAGCAAATCCTGTATATCTGTAAAACGAGAAGCTTTCTTACAGACATGATTATGTCCCTCCCTCCAAGTTATGTCAGTTAAAATCATGGGCAGTTTGAAAACAAGTCCTTTGAGCATAGGACAGCTATCTCAATCTACAATCCCTGCCTAAGGAACAGCTTCAAATAACGGAAGAGAGACTGGATCTTTGACTAGGCCTCACAAACTTAAGTTTGCAAAGGACTCTATTGGACTTGTACAAAAGTCCTACCAGAAAAAGATTGTTGGTAGATAAATATGGGGTTGAAGATTCTGCAGCTATATTCAGTGGCCTACGATTAACTTGATGGGTTATATTCAAGGCAAATTCATGGACATATAATCAGCAGTACACTTCAGATGCAAAAAAACAAAACTTTCCGATAACATCAAAGCTCCAGCTAAGAATATCAAACAGGCCAGCACGCTAATCTTTGTGTAGATCCTGCAATTATATGCATGCCAAAAAATCAATATCACAAATAACTACAGTAGGTGCTCTAAACATGAAAATTACTAGCAACAAAATTTTGAACCAAAAGAAAACAGGATGCGAATCAGATGTTGCCTCCACCATCTTGAAATCCAATGAATCAGCATTTTCCAGAGATTCTGACCTCCATGGTCAAAATCCTAAACGATACACTACTTTTTAAGTTGAAAATACACTAAAAGTTTCAAGACATTAATTGCGTTCAAGTCACCAAAAGGATGCAAAAGGGGAGAACCATGGATAAAGGTTATGCCAATCCCATTCACATTGTACAACATCTAGATAAGTTCAAGAAAAGCTATTTCATTTGTACCATTACAATAACAGTGGTAAATCAAACAGATTGCAGTAGATACATATGTATTATTACATGTAAATACTGGAAGCGCACAAGCTTACCCTTCACTGACAAGGTTTAATGCTAGATTGACCAAAACCGTTTGTGAAAGACCTAACTTTTTCAGAACAGATGTAAGGGGAACATAAGGATGCTGCACATTCAACTCAAAGTTGAGTGTGGTTAGTATCATCTGCTCAGCCTCGGTCACTCGCTCCCTGTACTGCTCGAACCAGTCCTGTCAAACATGCAATTTGCAACATGTCAACAGATAAATAGTGAATTTGACCTAATATCCTATGCAAAATGTTTTAGTTGAAACAGAATTGCTAAAGAAATATACAAGTACTTCAAGGATACTTACTACAGGAAGCAAAAAGGACATGAAAGCCATATCCTGCTTGTGTAAAATTTCAGAAGATGCTCTTAATACATTATTCAAAGGGCGCGGTGTCTCCTCCGATTTGGCAGCAAGAAAAAGGGCAGCGGTAGAAATCAACTGCAAAAGAAGACAAATCAGTAAAAATTGGACAAAAGCACACACGTACAGTAGAAGATGAGTAAACAATTACAATAGAGATTCACTGATTAAATATATATACAAACACATATATTAGTTAAAAAAACACGTGCAAAGCACGTAAATTGTTATAGTTTTTTATTTTTTTAAAATTTTATTTAATTTATACAAACATATTTCAAACTTATTTGATATAATAACAGTTAAATAAAAAAAATTAAGCATAAGTTTTTTAGTCAATTAGAAATCCATTATTAAAAAAGCTCCAAAATTTAAAATAAAATATAAAGGGAAAGATATGTCATTATTTAAAAGTATAAAGGTATTTTTGTCAAAAAATTATTTAGGTGTGACTTAGAGTTTTATATATAGTATAGATATAGATAGAAGAAATTTGAACTGCCAAAAGATGTGTGAAATTTAAAGCATAAAAACTTGGGAGCTCACATATCTATCATGGCAAGCATGTGATTGTCGGACAAAAAATCGGTGGCAGAGAACCATGGCAGTGCCAATAGTGGTTTGCGGCCTGCAAAACAAATGTCGTTACTTATCAAAACCAATACGCAAATCTAACAGCAGCAAATTACAGCTTTCAGAAGTTAAATAAATGTTCCAAAGGTTTAATTTCTTACACAACAGAAAATGTTTCAGATAAAGATCTTACAACTCAAGCCGGAATCCAAGATTCTGAATGAAAGCACAATATGAGTATCGCAAATAAGTCTCACGCAAAGCATCTATACCATCTTTTCTAGATGGGGATAATCTCTCTATTTCATCCCTAGACAGAAAGACTGGCTCATCATCGTCCAATTGCGAGCGATCACGTTTGCAAGAAGTAGATGTCGAGGCCTCAGCATTAGATCTTGTAGGAGCAACAGAATTACTGCACATGGAAGGGGGACATACATAGACATTGGTTGGAACATAATGTCTACCAGTGTCCCCCCAAGCGGAGGCAGAAAATTTTCTTCTCTTGAAAGATGGCACATCATGAGAGTTAGCAAAATCAACATTATACATAGCCTCCCTGTATCTTCCAGAGTAGTCCTCAGGATTGCTAGAACTGCTCGTGTAATTATTGTTCCTGCTCCTGCCCCTGATGTTTTTGCTCTTGTTGTTGTTGTGGCTGTAACTATTTCTAGCTAACAAGGACCAACTGTTATCATGGACTGTGTCCCCTTGTGAACGGAAGTTATATGTATATGACATTGTTTCTGATAAAACACAACAAAAAGATTTTTAGAAGGAAAAATAAATAAAATTAAAACAAAATAGAAGAGGTACAGAATAAGATAATAGCTTCTTCTTCCTATCCAATTCAACAATTAAATGAATACAGCCATTTACTAGTTTACTATAATCTGGAAACTAATATGCTAAAATTGCAAAAATTATGGCAAATATAGTACACAACCTCTCAAAAATAAATTACCACGTCGAAAGTAGATAGGCGTTTAGACATCCATAAAGGAGAATTATGACAAAAGATGATCAGATTCAGATCTAATTGCTCGTAGTTTCTCAATCTATAAAAGTTCAACCCTAAAAATTCCAAAAATCCCCACCCATAACAAACCTTCGAGGAAAATGGTCAAAAAAAACGATTTGAAAAAGGGAGTAAAAGCAAGAAAGCCTAGGAATTGAACTTAATATATCATATTTAACGATCAGATCGAAGAAACAAACGCAGCTTACAATAACAATCGTAATCCTACAAAAGATGGGTAACTTACCTCAATACAAAAACACGAAAATCAAAAAAATCCGTGGATTCGATCAGAATACGGAAGCGTGAAGTTTCGATCTTCAGACGAAGAAAAAAGCGTGAAGGAGGAGAAGAGCGAAGGGAGAAGGATATATTAAGTAGTAAATGGAAATGGTTAGGTAAGGTAAGCTGCAGCCTACACCAACCCAAAACCTCCTTTTTTTATTATTTTGGATTTTTCTTCTACTTTGAATCTTCGACTGATAACCCATATGAAGCTAAAGGCTGCCGACTCTAGGAGTTTGTTGGACCTGGCCTTGGGTTAATGTTGGTCTGCATCTGCAAGCTATATTACATTTTTCGGGCCTCACTTTCTGCCAAGTGCCAACTAATAGGGACAGAAGTTTGAGAACTTATTTTTTTAAAATCTACTTCTAAACATTACACATCCCTTTTTACTTTTTGTTTCAAGACGGTGAGCCACAGCTTGTCGATTACTTGTATTTTTATATTTGATCAAATCATAGTATTATTAGTTAAACTTTAAACACATGCATGTATGTGATAGTTATTGATATAATTGTATCCAAATTAAATTATAAAATATATATCTAAAATTATCTTAAAATCATCACGGTTTAGGGATGATTTTTTATCTGTGTGTAACGGTTCGTAATAGTTATTAAAAAATACAAATAATTAATAATTAAAGTTTATTAATAAATTTTTTTTAAACCTTAATTATTAATTAATATATAATTTAATTAAATAAATATAATTAATTTTGAGTACGAAAATGTACAGTTATTAGTATAATTATATTTGTTGTTTCATATTCAATTTTTACCCAAAATCATATCCGTTTTCAAAATTTATCGAATAAAAACTTAACATATAGTTTTTTTTGTTCATCTTTACTTGTATATTATCTTCAAATATTTAAAATATATCATTTAATCTTATAACTCTTAAAATTTTACACTATCTTTGTAAAAAATTAAATTATATAATTTAATTATAAATATTAAAATTTTTACATATGTATCAAAAAATTTAACCATAAATAAGTATATTAATAATCTAATTATAATTTATGTGATAAAAAATTGATGATCAAATCATACCACTTAAAATATTTAGAACATATGTATAAAGTTTTTGAAAAATTTAAGAATGAATTATACTTTTTTATAAATTTCGGGATATATGTTCGAAGAATTTAAGCTTTTATATAATTATTTGATTTTTTTTTAAATACCAAAAATTTCTTTATATACACTTTCTCGTTTAGTGGTTAGAGATTCTGTAGGATTGTACCGAACATTATGAATAGGTTGAATAATTCCTTACCGAAATGAAAAAATATATAAGTTTGTAATTGATATTTTTTACCATGCAAAGATAAAAATCATAAATATATGTATTCCACCTGATTTATCAACAAATTTAAATAAATTAGTCTTAACTAAAACTATAGTTTTTATCTTAAAAATTCAATATTATATTGCATATGATTTATTAAAATATTAAAATGATTTATTAGTAAATTTTTTAACTAAAATTAATGTATTTTATTTTATTAAAATACATTGATATTTTAAATAGTCTCAACTATCAATATTTAAATATTAATAATATATTATTTAATTAATTAAAAAATAATAATTTTTTTAAAATAAGTTACATAATTATTATTAACTATTCTAAAATAGGAGAATAATTTAATATCAAATTTATAAAAAATAATTTAAATTTTAATATATGATATATAGAGTTAAATGAAAACTTCAAATAGAAAAAATTGACTTATAAGTTGAAAATGTTCAATTTTCTTCTTATAGAATCTACCTAACAATTTAAGAAATGGGGGATTCAGTTTTATTTTCGTTAAATTTTATGCTTATATGTTTAGGATAATTATATATACAGGATATCAATTTTTTTTATTTTTTATTCTTTTGGAAAAATCAAAATTTGTAAATTTTAATGATTTCGAGTCAAAATTTTATCAAATAAATTAATACTTTGATTATGAAAATATAATATTATGTTATATGAAACAATTGTTATTATAATAATTATTAAACTAAAAACATAAAGAATTTAATTATAATTATAGTTTATATTTAAATTTAAATTTATTATATTTAATTCAACTATATATAGATTATTTAAATAAATAGAATAGTATAATTATTAAAAAAAATGTACGTACTTAAAAGGCATTATATTTAGCTGTACTAGTTTTCATGTGTAAGGTTACAAATTTAAGTTATATTTTAGAACTTCAATGCATGCACCAAACTTTTTTGGTATAGTTTGGATTAGTTCTGTGAATTGGCGATCTAATGCAGGTTGAGTCGTAAAATATTAACAGGCACAATAAGATTAGGAATTCGTTGAAATTACGTTAGGGTAACATACATTTCGAGTTTCTACTCATGTTTGCAGTCAAATTTAAGTTCTCTCTAAAGATTTTTTTTTGTTTAACTTATTTATTTACGTGTTATATCATAATTAACGTAATTATTGATATGATTTGTTAGAATTTGAAAAAAATACATCAACAAATGACAAAAAATATATATTTATAAGAATTTACGTATATAATTATTTATTATATACAATTAAGATATTAGATTACGTTAGAAATAACATAAAAGTAAAAATATATTAATAGATCGGAGTTGAACAACTAATGTTCCATAAGCGGATAACCCCATATACACAAAGGAAGTTAGGACTATACCTTGATCTCAGATTATACTTGGATAATAAATTATTTATTATTTTTAAAATATAATAATGTGATATCTTAAGTGTATAAAATTTAATATTAACTTAATATTTTTTAAAAAAGATAAAATATTTAATAAAAAATAAAGAGATAAAATAATTTAATTGATGAAAAATATATATCTTCAATTTTACTATAAATGATGCAATTTATTTTTTTTCTTTTTTATCGATCGGTGCAATTTTTAACATCACTATCTTCTGAGTACATTTTTATAAACCTGAAGCAAAACATGATTTTGCAAAAATGGATGCAAAATATAATGTGTTGCTTTAATTAACTTGATATTCTTATGTATTAAATTTATTTCCCATCATAATTTTTTTTTATTTTTAATTCGTTGTTTTATATATTTTTTATCGTTTTTACATCAATCACATTCTTTTAATTAATATTAACATTAAATGTTAATAAAATAAGTAATTTTAAGCTATTATATTAAAGGATTATAATATTTTTATCGGATCAAAATGAAAAAATTAATCTCATATCACAATATTATAACTTATTTTTTTCAAATTAGAAGTAATTATGTAAATATTAATTAAAATATTAAATTAATATAAGATTAAATATTAAATATTAAATTGATATATATATATAAACTTAAAATAATACATTGGAAATAAATCAAAATTGAAAAGAAAATATTTATTATATTCTTATAGTGAGCGTCTGTGTTTATATTATGCATATACTTTTATGCCTTTTTCTTTATTTAGTTTTTTCTATTATTTCTGGTTACGTATATTTATTTAATAAAAATATTTAAAAAGATATTAAGAGAAAGATAATACAATGACATTAATTATAATAAAAATATACAAAAATTTATTTGTTTTTAAGTGAATATTACAAATTCACTCATCTAAATAAGAAACAAATGTCATAAATTGATTACGTGAACAATTATGTACTTATCTTTTTGAGTTATTATATATTTTTAAATTGATTATTATGTATTTAAACGTATTGATGTTCATATTTTATTAATTATAATTATTTTAAGAAACATCTAGTAATTCAAAAAAAATAATTACATGTATATTTACATGCTTAATTTTTAACATTTTTAATTTTGAAATTTTAATATATTTTTTCATAGTTACTAGTATACTTAAAAAATACCACCCAAAAAATAATATATTTTTATCATAATTAATTTTATTCTTCTAACTTTCATCCAAAATATTAGCTAAGCACTTTTTTTAAGTATTATGGCGTATATGTTTTAAAACAAATATGTTTTTAAGTTTATTTATTTATAAAAATTATATGTTATACAGATAAAGTTAAATTTACATTTAATTTTTAATTAAACATAATAAAATAATATATATGACATAAATATATTTATATTTTTGATAAACATATATTAATAAAATGGTTGTTAATTAAAAAATACTTAAATTTTTTAACTAATTTTTCAATAGTTAAACAAATTTTTAATTATTTAAATTTAAATAAAAAATGTAAAAATTTGAGTAATTTTTATTTCAACTTAAAATTTAATTTTTTTAATGTATATTTCATATAAAAATAAAAATATGATAATTTATATGTGTTATTTTATTGTATTTAATATGAAACACATCCTTAAATAAAAATATTCAAAAGATTGTGGGTATAAAGAAATAGATTATTAGGATTTTTTCACCGTTTATTTTATATATATTAAATTAAGTGGTTGTATATATAAGATAACACACACTAAATATAAGAAATTGATATTTTAATTACAATAACATTTTTATAATAATTAATCGTCTAATATGTGTTCGTAATTTAATGAATACTAACGAAATAATATAAATAAAATAAGGTGGCGTTTGGTTCATATTATAAAATCAAAATTAAAATTGGAATCGTAATGAAAATATAATGGAATGGAAAACATTATATATTATCTTAATACTCTTATAATCAGTAAAATTTAAATAATATTATTTAATTATTTTTTTCATTAATGAAAATACATTATTGAAATCATTATTTTTCTAAATAATTATTACTTAAAAAAAAATATATTGTTAAAATTATTATTTTCTAAATAAAGTTTAGGGTCTCGAGGTTTGAGAATTGGGATTTAGGGTTTAGGGTTTAGGGATTTAAGATCTAAGGTTTAAGGTTATATTTGTAAGTTAAGGTTTAGAGTTAAAATTATTATTTTTCCAAATAAGGGATTTAGAGTTTTGATATTTGAGATTTAAAATGTAGGGTTTAGGGTTATATTCGTGGGTTAAAGTTTATGGTTAAAATTATTATTTTTCTAAATATGGTTTAGGGTTTTAGGATCTAGGGATTTGAGATTTAAAATTTAAGATTTTTGGTTATATTTATGGATTAAGATTTATGATTAAAATTATTATTTTTCTAAATATGGTTTAGGGTCGTGGAATTTAGGAATTTGTGATTTGAGATTTGAGATTTGAGATTTAGGGTTATATTTGTGGGTTAAGATTTATGATTAAAATTATTATTTTTTCAAATATGGTTTAGGGTTAAAATTATTATTTTTCTAAATAGGGTTTAGGATTTTAGATTTAAGATTTAGGGTTTAAGGTTTTGAGATTTAAGATTTAAGATTTGGAATTTAAGGTATAGGGTTTAGAGATTTAGGTTATATTTAAAATTGGAGTAAAATTGAAAAAAAAAATAAAAATGAAAATGAAATCGTGATTTTGTAAAGAATAAAAGTAATTCTGATCATTTCTTTTCGAAGAATCAATTTTATTCCATTATTATTTTTTTCAAGTCAAACAAACATAAAAAATAAAACTAATATTTTATTGCATTTATCTAACCAAAAATAATATAAATATAATAGTTAGATGGTATAAATAAGATAAAAATAATTCAATAATATAAAAAAACAAATATATATAATAATTTCATAACATTTTTATAATTTTAAAGAATTTGAGTATTTAAATCATCTGATCCAGCCAGTAAATTGATCAACATATCATTAACCGTGTTTTAGAAAATATAATTACCACTGTATGAAGTATGAACGATCCATATTTTCTGCTGCTTTCCTCAATCTCACGTGATAATCTCTAAACGAGCCTCTATATATATAGATCCTCACAATCCCAGATTTCTATATTTTTATAAATAAAAAATAAAATAAAAAACAAATCTCAGAGTACTATACATAGTAATATATATTATTATCATATATCAGCATTTAATAATAAAAACAAAAGAGTATCTATAAAGTTATCTATCATTTTTTTACTTCTTATTTTATCTATTATATTTAATAAATTTATAATATAATATAATATTATCTTATTTAAATATAATCTAATTTAATTTAAATTATAATTTTAATAAATTTAACTTTAAATATATCTTTTGTTATTTTCATATTCGTAATTATTTTATTTAATTTAATTAAAAATAAATAAAATATCTTAATTAATATTGTTTTATTATTATATCATCTTATTAAAAATTAATTTAAGTACTATGAGATTAATTTTATTAAAAAATTGATTAATTATCTTATAAAATTGATTAATATTTAATTAAAATCTTCGCTTAGTTGATTATTATATTGACATTAATTAGTAAATATTTTATTAAAACCTTTCTTCTACAGAAAGCATCAAAGTTAATGCATTGTACTGATCCACAGGTGAAATCAATAACGCACCCAACTAAAATTTAAAAGCAATTTATTATTAACTAATTTAAAACTGTTATGTTAATTAGGTTGTTCAACTCAATTTGCCACCTCCACGTGTTTCTTATATTATCTTATCAACAGCTGTATTATGTGGTACAAGACTTTACCAAAGTTATATATGGTATCATGGTTGTAATTAATTAATGGATTATAATCATTAAATTACTTTTAATCTGATTACACAACTGTATTGTTTAAGGAAAAGTTTATAATATATAAACATATTATAAATCTTAATTGAGATATTATAATATTATTAATAAATATAATTAAAATTTTAAAAGAATTGTGATATATCAAAATGTTATTATTTTTAAAATTTATATTAAATAAAATTATAAAAATTTATAACAATTAAAAAAATATCTCAATAAGATAAACAGATCAAATCGATAGATATTTAATATTAAATAATTAAAATTTAATTTAATTAACGTTTAATATAAAATTTATTTTAATAAGAGGATTATAAGAAGTTTATAATTGAGTAATAATAGTATCATATAAATTTGTAATTAAATTTTTTAGATTAGAAGATATTTTAATACCATAAATCTTAATAAATTAATTATGATATGGTATGAAATTATTTATTTTTTATATATAATAATATAATTAATATGAATATAAATTAATTATAAAATTGAGTGATATTATGGTTTCTGTTTATAAATTTATTTTTTAAGTTTTTTTGGGTTTTTTTTTTTTAATCTTTTTCCGGTCCACAACACACTGCTCTCACTAATGACAGCAGCTTGCCTCTTTGTCATCTTTTGGCCACGCAAATTGGCAAGCTAGCTGAAAAATGAACGTATCATATTATATGCATGTGAGTGCAAGCCATAAAGCTAAAGACCTTTTTCTTATCTCATCATCTTCCACCTATCAAGTTTATTGCATATGAAATTCAATTCCTTTTCATATCAAATTTCTCTACCATTGTTTATAATCGAATCTAAGCCGTATATTATTATTTTTAAAGTGTTAAAAAATATATAAATATTTTAAATATTATCTTTTATTAATATATTCAAACTCCAACTCGTATATAATTAAAATTATATATCTTTATAACTAGATTATATATATATATATATATAGATAACAAAATATTTATCATTTATTAAAATTACTTAATATATTTACAAACATTTTTTATTAAATAATATTTAGTGTAATTTTAATCACGATTCTAAATAAAAAAAAGGGATTCTTATCACCCAATTTTACTCTTTACAAGGAATGCTAAATACTATCAATCATGTTGATTTATTTGACAATTGAGTAATGATAAGTTAAACTATTAATAAAAATATTTTTATCATCTTTAATAATTTTGGGATATAATATTTTTAAACTAATAATTAATATTTTTATTATGTCTAATTTATTAATAAAAATATTTTTAATTGCATACGGGTATAATAAAGTTAAAATTATCACAAGGCAAAATTCAGATACCTTAACAAAGATTATGAATTTGTTTCAAACATATATATATTTATTTATTTTTCATTTTTTTTCTTTCATATCTGTTTTATTCTCAACTATAGAAGTTTAACATTATTCATATACAATTAAAACTTGATGAATGTTATAGGTAGGTAGAAAGTAGAGACTAAGAGAAACCACATTGGTTCTTATTGATGTCCCCATGTGAGGAGACTTAAAAACCATAAGAAAACCATTTATTTAACGTACAAAAGAAAGAAGCACCAATTATAATTATGAACAAGAGGGTAGAGAGAAAGTAACCCTTCGATCTACAATCACTCCAAAGTCCAAAACGTTGCACACTAAATTCTGAAAAACCCAATTCCTATAGATAAAGTGGTCAACAAAAGAATTTACAAAGATGGGGAAGAGAATAGAGAAAAATCCCAAATCTGCTCGTACTCTTCCATCTTCACCATCTCACTCTTTCTCTTCTTCTTCTTCTTCTTCTTCTTCAGAATTTGAATTCACAATCTCTATTTCTCCACGTAAATCTTCCACAACTCTATGTCCAGCTGACGAGCTTTTCTACAAAGGCCAACTCTTGCCGCTTCATCTCTCTCCTCGCATTTCAATGGTAAGAACTCTGCTTTTGGCTTCCTCTAGCACTTCTTCTTCTTCTGATTCCAACACTACAGCCTCTAGAGATTCAACAGAAAGCTCTGCTTCAAATGATTCTCACTCTTCTTTTAATAGCGAGCTTGCTCTGTTAGCTAAGTCTTGTGAGTCCTCTCCTCGGCCTAGCTCTGCTACTGAGGATGAAGAATGCAAACGACCTCTTAGTAACTCGAACCCACAAAACCAAATCCATAATCTTAATACCCAGATCAAGAAAAGCAAGTACTTTTCTTTATCAAGATTCTCATCTGTTTTCAAAAAGGAGGCTAAGAATAATCGTGACCCAGAAAATGTTTCTGGGTCCTCTGTTAAAAGAATGAGCTTTACTGCTAAAGAGGTTATAACGAAGTACTTGAAAAAGGTGAAGCCTTTGTATGAAAAGTTGTCACAGAAACAACAGCAGAAAATGGGTGGCCTGATGGCTGAATCAAAAGATAAGGGTCATACGACAATCAATTCAACACTTTCTTTGCCGTTGAAAACAGAGATATCGGCTAAAGAAACGGAGCTTTCAGTTAAGAACTCGAGGAAAGAAAACAACGGTGGAGGTGGGATTTCTCATTCATTCTCCGGAAATCTGAGGTACCCAAGAAGAAGAAGCTGTATTTCTAGTTGCCCATCTTCGATTAGGTCGTCGCCGAACCACTCCGGTGTGCTTTGCCGGCCAGGATTCACTGGAAAAGGAGGAGGAGGAGGAAGTGTATACTCTGCCGAAACGTCGTCAATGGAGGAGTTGCAGAGTGCAATTCAAGGTGCAATTGCTCATTGCAAGAACTCAATGATTCAGAACAAATCTATGGTCAGTAATGAGATTTAAGGTGATAAACTCAGTTAGCTTGATCTCAAGTTTTAGTCGTCTCTGTTGTTATCTCTATGTTCGTTTCTAGGAGAATCTCAGAGAAATTTGAACCTTTTTTTTTTATTATTATCAAAGACTAATGCGAGAGATGGTACCTTTAGAAAAAAAAAAAACAAAGACTGATTTGGATTTGGATTTGGAACCAAAATAACAAATCGTATTCTGTGAATGTTAGTCGTTGGAGTTTGAAATCTTTTTCTTCGTTGTTCTTTTTGTTTGTGTTCCAACCTTGTTTTCAACCCATTCTGTAACATAATTAACTTTTCTTTGTGTCAATCAATGATTTGGCTTAAAAGGCTTTTAGCTTTTGCTGCTACGAACGATGATTCTGTATCTCTACTTTTTTTTTTTCCTCTTTCTTTTATCAAAAAAATTAATAATTTTTATTACAACTGATTATCTATTTATATGCCAAAATTATTTAAACATCTCACGCATTTAATGATATATTTAATTAATAATAATTACATTTTTATTTGTTTTAATGGCTCGAGTTTTGAACTTGTTTTGACTGTTGAGAATAAAAAAATAAAAGGCCAACAAATAATAAATCAATAGAGTAATATAATTTTCTTTCTAAAATACATGTGATGTTGTAACTTTTGTCCTAGTTCTTAGGATTAAGTGGTAAAATTATAAGATTAAAATATATAAATGATAAAATAATATTAAAATCACTGTTCATACATTTAATGCAAAGAAACATTAACAAATAAATTAAATAATATGATAAAACAGTGTTATTAAACACTACTTCTAAAAAACCGTGTTACATAACAATTTGTAAATAAATAAGGGTGCTTATATTTCAAATCCTCAAATGGGTATTATCACATTTATTTTATACAATAATATTAACGTTGTAGTATATATAATTAATGATAAATATAAATAATTTATACATTTGTATCATCAAATAATAAAGATCATTAAGTAAATATCATTACTCAAAATCAAAATATAAAATACTCATAAATTTGTATTTAAATTTAGAATTACATTAATTAACGTATGCTATTTGTTAAGCTTTTAAACAACTTCATTATTTTTATATTTATTTTATTACTTAAATTTAATATGAATTTAAATTTGTTTAATACTCTGCTTATCTGTGAATAAACATTTGCGTTGTTGAATCTCTTCTCAATAAATTTATTAAAGATAAATAAATAATTTAATCAATTTATTTAAAATGAAAAAAATTAATATTATATTCAAAATAGATTTGATTAATAAATTTAATAATTAGATAAAATTTTGATAAAATTTAATAATTAGATAAATTTTGATTCTACTCTCTTAATTTCTTCGATCCAGACTACCTAAAATTCCATTGCTAAGTATTTGGTGCTTAATCGTGTCCATATGTTAGTTGAAACCAATCTTAACTTATTTACGAGATTTTATAATTTTGGTGTAAACTATACACACCAAATCATATTAAAATTATAAATAAATTTAAATAGCAATTTAATCTTACTCAATTTAAGAATATTTAATCTAATTAAATTTTAATTATTCATATCCAATACATAGTATTGGAATTAAAAAATTTAAATTTATTTAAGATAAATTCAAATTAATTAAAAAAATTGCCATTTTGTTTCGCTAATCGCTGCTAGAACTTATAAGGGGCCATGTGTCTTACTATAAATAAGATTTCATTTTTCAGCACTGACTTCCTAATCCGATGGTATTTAATTAATAGATTTTAATTTAATATTTAATTACAATATAAGAATTAGATGCATCAGTACCAGACATGGACTTCAATTTATTGAGTGATTCAAGTTTGAATATAATAGATAGTCAATCATCTTTATGGATTGCCGGTGGGTGTTTATTGACCAGATTCATTAGTGGGAAAAATTATGGATATTATCAATAATAATAATACTTTTAATTATATTATTAATCATATTTATATTATTTTTAAATAATATATATAATTTATTTTAACACTTTTATAGCAATAATAATAGAGAATTAGGGATATAAAATTAGAGATATAAATAGATAAAAAAATGTATATTTTTTCACTTTTTATTTTCTACCTCTTATGTACCCTCAAATTTGTATATAGTTTATTTATTTACATTTTTTTTAAATTTTTAATTATTTACATTTTTTTATTTTAAAAAAAAAAATAGTAAAAAGATATTTACTATGACAAAAATATATAAAAAAAAGTATTAATTGTTAGATGTATGTCCAACTAAACTAGATAAATTAATATGGGTTTGGTCAATTGGTAACACTACTTGACGCAGTCAAGTGGATATATTTTTAACTAAATTTGACAATTATCTAACTAGTAGTATTTTGATTATATGGTGACTCTATTAGTCATAAATGAATTAAACACAATTCTTTAAAATAAAATATCTTAATTTAGTTGGATATATGACTAATTCTATTGTATCTAATTAAATATATGTTTAAGTGTGTATTCATTAAAGTTATAACGAAAATGTTAATAAAATTATAAGTTAGGCTTAAAACACTTTTCTAAATCCTTTTACCTATGCATTTTAAAAAATAAAATAATATATATATATTACTTAAAAATAATATAAATAAAATTAAAAATATTACTAACATTTTTATACCAATAATAATTGAGAATTAGGGATATAAAATTAGAGATATAAATAAATAAAAAAATGCATATCTTTTTTCACTTTTTATTTTCTCCCTCTTATGTACCCTCAAATTTTTATATGGTTTAATTATTTACATTTTTTAAAAATATTTAATTATTTACATATTTTTATTTTTAAGAAAAAAAGTAGTAGAAAGATATTTACTATGATAAAAATATATAAAAAAGTATTAATTGTTAAGTGTGATATTATAAGTTCATTAACTATATACAAGTATATAAGAAATAAAAAAAAAGTAAAAAAAATGAAACATGTTAACACAAATGTGTGTATTTTTTAAAATTATTATGTATTTTTAAATCAATTATTATGTATTTAAATCCATCTAAATTCTTCTTTTCTCAACGATAATTAATTTTTGATATTTTTTCATTTCTAGATGTCTAAGTACATTTTTTTATAGTTAATGAATTTTTTATTAACTTTGTATGCTTTTATTATCGTTAGTGTCCTTTTAAAAAAATATATTTTTTACATTATAAAAAACATTACAACCATATATTTAAACATAATAAAAATATATATAGTTTTTACAGTACATGAAAAAAAATATCCATTGGATGAAAGAAAGTTAAAAATAAAATTTTATTTATAAAAATGGTTATATCATCCAATTAAGTATACATATTGTTCATCATAGAATTATATGTCGTGGTGATTTCGTATTAGTTAAAAATCAAATATAATCCCAACTTACTTGACTTTTTGTACAGAGTGACAAAAGTATCTTTCGTTTTTATCGACTAATTGTGATTTAACTTTGACTAAACATTTGTCCAATTTAATCGGTTAGAATTTAACAATTGTCCAACTAGTCAATGTTTGGTTAAATGGTGACCCATTTACGAGAAACAAGTTTGATGCATGTCCAATTAAACTAGACAAAATGATATGGATTTGGTAAATCGATAACCCTACTTGACGGAGTCAAGTTAGATATATATTTAACTAAATTTGACAATTGTCTAACTAATCAAATCTTGATCGTATGGTGACTCTATTCGTCGGAAATGAATTAAACACAAGTCCTCAAAATAAAATCCCTGATTTTAGTTGGATATATATCTAACTTTATCGTATCAAGTTGAATATATGTCTAACTTTATCGTGTTAAATTGGATATATGTTCACCTCTATTGTATCAAATTAGATATATGTTTAACTGTGTATTCATTAAGGTTATAATAAAAAAAAATTAAAAGTTAGGTTCCAATCTAAAATAAAAATAAGAACAAATGATCATATGAGTCTATTATCTTAATTAATATGGTAAACTTGTAAATATACAATTAGATTATTACATTTGTATAACTTGTATAATCAAACTAATTTTATTTCTATTTCTAAATTATAAAAATATCTTATTCATACTATTAGGTAAGTTTTATGTCCATTGAACCTTTAAAAAATGTAAAATTCATTGTTTATCATTTCTATAACTCACTGCTACAAAAATAGGTATTAAAGTCGGTTAAAAACCGACTTTAATACTAAATCTTCAACAAATAACCCTTTAATGAACAATAAATATCAATAAAATTAAATGTTTATCGTCTTTATCATACATCAAGCTCTAAACTTTCTATAATTCCTCAACAAAAGTATAATGTTAAGTAATACCCTCTAGATTTAGCAATGTTAATAATGTAACATCTTTGTAAATATTTATCTTCGAAGTCCTTCACAATTACAAGAAACGTCTCTAAATACATAAAATTTAAGCAAAAATTAAATTAATTGTGTGACGAACTTAAATGAAGAAAATTAAAACTAAAATTTAAGCGGGTAAGTTTAGTACAACTTGAAACAATTTCATTGATAAAAAATTCTTGATCCCGCTAAAGAAAATTATGTAATCCAAATAATTCAAATATATTGGTAAGTCTGAATACAATTTAAATTTAAATAGTAGAAATATGCATGTTAAAAATTATCATAAAAAGATTATTTGTTGAAAAATCGATAAAAAAAATGTTGAAACAAGTACATGAAAACAATGTAAGAATAATATTATTGATATATTGAAATAAACTGTTTGAGTTAAATTGCGAACTAGGTCACTATTTTTAAAACATTTCGTGGCTCTATTAACATTTGTGTAAGCAAACACAATCTCGTCGTCTCATGATAAAATAACACATAATCATTGTTTTTGTCTCGGAGCTTTAATGTACTGATGAAGACCAGAATGCTACATATATGAAGTTTATGTTGTTTGGAAAACTCAAAATAATTTAAAATCTTATTCTTTTCTTTCTAAGAGTTTTTTCTAACAAGAGATGTTTCCAACTGATATGTTAAAATTGATAATTGAGATCCTCTATTTATATGTTTGAGAAAATGTGTGATTATTATTATAATAACAGTTATGTTTGGGTAGAAAAAATAAAGATCATTTATGAGTGAAAAAATAACGTCTATTTGACAAATATTTTTTAGTAAAAAAATAACATTCATTTAACGAATATTTTTGAGTAAATAACAATATCGATCATTTTTTGAGAAAAAAATAAGGATCATTTTATGAGTAAAAAAGTAATTTTAATAAAATATCACCTCACTTCACACAATGACACGACTCGGTATAGTTGATTGGTCGACGGCGGTGCACACATGGGTATCACATTCGCTTAGGTTCTCACCCTTTCTTTAAAGATGAGTGATTTTTGGGACTCAAACCAAATAACTAATCATTTTTTTATTTATACATTTCTTAAGTGATGTAAAATAACAATTTAGAAGTAGTCATAAAATGATATTAATTATTTTTATAAAAATTCACAATTTTAAACAAAAAGATTAAAAACACATGAAAAAGACATGCAACATCAAACAAAACAACGGCATATAATTTCCTTTTTATCACTTTTTATCTACTATTGAATGCATATACCATCAATAGCGTATCAAAAAGTGAACGGAAGATTAGTCGGTTTGAATCGAATGAGTTACTTCGAATAAAGTAGATTTTAAATACCTCTATTAACAATATTAACTCTCATCATTCTATTTTGTATTGCCATAATTAAGAAACATTGTGGTCGGAAATAGAATACCATATAAACAGACTGCATTTTATAATAGAATAATATATACTTCTTATTAGCATTGAAAATGGTCGGATAATATTTGTATGTAGGTATATTAACGTATAACTAGTATTTAAAAAAATAAAAAAGAAATAAACTGGTTGAATCATAACGTGGGTTAATTATTGATGTATTGTGTCTGCATATGTTACATATTATTTAAAAAGTTAAGTGTTAATGTTCTTATAAGAGGTAAACAATGTCTAAATGAAATGACGTGTTTTAAGGTTTATTTTTAGAAATAAAACGTGAGATTCCGTTAAACTATCAAATTATGTTTGTGGGTTTATTGAACTTATATTTATAGACCAAAATGAATAATCTCGTGACACGTGTAGTGAGTTTTACCCCGCTGTAAGTAGCTAGATTAACCTTCTTATATTAATTGGTATAAGAGTCATGACCTTACTTGATCATGTGGATTTGCATTCTTACGAGGACGTAACACTCTCTAAGTAGGGGTGTATAATGCAGTGTGTCTACACATGTTTCATATTACTTAGTAAATTAATTGATGATGTACTTATAAGATGTGATCACTTTCTAGCTGATAAATCGTGTCTTGAGATTTCTCCCTATAAATAATGTTCTGAGATCTCGTTGAACTGTTAAATCATAGTCACAGGTTCATTGAATTTGTAGTTATTGATCAAAACAAACAATCTTGTGTAACGTGAAGTGAGTCTCGCCCCACTATAAATGGACATATTAACCATCTTGTATAATATACGTTTTATGTTTAAAACGTATTAGATAATTTATAAAAATATTTAAAATATTTAATTTGTTCTAATTATACACACAATATATGGAAAACAATAAAAACATATACAATTTTAAATATAATTATATTATTATTTATAAATTATAAATATAATCATAAATTTAAAAATATATAATAAAATAAATGTTTTAGAAGTTTTTTAAATTTATTTTATTCAATGTGACCGTAAAACGTAAATGTTGAATACACACAAAAAATCGTTCTTTGTTTTTCAGAAGGTCTAAAGCTGTAGCTGAAAGAGACTGGGCATTATATAAAGGCATCTGAAAGAGATCACATATAGATTAATTTGATGCCCCTGACGTTAACATCAAATTATTTGTTTGGATTTTATTCTAAATTCAAACTCCACGTATGTCATCTAAATAATCAAGAGACAGCTCACGTGCTATCATATATATATATGATATAAAAAAATGTTTGTTGGATTTCTTTTTTTAAATCTGAACTTGATGATATCAACTATTAATTTTTTATTAGATAAATTAGATAATATCTTAACTGGTTTTGTGTTTTTGAAATAATAATAATAAAGTATAAAATAATATTTTTATCAGAAAGACAAATTATATATATTACCTAAACTTTCGTAAAGGAGGAGATGATCTATTCAAATGTGATTTCAAATATGTTTGTCGTCCTCGTCGTTCTTATGATCGAGTAGAGTGTGTGTGGTATTTTATTTTTTGAAAATTTATTTTTGATTAAAATTATTTTTTTATTCAGATATGATCATTATTTTTTTAATTATGTATAACCATTATTTTTTTCACTAAGATATAACCGTTATTTATCATAATTATCATGCATTTTTTTCAAACTATAAATATAATATCTTAATTTTCACTCTAGATAAATTGTTTGAATATATTAAATTATTTTTTGAATTTTTCTAATAACATAAACTTTAAAAGTACAAGGCAACTCAAAGAGATCAATTTAATACAAAAATCAACTTAAATAATTTATTTTAATATATTAATAATATTATTTTATATAATTTTTTACCTAGTTTTTTCAACGTAAATGCAAGTAAGGCAAGTGAGGGAGAAGGGTTTACCCATTTTAATTGTGACAGTGGGAGAGGGGCTGAGAGAAAATGGATGGACTTTTCGTAAGGAAAATGTTTTTTTTTTCTTTTGATATTTTGGAAATGTCCCCTGTTATTAAAATAAACAAGTATCATGAAAAAAATTACAATATCAAATTATAATTTTGTTACACCAAATCTTTTTTATTATTATATATTTTTAATTTTATATTAAATTAATAACAGTTATATTTATATAACAACTTAATATATATAATATTATTTTATTTCAAGTTACTACTAAAATTATCATATTTTGTTTTTAACTTAATGTTCTATTAATTTAGACATCAGAAAATTCAAAAGTGCTTATCAATATTAAGAGCATTTTATTCGTTTTACATCCATAATCTTTTTTTTTTTTTTTAAAATCCCTATCAATCACCTAGTGTCTTGCCCATGTTTTATGGCAAACTGCTCAAAGCTCTCTGCAATCAAATCCATATGATTTATTTCCCAACTAATCTTTTTTTTTTCTTGTTACTTTTGGGGCTCTTATTGTATTTGGTTAGTGGTCCGTTCACGATGGGTTTTTACTTACTTTTAAAAAAAAGTTACAACAGGGACTCAAAATTACGAAAATATCCTTAAAAGTGATTAACTATTTGGAATTTGTTGTTGAATTAGATATATAAATTAAGGGAGTATTAAATTGAAATAAAATTACATAATTTGAATATTTACTTTGACATGAAAAGAAGTTTCAATAGTAAATTAATACTAATACGATAGTTTTAGTAATAAATTAAATGTTTGTCAAAAAACTATAAGATAGTATTTTTTGATCGTATGTATTATATAATTGGTACCATCTTTTAAAATATAATCCAATCGAGTTAAAATTAAATAATATTTACATTTTGTGTATATATTATTTAAATTTTTTTTACTATATTTTATTATACACTTAATTTTAATTTATTTTATTTGTATGGTTAGATGGATATTATAATGTTATTAACTTTTTTCTCATCATATATTGACTTAATTTTACGGTATATTTATTATTATAATAGTATGAAATTGTAGTATTTATATTTTTGTTATGATGTTTACAATTTTATTATAATTTAAATACTTATATTTTTATTTTTAATAAAAAATAAAAAAATTAATTTAGTTTCATCCATTCAATAAATATATTAAAAGATCCTTATGCTTTTATATATATAACTAATTCGATATTAGTTTTTATAGTATTAGAATTTACAATGAATTAATTTTTACTGTATTTAAGTCATTGCATTGATATTTTTAATATAACTATAGAATTTGTATTGTCATTCACCAAAAAATAGATTAAAAATGACATACATTTAAAATTAAAAACTATATTTTATGAGTTTACAAGATAATTTTGTTTTTTGAAAGAAAGAAAAAGGCAACTTTTAAACAAAAAAGGATAGTCTAGGTATATTTATTTTTAATAAAAATATATTTTAATTTTTTACATATTGTTGGGTATTAGAAATTCGTTATCTTTATAAAAAAAGTTATAAAAATCTATTTTTTATTTTTTTATTATTATTCATTTTGTAAAGATAATGAACTTTTGTAATCTTTTTTTATTGATTTAACGGACTTGTATTGTACACATAATAAGTACGAATCTAATAAAAATGAAAATAGATTTGAGCAACTTTTTCCATTTTTAAAAAATAAAGATAAAGTGGGTTGTTCTTCAAAACAATTCATTCAATCACAACTATCTTAATATTTTTAATGAGTTAATCCACCTCAAATATTCTTTAAAACTAATCCAAAATAGGTTGGATTGAGGGATGATATTAAAAATCTAATAAAATTTGATTCAATCAAATAATTTTATAATATTTTATTATTATTTAATATATTATAACATTTATTTAGGTTTTTTTTAATCAAATATAAATCATATGTAACATTTATTTATTCATGGAGTATTCCTTAATTTATTTAATTGTTTATGCTTGTAATCTTTACTTCTTCTTTTTATGGATTCCTATTACTTAATTTTAGTAAGTTTTGATATTCCTCGCATCTTTATAAAAGAATTCCACAGTTGTTTATAGATGTTAATTTTGATTGGGATTTTATCATTAAAAAAAACTTTAAATTAAATTTATTTTATATGTTTTCTCGGTCAAATAAGCCTTCTGCTTGCTTTTATATATTTAAATCATTTGATATCAGTTTTTACCTTATTAGAATTTACAAACAATTGATTTTTATATTATTTAAGCCATTATAACGTTTTTTTATCATACACTCGAAAATAAATCAAAAATGACATACTATCAAAACTAAAAACTATATTTTTATGGGTTACTAAGGAAAATTTTTTTAAAAGAAAAAGGAAAGAAAATAAGGCATCTTTTAAAAAAAAATATAGTTTAAGTATGTTTCTTTTTAACTAAAGTGCACATTAATTCTCTACTTATTAAGTAGTACAAGATATAAGTTCATTTTTTTTATAAGTAATAGACTTGAGTTTTTCTATTTTTGTCTATTTTATAAAGATAATGAAATTCTATAAACATTTTTATAAAATTAACAAACTTGTATTGCATTATTTAATAGATACGAATATAAAACATATTTTTATTAAAGTTAATATATTTGTAGAACTTTTTTCTCCTTTTAAAAAATATAAGATGAACTGTATTGTTCTTTTAACCAATCAATTCAATCAGAACTAATTTAATATAGTGACTTTTTATTTTTATTGTGTTATCTAGTTTTAAAATCCAAAAATGGATTGGATGGAGTAATAATAGTAAAATTCTAATCAAATCCAATTCAACTAAATAATTTTATAATATTTTATTTTTATTTAATAATATTAAATAAAATTGAAAAACAAATAATGTTGATATATGTTAGGGTTTTTTCAATTAAACAACATTTATTTAATTAGGTTACTATCCTTCAATTTATTTAATTATTTATGCACATAATCTTTACTTAAATCTTTGTATTTGTTTAATTGATTCCTATTACTTAATTTTGATAAGCTTTGATATTGTTAATATATTTATGAGAAAATTTTATAATTTTTTTATACATATTGATTTTAATTGAGTTTTTATCGTTAATGAAAACTTTATATTAAATTTATTCTCTCTCTCGTCAAAAAAGCCTTATGCTTCTATATATATAAGTCATTAGATATTAGTTTTTACATTGTTATAATTTACCGCTTCTTTTAATATAACTAATTTTTTTTTGTTATTACTCATCTAAAAATAAATTAAAAATGTCATACAATTAAAACTAAAAACTATATTTTATGAGTTTTCAAGTTAATTTTATTTTACCAAAGAAAAAAGAAAAAAGAAGAAGGCATCTTTTAAACGAAAAATAATAGTTTCATTTTATTTGTTTTTAACTAAAATGTGTTGTAGTCCTTAATATTAGATAAAATATCATAAATCTATTATTTTTATAAAAAAAATCACATAAGTTAATTTTGTATAGATAATATTATACTTAAAAATAACAAATTTATATTGTTATATTTAATATGTACGAGTTTATTGCACATTTTTTTTAAAGTAGACTTGTTTGACTTTTTGTCCCTTTTTAACAAATATAATATGAGAAGAATTCCATTCAATTACAATTAACTTAATACAACAATTTTTTTATTTTTAATGAGTTGATTTAGTTCTAAATTTTTTAAAATCTAATAAAAAATGGATTAAAATCCAATCAAACTCAATTTAACCAAATATTTTTATTTAATATATTATAATTTTATTAAATAAAAAAAACAGCCTTGGCATATGTTAGGGTTTTCTCTCTCAATCAAATGCAACTCATACGTAACATTTATTTAATTAGGTTGCTATTCTTTAATTTATTTAATTGTTTATGTACGTAATCTTTACTTAGATCTTTATATTTATTTAATTGATTCCTATTACTTAATTTTAATAAACTTTGATAGTCTCGTATCTTTATGAGAAAATTTCGCAATTATTTATATATATTAATTTTGATTGATTGAGATTTTTTAATTAATGAAAACTTTAAATTAAGTTTATTGTCTCTTTTTTCTTGCACAAAAGTTGGGCGCATATATATAAGTTGTTAAATATTACTTTTTACAGTTTTAGAATTTACAATGAATTAATTTTTATAATATTGTTGTCATACATACAACAATAAATTAAAAATTACAAGGTAATTTTGTTTTTTGAAAAAAGAAAATAAAAAAATAATGCATCTTTTAAATGAAAAAATAATGATAGTTTAAATCTATTTATCTTTTACAAAAATATACTTTAATCCACTATATATTACATGAAAGAGTATAAGTTCGCTACTTAATAAAATTTCATTTTGTATAATATTAGATATATGTTCTCGTTTTTATTCATTTTTTAAAAATAATAAAATTCTATTATCTTTTTATAAATTTAAAAGACTTGTAATACAACACGTATGGGTCTAAAATACATATTCATCGGAGGATAATAGATTTAGATGACTTGTTATCTATTTTAAAAAATATAAAATGATTTGGATTGTTTTTGGAATCAATCCATTCAATCACAACCAAATTACTTATGATCTAAAATGTGTTTTGATTTATAATTTTAAAAATCCTATAAAATCTTGGCCAACTAAATAATTTTATAATATATTTTTTATTTAATATATTATAATTTTATTAAATAAAATTGAGAAAACAAATACCTTTAAAATTTGTTGGGGCTTTTTTTACCGATCAAATGTAAGTCATGTGTAACATTTATTTATTCAAGTGACTATTCTTTAATTTATTTAATTGTTTATGCATATAATGTTTACATTTATTTAATTGATTCTCATTATTTAATTTTGATAAGTTTTTATATTCGTCGTATCTTTACGACAAAATTTCACAATTATTTATACGTGTTAATTTTGATTGAGATTTTGTCATCAATGAAAACTGTAAATTAAGTTTATTCTCTCTCTTTTACAAGGAATTGGTTTTTACAGTATTTAAGTCATTACAATACTCTTTTAAGATAACTAAATAATTTATATTATCATACACCCAAAAATAAATTAAAAATAACGTACGGTTAAAATTAAAATTAGAAAGTATATTTTATGAATTCCCAAGCTAATTATGTTTTATGAAAGAAAAAAAAAGAGATAATATAAATTTATTTATATTTAACGAAAATATATTTTATTTTCGTAATTAATGGGTTAGCGTAATTCCACTAAATTTATAAAAAATATTATAGAAATCCATGTTTTATAGGTGATAAACTTATACTTTATTATTTTTGTTTATTTTATGAAAATAATAAATTTATATGATGATTTTTATAAAATAAACATAGTTATATTACATCAAGTAATATTTACGAGTTTAAAATATATTTTAATTTTTATATTTTTTTAAAAGTATAAGATAAGCTGTGTTATTTTTCAAACCAATCCATTTAATTACAACTAACTTAATACATCATCTTTATACGTGGATGCTATACGTTTAGTGAGCTAGTCTGGTTTCAAAATTCTTAAAACTAAGTCATAATTGATTTTTGTCATTTAAAATCCAATCAAATTATATTCAATCAAATAATTTTATAATATTTTATTTTTATTTAATATATTATAATTTTATTAAATAAAATTGAAAAAACAAACCACGTTAGTATTTGTTAGGGCTTTTTTCCCGATCAAATGTAAATCATATGTAAAATTTGTTTAATTATTTGAATATTTTTTAATTATTTAATTGATTCTTATTAATCAATTTTGGTAAGTTTTGATTGACAAAATTTCACAATTATTTATAAATGTTAATTTTGATTGAGATCTTTGTCATTAATGAAAATTTTAAATTAGGTTTATTCTCTATTTTTTCTTGGTCAAAAGAGCCTTCTTTTGCTTTATATATTTTAAGCCATTCGATATTTGTTTTTACGGTATTAGAATTTAGAAGGAATTGGAAGCCATTAAAGGTATGCAATTACTATAACCTCTGTAGTTCTTCAAATATATATAGTTTTCTTCTTTTTCTTCTATAATATTGCTTCCAAAAAAAAAAAAAAAAATCTTGTATTATAACAATATTCTCGTATTTTTATAAAATAAAATATCTATTTTCAATAAAACTACCAGCAGTATCTAGAAACCTATCTGCAATTTTTTTTTTCTAATTTTTGTATAATATTAAAAAAGCATATATTTATTTAAATATTGATAAAAGTGAATATATATATTTTTAAGAGAATTAAAAATAAAATGATACATGTGAAAGTGGATATAACATGTAATTAAATAAAAAAAATATGTTGATTATTATTTCTGTAGATTTAAAAATGGTTCGTGGAAAGCAGAAGATGGAACTCATAGCCAATGAAAAGACTCGGAAGACAACATTTCAGAAAAGAAAAAAGGGTCTAATGAAGAAAGCTTATGAGTTTTCTACTCTCTGTGATGTTGATGTCTGTGTAATCTTATATACCCCTGATGATCTAAAAGTTGCAAAAACTGAATCTCAATTCCATACCACCTGGCCTTCAAATCCCATTGAAGTCAAACGTATTATTAGCAAGTTTGACTTTATAAACAAACACAAACCTACCAAGATTAATGCCTGTGATGTGTTTGATATATTGTCTGAAAGAAAGCGAAGGGTTGCTATTGATATTTCAAAATCACGCAAGGCCTTTTATGCTTCTAAGTACCCAACTTGGCATGAAATTCTCAACCATTACTCAAATGATCAAATGGGTTTGCTTCTGAATAGATTAGATTCTAACATTGAAGCTTTGGGAAGATTAATAGATTTCAAGAAGGAAGTTAAGGAAGCAATAAAGACAAGTACTTGTTTATTTTCTTCAAATCAAAACAGAGTAGATTTTTATAAACATCAAGTACTATTTCACAATCCTTCTTATATTCAACATCCTATTCATAATTTCAATCATGTACTTGATCATTCTGATTTGAATCAAACTATGCCATTAACAAGTGGTGGTGATCAAACCTTCAATTATGATCCAACGGCTCCTTATATTCAACATCCTATTCATAGTTTCAATCATGTACTTGATCATATGCAACTATTGCCTTCTTCTGATTTGAATCAAACTATGCCATTAACAAGTGGTGGGGATCTAAGCTTCAATTATGATCCAAAGGCTCCTGGAGTTTTGATGGGCAGTGCTTATATGCCTATGATGTTAAATAATGGGGATACTAGTACTTCTGATGCAAATCAACAGTATTTCGGAATGCTGGATTCTGCAGTAAACTACAGTCAGTATCCTATTTTACCTAGTATTTCAACTCAACAAATGCATGGTTCTGAAGGGAATGACTCTAGTTATATATATATTAATTAGGGTAAAAAATATCTACATGTTTTGAATCAATTTCTGTTTTTTATTAGACAGTATTTAGTATGATTTGAATCTCTAATTTGAAATAATAAGCGGAGAATATTACTTAGATTATTATCAGGGGAAACACTATTTTGAATCATTGGTTTTCCTGCCTTATATTTGCTTTTTTATGCTCAATGATATTGTGTTTATATTTAGTTGTTATTTATGGATTATTTGTAAGTGAATACATACTATACAGTTATATTGTGATTTTTTTTTTAATTCCTGTTTGATATTTAATTAACTCTTAAGGTTTTCAATTGGATTGATGGCCTTAGTGGGTTATATGTACCCATAGATACACATTTCAATTGGGATGTTCATCTAAATACACGTGACAAATTCAATGCTTGTTTTTTGATTTTATTTAAATAATGACACTTAATTAGTAATATCACTACAAAGGGCATGATTTTATTGATTTGATGTACTATTTTTAACAACAGTGAATTCCTCTTTATCCAAAGTTATGAGCATGGTGCTTGAGCTTGTTCCAAACAAATACATGTTTAACAAGTTTTTTATCAAATGTATTTAGTGTAATTTGAATTTATAATTTAAAAAAAAATTAAGTAAGTGATATCATGTAAATCACAAAATCACAAATCATTATCTAGATATAACATTCACAATTTTGATAATTGAGTAGAAAGTTGGGTTAAAAATTGTAGTTAAAATATAAGAGTTTGAGTATTGTTGTAGGTATTAAATTTTTTTGAAGTATTACTAAAACTATTTTCATAACAAACTTTTAGTTGTGGTGGTGCACTAGCCTTTTAAGTGTTATATTTTCCAATAATTAGGGAAAGTGTCAGGTAACATAAAGGCGCAATAGTTATTTATTTTTATTCATGTTTTTAATTTAGTAGCATAATTTATTAAGTGATTCATACATTATAAATTTGAAACAATAATCTCTATTTAATTTGAAATTTTTTACATGTTGAATGTATATGGTAAAAAGTTATTAAAAGTTTTTTCTTCTTTTTTCTTCTTACATTATAAAATTGAAACAATAATCTCTATTTAATTTAAATTTTTTTACCTTTTCTTCTTGTCCGTTCTTGTTTTAATTTTATAATATATAAACCATTTAATGGAATAAGTTATTAAATTAGAACCCTATATAACATGTTTGTTACATAGTATTAAAAATTAAATTATACATTTGAATAATTTTTACAGTCATTTGTCTAGATATAAATCAAATCGTATCATACATTATAAAAGTAGTATAATTATGTAAAATTTTAATAAAACAAGGAATTAAGGTCTAAAATATATTAGAAACATAACTTAATCTTTCAGATCAATTACAAAATTATGTGTATTGTTTTTTTTTCGTATAAAATTAAAAATAATATTTTTTATTTTAAAATATAATAAAAATTAAATATTAATTTAAGTAAATTTTATAATAAAAAATAATTTTAAATATTTATAAACAATTTTGTCCAATTATATTGCAAAAATTATAAATAAATACTATATAATTTAACAAAATTTAATCTAATATAATTATCCTCAATTTTTTTTAATACAATGATCAACAATCAATTGATTTGAGTACGGCTACGAACCCATTGGTGAACTCTGGGGGCATTTCTGGCATAAAGGCTTTGATTCGGTCATGATTAAACAATTTCAATTAGTCAAATGAAGTTCTAAAAAGATAATATAAAGAAGAAAAAAATAGTTAACTTTGATTAGTACTTTTAATTTTGTATGCAAATAACAAAAACTCTGTTTCCTACTAAAAAGTTTCAAAGATTTAAATTTTAAATTGATAAATATTTTTTATTGGGTAATTTGTGAAACACATGTACTACATTTTACTTAGTTTAAATTTATAAATTTTTTTCATGGGTTTAAAATATTTAATGATGAATTCAGTGGTTTAAAATAATAATAATAATAAAAGAAATTAAAGAACGAAAATTACGAGTGGAAGAAAAATAAGAAAGGACTATTAAAATAATAGAGCGTGGGACAGTGACCATATGCTTATAAACAAAAAAATAAAAATAAAAAAAATAAAGGGTGATTAAAAATTCGTGACTAAAAATTAATATAAAATTAAATTATTGAAGTAATTATTGTAACATTAAATAAAAATAAAATTGGAAAAAATTAAATTTATTTATCATTATCTCATCCTTATTTAATGATACCAAAAATATAAATTAAATTTTTTAGAAAAAAATTAGGGACGGAACGTAGTAGGAATATCTTAATAAGGTGATGATTAATAGTTGATCCAATAGAATGATAACCCAATTTATACATTTTAATAATATTATTGATCCAATAATATTTTATACATTTTAATAACTAAATTATATTAATAATTTAAACTTGAATATGTTTGTTTTATTTTTAATTAATTAATTTAATATGTTTATATATAAATTTTATTGTATTTTATTTTACTATTTTAAATAATTTTCTTAAAAATTTATAATTGAATTTTAACATGAATGTTTTAAATTTTTGTATTATAATATGATAGTAAAAAATTAATTATTTTTAAAAATTATATATTTTAATTATTAAAAATGTTAATTTTTTTTTAAATTGATGTGATTCATCGTTTAGTTTTACTTTCATCCAAATTGGGTCACATTTGATATTGGGTCAAATGGGCCGTATAACATAAAAACCCATTCACTTCTCACATATAAGCTGCTCTTTCTCTCACTCCCAACACTGGAACACATAACAAACTAGGGTTTTAGGTTTTAGATACACGCCACCCCAATCATGGCGGCCGCAATAGAGTCGGTTCAATGCTTCGGTCGAAAGAAGACAGCTGTAGCTGTCACCTACTGCAAAAAAGGTCGCGGTTTGATCAAGATCAACGGTTGCCCAATCGAGCTTGTGGAACCAGAGATTCTCCGTTTCAAGGCCTACGAGCCAATCCTCCTTTTGGGGCGACACCGTTTTGCTGGAGTTGACATGAGGATTCGCGTTAAAGGTGGTGGGCACACCTCTCAGATCTACGCCATACGACAGAGCATAGCCAAGGCACTTGTTGCCTTTTATCAGAAGTACGTGGATGAACAGAGCAAGAAGGAAATCAAGGACATTCTTGTAAGGTACGACAGGACTCTTCTTGTCGCAGATCCTAGGCGCTGCGAGCCCAAGAAGTTTGGTGGTCGTGGTGCCAGAGCCAGGTTCCAGAAATCTTACCGTTGATATCTGCAGAGCCTTTGTTTGTCGATTTTAGGTTTGTGTTGTTTTCCAATTTGATCAATGTCTCCGCTCTAAGACTCTATCTCTTAAAATCTTTAAGGGATTATATTATGTGTTAAATTTTGTTTGAATTATTCTCTACCTGTTTTGGATATTGATCGTTTTGATCTTTTTTATCGGTTAGTTTCTGATGTTTTCTCTAAAAGTTTAATGGCTTATTTTCTATATGCTAGTCTTTGGATTAGGCTGTCAATTTTGGCCAATGAACACAAGCAAACACAACTAATTGTTTGTTGTGGAATCGACTGCTAATTAGCTTTGTTATAATAAACATATTACTTTTAATTTTTTTATTAATTAAAAATAAATTGAACATGTGAATATCTCCTTAAAACCAGAAGACAAACACACACAACACGCATGATCGGGAATGGACACACCTTTTTTTTAGCTAGAAATTGATGCATAATTTTCTTTTGTATTATTTTGTTGAGTTTTGGAGAATGATCTTGCTAGCTCAGTGTATGTGTTGCTGTTATTGCCAAGTAAGGATAATTTTCTCATGCTATTAGGTTTTCCTGAAATTTTTCTATGTAAAACAAACACTCTAACGAAATAGTTGCACTAACACTACATATAAATTAGTATCGAATATCACGTATAATGAGTAATTTCTCTTTAGCTATACCCTTTACTTCGTTATGTAAATTAGTTGCCAATCTAAACATGTTATTAAAAGTTATGCATGTAACTTATTCATCAGACTAATGGCTTAACTGCTTCTAGTAGAAATTTACATGGTACCTCTTCGTTATAGTAAGAATTTGTCTCACTAGTAAGTTGGTTTTAATTAAGCTTTCCCAGGGAATTCAAGTACATTCCTGGTCAAGGTTTTAAACAGAGCTGGTTGTATATTGGGTTAGAGTACATGTTTTTAATTTTATTTAGTATTTGGTGGCGTTGCATATGAGTCTAGGATCGATTGATACTTTTGCTTATAAAAGGTGACATTTTTCTCCCAACACAAGCAAGTCATCCATTCATCTATTTTTTTTTCTTGCAATTTTTAAAGCTCAGAAAAACAGAGTAAAGATTTGTTAATAAAAACTATTAAATAATATAAAATATTTTGAAGTTTGTTCTTAATAAACCAAATGATATTTTTTTAACAATCAAAATGACTAAATAACACCGATAGAAAGCAAATGATTTAAGGGACATCTAAAGCTTAATCAAAGTGATTATTATGAACTTTTACCCTTTTATTCATCCTTTTGTGGGAGCAATTTATTTTTCTCATGGTTATTGTTGTTTTCCTTGGATTGTTCATAAACATTGCTTAGAGGTACTTGATATGTGTATTTAGTGGTTTGAGAATTTCCATTACATCAATTGATGATGGTTGATTATGTCATGTCTCATTAATTGAGGATGTTGTTAATTCATGATGTAAAGAGATGTAAAATGGGTTATCATAAAATTAGTCACATCTCAATTAAAACCTATCAAATACGATCCCAATTTGCAGTGATAATTTCATCTGTGTACCAAGAGAAATCAAGCTTTTTTTCAATATCAACGTGAGTTAGAAATTGATAGAGATCTTGATCAATTAAGAATTTAGTCAATTGTCCAAGTCAGCCGCTTTCATTTAATTTCCTGCGATAGATTCTTTTTAACTCTCCTTTTTCTTTAATCTCTCGAAAGTTGGGCATAATATAAAGAATTCCTAAAGGTTACAAAGTACTAATGGGAGTAACATTACAAAGAATTAGCTATATACCTTAACGTTATGGGATTACTAGCTTTACACACGATACTATTTCTCCTCCACTGGCTCTCTCCATTTTTCTTTCTTTATTTCTTTAACTCTCTCTCTTTCTATTGCTATCGTTGTAGCCAGAACGTGAACTTTTGATACCAAAACTAGAAACCAACCCAACCAGCAGCCCGTCTGCTTCGGCTGATGCAGGCCTTGTGACTTCCAAATTTTTTTAATTGTTTTTTAGTTTAAATAGTAGAGATTTATATTTTATCCCAAAAATATCCAATTTTGAAAAATTAGACTTTATCGAATTACTTAACTTAACAGATTTCACTTGATCTTTTACAATATCAAATTGTATTATCGTTATAGCAATGATACCCCAAACCAAAAAAAAGAAGAAGGAAGAATGAGAAGAGAGTGGGATCGATAAGATATAGATGGAGCTGAGCTATAATGAGTTTAATTCTCTCCTTATGAGTACCTACTACTGTTAGTATTTAAAAAACTTTCCAGCATTCCGTATAAACTTTTAGTTGGAAATAATGTTTTTGTACTATTACAATGGAATTTAGCACAAAAATCGCATATAGATTTAAGAGAAGATATACAATTAATACACAAAAATGTAATTTTTAATTTGCTTCGAGATTGAATTTTTCCCGTAAAAGTTTTAACATTTCAGTATTTTATGATTGCTTTGAACTAGTTAGTCTAAATTCCAACAAGGGAAAAATATTCTATAGGTTGGTGAAAATATATTATTTGACAATTTTATCATGTATAAACTTTTAGTTGGAAAGAAAGAATGTTGCTTTGAACTAGTTAGTCTAAATTCCAACAAGGGAAATGAGTATATATTATGATATATTATTTATTATTTTTAGAGATTTTTTATCGGATAGATTTTTTTAAAAAAATTATATTAATTTTAAATTTTATTAACTTAAAGTATCACGTAATAACATATTTAAAAATAATAAATAATTTTTTTATATTTTAATATTACAAGACAATTTATATAAGCAATGGTAGCTTTGTAAAGATTAATTCTATTTGTAATAAGGAAAGGGATGCATTCATTGATTAGAAGAGCAAGCCTTTCTTCTCAACTTTTTATAAAAAAAATTTGTTGTAATATTTATAAAATTATAAATAAATTAATGCATAAAATAATATTGTACCCTATTTTAATTTTTAATTTTAAACTTTAATACTAAATATATCAACAAAATTCAATAATTTTAATATATTTTTAATTAAAAATAAATAATAACTGAGTATTATTTTTTATTGTATATATATATTGCATCTTTTGAATTTATATATATTTAATATTTTTTTAATGAAAATATATAAAGTTAATGATATTGATACTAAATTAATTTATTAATTATAATTTTATTTAATAATAAAGATAAAATAAATATTTTGTATAATTTTATTGTGATAATAAAAAAATAGTTATATTATTATCACTATGATGATATGTATCACCTTTATAAATTCCTTTCTCATAACTTTAATTGAAAAATAAATGACATTGCGCTATATTATTTAAAATGTATTATATATTGGAGAGAAATAAATCTTTTATTTTTAATTTTTCTTTAAATTTTGTTTCCCTAGTCGTTTTGCGTTTCATCCAAGCTAAGGGTGGTTTGGTCTTTTAGTGTTTTGAGAATTGAATAATCAATCAACTCCTATTCGCTCAATCAAATTCAATGCCAATCCTTCGGAAGAAACGATCTGGAAAAACCCTAATTAATGACGGCTTGAAGGTAGTTTGGGTTATGAAAAGAAGAAAATTCATAAAAAATAAGAAAAATAAAGGTAAAGTTGTGATAAAAAATAATAAGATAATTAGATATAACTTTGTAATAAAAACTAATTAAGATTAATGTATTATATTATTTAATTACAATTGTAATAATAAATTTTTCTATTACTACAATAATAGAAATATTTATTACTACAATTGTATATTTTTATAATTAATTACTATATATTATTATAAATAAATAAAATTATAATTAATCAAAATAATTGCAATAATAGTTTTTATTTTTACAATATCACTGCTTCTTGATTTTAGCCATCCTTTTCAGTTGAGTAATTGTAGTTGTATTTATTAGGCAGTAATTCATTAATGTCTTACAATAATTATTGTTATTATTATAATAAATAATAAAAATATATAAAATATTTATTATATTTTTATAATTAATTACATTTTAATATTATTATCGTAAAATAAAATTATTATAATAGTAATAATTATGATATCACTGTAATTATTTTATTTTTAAACATATATATAATTATTAAATTAAATTTATAAATTTTTATAAACCATATATTTTTTTAAATGAAATGATTGTATTCCAAAACTTACTACTGTTTGAATTTTATAATATTTATAAACATAAATATAATTATTAAATTAGGTGAGATTTATAAATATTTATATAAGATGTTATTTATTATTTTTGATTTAGATGATTATAATATATATATATATATATATGCACCATGTTTATTTAATTTAAATATAATTATATTAAATTATAATTAATTTAATTATTGTAATAAATTATGTAATATAATAAAAGAAATTATTTATGCATATTTTAGTAAAATAAATTATATTTAAAATAATTTTTTATTTTATTTTAAAATTTTTTTAAATTAAAATATTATTTTAAATTAAATATAAAAATTAAAATACACAATTTTATAATTAAAAATTTAAATAAATTAAATTAAATATTAAGTACAATTTTAAACCCATATTTTCTAATTATATTAATTTTTATATAATTAATTATATAAAAATTATAAAATATGGTGTTGTCTATTTCAGTTTGTGTTAGACACATTGTCTCGTCTATCCCTATTTCTCTTTTCTTTTTCAGTTGTGGCATCCACCATTTGAGATTCAGAGTTCGGCTAACTGAACAGTAGAAGCATTTTACCCAAGCACTCAATAAGGAGCAAGTGGTGCCCTACTTTTTTATCTCCTTCTATCTCTCTCTTTCTCGATTTGTGATTCTAGGGTTAACTTTTCTGCATCAAATTAACTTTTTTCCCCTTTTATTTCGGTTAATTCTTTTATTTTTTCCTCTTTATATTACTCTGCTACATTTCACCTTTTTGAAGGAATCTAGGATTTCTTCTGGTCGTCTCCGATGGGTTTGAGTTTTTTTTTTTTAATCAGATTATGGATGAAGTTCAACTTACAACTAAGTCACAGATCTGTTCTATCTATATATATTTTAGGTTGTATTTTAATAGTCATTTTAATGGTTAAGGAAAAAGGATCCTTTTACAGTACTTGTGAGGTTCCGCTGGAAGTGAGTTCTTATGGGCATGAGTAGTTTCCCTGACAATAAATTTTTCTTGGGTTTATGGGGTGTTTTTGTATTTATTCATGTAAATCTGTAATTGTGGAAGTTTATTATTTGGATAATCAGTTTTAGTTGACAGTTAAAGGTTTAGATATAACAGAGTGGAAGTCTATGTTATTAGACGTTATTGATAGTAAATAAAAACAAATGTGTTGATATAAGTATAAATTAGTGGGTTTGGTGCTGGACGAGTCTGGTAGGTTTAGTGATATGGACACTGCAGTTCCAAAATTCTTTGAAAAATGAGATAACCTAAAGTTCATTTGGTACCACTCTGGGAACCAAACCAGTTTTGGCGAAGGAGGTTAAGGATATCGGCATATATGACTGGTGGTGGAAAGTTCTCAACTAGAGTAATTTGTGTTAGTCAGTGAATCTAGTGGACTGGAGTGTCCGTATGACCAAACTTACCACAGTCCTAGGTATTTTTTCCTAAATTAGTTAGTCTTGTTTGGTGGATACATTACAAGATTGATGATGACTAGAGCCGCTAAGGGGTGCTTTTAATATTAAGAGGATGAAGTCCATAAGGGTGATGTCTGTTGTGTGTTTCTTTTTGAGTTAGTAAAAGTACTGAACTACATAAGGGTGAATTTTGTTTGTTATACTTACTGGCCTAAAAATGAGTGTGGAAATATTACTTTCTTCTGCTTTATATTTCTACTATTACATAGCTGTTTTGCTGTACTTGAAAGGGAAGGGAAGGGAAGCTTGCTTGTTACATAACATAGAGGAAGAACCAGTTAGCTTTGCCTCTTTGTTTAGTATTATAGTATATGCATTACAGTTTAGGTGAAAAATAAGAAGTCAATTGGCTCATACTTCTGTTGTTTGTGAAAATTCGATTGATTGAGTAGTTTTAAAAAGAAATAGAGAAGACCGTTGAATCTTGATTTGTCTTGGGTTTTTCTTTATTTGCCTGTTCATTTCTCCTTTTCAGCACTCATTTCTCTTCCTCAATCATATGAAATCTGTTGTAAACTCAATTTTTATTTCTTAGTTACATACCAATTCTTTTTTGTCCTGTCATGTTTCATTCTAGCTTCGTGCTGTTGTTTGTACATTCATAAGATTCTTTTCCTAAATTGCCAAAATTATGTAGGATATTTTTCACAATGGATGCAACAACTCTGAATTCACAGTACCGGCCATTTTCAATTAAGCTATGGCCTCCTAGTCAAAACACCAGGCAAGTTCTTGTGGAGCGAATGATCAACAATCTGACGACTAAATCAATTTTCACTGAGAAATATGGCAGTTTGAGTAAGGAAGAAGCTGAGAAGAATGCAAAGCACATTGAGGATGTTGCTTTTTCCACTGCAGACCAGCACTATCAAAGGGAACCGGATGGTGATGGAGGTTCAGCAGTGCAGCTTTATGCAAGAGAATGTAGTAAGCTCTTGTTGGAAGCACTTAAAACTGGTTCTTCAAACACGAAAGAGAAGGTTACTTCGGGTAATATTGATGCATCCCATAAAACTGTTTTTGATATATCAAAAGGCCAGCGAGCCTTCCTTGAGGCTGAGGAGGCCAAGGATCTTTTAGCACCGTTGCAAGAGTCTGGAAACTCATACTCCAAGATATGTTTTAGCAATAGAAGCTTTGGTGTGGAAGCAGCACACGTTGCACAGCCCATTTTAGCTTCCCTTAAAGATCAATTGAAAGAAGTGGACCTATCTGATTTTATTGCAGGAAGAGAGGAGAAGGATGCTCTTCAAGTCATGAGTATATTTTCCGATGCTCTGAAAGAGAGTGTCTTGAAGTCTTTGAATCTCTCAAACAATGCCATGGGTGAAAAAGGTGTGAGGGCATTTGGATCACTTCTTCAGTCACAAATGCAGTTGGAGGAACTTTATCTAATGAATGATGGCATTTCTGAAGAAGCCGCTCGAGCAGTTTGTGAGTTGGTTCCTTCCACAGAGAAGCTTAGAGTCCTTCAGTTTCACAATAATATGACAGGAGATGAAGGAGCATATGCTATTGCTAAGATTGTGGAACACTCTCCTCTGTTGGAAGATTTCCGTTGCTCTTCTACAAGGATAGGCTCTGAAGGAGGAGTTGCCTTATCTGAAGCACTAACCATATGCACTCATTTAAAGAAGCTTGACTTGCGGGACAACATGTTTGGTGTAGAAGGTGGAATAACATTGAGCAAGACGCTGTCCAGTCATGCAGATCTTACTGAGGTTTACCTCAGCTACTTGAATCTCGAGGACGAAGGTGCCATTGCTATAGCCAATGTTCTCAAGGAATCAGCTCCTTCACTTGAAGTTCTAGAAATGAGTGGAAATGATATAACAGCTGAAGCTGCTAGTGCTCTAGTAGCTTGTTTAGAAACAAAGAATCATCTTATCAAGCTAAATTTGTCCGAGAATGAACTCAAGGATGAAGGTACTATCCAAATCAGCAAGGCATTAGAAGGTCTCTCACAGTTAAATGAAGTTGATATGAGCTCCAACTTGATAAGAAGAGCTGGTGCTCGTGTGTTGGCACAGGTTGTGATTCAGAAACCTGACTTTAAGCTGTTGAATATCGATGGTAATTTCATCTCTGAAGAAGGCATTGATGAATTGAATGAGATATTCAAGAAATATCCTGACATGCTTGGATCCTTGGATGAGAATGACCCAGAAGGAGGCGATGATGACGAAGAATCTGCAGAGGTTGAAGATGATGATGAGGAACTAGAATCAAAGCTGAGAAACCTTGAAGTTGGCCAGGAATAAAGGTTCTCATCATACATCCATTTTAAGAGGCTTTTAGGAAGTATTTTATGGTGAGTCACAATCGATTGATATGTATTCACTCTAGATCTAATGAGATTGTTTAATATGTCTTATCAATTTATCTTGTTTGGAGCGCAAATTGTAACCATCGTTAGAAATCTTGAAGAAGATGCGGCTCTAGGTGTTGCTCGAGTTGTTATTAACATGAGTACGAAAATTGAACCATGGTTTATATTTTCTGTTTCTTTTTATTTTTGCCACCATGACTATTATTCAAAGGTATGAAATGTCATACCTCAACTCTTAGTAAATTTTTTTAAATATATTTTGACCAATAAGAGCGTGACCATATCTTAATTGAAGAGTTGGTATGGGGTTCTGGAGAAGAATGAGTTTTAAGAAAAAATGGTATCGTATGCATGGTGCCTATTTTGGTCAAATAGAAGTAAGTGAACTTTCTAGCGATAGATAATCTATTTGAGAAGCCTATCTTGTTCTTTTTATGAGGATGAGCAAGATCACGTCTCTTAAGAATTTAATAACTAAGCACTAAAATGTGAATGATTTTAGTAGAAGACGAATTCATAGAAAAGCGAAAGTAATGCGTAAAATTTGTAAGAGACAAAGATATCTAGAAGCAATGATACCACAATTTTGATATGAATTTGCTAATACTTGTAAAGAAAATAATAATATATCAAGTAATTTTAACAAAAAACAAGGTATCTATATGATTCCAAAAATGTCTATCAGTTATTGTGGAAGAAAATCATGATAAAAAAAAACTATATATAAGACGAAAAATTCCAAAAACTCTATCTATATGATTGGTGCAGATAGAGGGATTCTTACAAATAGCGTACAAACATTAAAATATCATCCATTAACACTTATAATCATAAGAGTCCATCGATAGATCGTCAACCCTTCAGAGAGTCCATCGATAAGAGAGAGTTGAAAGATGATTGCAGATGGATAACGGATTTAGGACAATTATCTGAATCAACCAATTTTAGGGAAGACAATGATGTGGATGATGCCAAAAGAGGAAGAGAGTCGTCTTCTTCTTCTTTTTCCTCGTCACCATTGAAGGAGCAATCTGAAAGTTCAACAGAAGATCCATTGATTAGAACCGGAAGTTGAAGCAAAATTTTTGCAACTCTTGCCTCTAGTTTTGTAGGTATGAAATCACTCATATTTGATTATTTTTTTATATGATCTAATCAAATATATTATTTCTCTTTTTTAACAACAATAATAATGTAGTAGAAAATGTTGTTGTTCATTAGCTTTAATTTGTTTATATAACAAAAAAAAAAAAATCATAATCATTCGTGTCTAATTAATTTTAATTCTAAACATATTAGGATTAGTCTTAACACTCGTTATATCAAAATCTAAAAGGAATAGAAATAGGACAAGTACAAATCCAAAAAGCACTGTGAAAGTAGAAACTATATATATATATATATATATATATTATCTGCAATTCTAAGATGTGTATGCCAATTATTTTTTTAATTAATCAATTTAATTATTATTTTATAAATAATTTATTTTATTTTAAAATGATTAAATTTATTTTAATTTGTACTATTATATTAAAATTAAAAAAAAATATTAACACAAAAATTAATATAAAATCAATTAACTCTTTTCACTTTTTGATATTTTTTAACACAATAATATTACGTTCATAAATATATAATATATTTTTTTTAACAAAACAAAAAAACTTCATAATCAACATGGATAGTGTAAAATATTATTTGATTTTTAAGAATATTCTTTATTATTATGTAAGTATTTTTTTTAATTAGAATAATAATATAAATTAAAATTTATTTATTTATTTTTAAAAATAAGATAATTTAGGTTGAGTTATTTAAAATAATATATTTATAAAAATAAATTTATATTTTACTTCATTCTCAATAAATTGTGTTATATCTAATGATATATTAAGAAAATATTTATATGTAACTTCAACCGCTCACACGTTAAGAAAATACTAGACAAATAGTGGAATGTTCTAATCTGCATATTATCTGCGATTTTTATGGCAATATCTTTTGTTTATGAATCTTGTATACCCCAATTTTTATCTTTGGTGTAGGAACCTAGATAAGAAGATAAGAATGGTGGTAAAAATATTCAGTTATGTAACATAATTTTATTTTTAATCTTTACGACTGAAAAAATAATATGTTAATTTTTGTAAAACTCTAAAATAATTATATTTTTTCTGATTTTAAAAATAAAACTCACATGTAATTAAACTTATTAATAATGCGAGTGTTATGTACTTATCCTAATCTTTATACCATTTTCTATTCCTGTAGCAATATATTTTGTATATGAATCTTGCATATATATATATATATATATCCCAATTTGTATTTTTTGTATGAGCCTCTTAAAGAAAAGATGATCCAGAAAACAATACATCCTTTGGAAAGAGGAGGACACGTGATATATTTTATCCGCGGATAACGATTCGATACAGTTATTAGAAAATAATTTAAAAATAATAATAATAATTTAATTTATTAAATATATATAATTTTGGATACAAATAGTTACGATTTTAATATAATTGTGACTACTCGTTATTTCATGTTCAATTTTTATTCGAAATCGTACTTTTAAAATTTATTATTTAAAAATTGAACCGTCGATTCAAATAAACACGAATATTCGAGCCCACGATTTTTTTAACCATCCCTATTTGAAAAGTAATATTTTGAAGATTAAGAATTCGAACTTTCATGCTTAGATAAATGCCGAAATTTGATATACTGTTTGACAATGATGAGAAACTTTTATTTTCATCAGATATATGATTATCATCCAGTGGTTTGGGAGTACGACCACTCACCTAGTCCTCAAAGGAACTTTTTACTCCTACGAATCTTCCAACGTACCCATGATTATGATAATAATGATAACCAGTTTTAAGTATATTGAATAATAAAACTTTATTATAAATAGATACTAATTCTTTTTCAGTTTAATCAACCTTTTTAATTTTTAATATTTACTTAAAAATATATTTATTTTTAAAAAATTAAGTAATAACTTAATTCTTAATCTGTTATATTATTTAAAATATTAATATTAATTTTTATTTATTAATTTGAACGTATATTTTTAAATAAAATAAGATTTAATTTAATTATTCTAAATATTATTTTTATTATTAAATGTGTATTTTTTATGTAATTATATGTATATAAAAAATAATATTAATAAATATTTAATTTCTTTTAATGATAGTTTCATTATTACAATAGTCATCTTCATCCCATGTTTTATTAACTATGGTTATTTTCATAAAAAAAATTGTCAAATTTTTAAAGATATCATAGTTTCAGTTATCTGTAGTTAAAATGTTCATCCTTATCTTCAACTCATCATAATTACATTAAAATGTTGTAACTTTATACCAAGTATATTACGATGAACAATATCTATAATATTCATGGGTTATTTTTTAACAAAAGAAAAAATTTAAAATTATTGTTTTAATATATATTTACTCTCATTTATATATTTAATTAAAATTTGTTACAATTATATTTTTTTTATTTAATAATATTAGTTAATTTATTATATATTATAAATTAAAAGAATAAAGTATATGATATAAAATTAATAAAAAAATTACTTAATATAACATACTTTAAAATATAATAGACTAAAACAATGACTTAGTAACAAGTATATCATTTCTGAATAATAGTTAACTAGTTCAATATAATAATTGTAAAGAAATTAATTAAAAAAAGAAGGAAAGAAATACATTTTAATGTAATATTTGTTGCTGTGAATTGAAAATCATATAATATGGTAAGAGTTTTTGCACCAAAATGGTGCCATGGGTAGATGCTGGTCCCTTAAATGCAAATACGGAAGCATGACAATTTCAGTGGAAAAGTACATATATTTTTAAATCAGTTTTCTTCGTTGGTTAGTGATACCATTTACTGCAAAATCTACTCTTTGCAAAGCTAAGAATTCTAAGGCAATCCATCACCAAATAATTTCTAGAGTCAACATACTTGCAGCAATTGGATTGATTATGTTCTCATCAATATGAAAGGTAAATAAATTTATAAAAACTAAACGTAATGTTACTTCTGATTTTTACAACTAATCGGAAATCACCTAGTAGCTTAGTTGCTTATGATTAACTCTTATATGAAAACAAGGATCGAATGTGCCATCCTTGTTCCCCCCGTTCCCTAGATCCGAGTGTGGGTTTTTCTTGGATGATACGCATGGTTGCTTAGATTTAAGCCCATCCATTCCCTCTTCCATTGGAATTCTGTCCTTGGGAGTTGGAGGATGAGTGTTGGGAAACATAATTTGATCTCTTCCTTTTATAGGCATTCCATGTTAACATCTGCCCATTCAATGCACTGGCACCAAAACAATGATAGTTTTGCTTCTCCATATTTGCCGAACCTTCTGACTTGTGTCGCTTTGGGGTTGAGCTAAGACCATATGTATCTTCACTTGTACCCTCACTTGCTAATGGTGTATCTCCATTAAAATCTGCCACCTTTTCCTCTGTTGTGGCGCTATTACTAATTGGACTTGTCTCTGATGGAACTTGATTTCTTCGTTTCCTATTGCCATAAATCTTTGATATGTCTTCCCCACTTTCCACAGCTTTCATCCATTGTAAATCACTTAGGGTATCAACATAAACAACTTCTCTTCTCCGTCGCTTTCCTGCGATACTGCCAAAATCAAACCCTTTTGTCTGCTTTTCTTTATTCTCAGGTGCAGAATAAGCCCACTCTGGTACCTCTTGTTCTTGCATAAGACGAGCCCTATAGTTCTCCTTTGCCCTTCTTTCCTCATCCATTTTCTCAAATAACCAGAACTCTTCCTCAGATCGAGCTGCAAGACGGTTAATTTCTCTCTCACTGGGCACATCTGCTCCAAGTGACCTTGTACCTCTGCGCATAATTTCTTCCAACATCTGTCTTCTATCTTGAGCTGCAGAGATAACATACCACCATAGGTTTGGCTTAAAGTTCAAAAATGAATCTCAAGGTAATAGCAATTAAATTAAATTTATAAATAAAAAAAAACACTTCTTGCTTGCTGAGTATGCAGTCTATCTTCTGCTAGATTTCTTCAAATGATGTATTACATAATTCTTTTGCTTTAAATTATTTTAATTAAGAATATGCGAAATTCTATTCCCTTTGAGACTCACATCTAACATGCTTGTGGAAAAAAAATTATTAATTTCCACTGGAATCCACTTTTACATTAAAATACAGCAGAGACCCCCCTTTGCCTCTTCAAGATAGCTCCTAGCCCTTCATGCTTGTGGTTAAGTACTTAAATCAAAAACACAATAACGATAACAATAGTGTCCACTTTATTTGGGGAGGTAGTGTACCTGCTCTCTTCTCCCCCAACTAATAGTACGGGTGAGCTTCAGAATATGCATGCAAGTATGCTTTGATAGCATAAATCAGCATAGCATGAAGGAAATGACATACCAATACAGTTTAAATATCACAGCAAAAAGTACACGAACAAACCTGTGGAAGTTGTATTGAATAGTCCAGCCTGGATGACCTTAGCATCGATTCCCATCTTTTGTTTAGCCCGTTCCAAGATTACCTCTTCTATTGATCCGACACTGACCAACACAAACACCCTAACCTCCTTCTTTTGTCCTATTCGATGGGCCCGATCCTCTGCTTGCTGGTCCATTTGGGGATTCCAGTCACTGTCAAAAATGATTACAGTATCAGCTGTTTGAAGGTTCAAACCAAGACCTCCGGCACGTGTGCTGAGAAGAAACATAAAGTAAGGAGAGTCTGGAGCGTTAAACTGTCGAAGGAGAACCCCTCTTTCTTCAGTTTTAGTTGAACCATCCAGTCTAAGATACTTGTAATCATGGAGTTGCAGATAAATTTCAAGAATATCCATGAGGCGAGTCATTTGTGAAAAAAGCAGAATCCTGTGTCCAGCTCTCCGGAGTTTGGGGAGTAAACGATCAAGAAGTTCAAATTTTCCAGATGCTCTGATAATCTCTTCCTTGCGCCACATGTTATAGTCTCCCAAAACAAAAAGGTAAGGATGATTACAACATTTTCTGAGCTGCATTGTCAGGTTTTGTAGACTCTTTGATTTCCCAGAACCTACAATTTAGGTTTTTTTAATTCTTATTAAGCAACTCATGTAATGTATAAAGATAAAATTATAGCCTCTTTTTGTCTGAATGAGGAAAGAAATGCAACATTTAAAATTACCAAAAAGGGGGTGCAGTGTAGGGTCGGGGGGACAAAGGAAAGAAACATAATGGACTTCTAGATGCAGAAATTTTTGTAAATACTCCCGTAGTATCTGTAGGTCCTTCTGATGAAAGATACTCATAATCTCATGCCCACCCGTGTATTACCGACCCTACTCTGCTTTCATTCCTACCGATATTTTTGCTTGGTTTTTATCTCTATCTAAGGGAGTACATACTCCCAAATTTTTATTTCATTAAAAAGTATTATTTATTACAGAAAAATTCTTTTATTAAAGAAAATATTACGATACCATAAAATTTGTTATTTTATTGCATTTTGTCTCCTTTTCAATTTAAAAGGACTAAAAGCCATCAGCTCAAAACAAAAATAACCAATTGACTCCAAATGCATAAACAAGGGACTATTGTGTCACCCACCCAATATTATAATGTTTCATATGATAAATAAAAAACAAAAATAGATGAAATGTAACAGGGGGCATAGTGCAAAGGCAGATGCATGCGTAAAGATTAAGGAATAAGCTACTACTAACCATTGTCAAGCCCAACCCGGCCCACATCTGTTACTTGTTGATAATATACTTTCTGCCATGCTGACATGTCACATTTCAGTATGACCTGGGACTTGCTAGGAAGAAATTTTTCCACTTCATCTTTTTTCCTTCTCAATATGAAGGGTCTAATAACCTATAAATCAAGGCAGGCAGCATCAGCATATTATCTCTGTTCCTGTGTTAAGTGTTTACCTTTGTGTTCCATCTGTGTAAACAAACAAACAAATAGATATGTTGAAAACACAAAAGTGACCCACATGATGTAAACGTCGAATGATCAGTAGCTGCTCTTCATCTGAAAGACTAATCTCTCCCCTATCCGCAAATGGTGCATTAAACCAATCCTCAAAATTTTGAACCGAATTAAAAATGTGTGGAAGTAGAAAATTAAGCAAGGACCATAGCTCCTGTAAACTGTTCTGTATTGGGGTACCAGTCAACAATAGTCTACGCCGCATGTCATAGCTGTAAATGTATATACAAAATTAATGAGTAAACGAATCTCATAACCGAAACAAACTTACGAATAAAAGTATTATTTAATACAGTACAACAAATTACTAGAATACGCATTCATGTTCTCGCAAACTCATGGTACCCAACAATCTACAGTTAACTACCACAGATACATAAGATGTTCTCATCAATGCCTTTAAGAATAATGCCAAAAGGGAAAACAAAGGACACTGATTTTCATATTTCTATTTCACTTTAATTAAAACAAAAACTTATATCTATTTCACTTTAATTAAAACAAAAACTTAAAGTTTGAAACCAAAAGTTATTAACCTTGGTTGAGAAAAATGAAGTGGCCAGGGTCATTGTGTAGATTTAGAAACTTAAGCAATTCTCAAAGATAATGATAAATCAGACAGAGGAAAAAGTTTTATATAGACATTTTCCTCCTCATTAAAGTATCCGTACAAGTATCAACAGTAGTACACGTATTTATTGAAAGAAACATAGGATCACTTGACTCTGAAGTATTATTAATGGAGAACTGAAAGATGCTAACCGAAATAAATTATAAGCATGAAAATATCAAAGATAAAACACTTATATTACTATGCAGTGCCATACCCAGCAAGTGTTTGTGCAAGAGCGCACTCATGGTTCTTCAATCTATGCCCTTCATCTACAATCAGGTAACACCAGTGAATTTTCTTCAAAAATGCTTTATCTCTCATGATTAGGTCATAATGTGTGATCAACACATTAAATTTCCCCTCCCCTGCTAATTCTTCCCTCATCGCCTTTCTCTCATCTTGGCGTCCATCATAAAGAACTGCTGCAATACTGCATAAAGGAGAATTCAAGAAAAATGTTCAGAAGTAAGCACTAAGCATTACTAGGCATGTGCTACCTACAACAAAACACATAAATGAGGGAGTGGGAGAGAATATAAATGGGGACACCACTGGATGCTTACCTAGGAGCCCATGTTGAGAACTCACTAACCCAATTTGGTAATACGGCTTTTGGAGCCACAATCAAGTGGGGTCCAGTGACACCCTTGTTCTCCAGGAGGTATGCAATCAACGCGATGGTTTGTATTGTTTTCCCCAATCCCATCTCATCAGCCAAAATTCCATTTAGGTTGTTATTGAATAATGAGACCATCCATTGAAGTCCTTCTAACTGGTATGATCTTAATTCTCCACCTTGGAGCATGGATGGTTGCTCTGTTACCTGTGAATTTTTTTACATTTGATTAAGATCCCTGAATTCAAAGCACTTGCAAAAACATTAGATAATAGCTTTATTGCAGATGTTTAGTTTTAAAGGATTAAAACAGGAAAAAAGATTTGAAAGAAATAAATTGTTAAAAGAGATGCAGACAGAAGACCTATCCGTAGCATTCAGAATGAAACAAGGGAAACAAACAATGCACAGCAAGCAATTTGGTGAAGGGTGTTTACAAACAAGACAAGTACCCTCTTATTGCAGAAATTCACTAAGAACTGGTTTTCACACTGGACCATTGCATACTATTCAGAATTAGAAGATTAAATACTTCAATTACTGATGGATTCCATCAGCTTAAGTCATACATAAAGTAAGCTGACATTAAGTTGCAAGTTGCAATGCTGTGAAATATAATTATATAAATATAGATATTTCACAGGCAAATAAATGCATGAACCAAACACATAAAACCATGCATCGTATACCAATACAAAGAACATAAAATATAGGAAGTAACAACAAGAATTATCGATTACCTTTTCCTGAATAGAATGAATGGCTGAGTTATACTGTCGCTGGCCTTCAAGTAAATCACTAGAAGCATCATTTTGATAAGAAACTTCTAAATCTTCATCCAACTCGGGAGAGTCAGCACCTGAATCTTTCAAGGATTCAATGCCTTCCAAGTATTTAACATCTTTTTGACGTTGAACGGCAGCTCCCAAATTCACAAGGAGTTTATTTGTTTCTTCGAGGAGCGTGGTTAGCCGTTCATTTTTGCTTTCCTTTACCAATCTCATGTATGCTTCTTGATCATCAGCCTTCAATGCTTGAAACCTCAATTTCTCAGCCCGTGTAGCACGCTGCCTTTGCCTTCCATGCCATGCCTGCTCAAATAATATAGTTATAAGGCATCATTTTACCACTAGCTGTAATAACAACATGATGAATATTATACTCCTCTCAACCTTATATGCAACCATAGAAATTTGGTAATTGACACAAGAAAATAGTCCCAATAAAATTGAGTCACCAACATTTTGGGTCACTCAATTAGGGACATCTGCCCCCTCCCCCAGTCTGGCACCAAAATTTTCAGATAATATTTCATTCTCTACATGCATTTACTTCAAAATTTTCATGGGATTTACAGTGTTCTTAAGGTAGAAATTTCAATTCCTGCACTTATGCATTCTGTCCTGTATATGATATATATATCTCACCAAGAGCCGGAGGTTAAAAAGTAAACTTAGAGAAAAAAACAGAGGGCATACCTGGACTCCATCATTCCTTTGCTTACGTCTCTTTGAAGCTGCCTGAATTTGCAGCTGGAGCTCACGAACTGAGTTAAGTATTTCAGCAAAAAATTTCCTTTTTCTAGACTCAATCTGGTACTTCTCTTCCTCTTCTAATCTTGACAGCCTCTGCAGCAAACACTTATCTATTAGGATACAAGTACGTCTATATGTGCATCAGTGCATGCACATATTAAAATTGTAATTCAACTTAGCAAAGTTAAATTGACTGCTACATGGCATTCTCATGGAGCTCTAGGTCAAGAAGTACAAATTTAATGTTAACAGTTGCCAAACTTAGCATCTTGCATAGGCTAATATAGCTACAATCAATAAATTGTAGCTAAGTTTTTCCATCAAATAGAAAATGTTCCATAATCCAACATGCAGATCTATGTGATGTACCATACTGAAACTGGTTAATGATCAAAATAGAATGTGGATACTAGGTTCAACAAGTTACAGCATTCAAACCTCTGTGTCCCACTTCTTTCTGAATTGATTATCAGCTTTCATCGCAAAAGCATCTCCAACACCATACGGCGGACGACGCAATCGCATCATGCCCCAGTCAAACAATTGCTTGTCTGGATATGAACAGTTTACGCGAAGCCAGAACTCTGAATTCACATCAAGACGGACCTTGTTTTGCAAATCTTTGAGCTGCCAGAAAAAAGGTCCTTGCCCACAAGGACATAACTCATGTCATCCCTCAGTAGCAAAGGAAATCAACGAACACAATCACACAAGTAGTATCTATAAAGTTCCATTATTACCAAATATTCAGTAAATTCATTACTTAAGCCCGATATCTTTCTTTCTTTTTTTCTTTTGGTTTTTTTTTTGGGGAGCACCAAAGGCAACATTTTAAAAATTCTTAATGAAGTACACCTAAGAAATTTGATACGTACCTACAAACCAATTTATATACATCAAGTTTTTACCTTTAGCCCATAGAGTTCAAGCAAGCACTTTGTCTGTAGGTCTTCTCCTCTATTTGAAGGTAATTCTAGATCAAAGAACAGTCAGTATATGAGTAATACTTTTGATATATATAGTCAAGAAGGTAACATGAAATTGGTAGTAAAGAACTTATACAGCTCAAAGTCAATCATGGGAGAGTGTCAAAGCAATTATATGACACCTCAGTCACTGAAAGACAGACAAAAAAAACCCTCTGCGCTAAGATTATAACAATGGAATTCTGAAGAGGTGCATAATTTTCATATTAAAATAGGTACCCTCAAGTTCAGCCAATCTATGATGAATGCGGCTCTGATGACGATTTTCCCTTGACATTGACAGATCAAAAGCTGATAAAAAACGTTGCTCTGATATAGCATCTTCAAGGTCTGTTAATAAATCTTCTTGCGAATCATTACCATGAACATTCTGTATTACGAATATCACTATCAGAAGAATAAGAAAGGAAAATTTTACGCATCAAAACAAAAAGAGAACCAGTCAGATCCAACGAAGTTGCACATTGTTCACTTAAGTGAGATAACACTCTCCAAATTTCAAATTTTCCACATAATCCCAAACTTTTCCGAATCTACAAACAACCCAAGACACCAATTGAAGCACAAAACACAACCAAGATCCCAAATTTACAAGATCCCTTCAACCCTAATCCATGAACTCCTTGAAAATTCGAGAAACCAGAACACAACAACCAAAAAGAAAAAAAGAGAGGGTAAAGTCAAGAATCCATACCGTACAATTCTTTTCCGGTTCACGGACGACCCCATCATCTGAAACCTCGAGATTGGAATCTCCGGGGTCCTGATAAATAGAAGAAACGCTGTCAAAGAGGTCAGGAGGTAAAGGGAGATCGCGAGAGACAAGGTTGAGAGCACAAATCAAGGTCTTAGTCTTGTGAATGTGGTCGAAGCAAGGTTGTTGGTGACTCTGGCTCTGGTTCTCCAGCTGAGCCATCATCACAATGGCGGGAGGGTTGAGCTCCAACGGTCGCTTATTTTCTATATAACGGCTATTTGAAAATAGGAATTATAATCTGTGAAGTGCTTCTTAACAAATAAATCAAAATACACGCACTGTTTCTCTCTCTTTTCTCTAACTCAATGTCGCAAAATCGAACCCTCTCTTCGGCGCTCTCTCTTTTTCCCTTTTGTATTGGGGATGAATAAAGGCCTAATTACTGAAAACCCCTTTCGGTTCATGGTGTAGCCAAACACGGCTCTATGCGCTTTCTCTATTGACCGTTTTGCCCTCTTATTTCTATGGTCAAATATCATTACCTTTTAACATATTATATACCCTTTGGAAGAAAAACTTACACCTCAGTATTTTTTTTGTTTTAATTATTATATTCGCAAAAAAAAAAAAAAAAATCCTCAAAGTTTTATTTTCATTAACTTCGTAAAAATCGATATAATTATATTTTTTTTATAAAGATAATTAATTTATAATAAATAAGGATATAAAATATGTTTAATCCTATTAAATTGATATAATTGTTCAATTTAATAAATCATTTCTACCAACTACTATACTATGGAGAAAAAAAGAACCAGGAACTCTACAGAGACGGAAGGAAAGCACCGTCTTTACTTGTTGTTTCAATTTTTTGTTCAATTAGATAACCCTTATATATCTTATCTTTACCACAACCTCCACGGAAGAGATTCTCGAAAGTGACGAAGATGAGGTTGCAAACCCAAACTTGCTCCTTCATTGACAAAGTTAAAATTAAAGTTACTTTCAAAATCAAGAACTGAAATAAGACTTGGTGAAGAGACTTATTTTTACAACATTTCACAAATTTAAAAAAATAAAAAAAGTGTACTAAAATATCTGCATTTATTGTTTTAACCCTCATACAGCTCAATTTGCTACTTACCGAATCTTCCGCAAGAAATTCGGTCAGGTATACCGATTCTCTTTCACAATTTGCAGAAAATTTTTACAATAAATGTGTTCTTTTTGATTTTTTTACTTGATTGTCTAAGTTTTTTTTCTCTCAAATCTTTGATGTGTACATTTTCCATTTTGAGTTTTAGAAGCTTTTAAAGTCAAATTTTAGGGGTGGTGAGCGGGCCTCCAACGTGGATGTGGTATTTGAATTGGGAAAGAGCGATGCCTTGAAGAGAATTATGCGATTTGCTTGATGAGTTAGATATAAGGGTAATATGGTAATTTCCATTTTAAATGAATTGGTTTTTTTTAAGAATTATGTCACCATAATTTTTTATAACCTATTTCCGTTACCTAATATATGGAGAATGTTGGAATGCATTACTCAAAAAAGTGATTTTAATTGAAATGATTTTCACTATAAGTTGTTTGTAAATAACCAATTACAATTATGATTAATTTTTGTTTTACATTGTTGATTTTGGTTAATTTTGATTATACATTATCATTTTTGATTAATTTTATTACAAATTAAACTTGTGGTAATTAAAGTTCAGATCGTAATTATGATCGATTGTAATCATACGTTGTCAATTAAGTTGCAAATCAAATTTGACATTATTATAAATATAGATTATAATTATGATTGATTTTGGTAGTACGTAATCAATTTTTTTCAAAATAAACTTGATATTATTGTAAATTGCATCATTATTAATAGCACAATGATGGTGTTGTAAAAGCAAGAGGTGATGGTTGTTTGAGTTGGTTGGGGAAGAAGAACTAGACAAGGAGATTATTTTCTAAACTCTCCCATTTTAATCATTTTTAAGCTTTGACAATTGAAATAACCTATAATAGATAAAATCCCAACTGCCATATCTATTTTTTTGTTGTTGCCATGGCTAGTAATAGCATGCTTGATTTTACGATCATTAGGTATATATGGTTTTATGTTCTAGATGTGATGTTTAAACGATTCATCTTGAAATATCTCTTGTATGTTCTTTTACTAATTTAAAAATACGATTTTTGGTAAAATATAATGCTTTGAGAGTCTTTTATTTTCCTCCCTTTGGTTAAAAGATAGATGATGTTTTGGAAGGGGTAATACCAACTTCACACTCATATCCTTTGGAATTGCATTAGACATAGTTTGTGTGGTGGTTTCTTAACTTGAACATATATTGAAACTATGCTTATAACAAAAACAAATTGAAACAAAGAGCATCCAAATTCTAACATTTATACTCTATCGTAGTAATAAGAGCATTATCCAGATTTAAACATGTAATAATAAAAATGTAAAATAAATTATCTCATCTCATCTCGTGTCTCATTTAGTATCTCTAATTAACTTATTGTTCAATATTATCTTATTTTATTTAAATACCAAATCATCTCATTTACATTTTAGTTGTAATGAATTTAACATTAAACATATATTGTATCATTTTTTTTATTAAACTTACATTATAAATAATCATATATCATATTTTTTATTATTTGTTATATTCTTACTTGTCTCATTCAAACACATTAAAAACAAATAAAATATCTCAATTAATAATATATCATTATTATCTCATCTTATTAAAAATTAAATGAGATAAAATTAAATGAGTTTTGAAAATTGATGCATCCTAACATGAATTTCATTTCAATTAGAACCTCTAATTCAATTAATATAAGTCCCTACTAGAGATGTAAAATATATTGTTTATAAACTCATTATACAATATTGTTTTATTTCATTTAAATATCATCTTATCTCATTTTATGTTATTTAAATTATAACTCTAATAAATCTAATTTTAAACATATGTTATATCATTTTTCTTATTAAATTTAAATTATGAATAATCATGTATCATAATTCATGTTATTTTTGTATTTTTACTTATCTCATTTAGACCTATTAAGAACAAATAAGATATCTAAATTACTAACGTCTCATTAATATCTCATCTCATTCAAAATTAAGATAAGATGAAATGAAATTTAAAAATTAATGAATTATACCATAAATCTCATTAACATTTATCTTAATTTAGATATTTACCTAATAATGCATAAGGTTTTCCGATAGGATAATAACACTTTGAGAACTACTTTCAACAAATTAAAGAATTCATCAATTCCATATTGGAACTGAAAAAGATGTCAACAATAACAAACACATGAGCATGAAAGCAAGTGAAAAATGGATTATTTAGAAAGAAGCAATAATATTTCCTTTATCTAAGCTTTCTTTTCCTCCTCCAATGCCGTTGCATTGATAATAGCCCAGTTACACAAGGTTAAAGCAAGATCTGGTTTCGAACCTTAAACGGCCATGAAAACTGTTTCAAAACTTCATGATACAACACTAGTTGATAGCAATCTAATTCTAGACTCCTAGCAATGCTCGGTTAATTGGTTCTTGGAAAAACTGAAGAGATATAAAGATGGCCTCCTGTTCGTTAAGACACAAGTGAAGTGACAATCAAATGGCATAAAAAAAAGGTGCAGTCAAATGCAATGAAAATTTAGTCACGGAATGGAGTCGAACCAAGGAAGTACCTCTGTTCGAATTGTTCGACTACCCTGATGTGGGCATGTGTTTAGATAGACGTCAAATACCTTCTTCGCATCTTTCACCTTCCAATAAAGAGCAATAAAAAAATAGGATCAATTATAAATACTTTCTTTCAGGTTTCATGAAATAACCAAAAAAATCTACATGTTTAAAAAATAACAATCACAACCCTTGTCACTATTTCAAATTTCTCAAGGGATGTATTTGCAAAAAAATCAATAAAAGTCAAGAAATTTGAAAAAGGATTTGTAATAAAACAATAACTGAAGGAATACAATTACCTATTTTCTAAAGATGAGGGTGCTTTTGCTATTTTTGAAAACATAAAGGGAAAAGAAAATAAAATAAAATAAAATAAAATCATAAACATTATTTTCCTTTCTCCTTTGCTTTTCATTAGTAAGCAACTGAAATTGCTGATTGAGCACCTCTTAACTCCAAAATAGCACCAAAACTCTAAAGCTACTAAAGCTTCTTATTGTCAGCAAAATAAAAATGCATAGCAAGATGATGTCTTAAAGTTTTAAGGCTAATCTATTCATTGGGTCCTAACCTATTAATTCATACAATTTAACCCCTATTTTTAAATTTGACAAATTTAGTCCACAATTTCAATTTTTGTTAATTTATTTAACGATTATAATGAATTATGACGAAACTTGAACTTTTAATTCACTTGATCCGTAAACTATTTTAAAAAGAATAATTTAGTCCCTAACCAATGATAATTTATAATTTGATGCTCAACCTTTCAATTATATGATTATTAAATATAATGTCATTCAATCAATATGACATAAATTGAAATTTTAGACTATATGTCAAATTTAGAAATGGTAAGTACTAAACTATGTGAATTAGAAGGTCAGAGTAAATTTTAATATTTTATATAGGTGAGGGACCAAATATATAGATAAGCCAAGTTTTAAAAAGTAAAATATTATATTAATAAATACACACACGTAAGAATCCAATTAGGTCGTGCAAATGGCTTTAACTTCCTGAAACATTCATCTTGGGATAACCTCCCTTCTATAGGCATAAAATAAAAAGGATCCTCTTCTCCATTTCTGTTTCCTATATTTAATTAAAGAGGCAACACATCAGTCCTACCACACAAACCAAATTACCAATATAGGGTATTTTACCTTTAAATTATTATCCTCTTCAATGCTTTCCTCCAGCCCAGCAAGTCCACCAAAAGCGATCAGTAGATGCCTATCGAATCAATTACAATCATAAGGATAATTGATGAAGGATAATACCATTTAAACGATTAATTTCATCTGCTTAGTAGCAAAATATTGGTCACTGTGGTTAAACGTGGAGGTGCAATGTGACATCATTATCATTACAACTGTAGAGAACTGTACACATATTCCTTAAAATAAGTAGAATTAATTAAATAATACCACCTAATAACAGTTAAAGGATATCATTAAGCTACATCATTAATCTCTTAACCCCAATCCAAAGCAATTGTATAAGTTGCTACCAATTCTTTGCTTCCAAGCAGCACATCCTAATATCTTTCACTTCTATGCAAGATCATTTGCAGAAAAGAAAAAGAAAAAAAAAAGAACAATGGAAGAGGCCACCTCTCAAAAATCTACTCACAGATGAAGAATATTATTAGAAATGATTTGTGCATCTTGAAATGTACCTGAAGTTAGGTATTGCAAGAGTAGACGAGTTAACAATCTCACCATGCTCGGAGGTTCCTATTGAATGATCATAGCCTCCCTGAGATTTAATAATGGAACTTATTAAAAACTGCTTCATTTGAACACTTAGCAAAACCATGTCCTCGTAAGTGGAAGTGAAGAGATGTACTTGAGGCATGCATACCTTGTACGGGCATTCTTTGAATACTGCACTTATACTAGAAGCATATCGCACTTTGTAACCCCAATACATCCCTGCTTCTCTAGGCTTGGAAGAGGGCACAACATCATGTGGTGAATCTAGATAAAAACAATATCAAAGAAAGAGCCAATATATAATCTTAGAAGTCCTTTTTGCAATTTAGAACCACGTGAATAAGAATCAACCATACAAGGAATGCCATCAACTACTAATAAACAACTCAAGAATACAAAAAGAAATAAGATGAGGGAACATTCTTCTTACCTCCATCCAAATTCCTATTGTTTCCCATGGCCACAGTAACTCTGGTTCCAGGATCAAGTACTTGATCAATAATGACATTCTGCATATCGTGGCAAATTGTCAATATAATTAGATCTATTTGGTTATTTCACACAGAACTAATGTCTTATAAAAATTATTATATTTATCTTCATCAGCAATAAACCTTTGAACAAAAAAGATGGAAACACCAAATGAGACAAGAAAATTGCAAAGATACAGCATGCTCTAAACAAAGGGGGAAAAATGATTTTGGACAAGGAGAAGAAAATAGACAATTCGATAAATAACTACCATAGAACAAAACATATCTGGCAGATGATACCTTATTTAAACCAACATCAACTGCTGTTTGAGAAGAATACGAGGCTCGTTCTTTAAGTGTAACACCTATATGTTACCACAAGATATCATAAAATAGTCATCATGATCTAATATGAGGGACAAAAACCGGACAACCAAAAAAATATACATATATATATACATGACCATGGACGGGAAAAAGGTTCTAGTAGTATGTTATTATGTGAAAATGAGCACTTTAGTTCTGTAATTTTCATATTAGGCACTTATAGTCCCAAAATTATGAAAAATGAGCATTTTTAGTCCCATGATTATGAAAAATGAACACTTATAGTCCATAAACTATTAAAAAGTAGCACTTGGGCCAATAAAAGTACCAATTTTACATTGAAATGCTCAATTTTCTTAATAACTAGACTAGAATTGACCAACATGAAAATAACAAGACCAAAATGCTCATTGAAAAAAATATAAGAACCTTTGGTGCCTCACATTCGTAATTGTAAAGGCCATTTAATACATGAATAAACATAATACTTTCAAGTTTCCACCATCCACATTCCAGGTTTTTGAGCCACTCTAAATAAATGCATTTATCAGAATAAAAATGTTAAGTTATAGGGATATTTTGAAACCTGATACCCATTTTCAAAATTTCAAAGCATAACACATTTGTCAACTAAACACCTAAACCCTTTATGATCTCCACTCTTTGTAATCCACTTATTTTATCATAGTTCAATGGATGAAAAGCCTTAAGAATGCAATTGTTTTATTTTAACAAAATGACTCTATTTAGAAATATTAAGAACAATTTTCTTAAGATTTACAACCAATCATCTTGAAAGACCCCTATTTTCTTTCTTTCTTCCTTACTTTTTTTTTTCCTTTTTCTAGGATCATCTGTTAATTGACATTTTACTATGACCCCTATTTTCCTTTTTCCCCATTTTAAGGACTTAACCGTCCTATATGTCAAATACATCTCATTTCATTATGCTAAAGTCGTTTTTTAATTGTAATCCACATTTACCATCATCATTTGTTTTTGTTAGGCAACCACAGTTTTCAGTTGTTTAAGTTTCTAATGACAATACATGAACTACTCAACTACCTTAGATAACTTCATCTAAGTAAAAGAAAAAATAATGCTTTTGAATCAATATCAACAAAGGTCCGGAAACTTCCTAGTACGGAAAATACACAACCTTCACGGAAAGAAGCCCACTCATGTTTACGTAAATGATGCGGAGCATCCAGTGGAGGCAACATTCCCTGTAATGTTGAGGTAAACCCAAGCTTAATTCATAACCATTTAAAACAATTAACAGCTATAAGACTCTTTCAAGATTGAAACATACGCTTCCAGCAAATTGGCTTTCTCACCACAAATCTTAAGCTGTTGTGCCTTGGAAATAAAGCCTTTCTTAAATACTGTGGTGTTTCAAGGTACTTCAAGATTCTTATAAGGAAAGCTGCACCACTTTCATTCTCGTCCGAAGTATCAAGAGCCATATTGTTTGATTTGATTTCCCTATTGCTATTACTGTCTATTACCACAACCTGCAGGCATTCCACATTTATAAATCTTAAACAATATACTAAGAATATGAATAGAGCCTTAAGTAAATGCAACATTTTCTTGGGGGGGAAAAACATTTTCCTAGCTCAATGGGCCACTATTAACCCTCTATTTTACTAACATCAGCAAAAGAAAAAAATTATAAAAACATAAGGATTGAAGAAGTAAGAGAGAATGAAGATAGAGACCTCGTCAATACGAAAAATTGTTGCGGCGCGTGCAATTTGACCAGCCAACTGCGAAAAGAAACGGCGAAAAAGAAAGCCACTTCAATAAGATTTAGCCAAAACACATCGAATAAGAGAAAGGTTAATATTTCTCTCCGTTCACAAATTACTGAGGAAAACGAGATTCCCATTCTGATTAAAAAATTAAAGGAAAAAAAATAAAGCAAACAAATAGAAAAGTGAAACTGTTAGAGATAAAGAGTGTACTCGAGTGGCGAGTTCGAGGGATTGAGCGTTGTCAATAATTGAACCAGAAATGGCTATGCTGACAGTAGGTGTTTCCTTGTTAATAGCTTCTGCCTTCTCTGATTTCTTCTCTTTTCTCTTTGATTTCTTCTTCTTATTCTGGGTATCGCCATTCGAAAGCTCAACCTCGGCTACAAGTTCTTTATCCATCTCCTCAGCTACTGCTTCTCTTTTCTTCTTCTTCGCCATTTCTCTCTGTGATTTTTTTTTTTTTTGTTTTAGTAGACACTCTCAAGTCGCACCTTTTTACTATTAAGGGTTTTGACAGAGTTCACACGGAATTTATTCTTTGCCGCTTGCAGCTTAGTGATTGCCTATTGTTGGGTAATATCTAAAATGCCACTAATGTTTAACTTGTTTTTATTTATTTCTTTAAAGTTTTATAAAAGCATTTAAAATATATTTAAATTTTATGATTAATATCATTAATATTTTTAAAATTTAATGGCGTTAATTTTTTCCTCAATTACCATACATATTCTTATTCATGGACTCTGATATCAATTTTTAGAAATCATAAACTTTAAATACCAATTTTTAATCAAAAATTAATATCGATTGAGTTGACCCATTTGATAGTCCTCGACTATTTGTGGAAGACAATAATACTTCTAAAAAACTTATTATTTATTGGTATAAAGTTAACTTTCTTCTACATTCATTACAATTGTAGAATATTTTTATTTCGTTGTGTAATATATTATGTTCTTCGTTGTGCTTATTACTTATTTTTAATTCTGAATCTATTAATTATTTTTTAAAAATTAAAATTATTCTTTTATTTGTTAAATCTAATAGTTCTAATTTATGTACTAATGATTCGATACCCATAAGATATTTTTAATATAAGTTAGTTCTTGTACTTGAACTTTTTAATTCAGTTTCTTCCTATTTCTAGAGTTTTTAATTGCGAGAGATTGTTGTGCTAGAATCTCATATAATATGATATTAATATACTAGTTAAATTCTTATCTTGATAAATCATATGTATTGAATGCACATTATTTTGTCATATTCGTAGTATACAAATAGGTTTTTCTTGTTGACATACAGTGTATATATAGTCTTCAAAGAAGTAGTATCCAAACATTAAGTTGTTGAATTCTTCTTCTTCTATTCTTATATATTTTTGACTAAAATAGGCTCTTAATCTCCTTGAAACATAATGGTATATGATGCTTATGATAGATTTAATATAATCTACGTAGATGTTTAACAAGGTGTTAAATCTTTTAAAATTTTAAAAACAAGTTTCATAATCCTCGTCTTTAAAATATTCATTTAAATTATAGAGATAGCCTTTATCAAACTTTTCTAATAGAATTATATTTTTATCTTTAATTTCATTTGAAATTAGTTTATTTTTAAAAGATGTTTCTATTTTCCTATTTATCAGCATTATAACTTAATGTAAGCAAATATTTAAACATTCAAGATTCTCATTCAAGATTCTTAATTAGCTTAAATTTATAATTATTGAACTTGAATTTAGTGGGTCTACCATGGTCTTCCCTTCTGTTCGTCTTTTTTTGTTACACCTATTATACCTCAACTTTACTCAAACCTCAACGTCCTCCTGAAAGTGGTGAGCCTTCTACATCCATATATAGATGATGTCCAATATTTAACTTACTAGGAAAGAGTAACAAAACTCCATTTTATTCATAAGATAATAATTATTACACCTTAAGGTCAACTAAGAATCTTGAAGGGATTTTTAGTCGCTCATAATTACTGGGTGGGTATAACATTACTGGTTTTAGGATTTATATGTTAGAATTTGTGTGTTATTCAGGGTAGAGCGCTCTTGTGTTTCTATGTGTTTTGAAATGAGAATAAAGGTTCATTTTATAGTACAATGAATCTCTGTTTACAATACTAAAATTATTATTTTACCCTTACTTTAATAATTCATCTACTTTTTACTTTAAATGATAGCCACTACTTTTTCCTTGGCATATGCTACCGACTAAGATGTGAGGTCTACATCTTTATTTTTTTGTCATTTTCTATTGACAGTTCTTTTCTTTATTATTCTTTGTCGTTTTATATTAATAGTCCTTTTGATGACGTTGTTGATGATGCATATTCATCTTCTCAATTTTTAATGCAGAGAATGCATCTATAATCACTAATGGCTTTTCTAGCATAAAAGTAGAATACTTTCGTGGTTTTTTGACTAATTTCTAAGTTATTTTTGTTAAAATTGACTTCATATTTGGAAAGTTTTTCACCTTCTTCTGACAGAGCTATGCTGCTGTAAGAAATGATGAGGAATTCACTAGTTGGATGATTTACTTAGATCTCAGTAGAATTGGCAATCTTCTTAAGTTCATAGTAAATTTGGCCTAACATTTGACCTCTTAATACACAAAAATTTTCTGTGTTGAATTCCTTTTCTAAAAATGTCATTGGTTTGGGAACTTCTATATTTGCATTGAAAATTCTTATCTTGATAAAGTGGTAAGGACTGATACTTCCTTACTTCTTCTAGTCCATTAATAAACTAAAAAATCTGAGATAAACAAGCTTGTCCTCTACTTTAATCTTCTTTCTAAAGTTCATGATTGCTCTTTTAAAATTTTTTGGGAAATAATTTAATTCACTTAAATTAGTTCCTAGATATTATTTTTTTCTATTAGCCATATATGGAAAATTTTATAAACAAATATTAGATCAGCTCCTTCCATGATATTGAATTTACTTTCTGTAGAAAATTCATTGTCTATGGTATAGAACTTTATATCTTTAATATGTTTTTGAGTAAACTTTCTGGCAAGTTATAAAGACTCAACCATTGTGGTCTGCTGAGGTTCTATATTAGTTCTTCTCATCTTCAATGATTGGAGAATTTTTAGGGGATGTCTCCTTGAATAGCACCGAATGTTTTACTGTCTTTTATGTTTTTGGGAGAGATACTTCCCTAAATAACACTAGAGGTCTTGCTATTTTCCTTAGATTTGTTAATATGCTTGGGGCTGTTGGTTATTGTTGTAATTCTGCATAATAATTTCTTACTATCTCCTATTGAGTTATTAGTTTTGGTGTCTTGTAATTGACATCAAAACCTTTTTATGTTCTATTTTTTTGCCTTGTCTTCCCAATTGAGCTTTTTAGTTTCAGAAAATTTTCTCTCTTTTTAACTGTTAGGTTCTTCTTTTTCATTTTGAATTCTTTTCTTTTCATTTTGAATTATTTGTTTAAAAGTTTCACCTTCTTTAGATTGAGTTTTTAATGAATATTTTTCTATCGAGGTTTTGAACTCTAGAAGTTGTTTTGAACAATTAAGTTCTTCCTGTTTATTTCATGTCTCTATAAGAGATTTCTTGAGGTATAATAGCTCGAGTTGTTCCCGTGAGATTTTTTTATCTCTTTTTCCTTTATCTTGATTTTGATGTCAAGATGTTCCATTCCTGAAATCATAAAAATAATTAGAGGTGTTAATTCTCTAGTAAGAGCATCTGTTAAGCTATATTATGTCTTGGAAGATGTTAAATATCAAAATTGTAATGGTTGAACCATTATTGCCATCTAACTAATCTTACTTATTTCTAATCACTTACAATATTAATTCTTAAAAAATAAGCAAATTCTTATTATTTGTTCTAATAATGAATCTGGAGCTTATAACATATAGTATAAATTTCTTAATGGTTTTTTTAAGAGCTAAATAATTTTTTTCATTACTATAGTAATTTAATTCCGAACTTTGTCATTTATTCTTGCTTTCAAAACTACCCCTCAATATTCTTATGAATCATCTGTTTCAATTATCATTTTATCATTTGACATGGATGGTATAAAGTTGTCAAATTTTTTACTTATGCTTTTACTTTATCCATATACAGAATATCTTCTTTGGTCCATTTCCAAATAAGATTTTTTTCAATTTTTCTTGTAATGGTTTTCGCATTTGTGCAAGTTTCTTGATATATGCTTCTACATATATTAAGCATCCTAAAAACCTTTATAAATGGTTTTTATCTTTTAATTCACTAGGAAAACCTTGAATGTTATTTAGTATATAAGGTTGTTGATTATGGTTTTCATCTTCAAATTTCAACCCTAAATATTTATTTTTGTTGCTAAGCAAGTACTACTTTCTTTTCAAATATTACAATGACTTATCTTCTACATTATTGAAGAGTATTAATGATATCCAAATAATGTTTATTTAATTCATTATTAAAAACCAAAATATCATCTATATAAACACAATAAATATTTTGTAATTTCTTGAAGATGTTATCCATATATCTTTGAAAAATTTATAGAGCTTGTTTTAGTCCAAATGGTACAGTAGTGGATTAGAATTGTCATTGAGGGCAACTAAATGCTGTTAATTTTTGAGATTTTTCATCCAGTCTTATTTTCCAAAATCCATTTTTGCAATCAAAACTTGAGAAGTATTGTTTTCCTTTTATTAATGATAATAATTTCTCTTTATTTGGAATAAAGTATCCATCATCAATGGTTTCTTTATTTAATATTTTGAAGTTTATTACCATTCTTTTTTTTTTCTTTTCTCAACTTCTTTTTCAACTAAAAATGTTATACTAGAGTGAGGTGAATTACTTGGTATTATGATAATAATTTCTCTTTATTTGGAATAAAGTATCCATCATCAATGGTTTCTTTATTTAATACTTTGAAGTTTATTACCATTCTTTTTTTTCCTTCTTTTCTCAACTTCTTTTTCAACTAAAAATGTTAGACTAGAGTGAGGTGAATTACTTGATATTATAACTTTTAATTTCAAAATTTATTGAATTTATTTTCCAAACTCAATCTTGTCTCTGGAGTATAAATCATTGATTTTACTCTTATAACTTTGTTAGAGTGTCTTAATTTTATTTTGACAATTATCTTAGATTTATTTATTTTTTGATCCAAAAGATTTTCTAAAGTGACTGTTTTTAGTAGTTTTTTAATGTTTGTTAGAACTTTGTCTTCCTATATTTCATTATGAAAAGAGTCTTGTTTCTTTTCCATATTTAATGAAATATTTTCTAAATAAGGATTTTGTTGTTCTATGTCACCACATTTTTACCTTTGATGTTGATGCATAAAAATGGGGTTTGATATAGCTAAGGCTTTTCTTATTTTTGATACATATATGGTATCACTATCTAGTGTTACCACCAGGTCGTTTGACCCTAGTGTTTACATGGCCAGGTCGGTTGGTGAAAATAATGATCCTAAGGAACTCAATCGGTCTGTTTCTCTTTAGTGCCAGGTCGCAACACTAAAGGTGCTTGATACATCGGGCTTTATCCAAGTGAGGTAATTTTGGTCGCTAGGATTGCACACCAATTTACATGTAAAATACCTAACATTAAGGTTTTAGACACCACGATTGGTGTCAAGTGATATAACTGATCATTAAGGTCGAACTATTGAATTGGGAGAGTAAGGTCATTAGTCTGTTCTGGATGAGGTTATGGGCTTGCCATAACGAGTAGAGTGAATTTTCCTATGGCACAGTTTGTTTCTCTAGAGATATAAGATGTAAGGTCTTAAATTCCAACTACGACAAATAAAGATTTAAAGCCTTATGATGTGTGTCAATTATTTGGAGAAGTGCTAGTGTTTTAGTGGTTATAATGATATGTTAGAGAAAAGATAATACTCATATTCTTTATTCGATGTTCAAGGGATACTAGAGTGGTCTTAGTCAATTTGATTAATAGATAAGTGCCATGTCTGATTTCCTTGCGGAAAGCCTCAATGGAAATGGAGTCCAGACATTGTAAAATTTACATTTTCTCTATTTTAAACCTCCTCGTATAAGTCTCGATGGTCTTACTATCCTCCTAGTCCCCCTATAGTTGGGACATTTAGGGGTAGAGAACTTAAGAGGTGGTATCGTTAACTCGATGTCATCCGAAAAAGGTGATGCCAAAAAATGGTAGCACACTGTTTCAATATTGCCCCAAGTCGTAGTTTTTTTACCTTTAAGTCAATATTTCATCCTCGCTACTATTTTCTCTTCCATATCTCTGAGTTTTTCATCAAGGGTACCACTTGGATGACTGAGTGGTACTAGACATCCCTTAGTAGTAGCATTCCCCAAACCTGAATGTCTTGGGAATTTATAGTGTGCATTTTGTGCCAGATATTGGTAGGTAGGCGGGGTCGTGTATACGAATCTTGGAATGGGATTGGGCATCATAGTTGTAGGTATACTATGTTTCTCAATTATACCGAGTCAACACTGGTAGGGATCTTGTGATGCATGCTTTGATCTTCGTGGTCGGCTTACCATTATCGATGGGCTATTGGTATGGAATGAATTTTCAACTTCTAAAAAATCATCATGTACCAATCTTGATCTAAGTTTCTTGTTATCATCTTGAGACTTAATGAATGCTTGTTGCAACTCTGATACTTGTTTTTGAATACTCTCTAACATGGCATCTTTTTTACGGGATGTGCTTTTAGAACTATAGCTAGCAAAATTGGTGGTTCGTGAAACTATCCTAGTTGGACTGGTCATGTCATCACGAGCTATAGGTTGCATGTTTTCACTTATTAGAGGTCGTGCGTGACCATATTCCAAATAATGGTGTGACATATAGATTGGCGATAGATGATGTAACTTATCGTTGAGATCGAACTCTTAAATTGAGCAAGTATAGATGTTATTGTGTTCAAGATGAGGTTGTGCGCTTGCCATAACGATTATAGTGAATTTCCTTACGACATGGTCTGTTTCTCCAGGGAAGTAAGATGTAAGGTCTTAAATGACAACTATGAACTAGATAGATTTAAGGTCTCACTATGGGCACCAATTGTTTAGAGAAGTGTTAATGTGTCAGGGATTATAATGAGATTCTAGAGAGAAGATACTACTCAGATCTTTTCTTCATCTCATCAATGAGGTATATATAGGTATATAACATGTAGGTGTTAATATTATATTAGTAGGTACTATCTCAAGGCATGATTGCTAACCCAAACATGAAATTTTACAACAATAACCCATTTAGCGAAGTTAGGTCATTGTCTTGATAATCAGGTTGCTATCCAAGTGATCATGTGGCTTGAGTTCTGCACCCCTTGTACGTATGGGGGTAGAAATGTGAAAATCCACTAGGTTACTTGACCTTGGTGTCTACATGGCCAAGTCGGTAGGTGAAGGTAATGCTCTAAAGGAACTTAATTCATCTGTTGCTCATCAATGCCAGGTCGTCACACTAAATGTGCTCGATACATTGGGTTCTATCCAAGCGAGCTAGGTAATTCAAGTCGTTAGAGATGCGTATCCCTTTACACGTAACATACTTAACACTAACGTAGTAATGTCTTTTGTTAAAGGATTTTCGATTCTTATGGTGTGATATATCGATATGGATTTGTAAGGGATATATGATGTATTCATGGTTATATTTTGATCTTAAAATGATTTATGTTTATTTTTAATGAAATCACAAATAATTGGTAATTTTGTTGATAATTACATGATATGCAATTTTTTAGTTTATAGTACTTGATGTGCTTTTGTTTTCATGTTCGTATATTTTTTGACTTGCATCAAGTTAAAGTAACCCATTTATGTGCCCAAAGCTTGCCATTTTTTAGGTAAATTTTTATCCATATATGTGCACGTTAAATATGTATTTTTCAATGTTATATAACAATCTATTTTTTTAACGATTCTATAATTTTCATAATTGCACATGATATGATGATATGATCACATATAGTAATGTTATATAAATCATGGATATTAATGAATGTTAAGATATAATTAGAGAGGTTAAACAAAATGTTTAACGGATTCTAATTATAAATTAATTTAGGAGGAATAATATGCATCTAATAATTATAATCAATGGATTATTTAAGATTTAAAATTAGATTCTTTAATGTTAAATTTTAATTAATTAAACTCATTTAACTCTAATCAATTTGACTTAAAGATGTTATTTTTTATTTTATAAATATTAATAATTATTTTTATTATTATAAATGTTATACATTATAATTATTGTTTTATATAACTTTTGTATTTTTTTCCTATAAACACAATCATATATGAAAACACAAGATGATGATTATACTGTTTGATATCAAATCAAATCCCCGAAATTTTTCTTTCATGTCTACTTTTGGAATCTTGACTAAATTGGGTTCCATGCATAGTTTCATATTATCTTTGCCATATAATATGAAAGTCAACATTAATAATAAAGAATAGAGAATCTTTTGTTGAATTGATGCAAATCACTATTTTGGTTGGCATGAGTGCTGATACATTTTTCAAATGATGTAAGCTGTTTTTATTTCTTTTCCTCGTTTTGTTTTACCAATAGTACGGAATCAACCAATGATGTAGGTACATATTCATCAAACGAGGCATGTGCCTCCTAAATTTATGCGTGAAGAGTTTTGTAGCATTCATTATTATTATTTTTTAAAAAATTGGTTTGATGTGATATAGGTAAGCTTTTCAAAATTTTAATATATTTTAATAATTTATCATTTTAAGTTTTTAGAAAATCAATAAGATTTGGTATGCCAGGTAAAATCTCTTATTAATAATAAGTTTCCTTTAAAATTACAATCGATCTTTGTTTTGCTTCAGCATGTAGTATAATTTTACATAGTTTTATTTAGGGGTGTCTATGTTCTGGTCCGATCCGGTTTTTTCTAAAAAAAATTTAATCAGATCGGACCATTTGAAACGGTTTTAAGAAATAAAAATCGGATCGGATCGTTTGACTTATAAAACTGTTCGGTCTGATTTGATTCCCGGTTTTGTTCAATTTTTTTATAATTTAATGAAAAATAATGTGAAATTTTTAATATATTATTAAATCGGTACGGTCCGATTCAAACGGTTTAAATTAATACAAACTGGACCGGACCGTTTGATTAACAAAACCGTTCAATTTGATCCGATCTGGTCCGGTTTTACGGTTTGGTCCGATCCGATCCGGTTTTATGATTTGGTCCGGTCTAGATCTGTTTATGGACACCCCTAGTTTTACTTAGAAGTATCAAATAAGTTAGGTTAACATAATTCTTTCAAGTTTAAATACCTTTAAATATCTCAAGTAAATTATAGTTTAAATCAATTCATTTAATTTTTAATTACTCTAAACTGATTTCATTTATATATGAGTTAGATAGTCAGTTCATCACTAATTTATTCATTTTTTTATTAAATTAATTAAAAAAATAATAAATAAGTTGGTTCATTTCAACTCATCTAATTTTTAATTAAATTGAATTAAGTTGAACCGAGTTCGTTTATATGTGAGTTGCGTTAGTTAATTCATGATCTATTTATTTAATTTTTTTTATTAAACTCTTTAAATTATTTTAAGTATTTAAGTATATTTGATAACAATTTTAATTTCTAATTTCAAATTCTTGAGTTTTAGAATTAAATTTTCAATTACAATTTTTTTTTGGAAAAAATCAATTTCGAGTTTCAATTTGAAAAAAATAGAAATCAAAATTTGATTTTTTTTTTACTTGATAACTAATTCATAGTTTTTAATTTTTAATCTTTTAAGTTGAGTTGAGTTGTATTTTGTATAAATTTCTATAAAAAATTCGAAATCACAAACTATAACATTTTTAGAAACTAAGCTTCTAAAATTTTCTAACAACATATGAAATAATTCATAATATTTTGTGAGATATTATAATTTATATTTCAAAAATGAGTCAAAAATTCTTTACTAAATTTGATCAATTATTAGTAAAATGAACACATGAAATGATTCATAAAATTTTATGAGTTAGTAAAGTTTATATTTTAAAAATGAGTGAAAAATGTTCTTTTTAATATGAACAATAATTAGTAAAATATGCACGAATTTTTATAGAAAACTTAAAATCACTAACCGTAATTTGGTAGAAACTAGATTTCTAGAACTTTCTAATGATATATAAAATAAATTATAATATTTTATGAATTAGAACGGTCTATATTTTAAAAATATTTAATAGAATATGAAAAATATTCAATAAAATGAGTATAATGTTTTTTATAAAATAAATTATTTTTATTTTCAATGTTATATGGATTTAATTATGAATTAGTATAAATTAATACAATTTAAATTTTAAAACTAAGTCAATGATTATCCCTTTAATCTCAATTATATTATGTTTATTTTTTAAGTTACTATTTATTTTGAAATTCTATATTTATTGAAATATTATAATATAAATTTACTTTAATTTTATCTTTTATTTAATTTTCAAAAAATCAATTGTTACATTTTTATTTATTAATTTGAATAGTATTAGTATTTTTGTAAACTTTGTAATAATAATTAATAATTATATTTTGATATTTTTTTTTCTTATTTGTTATACGCTTTTTAATTCCATATGCTTTTATCAAATGAGCTAATTAATTGCTCATTTAATTTCGTGAGCTAAACGATTTGAATTTTTTAAGCTCATAAGTTCAATGAATCAATTTTAAGTAAACTAATTAGAACTAAGTAGCTCATTTGATATCTTTAATTTTACTATATTTACTTTAATTTGTTCGTTTTATGAAGCTATTTTTTCATGTAATTTTATTTTCTCTTAATAACATTTAATGTTGAATTATTTTTTAAATAAAATTACACAATTCATATAAGGGTTACTAACGAGCATGATGGGGGCATATCGGAGATTTTTTTAATAATTTTTTATTTTTATTATAAAGGATTTTTTTTTGAAAAAACAAATATTCAATGATAAATACTTTATAAGTTTCTAGAGAAGAAAGAATGAAAAAATAAACAATATTTATGTTACAAAGAAGAAAAATAAAATGTATATAACCACAATCATATAATCTTTTTATACCAAATAATTTTGATATAATTTTATTATAAATTATTTTAAAATTATAAAATAATTATAAGATTTTAGAATCTTAAATTTTAATTAAGTATTTAATTTTTATTAAAGAAAAGAATAAAAATATAATTAAAAGATAAAATATAATATATAATATAGATGAATATGGAGAGGGGTAAGATATTATTTATGGAAAGGTAAAAGTTGTCGAAAAGAGGGAGGAGGTTATAGAGGAAGAGAGTTCCACTCCAACCAATGAGGTCAAATCCAAAATCAACAAAGAAAATGAGAAGTGGAGCGAGAAAAATATAAAAGGAGGAGAAATTGGAGAGAAAACATTTCTAAAGAAGAGGAGCCTATCTTTCTACAACCAAGGGGATAAAATAAATCTTGAAAGCATTTTATTGTGTAATTAATTATATATTAAAATTAATATTTAACAAATGTACTGTTGAGTGTGCATGGTGTTCATCTAATTATAAACTAATCATATATATTCGTGTTTGATCAATTATATTCAAGTTGTTACTTCCAAAAATAATGAACAAAAATATTTTAATAAAAACAAAAAAAAAATGTTACGTTGGATTATCATAATGAATTAAAATATTTTAATTAAAACAAAAAAAAATAAAATAATGTCATATTCGTAAAATGTTATTATGTATGCTAATTATCATTCTCACCTGTACATGCATGTGCATGCCTTTGAATAAAAATCTTACTTAGATTCTGTTCAGGCAATCTAACGTGTTATGTTCAATACATTTATTAAACGAATATTTACTTAGTTTTTATCACATTTGATTACGAGTGGATAGTAATCTCGATAAGATTTAAACATATTTTTTATTTTTTATTTATTCCAAAACATACTTACATTAAAAACTAAATGTTAATATAATTATTATTTTAATATATTATTTAAAATATTAGTGTTAATATTCATCTTTTAATTATTTATTACATGTTTTTAATTAAAATAAAAATTAAAAAATAAATAAAATTCAATTTAATTATTTTGAGTATTATGTGTTTTATCATTAATAATTTATTTATTAAAATTTAATAAAAATCGTTGAAAAATATAAATTATATTGTTTAAATTCAATTTTGAACTATTAAAATAAAATAAAAAATTTGAACATCATTAAATTCATTTTATTATTATATAAAAAAAATTATTTATAAAATAATATTTTATTGTTTAAATAATATTTTTCCTATTGTTTTCTTTCTCTGTATTCTCTTCTTAGTATTTTATTTTGGATAAATAATATTTAAGATATTTTAATTTTTATTAATTTTACACTTTAATTTCATATTTATTTTTTCATTATATTTGATATTCTAATATTTTTTAATTTTCATAAATTTAATACAAAAGATACTAAATGTATTAAATTTGTAAAATTAAGAGATTAATTTATAAGAAAAAATAATTTTTGTACGTTAAGTTTGAGTACTGTAGTAAAATTTCATCATAATTTGTAATTTAAACTTAATTTTTTAAATTTAAAAAATAAAAAACTAAATCATATGCAAAAATAAGTAGGGATATAAAAGATTAACAACCATTTATTTTTAATTTAAATATTTTTATAATATTTGAGTAGTTTCTGTTAAAAAAAAACAGTTGAAAACCAAGAGAAGAAAGAGACTAGAGCCTCTGAAAAAAAAAATAATAATGAAAAAGAAGTATCTTAATGCATAATTTTTTCGATAAATAGATACTTGCTTGGAGAGAGAGATATATAGAAACAAATATAAAATATAGATTTCATAAAAGTAGCAGACGATCCCAAAATATTTTAAAAAAATTCTTCAAAATGGATAGTAAAGTCGAGAATCCATATATTCATGAATATAATTTAACTCAATCCAAAAGTTTCCATTTAGATTGAATTTAAATTTTTTTATTGAATTATATATAGATGACTATTTTTCAAAAACTAACTTTATTCACTCGATTTTGATTTTAGTTTAAATTCAAACAAATATATGATATATATTAAATAAAAATGATGAAATCATCTTTACAATTTTTTTTAATAGCAAAATAATTTTAATTTTAATAGTTTACATATGTTTTAAGATAAACTGATCCCATAATTACATCAAATTCAAACATTAATATTTTCATAAAATATATCACTCATATATATATATCATTATCCTTTTTTTTTATATACAACCTAGAAGAAGTGTGTGGCAGATTAAGAATTATAAATCTTCACTTGATGTGAAGTGTGAACTCTCTTCTTCTTGGGGGCTACAAATACACACCCTACCCCTTCACTCCACAATTAAAAATCCTAGAACTCTCTTCTTCTTCTTCTTCTTCTTCTTCTTCTTCTTCTTCTTCTTCTTCTTCTTTTCCTTGCTTGTATCACTCATCATATATAAACAACATTTTTCATTCCAACCACGAAGTCCTATTTTATTATCCTTCATTGACTAAATGGCTACAGTTGTATGCCAGGGTTTACAATCATGTGTAGAGTCACTAATAGTTGAGCCAAGAACAACACTCAGATTAAAACTAACTTCACCTATGACTCACTATTCTCAACCTCTTGACATTTTAGCCTTAAAGTCCCGTTTTTCAGACATCAATACAGAAAGATCCAATTTTAAAGAAGATTGTCTTATCAACAAAAAACCCAATAATCTCAATAATTGGAGCTTCCTTCAAGCTCTCTCTAATATTTCTCAATCTCCAAAAGTAGAAAAAGAAAACACTTATGTTCATCCTCTTGATAAATGCTCAAAATGTTGTCTAAGTGAGAAAAGCTTGAAATTGTGCACTGAAAATTTGGGGAATGAGACAGGTACTGATATAATTGAAACCACCATTTTCTCAATGTCTTCTTGTTCTTCAATGGAATCAATATCAAAGGAAGTGATGAATGATAAGCAGAAGCAGAGAAAAGTACTTCTGGGGGCAAGAAAAGCAAAACCCATGAATAATTTTCCACCACCTTTGACAACAATTAGAGGAATGGATTGTCTTCAAGTTAAGTCACATAGAGAAAATGGTCGGCTAGTAATGAAAGCTATCAAAAACCCATCAAAACCAAGTGCTTTTCATGTTGAAAGAAGCCATGGTCGTCTTCGATTGACCCTTTTGGAAAAGTCTACTTCTGTGTTTGACTCAGAAAATGGAGGAGACAAAGTCGACAATAATGAAAGTAAAGAATTTGAAGTTGACCCAATTAGAATTGAAGAAGAACAAAAAGAAGAAGAAGAAGAAGAAGAAGAAGAAGAGGAAGGTGATGAGAATGACAAAAGTGACCTTGAAGAACAAGAAAGTAAAGAAGGAAAGAGAGATGAATGTTTGGATGAGGATGTGGATGAGTTTGTTGGGGGTAAGATGGGAATGAAAATTTTTGAAATGCCAAGGAGGTGCAAAGAAGGTGGTGATAATGAGAGCAAAACAATGTTCAATTGGGAACCCTTTTGGGTAGGTAGTACTTAATTCATGGAGCTTCTTTACTTTGGAGTTTAGATCTCTCTTAATTATGATTTTTTTTTCTTCACATTTTTGTGTCCTCTTATATGTTAGCATATTTTATTTTTTTTAACTTTCATTTTCTTTCCAAGAATTCCTCTCATTTGATCAAATATGTTCTTTGATCAAATTGATAGTTATTATCTTTACTCTATCTTTCTTTATTTCATGTAGACACTAGAATGTAAGAGTGATTATCTCATTTTGTTTATTATTGGTTAATCTTTAACAACTTATATTTTCTCGACTATTTTGAAAAAAAATCAAAACTTTAGTAGAGATCTTCAAGTAAGTAGTCTTTAAGGCCATTTTGGACACATAATTTTTATCAAAAATTGGTTAGGTAAATAAACTTAACACTACATTCAATTAATTAATATCGATTACATAAAAAAAAATACATCCTGAAAAAAAAAAACTATGTTTCACAACCTGGTATTTGAAGTGTATACTAGTAAAGTGAAGTTAATATCATTAACTTACTATTTTTATCTTATTTTACAATTGTTCAAATATCATGGTCATATTTTATTTACTATGCAAATATTAGTTTCAATAAAATACAATAAAAGTTAATTCATATATATATATATAGTGTTGCCCCCACATTGTTCATGTTATAAGTGAAAGCCACAGAACCCAACCCCTTCCATATATGACATACCAAACAATTTCCTTACAAAGGAAAATTCTCTCTATCTTTCTTTCTTTTTAGTCTCATTATTTGTCAGATCTTTTATTTAAAAATCTAAGGGTAATTACAAAATATCTCAAATGGTTGATAATCTTGTAATTCCTCTTTTGAAGATTGAGAATTGGTCTGTGCCTTAATAGGTAACAATTTGTTCCAAACCTCATAAAATCTAGGGTTCTTTATTTTTCTGAATTAGTATTTTCTATTTTTATATTTCAATAACATTGTTGGGTTAGGTTTAAAATTACTTAAAGTATTATACATTACATTTTTACTTGCAATTTTATTACAGTTACTTACTATTTAGAAAAATTATATCTAAAAGACTTAATTTTAAATATTGGGTTCGAATAAATGATTTAAACAAATAATATTTACAAATCATAATGATTTTTAGTAAAATTATTTATAAGTATAGATGTTACTAAACATATAAAATTTAATTAATAAATAATTTATAAAATAAAAAAAATAAATATTTAATTACGATCAAAAATAAAAAAATACAAGTACATTATATTGAGAATTTATATTAATTTTTTAAAAAACTTTATTAAAAGTAATATTTACGATATTTTGGACCAATAAAATTTATAAAAACTGAATTCATCAGTACATTTGTGATCAAAATTTAATTGATATATATTAATTAATGATGTCACGTTTTTAATATTATAGTCAATATAATAAGTTGAATAGCCCAAAAAAAAATACAATGACTTTAGAAAAAAAATCTATACCACATTACATATCTTCAAGCAAAAAAAAAATAATACAATAATACATATCAATTGATACCTAGAAAAAAAAATTACATTGAAACAAAAGGATAAGCTTGTTAAATTAACACTTTCGTATAACAAAAACTAAAAGATAAAATGTGTAAGAGAAAAGGCAAACCCAATGCCCAACTTTGAGCCCCTATATATCCGGTGCCTGCAAGTTGCAAGCTAAATTTCCTCAATTGCTATATATATATATATATATATGAATTACTTAACATAACATACTATTATTTAAACTTAAATATATAATAATATTGTGATTAAAGTATATCATTTATCTTTAAATTTAAAATAAACTCACATATAAATTTACAAATTTTTTAAACTTATAATTTGATCTTAAATTTTTAAAACTTTACAAATAATTCTCTAAACTTTTTTACCTTAGGATTTGGTCCCAAACTTTAAAATTTTATACATATATTTTAACTTGATTATTAAAATACATATTTTTGAATCAAAAATTTAATATTTATATATGAAGCTTTAAAAAGTTAAGGACTAAATCGTATGTTTTAAAATTTTTAGAACGTATGTATAAAGTTTTAAAAATTTGATAACCAAATAATACGTTTTAAAAATTTAAGAATCAAATCATACTTATAAATTTAATTAAAATTTGAAGATAAAAAATACATTTTAATCTAATATTATTAATACATCATCTAGTTGACATTTATACATGAGATATACTAACTTTTTTATATGGAATTATTTATTAATCTATATCAATGATACTAATTAATAACATCATGTTATTATAAAAAAGGTTAAAATTGATCCTTATTTTTTTTATATAATTAAAATTTATAATATTAATTTTTAATCGATAAGAATTATCATATTAACATTTTAGAAATATGATGGAATCACTGATAGCTTAGTTTGGTGGGGGGATACAATCATGCACTATCAAACAAACAGCAGGGATTCGTATCGTTTTACCGTACATATTTTGGGGACCAATTAGCACAAAACAGATCATATGCAGGAATTGTCATTGTTACCACATATGAGATAATAACTATATACATACCCAACCAAAATATATAACAGGTTCTTCATTAATTTATACATACGACTATTACTGTATACATGCCATTGGCTATTGGATATTTATTAGCCATTGGGTAAACTCATGCATTAAGACTACATACATACGTGTTTCCACTAGCTAGCTTATCGATGACACATACTACTTACAACGTCCATCTACGCCATAGCAAAACCCAAGTGCAAGTTGACTGCTTACGATGGAAAACATTATGATAAAACAAAAGCACATGCAAAACTGTCCCTAGCTAATTTGTTATGATATTAGGTTTAGGGTGGAAAATTCACCCAATTGTTTCCTTATTTTATAAATGTCATGTCGACAAATAAGTTAAATGTATTAAGTAATATTATGCGATAATTTTTTTTAATTTAAGGACTTTTATGGCCAATGTTATTGAATCCCGTAAGAAATTAAAACTTTAATTGTTATAGTATCAAACCAACGATAACAATTACGTTTAATAAAATAATAAAAATAATATTATTAAAATTTATAATCATAAAAATAACATATTTTATGTTTGCTTTATACGTTCTCACGATTATAAAAGAATCTTACGTATTATTTTATTTTAAATGTCATTCACTTGAATATCGTTCCATATTATCATATTATTATTTTTGTTATTTTAAGTTTTAAATATATCTGTTAATATTGTAAGATAGGGTTACAAACTCTATTTTCGTTCCCTCGTTACGATTTAAAATTTATCATTCATCTCACTTAAAATCTTTGCTAGATATATAAAGGGGAATCATAAAATAAAAACCAAAACCTAAAATAGAGAACCTAATATTTCAAATATTACTTTTTTTTTTTATTTTTTATAAAGGAAAAATTATAATAGAAGTAAGTCGATAATAAAAGTTTTGTAAGAAAAAAAAATAAAATTTTGAATCAATAAAAAATGAAAAATAAACAATATTTATATGAGAGTGAGAAAAATAAAATATGTGTAACAATAAATAAATAATATTTTTTTATATTAAACAATATTGATAGAATATAGTTACAAATTATTTAAATGAATAACAATAAATTATAAAATTTTAGATTTTTAGAATTTAAATAATTATTATAAAAGAAAAATTATTGATGTTTTAGTATAATGAAAATATAACTTAAAAGAAAAAAAAATATAAAATATATTATGTATTATTTATAATTAGTTTAAATTCAAATATAATTAAATCTATAAAAAAATTAAATTTTATATATTTAATTTCAAAAAACACAATAGAAAATACAATCTTCGTCTTTGTCCAATTTCATATTATAAAATATAGATCCTCGTTATCTATTATTTATTTTATTATCCATATCTTTATTTCTAACTGGATAATTTCGTCGAGATTTGTCCTATCAAAATAACTTAATTATATTAATTTTAATGATGCTATTTTTTATAATTTTTAAAAAATATTTAGAAAAAATGTAGCTAGTAAGCAAGAATGCAGAAAAAAATATTTAACATGAAATTTTAGTGAAAAATTAATATACCCCCATCGCCACAATCCACGTACACTCACAATCACCCATGTAATAAAGAAGATAATTCTCATAAAATGCTCGTTAGGTTGCAATGAGTATATTGAATCACTACCCTCCTCCACCTAAGGTTATAGAGTCGTCACAGTTTAAACTCGAGCTCCTTGGCTGAAGCTTGTGGAAAATTCAAAGCTATATTTGTTAATCAACCTGCTCATTCCGCTCGTATCAACTCTTCTTTTTTTTTTTTTTTAAAGCTCCTTTATTTTATAAACTGTGATACTCATCACTTGACTTATATATGATAGACAATTATGAGTAAAAATAATAAAATTTATTTTTTAACTGACATATCAATTTTGATAATATCATAAATCATGATAAATAAATTTTTATTTTTAACAATCATGTTTCATTTGATAGCATCAAAAATTTAAAATCAAAATCCTTTAACTTGTATATCCATCACTATCTTAAAGTATTAAAATCTTTTAAGTAAATTAAAAATACTATATCTTTTGAAGATATCAATGAAATATTTTAAGATATTTGAATCATATGATATTCTTATAACGATTATTAATAACATTCTTAAAGTATCTTATAATTTAATGATATTTGTTTTAAGTGAGTAACTTAAAGATATGAGTTTGTATCTTGTTTAATAAAAAGATGTGTGTAAGGTATAATATGTTATAAAAAGAAATTAAGCTCATATATTGGTATTTCTTATTAGGAAAATATATATACTTTAAAACATGTAGATTCTATGCATAGTTAAGAGAATTGAGTTCAAACTACAAATTCTTTCACCATTTCCCTCCTCTTAGTTAGGTTAATTATGGAATTACGGCAACATTAATTAAGACATTTCTTTCAAATAAAAAACATAAAAACTTATTTTTCAAGTGATTTAAAATGATAAAATAATAATTATATTACTTATTAATTACAAATATCAAATAAATTATGATATTTCGATTATTATACATACATACACATATACACGTACACATGTATAAAATGTGTAATTTTTAAACGTGAATTATTAATTATTCACCATCAACTGACATTGGCCAAGAAGAGGAAGGCAGTGGCTGATCGTGGAATTAAGGTATCCATTCATTTGGGATATGAATGGATATCTTCATGACATGTATAAGAGTCAGCTTCAGATTTTCTGAGTCACGTTGAATATATACAAAGGCGGAGCAAATGATATAATTAACAAATGGATGAGATTCACAATTAACATAGGATTTGTTTTTGCAAATTAAATCCGAACATATCATTACTATATATAAAAAGTCTTGAGTGAGACATAAATATTGATGGTTATTCTCCAACCATTTTATTTCTTCCATTTTATCCATTGTTTTAATTTTCTTTTCCCTTTTTAGCTTCAACTTTTTTTTATTTAATTATTATTATTATTATTGCGTTTTTCACAATACTAACCAATAAAATGCTCTTATTAATATACCATATTTTTATGCATAATTATATTTGATAATTTTATTATATATTATCTTTATATTATTATTATTCGATAAGTATTTTAATTAAATAAATATTTTTACAGCTTTAACCCTTCACTTTAAGTGTAACACGTTATCATAAACAATATTCTTCTCTTTTTATATTAATTTTTTACAATAATAAATATTAAAATGTCTTTATAATAAATATATATTTCTTATGAATAATTATTTTGATAATTCTATTACGTAACTTTATCTTATTATTTCTGGATAATTATTTTAATCACGAAAATATAAAAACTCTTTTAGTTAATGCTTATCCATTTATCTAATAATTTTTTAGTTGATGATTATATAACATGATAATACATGAAACTAACCAAATGACATAAATAGAAAGTACTAGTATCAAACAAAGTTTTGTTTTATAATGAAATTAAGATGATTTTATAAAATTTCCAATTGCTTCACTCATATTTTTAGAAGTTATTTTTTTCAAAGTTCAATTGGGCATAAAATGACCAATATTTTAGGCCTTTTATTCTCTGATATTAAGTTTTCTAATAATTATTCTAACTTTTCACTCTAACTTAACATCCAATTCAAGTGGCATGTACATGTATAAAAAATATTTTTTATTATAATTGAATGCATGTATTACATAATATAATTGGCCTATCAATAACTAATTTTACAATTATTTTAATATTTTACTTTTTATTTTAATACTCAATTCGATATCGACACATCATTTATACATAAAATAAATTTACTTAAAAATAAAAAAAAGGACAAAATCAAGCCTAGCAAAATCATATATCCCAAATATATATGACATATCTTTCCGATATTAATCCATGTCTTATATTAATTTAAAATTTATCAACAATTCTTTTACTTTATCTCCTAATAAATACCACACGGAAGCATAATAACAATATTTCATCGGAAAAAACATCGCTAGTATATTTTCTTTAATTAAAAATATTATTTAATCGCTGACTTTTTAATGAATAAAATGTAACAAAAGCTTTTGATTATATCAGCAATATAGTTTATCCATATGGTTGTTATAAAGCTCATTAATTTAAGGAGAAAATTAAGGAAGAAAACACGGAAGAAAAACACGGAAAGCAAACAAGGAAGAAAACAAGCGAGCAAAACATGGAGCAATTCATGGAGCAAAACAAGGAGCTTAATTCAAGGAGAATTTAAGGAACCATTAATTTAAGGAGTAATTCAAGGAGTGAATTTTCTTATAAATATTAATGAGTATATTTTCGTCATTTATTCATTCTTTATCGAACCAAAAAAATGGTAAACATAACAAGTGATAATATTATCGTTTTTTACCTCTCTCCTACAATTGTTATATTCCTGATAATTTTTTTACAAAAATAAATTAAAAATTACTAAATATCTCTTTTTAGCATTATCTTTATAAATAAATAGATTAAATATTAGATTCACAAAATTACGGTATCAAATAATATTTTTTGTATAAATAAAATGACTAATATGACCTTCAAACCTATTTTATTTATAATGCCAACGTAAAATTTTGACTTATTACTATTAATAATTAATTTTTTAACTATATTTTTGAAATTACACTGAACGTCATACGCAGGAAGAAATTCAACCAAAGCATAGGACAGGTCTAAATCCAGGAACTTAATAATTCCTATGGCTCAAGACTATCGAGTGTTGGAATCAGGAAGCCACTACAAAATCACTGCAAGAGGTAATCGGACAAACAAGGGCTACAGTAGGCAACGTTACTTCCACCTCGAGAGACGATGCATTGATGCTGAGAAAGGAAGAATCTGGGTGTTCAGAGCAACGCTACTTCAAGAATTCTTCGAGAAATACGTCTCGAAACCTTGGAAAGGTATATCTGGTAATGATCAACGGCTATTATCTGAATGAAGACAAGTTGAACGGATAACGAAGGATGTCGCATATTCCCGATCTCAAGGAACTTAATCTCACAAGGGGCCATGAAGGCTACACTACAATCTTCCACGGTAATGATTGAATATTTCAGGGGTGTAACGATGTTGCTCGAGGCAAGAAAAGTGGCTCTCTTACATGAAAGCAGTAGGCACGTTATTCAATTCGCTGCAAGCAAGCAATGAAACACCAAATCAGTGGCACTGTAGACTAGGCCATACGAGCGAAGGGACGAAGATTATGACTCAAAGTGGAAAACTTCCAGGTCTACCGTTCACTGAGATAGACACGTACGGCGAAGATTGCATACTGGGAAAGCAAAAGAGAGCCGCCGACAAGTCGTTAATCCCAAAGTTAAGGAAAGACTAGATCTTATTCACTCGATGTTCGTGGACCAACGACTGCCTCATCTATCAAGGGAAACAATACTTCGTGACTTTCATTGATGATCAATCTCGGAAGGTATGGGTTTACTTTCTAAAGCATAAGTCTAAAGTATTTGACGCTTTTAGAAGATGGAAAGCTATGGTGGAAAATGAGACGGGTTTAAAGATTAAAAAGCTCAGAACCGATAATGGTGGTGAATATGAAGACACCATATTCAAAAATTTCTGCTATGAGCACGGGATCAGAATGGAAAGAACTATACCAGGCACGCCAACACATGGTGTAGGGCGAGCGTATGAACCGAACGTTGACAGAAAGAGCTGTGGCATTCGTGATACAAATGTCTACCGAAGCAATTCAGGCGAAGCGATGTACTAACACGGCAGCCTTTACTTCGATCAACCGAGGCCCATCTGTTCCATCGAGCATGAATACCGTAGTGAGGTATGGAGCAGAAAGAGGTGAAACTATCACATCTAAAAGTTTTCGGTTGTAGCATTTTTGCATATCGCTGATCAAGGCGGTGAATAAAGTTGTTGATCCCAAATCCAAGAAATGCACATTCATCGATACGTGAGGATGAGTTGGCTACCAGATTGGGATGACGAAAGAAGAAATTTTTCCGTAGCATGATGTGATTTTCAACGAAAGCGGTGATGTATAAGACATGCATAAAATAGACGCCAATGACTCGGCAGTAATGAGTCGGTATTTGCGGACGCAGGATGATGTCCCGTATAGTTCCAAGAATGTAATAATTGTAACAAGTCCTCACCAGAGGAACTTGTTTGACAAAGTAAGTACACAAAGATTCGACACACCACAACCTCTTACTCCATCTCCCGTATTGAGTAAGGTCTTCTCGACCTCACGTGCCTCTTTTAACGAGACATACGAACTATATGTCATTGACCGATTTTAGGAGCCCGAATGCATGCATTTAAGCTTGTCAGACTCCGTATTCCAACAAGCTGGGAGCTTGCTATGAAAGAAGAAATGAAATCTCATCTCCAACTGCATACGTGGAATCCACTGGAGTTACCTACGTGGGAAAGCACTTCACAACAAACGGGTGTCTTAGGGTGAAAGCAGAGTACGATGGTTCCAAAGAGATACAAAGCCCGCCTAGTTGTCGAAAGTGGTTTCAACATAAGGAAGGAGTTGACTACACCGACATTTTTGCTCCGTTGGCAGAAGCTTAATACTATCGATCGCATTGAGCATTTTAGCCATCGAAGATCTTCATCTTGAACAGTTGACGTGAAGACCGCATTCCTTCATGCTGAGATTTAGATGAAGAGATATACATGTACCACCGGAAAGGTTTCTCGAGAAAGGGGAAGAAGAACACGTTACAGACTAAAGAAGAGTTTGTATGGCACGAAACAAGCCCCCGAGACAATGGTACAAAACATGTTAAAGTTTAAATCAAGTGTATTCTCACTCTTTAGCTTCATAAATATATATATATTAGTTTCTTCCATTATTTGCACAAAATTTATAGATGTGATTGTTTGGATATTCGGACTAGTCTGATGCTCGATCCACGCAAACCAATCAAGCAAAATCACTAACTTGAAATGAAAGGAAAAATACCCTAGATGTCCTACCTGTATATCAACTCGAGCTCAATGATTAGTCCGAGCTAAGGTCAACCTCAACCCATGATATACTGTACTTTATATCAATTATATTTCTCTGACATGTAAATATGTGTACTCATTATAAGACTGACAATTGTGTAAGACTCAGATTCTGAGATCGAGTTTAAGTTTCTGACCCATATCCTTTGACATGGAAGAGTGATCTTAACATAGAAAACGACATGCAGATGGATTGAAAGAGAGAGAACTGGCATGAAAGAAAGGAACACTAGAATCATTTTTTTGTACTTACTGTGTATGAGTTAATCAGTGACTTTTTAATGAATAAAATGTAACAAAAGCTTTTGATTATATCAGCAATATAGTTTATCCATATGGCTAGTACTATTGTGTTATAAATTTCACATATGGAGGCACATGGGGTTACATGCATCTAATACTACAGGCAAAGATTGTGATTATTCAAAGAGAATCTAGCAATAAAGCAAACCAATGGAAACAGAAACAAAAATGATACACTAGAGTTTACTTTAGTCATGCATAACATATAAATCAGCTAACTTATAACAATGGTTATGCCAGCATTAAAGGCAAAAATCACATGGATATATTTTAGCAATAAAGACACAAACAGAATTTATTTTATTTCATAGTTTAGCATTTGCCCATGCAGGGGATGTTAATTAGCCCATCTCCCGCCCTTACCTCTCTCTCCCTTATTCTCCTTTAGCCGTCCACCAAAAACGGATATGGTGGCTGCAACTTGAACACAGGCTTTCTACAATGCCCATTTACTGTAAAACAATCAAGTACCACATTTCAAAGTTTTTAGACAATATGAATATTCCATTGGAGATTTCGCACTTAAATGACTACACATATCATTAACCATATATGTATAGCAAAACTAGTATGTGCCACTAAATAGGTACCACGTGTAAAATGTAACTGCCTGTGAAATGGGCTCACTCGTGACAAGATGCAATAATTAATAAATCAATACACGACTACTAATTCTGACTGGCTCGAGCATTTGAAATCAAGCATTTGCATGAATTCAAGGTTCTCTTTTATCTAATGAAATTAAAGTGTACCATTAAACAGATTATTTGAAGATATGTATATTTAATCTTCCATTAGTGATATAAATGTAACGATGGGATTTCAATCTTGTATCATTATTCATTTCAAGTTGGGTATGGTTGAATAAGGTTGAATGTCACACCTATCCTTCTTGTCGAAAGATTATTACTTCATCAGTTCAAAGGAATCATATCTAACTCCAAATTGTTTAAATATCATTGTACCAAAAAAATACAAAAATAAAAACACGTGGTATTCAATAATACCTTCGTTTTTTCATTATGTTACTTTGCTATATTAGCAATTTCTGCCCTTTAAGATCCAATGTAACCAATTTTGTACAAAATTTACAATTTGATTGTTAGAAACCTAGTCTTAATTCAACTCAATAAGATTTCATTGAGTTAAGAGTTGATCAAGCTTATAAGTAATACTGTTGTCAAATTTCTGGTCGATGTGAGATTGAATGAAACTTAACAGTCTCTCCACACGAATAAATGTGATCTCACAAAACTACAGTGAGACAGTTAAGGACAAAGATCAAATCACTGATCAAAACAGTCCTAATTTTGCTACATTGTTGAAAATTTAGGTCTAATTTAATCCAATAAGATCTTATTGAGTTAATGATTATTTAAATTTATAAGCAATACTGTTATTGAACTCCTTGTTGACGTGATACCGAAATAAACTTAACATTTAAGATTTTATTTTCGAAATTTAATAGTGAAATTACTCATTTTAGTTAATTTGTCAGGAAATTACTCGTTACAAATTGATCGTGATGAGCTAGTTTCACCTTCAAATATTGAACCAAATTGACCGAAGAAATACAAAGAGCAAATCGACTAATGCCCAAAGATCAAAAGATAAGGGATCGATACGAAGGAAGTCTATATAATGTATGTATATATATAACACAGGGTAAGGGGAACAATAAGGGCATTGACTAATATACCCGACAATTTTTAAGAGAACTACCTACAGAAGAGAAGAAAATCATAGAATGAATATGGCATTTGATGTTTTTTTCCCAATTATGTTTAAGCTTTGACAATTAACAGACAAAGACACAAAACATAATTGAAGGAATTGGGTTAAAATTAAAAACGGCGAATAAAACATCAACTGTTGTAAATTTCCTAAGATTTCATTTCACTTAAACTAGTCATCTCTGTGGAAAATGCCCAAACAGTGATGAAATCAATTATGAAGAAAAAATGAAAACTCCAATAACATTTACGACCAATAAAAGTAATCCTTACTTGCAGCCAAGTTCGCTAGTTAGCACCCTGATGACTGCTTGCACATCTGATCTTTCGAGCGTTAATGGCAGAAAATATCAAAAATGGATACGTGAACCGATTACAATTTTTATCTAAACTAAAATTACAGATATAGGGCTATACAGTCCATGTATATAAGAATTTTCAAATATTTCTATTTTGAATAAATTATATTTTTCGTCCAATAATTTTATCATTTTTAAAATGGAGACCACCCGATTAGAGTTGAAAAAAAAAACCTAGGTTTAGTGTTTAATGTTTAAAAATTGAAATGAAAAATGAGCAAAACCATTGGCTTTCGTGAAAATTGTTCCATGAAGACGATGTAGTACAAATTTAACATTATTGTAATATTTTTTAAAATAAATAAATATGGAGTTAGAGAGAGAGAAAATTGATTAATAAAAAAGTAAATAATGGATAACACTAGAAATTGAAAACGAATAGTTAATTTAATAGTATATTTATAAATAAAATATGTATAATTAAGTAATATTATTAAATTAATATATTAATATCTTTCATTACATAATTTTTAATTTTAAAAAATTAATTTATAAAATGATATTTTTATCTTTATTAAAATATTTATAATTTTATATATTATGTCATGTTATTTTTATAACAATATCCACCTTAAAATCTATTTCTAAGTTGACTATTCTTTTTGCATTATTCGTAATATCATTATATTTTTTCATTCATCGATCATTGTTACAGTTTGTTATAAAATAATTCAAAAATATATTTTTTATCGAAATTAAAATTAAAAAAATTATTAATTTATTTTAAATATATTATCTTTATTAACGGGTGTGATTGTAATTAGCTAAATCATTCTAATCTTTTTGGCTCATTTTTTTTATTAACATTAGAAATTTATCTTTTTATGATAAAGAATATATCAAAAAAAAATAATTTGTTGTTAATTACATTTAGAGACAAATATAAGTACACTAAATAAGTTAATAATAAATTAATTGATTTATACAAAGAAATAAAATAATATCAAAGATAAGAAGGAAATCACGATAAAAATTTACATTAATGATTACGATTATATAAGATATTTTTACATTGAAATGAAATAATAGTTAAAAAATAAAAGAATATATAAAATAATAAATATTTTATAAAGATAAAATTATTTTTTAAAATTAAATTATTAAGTTATATGTTATTAAATAAAAAATTATTAAAATATTAATTTAATAATATAAATTTAAATTTAATACAATTAAAGAAAAATCATTCTCTCATTGTAATTTAATATCGTTTTCTTTCTTCGAAGTTAAATGTATATTTAAAATTAATGTAATGTTTTGAAAATAATATAAATATTTGATATTTGATAGAAAGATAAAAAATTATAATTAATAAAAAATATTTTTTAAAAATAATGAATAATATCTACTTTAAGAGAAGTACATAGGATCAATGATAGAGCAAGTAAATGAACCGTTAGGATCTTTCATCCTAAACGAGAAGTATATTGGTGTTTTATTTATTTTTAGTTGAATTGTTAATATTATTTAATTTATTGTACATATTTATTTTTATTTTAATATTTTAATATTTATCATAATTATTTAAAAATAAAAAAAATAATTTATTTTTTAAAATAATATTGATATTTCATAAAATTTAAATAATATAAATTTATAAAAAAATTATATGCTTTTATTATTTCTCTAAATTGCATAGTATAATACTTTCATTTAATTTTATTTTTATGTCTTCATATTACAAATATTTTTTTCATAATATTTATTTAGAAATATGTTATAATATATTTTTCATAGAAAAAAAATATACAAATTTTATTTTATTTTTATAAATTAAATATATTCATTATTTTATTTTTAATTAATATATTTTAATTATCTTATTATTATATTTATAGACACTTTAATTATTTAAAATAAATTTGTGATGATTTTAATTATTTTATTTTTTACTTTTATTCAAATTTTTAAGATATTTTAATTTTTAAATATCTATTGATTACTTGCAAATAAATCAATTTAGATTCAATTTGTTTTTAAAAAAAAAATCAAAGAGTCCAACATTTATAAAAAATTACTAAAGTGTTTAAATTTATAGGAATAAGATGAATAAAGTGGACAAATTTTAAAAATAAAGAAAAGATATTATTTTTTATATATATATATATATATTAAAAAATAAAATTAATCATATAAAAATATATACATTATATATCCTACTAATCTCATTTCTCAAACATTTGTTTTTAATATTAAATTTCGTAACGTGTTTTGAAGGTAATGAAATCCTAAATTTAATAATAAGCAAACTCAATTGAAGCAGAAGTTGTCGGGTAGTCGTTGGGCGTTGAGTTGAATGGCGAGTATTTTAAGTAACTGAACCTTCTCTCTCTCTCTCTATATATATATATATATATATATATATTATCATTTGTTTTAATTCTAAGAAGAATGTTTATTAGGAAGAATCACCCTCAACGTCATCGAACAAAGGAGATAAATAATCCTCGCTCTTCAATTATAATAAACTACTATAAGAGGATGACATCTTCTCACTCTACATTTGAGCTAATTCTTTAGCTCTATTCCTATTTTCATATTATATTTTATTATTTATACTACTACATATTAAAATTAAGATAAATATAATTTATTTATTTTTTCTTTGAAGGTATAAATAATTAAATTATTGAATTGATTTTTTATTAAAAATATATATTAAATTTCTTACTACATATTTATTTATGTCTTCCATCCTATATATATATATATTAAGGAGTTAAAAAAAGGAAAGTAACCATTTTTACATTACAATTTGCACTCTCTTCTCTACACATTTCTAGCCCTAGGGTCCCTTTCTTCTTCATCTTCTGCATTCTTTCCTTTATTCACCTTCTGCTTAAAGCCTCTCTCTATTTCACATCTCTATATTTTCTCATTTGCATTAACTTCCCTGACTCTCTGACATGGCTGATTTAACTCCCATCTTATCTTTTTCATTGAACCCATTATCTGTTTTAAATGAATCATCATCTTCTTCCATTGATGCACTTGAAGAAGACTCGTGCAGTATTTGTCTTGAGCCATTCAACTCTGATGACCCTGCCACTGTATGACTCCGATCTTTCATCTATTTTTAAACTGGTTACTATTTTTGTAAATCAACTTAGTTTTTAAATCTTACTGTGTATTCAGTTTAGCAAATAGTCTTGTTATACATTTTCAAGTTAATTCTGACCATACATTGTCCAAATTGGAATGATAAAGGTAAAACTGTTTAGTCTTTGATCAGCTTTACTGTGATAAAGCCCCTGATCCTTCTGGCTAAAGAAAATATAAAACTGTTAAGTCTTTAGGTAATGGGCTGTGATGTATTGTCACTTGCAGAGTTACAGTCATGCTTGATACTGTGTTCACCCCTTCCCCCGAAAAAAAAAATACGATTGATGATAAAACCAAACACCATCTTGGGTTTGATCCGAGTTTTTCCTCTGTTAATGGGTTCTCATAACTCATGAAACTTGTAGTCCCCTAGCGATTCTGTTACCACTCTTCTTTTTAGCGTAGATATACACTATGTTACTTGACTCTACAAGCGACATGGACATGAGTGTGAGTACTTGATACCCCAATTTGTTGTAAACTTACAGAAGATTTAGAAAAATGGGCTTGTCTATCTGACATATAGTGTCCTAAAAGAGTCTTTGTAATGTAGGCTATACATGATGTGTCGTTCTTCCCTTTGTATCCTTAGCTTTATGTTTGATAATTAATATATTTGTGGGAAAAATTGACAACCACTTGATAGTGTTTTACTTCCTGTGCAAATTAAGTTATTTATTTGTTAACTTTTTGTCTGAAGTTGACTTCGTATCAGTATTTTTACAGATTACTACATGCAAACATGAATACCATCTTCACTGCATTCTTGAATGGTAAGCTCACGTATAAGATGTATGGGTTTGTTAGTTTTAAATTAATATGTCAACAATTGTTTCAGTTTTTTGGCCTATATGCACACACCCTTACTTGATATGTTTATGATGATTGATTGTTTCCCAGGTCAGAAAGAAGCAGACAGTGTCCAATATGTTGTCAGTTGCTTGTCCTTATAGATCCTGTCTGGTATTTTATTTTTACCTACCCATCTACATTTATGTTTGGTTGTTATGTTTTCTTTTCTTGGCTCTCGTGTCCTTTGATTGATTGTATTCTTGGATAATTGTGCTTATATAGTCAGGAACTTTTAGCCACAATTGAGAGGGAAACAAGCTCAAGGTCAAGGAAAATATCCTCCATAGCTATGCATTACTCCCACGAAGATGATTTTGAAATTGAGCATGTGAGTTTTAACCTTAGAATATCTACCCATTATATGCTTCATATACCATTACATCTTTGTGAGGACGAGTATCTAATTATAATCTCGAATTGAAAATTTCAGGAATCTTTTACAGTAGACACCAATGTTGTTGGGCATATTATGCAGCATCTAGCTGCTGCAGCTAGCTCAGCTCGTTACCTCCATAGAAGGGAAAGACATAGATCTTCACTACTTAGTCCTTCCCAAGTTCTTGTTTGCACCTCTCTTGATAATTTATCCGATGCAGATCATGCAAATACAGCTTCTTCAATTGAATCTAGGCTTTTGAATAATGGGTCATCTGGTACTTCTATACCCGCTTCAAGCAGAGGCAGACCACCTGCTGTCAATTCCGAACCTTCACCAACAGTATATCCATCTGGCAACTCTGGTACTCCTGCTGACAGTGGCATCACTATCAAACCCAGGTAAGTTTCTGGATGTTCCAAGTTGCTTGGTACAAAAGTGTTATAATTATGACAGCTGCAGAATTTGTTTTGTGCTATGTTTCTGAGTGAAGTCTAACTGTACTGCCTTTTCTTGTATGTGATTATCCAGATTTCTATACAGCCAATCACCACCTGACTTACAGAGATCAATCTCATCTGGAACAGTCCCTCTCACAGAGTCTATCAAATCTAAGTTCTCTGCTGCTTCAGCTAGGTAGAAACAGGCAACTTTATTCAATCTAGTATTTACATGATTTTTATATACTACTTTGTTAGACTAACATGTGTTTTGCCAGATACAAGGAATCCTTCTCGAAAAGCACTAGAAGCTTTAAGGAGAAGCTACTTGCACGAAATGCCTCTGTAAAGGACCTAAGCAAAGAAGTTCAGTGCGAAATGAGTGAAGGAATGGCTGGTGTTGCACGAATGATCGAACGCCTTGATGTTGGCTCAAAAAGAACTGATGATGGTAATGGTACTTCAAGATTCCACATCAAGGGAAAGGCTGTGCTTGAAGATGTTATTGCTCGGACACTTGATAAACATAGAGGGAAGGTGGGACACAAAATGAATTCAGATGCAACCTCTCATACACCTAGTAATGCATGAGGTAGACTTCAGGCTACGCGACTACAGGTTATTACATGTTCTTCTTTTACTTAATAGCTGCACAGATGATATTAATGTCAAATATTTGGAGGTGAAATGGTGGTTAACAGGATTGCCAAGGAATACTACTGAAACTTGCATGCAACAAATGAAGAAGTTATGATTTTTATGTGCTTGTTGCATGCTAAGTATTGGTGTGAATGCAATATTGATACAAATAAGTTGAATTAACATTTCTTGCAAAACGATGACAGCTTTTTGTTAATTTCATTCTGCATTGATATTCCTGTAGTAGCCAGAAGTTTACCTTAGGAATAATATTATCATAAGAGTACACACCTTAGTTTCATTTCTAACTTTTTCAAGTTTTTACTCTTCTTTTTTTCCAATTTTTTTATAGATAGATGACCATAAAGGTCCATTTAGTCCTATTATTACGAAAAGATGATTGTATAAGGATAAATAACTTTTTTTATTTTTCTATTTTTATTTTATTTTTTTCTTCAATTCTTTCGGTTACAATTTATTTAAGTTATAACAGTTTCTATATAACATATTTGAAAAATTAAAAAAATACATTTTATCTTTGTGCGGTTACTTTTTCATAACAATAGGAGTAAACTGTTACAAAAATAATTACAGGACCTTGTAATAAGTAAAGGGACCTTGTAATAAGTAAAGGGCTCTGGGTATTTTTCTCCTTTTTTATTCATCCAAATTATCTTATTACATTCTTTTATTTTTCTATTTATTGCTCCAATTTCTTTTAAATTTTGAATATATATTAGTTTCTGTGATTTTGCAAATGTGTTAGGAAAATATACACTAGTGTGTGTATATAACATGAAAAAACATGTTTCTCATACAAATAATTATATTATTGGACATTTTTTTTTCTGAAATATGTCCATTCAATCATTTTAAATATGTATTTGTTTTGTGTTGTTTTCAACTAGGCCATTTAAGAAACAGATTTAGATTATCTTGTTATTTCCAAAGCAATCCTAACTTGTATCATTTCCTTGTTGAATCTATGTCAGAGCGGGATTAATGTCCGGAGTTTGGAGTTTGGATATCATTCAATCAAAGGTTTCTATATTATGGTGTCCAGAAGGTACTTAGATAGGCATCTGATGCAAGTGACGTATTATGGATTAACCAATAACTAGTTGGTTTGCGTCCTGCATTTCATACGTCTGTTGAATTTTATTCATCAAAGTTTCAAAGTGTAGTTGGATTCTGGTTGAAAAACTCTTTTCAGACATTTTTTAATCACTACTAGAGTGTTCGACTTTCTATTCTGCTTTACTGTGACCTCGTGTTATATAGCATCATGTGTTAATTCCCCTTTAGTTATTTCATTTGCCTTTTCTTGTGTTTCTATTACATATGGTTTCAAACAGAAGCGACTTAAGAAGCAGTTTTAAGCACATATTTATGAGTGTTTATTTCTGCTTTTGGAAAACTGTAGAAGTGTTTTTGAGCAAAAAATCGCTTCAGGAACAAATAGTGTTTGTCAAAATTGCTTTCTAAGCTTAGAAAGCACATTTTATGCTTACTGATATAAACACGCGGTTCTTAAAACCACTTTTGTTTTGAAACTATTTCTAACAAAAACACAAACATACTCATTTTGTCAACAAGCAAAACATGTATTTCATGAGCTTTAAAGCGCTTCTAACAATTGTTTTTTGTTTTTTTATATTTCGTCCAGGAGGGTTTTTTTTAAGGCTATTTACAGTATCCTAGAAGCAAAAACAACTAGACCTTAAATTACTTGCTAGAAGCTTTTTTTTTTCCTTTTATTTTGGGTGTGAAATTTAAAGGCAATCTTTAAGGAGAGAAAAACATCTGAAGCTTCATAACTCAGTCATGTATTAATCAACTTATTCTATGTAACAACGAAGCTCATAACAAGACTTGACAGCGAAGTGGCCCAAGTGGTTTTTGAAGTATCTTTTATGTTTAGTTTCCTAGGCTTCAAATGAAAGTACTCTCTTTATTAAGCTGTTCTCAAGACTCAAAGCAACAAAGAGGCTAGAAAGGCCAAAGAGTCTCAAGCATTGACAATCATTCCACCTGAAAATCAAATAATTAAAATTACTTTTAACAACCTACATATTACAGCAAAACAAATCAGATAGCATAAAGAACATTAGTATCATTACGCACCATTGGGATGAAGAACTTGGCCAGTGAAATAAGAAGACTCAGCTGAAGCCAGGAACACATAACTTGGCGCAATCTCAGAAGGCTGAGCTGCCCTTCCCATTGGAACCGATAAACCCAAGCTTTTGATCATATCTGGAGGCATTGAAGCAACTTGCAATGGAGTCCAAACAGGCTGGAGCTACAGCATTAACACGAATCCCCTTCTGGACCAGCTGAAGAGCCAGACCTTGAGTAAAAGCCACAATTGCTCCCTTTGTTGAACTGTAATCTAACACTTCTGGACCACCCGTGTAGGCATTAATTGATGTTGAGTTGATTATGCTGCTTCCTTCTTTCATGTGCTTCAAAGCATGCCGGCATACCCATTTCCCAATATGTCACAATTATTATTAGCCAAGTTTTTATTTTGGTTTTGCTGTCCAAATCTATGAGAAATTCAAGTGGGTTTTTGACAGTCAGCTAATTTTTGTCTCATACATATGAAGTCAATAGAAACCATAACTTAAATGGTTTTAAGGGTTGGAGTTTTTATCAAGTCAAATTGTATTGGGTTTTGACCCATTATTTAATTAGCCCAAATCCAACTTAGGCATCTACTAGCTGATAAATACTTTACAAGGGGAAATAATCTTTGGAACACACCTCGTTTAAATCTGTAAAGGTTACACATATACGAGATATCCCACATATTTTTTTAACCAGGATCATATTTGACAGCCATGAAGGGAGTCGAGTACCCTTATGACGCTTGCTTCTTGATGAGATAAGACCGATATCAAATTAATAATACCGATCTTGCATATACTTTGATTTTATATTTATAAAACTCTCGTAAGTGTACGAATCATTTTATAGAAAATGATAAGTATATTCCTAAGGTTGATCTAAGGAAGAAATATATATGGTTTTTAATTTATTATTTAAACTTTTAAAAATAAAATTAAATCCTAAACATAATGTTTGAACGAATATAAGGTGGTCAAAAATGATGAAAAAGTCAGTGAAATAAAAAAGAATGAGCTGGTGATAATGACAGTCAAGGACAGAGATAGGTATTATTTGGAGAGATTATAGTGTTGTAGGGTTTCTAGAGAGAAGTTTAGAATGTAAATAATGATTATATCATTTATTCATCTCAAAAGGGAAGTATATATAGCACATAAGAAATATGTATCAAAATTATATTGGTAAGCACTCTATTTGAGATGTCAGAGTACCTATGTATAATAGTTTTACACAAAATCATGTTATTATGCTTACGCCGCATAGGACATCCCTCGTAGGGATGTAGAGTTCTTAGGAGGGCTATCCACAGGTTGTTCAATCACGATGACTATAAGTGATTGGGTGCTACTCGATTTGAATCACAAGGTCATGCTATATAGGTCATTAGTTGCGGGGTGTATCTAAAGTCATATACTTTGAATATTCAATTAACCATGTCAGGTCGCCATACATGAAATGCTTAATGTCTTATATGCAAATGAGGTAAGCCAGGTCATTATGGTAGTATACTTGTTATATGAAGAATACGAAACATTAACTTTTCTATTCCTTAAACTTTGAGAAGTTAAGGGAATACTTTAAAACTTGACCCTTGTATCCTAATACAACGGGGTTTCATCAAGCAAGGCGATTCAGGTCATTGTGATAGCAACCCTTCTACACGTACCATTCTTGACATTAACTCTCTACTCCCTAGGATTTTAAAAAGTCGAATATATCCAATATTAATTTTGATTTCAATGGAAAAATCGTTCAACTTTCATTCTTCCTCTATAAATAGTAAGAAAATTTTAACTTTTTGAGCATTGAAGTTCTAACCTAGTCAAATTTTTCTTCAAAAAATCTCAACTTGGCATAATTTTTTACTCTATCCTTCTTCTTAACCAACTCACTTGAAAAAAAAACTTAGTTTGGATTTCAGTCTATCTAACTAGCAACTTCCTTGAAAAAAACCAATCAGTTATATTATTCTCGGGCCATTCTTCAACATATATGTGACTTTCTACTTAACCTATTGGATTTTCAAAAACTAGAAGTACTCTACTCTTCTATGGAAAACAAGTATATTGAATTGTCCATTAGCTACACTCCTATATGATATTATGTTAGGCCAAGGAATCCAAAATGTTTTTTTTTTTGTAAAATTTCGTTCTTTTTTTTTCTTTTCTAAATGAATTGATGTAATTTGAAGGATATAATACTTTAGTAATATTTTAATTTTATTTTTTTATATTTTTTATCTTTATTTTTAGGTGATATCTTAATGATTCACATTTTAAAAATGATATTAATTTGGTGTAATTTTTCATTTTATTATGGACTTTTTACATTTATATAACACCTACACTTTTAATGAATAACATTTTTTTATATTTTTATCTCTTTCGGCCCCTGAAGTAAAGCATTAATATTTTTTTCGCCATTTTTGAGTCTTTAAATACATGTTTTAATATTTTAACTCATTTTACTTTCTTATTTTTATGTTTTTAATGAGTCAAAAACATCAAAATATTTATTTAAAGACCCAAAAATGATGGAAAAAGTTATTAATGTTCGATGGGTAGAAAGATATAAAATACGATAAAAGCTTGTTCATTAAAAATGTATGTGTTGTATACCTGTAAAAAAATCCTTAATAAAATGAAAAACTACACTAAATTGATACATTTTTTAAATATAGATATCACTAAAGTAACAATTGAAAAATAAAAGTGAAAAAATACCAAAAATAAAATTAAGTTAATACTAAACTTCTAAACTTTAATTTGATAATACAACTAAAAAAAATGACTTCAAGTGAGAAGCCTATAAAAGGTTAAATATTATTCAATTTTTACATACAAGTTAATAATTTAAATTTAATAAATATGTAATAGTATTAATTATCGAGCATTATTGTTCCAAATTCTATATTTTATAAAAATAAAATAAAAAAGTAAATTTTTAAATATAAGTTTTCAAACTATTTTTTTATAATTAAAAATTGATGTTAAAATAATAATTTTTAGAAATAATCTTAAAACAAATAGTTAATTAATTTGTTATTTTAGTAATGAATAAATATATATAATAAATATTTTATAAGAAATATAATACAAATACTAATTTATCACAATATTAATAATAATTACATAATTTTATTTAATAAATAAGTCAAATATAATAGACTAACATATGAATTTATTCAAGTAATATTTTTACTACCTAATAAGTTAATCATACATGAATGATAGATATGATTTATTGAATTTAATAAGCAATTTTGTTTAAAAAATAATTTATACTAGTCGATTGTTCTTTTTTTTAATTGATATGAGATATGATATGATTTCTACATAAAAATTATTAGTTAAAAAAATATGATTTGTTCATAAGTAAATTGATTGAATATTCATTGAATGGGTAATCATTAATTATATACCCTTAATGTAATAAAAAAAATTATATTACATAAAATAACCATTCATAAAAAAATATATTTATTTTATAGACATTTAAAAAATATATGATATGCTCACAAATAAATTGATAGAACATTCATTAAATAGGTAATCATTAATAGCATGAATTTGCACCCTTAATGTAATAAAAGAAATTACATTATGCAAAATAATTATTTATAAAAATATATTTATTATATAGTCATTTTGGAACTTATTGGTGTAAAAAATAACAAAAAAAAAATATAACAAATGTATTTATTTATGTAAAAAATAACAAAAAGTAGAAAAATATGATTTGTTTATAAGTGAATTGATCGAATACTTATTAAATGAGTAATTATTAAGTGTATGAATTATTACCCTTAATGTAATAAAAATGATTATAGTATATAAAATAACTATTCGTAAAAAATATATTTATGAATATTCAATAAAAATATGATATGTCACAAGTGAATTAATCGAATGCATTAAATGAAAAATCATTAACTATATGAATTGTTACCCTTAATGTAATAAAAATAATTACATTATATATCATAACTATTTATAAAAAATGTATCTAATATATAAATATTTTGAAATTTATTGGTATTAAAAAATTAACAAAAAAAATAGTATAAAAAATATAAAATATTTATATAACAAAAATAAAAAAAAACAGCGATGATCGTTGACCAAAACATGACTTTTTATATTTAAAGATACACATACCGCAGAGTATGTTGAACAATTGCATAGAATTTCATGACCATCATCTATGATGAAATCAATCGTACTCTAATCTAAATAAATATGTTTGGAAGGTTAACCTAAATTTTTTTCTCTAAATAGCATTGATAAGTACATGTTTTATAAGTGGTTTTAAGAAAAATGGGTTAGAAATGAAATGAATTGTTTAAAAATGATTAAAAAGAAGCATTACAATATTTAACAAAATTATTATAAATGATTTAAGGTGACACTTTAATAACTATTTTAAAGTAATTTTCTAAAAAATGCAGATTATTTATTTTTCTTAAAAACACAAATAATAGTCCTTAAAATTTTAAAACCACTTTTTATTAAGATTTTCAAAAACCCTTAAGTGGCGTTTGGTTCGTGAAATGGAATCGAAATCGAAATGGAAAGGAAACGATTTTGTTTGGTTTGACCACTGGAATCAAACTCAGAATCAGGATTATAGTGTTTGGTTTGCCACTGGAATGGAATGAAAAAAGCTATAAATGACCTTAATACCCCTACATGCTGTAAAGTTCAAATAATGTCATTTAATTACTATTTTTTCGTCACACAAAATACATTATTGAAATCATTATTTTTCTAAATAAGTATTACTTAATTAAAAAGAAATATATTATTAAAATTATTATTTTTCTAAATAAGGTTTAGGGTTTTGAGGTTTGAGATGTGTGATTTAGGGTTTAAGGATTTAGGATTTGGGGTTATATTTGTAGGTTAATGTTTAGGGTTAAAATTATTATTTTTCTAAAAATAGTTTAGGGTTTTAGAATTTTGGATTTAGGGTTTAGGGTTTTAATATTTAAGGTTTAGAGTTTATGGTTTTAGGATTTGGAATTTGGAATTTGGGGTTTAGGGTTTTAGGATTTATGTTTTAGGGTTTTGGGTTTTGGGATTTATGTTTTATGGTTTAGGGTTTAGGATTTAGAGATTTGGAGATTTGGGATTTAAGGTTTAGGATTTAGGGATTTAGGGTTTAGGGTTTTAGGATTTGGAATTTGGGGTTTAGGGTTTAGGGTTTTGGGATTTATGTTTTAGGGTTTTGGGTTTTGGGATTTATGTTTTAGGGTTTAGGGTTTATGGATTTAGGATTTGGGGTTTATGGTTTAGGGATTTGAGGTTTTGAGATTTAGGATTTAGGGTTTTAGGATTTGGAATTGGGATTTAGGATTTAGGGATTTAAGATTTGAGATTTATGTTTTAGGGCTTTGGGATTTATGTTTTAAGATTTAGGGTTTTAGGGTTTAAGGTTTAGGGATTTGAGGTTTAAGGTTTAAGGTTTTAGGATTTTAAGATTTGGATTTAGGGTTTTGAAAATTTGGGTTTGAGAATTCGAGATTTGAATTTAATGTTATATTTTAGGTGAGGGTAAAATTGGGAAAAAAAAATTATATGGGAATGGAATAATAATTACCAAAGATGAGAGAAGTAATTGTGATTATTCTCTTTTAATAATCAGATTCCATTCTGACATCAATTCCGTCTAACCAAACACACAAAATGAAAGGAATCAACCAAAAGTGGGGCTAAAAGTGAGTTTAAGCCATTTGAAACCAATTTACCCACAGATTATGTAAGAACGCCTTGTAATTTTTGTACCTAAAATATATCCTCCTTATTTCTTGAGTGCAAAGCAACTTACTAGTTACCTATAAAGGATGGCAATTCAGAATATAACCCAAAACACGAATTATTCTTTTAACTAAAATTAACTAATACTTATTTTTGTGGTTGTAAAGATATTGAATAGTTGATAACATACTCCAATATCTACCATCCAAACATTAATTCAATGAAACTTCCATTACAAACATACACTTAGCTCTCTCTAGGTGATTGTTTCACTGCTTTAATGCTATAATAAGATCTATCAAAAGATTTGAGCTAGAACATTGAATAATGCCCAACCTTGGCCTCAAAATTTTGCACTTCCACCGCAATAATTATCACTCTTGCTGGGGTTTGCGGGTCAAAGGGGAATACAATATTTCAAAATTAGATTCAGATCCAATATAAAGAATTATGCACCGCCTGCAGTGTCCATATCTGTGACTCCATCAACACCCTTGAAAATGACCCGTAATTTTATCAGAGACGAGCTCTTCTTGTCATTCTTGTTGGTGGTACCAGTTGCATGAACAACATCCTTCGGAATTTTTCCCATCAAGTTAAAAAGTGGTACACTTAGGTTTGATCTTGTCATCTCTTCAAGTACAGGAGGAGCCTGCATGTACAGATTCTTCCCCCGAGATGTGATACTTGCTTTCGATAATTGCAGCATTGGGTGTTCTTCAAGTGAATCAATGAACTGTTACAGTTAAAATAAACTGAGTCAGAATAAAGGAGCAAATCGACAATCATAACGTCATATAAGAATTTTACCAGCATGCTTGAGCATCTAACAACATTCACGATGTTTTGACAAAGGACAGAGCGAAGACTTCGTATAATATGAACTTACTCGTCAACAATCTCAAGATGTCACTCATTCTGATTGTGACAACAGGAATGTAAATTTTACCTAATGAATCAGTGCCAAGTGGGCACCTTACCCGTTTGGGTGGGTTTAAGGTGAACCACTTTGAGTCGAAAACAGATCAGTCCATTCTTTGCAATGCTGGTTTTGTTCAAATTTCACTCATTTGGACATTGAATTTTGAATACTTCAACAATTTTTTAAAGTAAATTATAATCAAAATGGATCAACAATTTGAGTCATTGACCTGTGGATAATACCCGACTCGAATCATATCAAAAACCACAAATGGTTCGAATCAATTTTCCCCACGGGTCAATTCAGTTTGAATCCGACCTGAATCAACCCATTCCCATCCTTAGACAACAGAATATGCAGATTAAAACAATAAATTGTGCATGAGAGATCAGTCCATGGAACACAAACACATGCCGGCTCTTTAGTGGAGTTCTACATTATCATCCTAACGCTAATCTTTCTTGAAGCGGCTAAGAGTCAGCCATAATGCAACTCCATAGATCCCACTAGCTAAGGAAAAGGGCAAATGAAAAGTGCAAAGATGACAAAATAAAAGATACAACTCTACTATGCCTCATTTATTTCAAAGACTACTTTGACTGTTAATGTTTGATATCATCATATGCACAATCTAGAAACTTTAAACTTCAATGGAAACTCTTATATTTCTGGCATCCTCTAACCAAACACAACAAAACAATCAATCAAGATCAGCAAGGGGTTGAACATAGGCATGAGGTCAATTCATAAAGCTTGGGCGCAGTGTCCCAAAAAGTGATAATGTAAATGGGTTTCGGGTGTTGAAAGCATCCACAATGTTTTTGAAACTCAATTAACTAACATCAAGAAGGTTCCTTTTTTCATCATGCAATAAAAAATTCGAACGAAATCAAGATGCTGACTAAAGTCACGGAACAAACAGCAATCTTTCGTAATTCATATTCTAGAAAGGAAAGGAGATTAATAACCTTTTGTAATGTAACTGACGTGTCCAACTCAACCAAAACACCTGGACCACATACAAGACAGTCCTTGTCCTTCACAAATTCAGTCACTTTAGTGTGGAGACCTTCTGCACCATTATACCTGGAAAATATTATAAGTCAGTATTGTGAGGGTAAATGTAATCTAAACTAAAACATGTAAATAAAAATTGGAACTGCACTTATATATATATATATATATATATATATATTATTAGCTACACAACACACATACCTCACTCTGCTCTAGCAAAGCTTGGAAAGATAAAATTTGGTTATGCTCGTGAGTAAAAGGGTCTAACCAATCATATTGCAGTTAATACAACACTAGTTAAAGCTAAATGGTTTGCAAGTATTTTGTAATGAACCAAGGTATCAAAGAAAAAAAGGATTATTACTGGTCCTCGTTATTGCTACTTTACCACTATTGACAAGGCTTGAATTTAAAAAAAACAAGTAAACCCAACAACAAATCTACATAGAGAGGAAAAGATCGCATGTATGATGACATTATCCAATCGAACGTCTCTGCTAATTAGAGACAATCACTATCACTATGCAGAATGTGATAAATGACAGTGTTGAAACGTTTGTTCAGACAATGAGCACAAATATGGAATTCATAACTGATATAAACAAAAGCAAAAAAGATGTAATGTTCAAAGTCATTAAAGTAATAGATGTTCTAGAAGAAATACATATATTCCAGTGCTTGGTGCAGAGATAGAAAAGAAAAACTGAGACTGCTGTCATTAATATATGGAATTTGAGAATCTAATCCCTTTTAAAAAAACCTAGAATAGACAAGCAAACATTCTGTCAATCATGGTTATCCATATGGCAGATTCCTATGAGTTTATGATTGCCGGGTTATAGTCTATAACATTACTTGACAAGTAATCGCTGGAAATTTTGAAATTTGAGCCACAAACTAGCTCAAACTGGAAACACAATCATTTTAATATCACAAGATCATGAACTACGATATGCCACATATGTATCATGAGTGTTCACAACATCCTGAACTAGATTTATAAGCTGAAGCCAATAAATATGGAAGGAAAGAACATACGTCAAATAATTGGACAGAGTTTTGCTGCATCCTGATACAATCTTCAATGTTTCCAGTGCACAAGCAGCAGATATAATTGCATTCGTAGAAGCGATAGCTGGTATTATGTTTTTCACGACACCCTGCAAAAAATTGTATCTGATTATGAAGAAGGAAATCAATGCATGATGCCAACCATGTGAAGCATCCTTAGATACTTATAACTTCGTCTATATTTTAATTCTTTTTCCACACAAAACTAGATTCTAGAAAATAGAACAAAGAAAAAATTATCTTAAAATTTCTAAAAGCATATAGTTAAAAAAAATCTAAAGTACATAGTATTGCAACACTAATAATTTAAAATTTCAGCTCAGAAACCGTCGAGAATCAGAGAATGTGTATACCTGAGTGAGGGAATATGTAACTCCTTGAATGCCAAAAAGCTCTGCTCTCTTTACAGCCTATGGGATAGGGACAACACAAATGAAAAAAATTCATAACATCATTGCCAGGAAAAGGCAAAAGAAGTTCATAAAATTCGAACAAACAAACAAAAGGAACTATGTCATTGTTTTTTATTCACCTCATCATAGACCCACTTCATATGTTCTGGGTCATCTGGATCGAAAGCCTTTGCACCATGAACCTAAAAGACAAAGTACATATTTAACAAGCAAACAGCATATGATTGACTCATCAAAAAGTGATGCAACATTAGGGGACAAAACTTTGAACAAGAATCATCAGCAATCTATAACCTCATTCCATTTAATTAAGTGTGCATATTCGATACAATGAGCTGCGTTTCTCGGTGTTTCTGCAAGAGTGCACAAAGGAAACTTCACTTGAGGTGGGAAAAGCCAGATGGTACACTCAAAACATGGGGTGACACCGGGCTTGATGACTCTTGCATGGCCTTTAAAACCTTCAGTACCACCATCTATCATAGGTTTGATAGTTTCTTCTACTGGATTATCGTAGGAATCGTACTCTAAATTCATACAAATTTGAAAAACAAACAATGTTATCACAAGTAGAGCAAGAATAAGATTTTAAAGAATAATAAAATATCAAATTGTCAAGATACAAACCTAGAAAACTACAAACAACACCATTTATGTAGCTCCGTGCCTCAATAGAATCAAGACCAAGTACAATGATACTGAAATTATTAAAGAAGTCGAGTTCTTTGTCTTCTATCCTACAAAAATGCGGTACAATATTGACTCCACTAACTCTTTCCATAACATGCTTTGCAGCCACCTCGGCCTTTGGATTGCCAACATCTTCGAGTCTACAATAACAATGACAACTAACGATTAACATTTTACCCAGAACTTTAAAGGCCAATGCAACTTGATATTGAGGAATGCAGAGGCTAATTAGTATGTGCATACAAATTAATAAAATCAACCTGAATAGGAATTGACGATTGAGATTGGTGACCTCAATGCGATCCATGTCTATGATTTCGAGCTCCCGAAAACCAGATAAAGCTAAGTCCTTTAACAATTCACAGCCCAACCCACCAGCACCAACCACCAAAACTTTCACATACTTTTTAAGATCCTCCCTCAGCTATATGAAACAAACCCACCATCACGAAAAGGAAATTAAACAAATTTAAATTAATTTATATAAAAACCCAGAATAAAATCGCAACAAACCAGAACTACATATCAAATGTTCGACAAAAAGACTAAGTGGAGAGAAAAAAAATAGAGAACAAGGTTATTTACTCCAGGGCCAGGATCGAAGGTTGGACCAACAAGATTGCCCGGTCGGAGGAGGAGCTTATCTAGGTCTCTGGATCGGCTCTGAACCGCAGAGTCAGCCATTGGAAATACGTTTTGCTTCGTCAAAACTCAGAATCCTCAAAATATTCTAAAGTTTAGATTAGCAAGTGCGACTGACTGTGTGGAAGAGCTCGAATGGAGCGATAAAAGTTTGGGCATATAGCTTTGCTTTTACGCTTACTCGCTTAGGCTGCTAAGTGCCTAGGCTTCACTCCCATGACTCTATTCCACTTGAGAGTTTTTGAGCAAACTCTTTCTTCCATTTTTCACTCTCTATTTTTTTTAAACAATGATTGTAACAGCTACTTAAAAAGTAAAAGATTATAACCAACAAAAAAATTTACAATAATAAAATTAATATTATATAAATATTAAATTAATTTAAATAATATTAAATTTTTAAACTTAAGAGAAAATCGATAAATGAATTAAAACATATCTATATAAACCCTTATAGTGTTGGAAAAGTTATAAAAACAACACAACTACTGGATAAAACTCCTAAGGCATAGAGGAAACTCGCCTCCTAAGCACTCCTTCAAGGTAACCCTACCTATGAGATGTCAAAGGAACAAGAAGTTAGAAATACATTCTACTTTCAAGATGATCTGGTAAGCAATTGACTCATTAACGTGAAACTAGCCACTAAGAATGATTAAAAGGTTTCCAACGTATTAGTTGTGGACCTATCATTAGGGTTTTCAAATATGGTCATTTACTAAACACTCGGCTCATTGGCCCATCAAACCAACACGACACGTTCCACAAATATTCGGTACAACAAGACATGACCCATGAATATAAAAAAGCATAACAATACAACCCGTGACCTTTAGCTCATAATAAGTAGAGCAAACTGACATACAAAGCCTATTTCTTAAAAAAATTGATTATGAAAATTAGTCAAATAAATAAATTAATATGTTATATTTTGATATGTTGAAAAATAACATGAAATGGGTATAACATAATGCTTGCTTCATCATATATTGAAAGTAATGTGAGAAGATCGACTCCTACTATCAACGCACATTAAAATTTCAATTAAATAAATATATGTATTAAAAACACAATAAATGAGTCTTAGGTTGTGTCAATCCATTAATTAATACATAATAGATAGACATAACATACTAATTAATAGGGTGAGTCATATCAGCCTCTTCAATTTAACACCTCTAAGCTCTCAAAGAGAGATATTGTTTCCCCTCAAGTCCCCACCATGAGCAATGCCTTGAAAAACTCTCATTATAATGAGAAAACTCATTACAAGAATTATAATCAATCTCCAAAAGGCCATTGGTCTTGTTTGAATGACTCAAAACTCCTTATCCTATTTCAAACAAAGGCATTCATTGAGACACATCAAATCTGCCATGCTAAGGAACAAGAAAAGAAAGTTAGTCTCCATTTGATCAAGACAGTCAATGCTAGTAGTACCTATGCCACATGGAATGAAAAAACTATGATAGACAAAAGCTTTCTTACATAATGCATTGTTTAAGTATCATGTATAGGGTATAAAAAGAGAGCCTACAATCTCTTCTCCTCGTGAACACATTGTCTTTTAGTTTCTTAATATTATTAAGAAACTTTAGAAAATGGAGAAAATTGTAGAGTAAAATTCTCAAATAGTTTGTCTACATCAAAATAACTCGATCATATAGATCACAAGTTGAAGTTGATATAGAGCTCCTAGATGTTTCTCGATACTGCTATGAACATCTTGAGACTCAGTAGACATTGAAAGGAATCTCTTATAACCTCTTAGGACATGAAAGAATCTAAAAGAGAGTTTATAAATCTTTAAAAGTTGGTTAATACCCAAATGAGCCCTTAAAGCTAACATCTAAAGGAGCTTCTTAGCTTTATAGACCAGGCACAACCTCCTCAAGCATCCACGAAGCTCAATAGACCTCAAAGGATCTACTTCATGAAAAAATAATAGTTAACAATCATGGGGACCTCCAAGAGTACAGACATGACTAACTTCCACGTACCGAGCGCCTAAAGAAAGTCTAACGTGAGTAGGACTCATTCTTTGATAGAATTCTTAACTATAATGAAGACATATCTTAATCCAAATTCCATTTGATCAAGTTCATAAGAATCCTAAATGGATTATGGTTTATTCATTAGGTAGTATAATCCTATAAGGATTGAATTAACTATTTTCCTATAAATACACATTTACTATTTAATGTAATTAGTTTGTTGCAACTCTACTCTCACACATAACTTGACTTGACTGTTGTAGGCATATATCCCTCCTTAGGGAAATCTTATGACTTTTTAACATTTCTTCTTCTTCCATATTTGTAGACTTTTCATAATTGTTTGGAGGAAACGATATCAATATAGGTCATCGATATTTTGAGTCTGTCTCTCTCCTAGGAAATTTTTTTTTCTATATTATCATATTATAAAGAGTGGGTAAATTTTAGAAGAGAGCATTTCTGTTTTTATATAATCAAGTTATTCATATGGTTTTACTTTTAATCTAAAAATATATATTTTTATGTTATTGAAAAATATATGTGATATGATCTAGGTTTTATCCATTTTTTAAAGGACACTTAAGTCTCATATTTTATTAAATAAACGAAACATTCTCCACTAGAATGATAGGATGATGACTCATACTACCTCAACCACAAGTCAATCTCATACTTCAATTAGTGAAATTTAAAGATAAAATTTGAAAATGTGTTGAGAGATAAAGGAACTAACATTCTCCCTTAGAATGACCAACATGTGTATAAAATAAAGAAAAAATAGCCTAAGGTGCTTTAGTTATTGCAAAAATTACACTTAGGTTATGCATTTATTTTTTCTAACTATAATTCTTGTGGTTCTTTATGACTTTGTTGACATTCCTATATGCAAAACACAAAATCTGTTTATTTTACTTAATATTTGTGTCTTCTTCTGTGTAAGATTGGTTATTATTGATCAGTAATACATATGTACTTAGTCACACTATGTATGAGTGCATGTTATACACATACCATGGAATTGATTTTCTTAGTATGCATACTAGGTTGTTAGTTGTGCTTTTTGTTTTGTAATGTGTGCAAGTATTTATGGAATTTTACTTGGTAATTTTTAAAACAAAAAATCAAACTTTTTGGCACCAAAACGAGGTCCTTGACAAACCCGTCATCGAACCCTTGGTAAGGTGGTCCCGATGAGGCATCAACAAGGGGTGGCCGTGTGTTTTCCCTCTTCTCTCTTTGTTCAACTAAGAAAATATAGGGAAACTCTGTCAAAATTTTCTTTGAATAATGCTTCCGTTTTGCAAATTACTTTGATGATATTTCAGTATTTGTGTTATGTTTTGTATGAGTAAAATATCATGCTTGAGTGTTGAGAGTTTGAGACTATTTAACAATATCTTGTGAGAACAAAACCATGAGTTTGGGTTGGGTTAGTTTTACTTGAGTTCCCAAAATAATGCTTGTTCACTATCTTTCATGTTATTAATCATTGATTACCAATCACACTACTAAGTATGATGTTGGCCATGGAAAAGAGTTAGATTCGTGTGTTGGATCGAGTAATTTCAAAGACAACAAGCAAGGCAACAATAGGTAGTTAGATTAATGTGGTCCCAAAATATATAGGTATTCGCATTTGTATTTATGTCAATTATATCTATTTATTGTTTAGTAGATTTATTTGCTTTCGAATGGTTTTCATAAGCAACTTGAGGAGTTTACCACGTAGACAAAGATTCTATATGGGTTTATTTTGTTACATCTGTTATTCTATATGCTTAGCTATCGTATTAGTATAATATAAGTTTAAATTGTATATGTACCAACATATTGTAATTTAAAATATAATTATAAAGTGTTTAATATTTGTTGCATTCCTATTACTTTCTAAATATCATATATGTGTTTAAATTAATCTGCCTATTTTGTGATTAATTTATACTAATGTTGTTGTTATCTATTAAGTGTTTTTTTTCATTGCTATCAAGTTTGGAACGAGTCTTTTAGGAGTCAGTATCTCTTTATCTTAATCGTGTACTGGGTTTAAAACTCTTTCAATTGGTATCAAAGAGGGTTCACTCTATTAGGGCTTGATTTCTTTAGTATTGATATGTTAAACCCACTTATCACACACATATTCTCTTTGATGGATTCAGTATAGGAAGGTAATGTAAGTAGACCACTACTTTTCAATTGGCTTAACTACGCCTATTGAAAGTCACAGATTTGGGATTTCTTGTGGTCATTTAGGGGTCTTGTCTGGTTTCTTATTGAGAACGGTTGGACGTATCCAATCAAGATTCTTTCTGACAACACTGTAATTCTAAAACCAATGATTGAATGGACGAAAAAGAAAGCAAAGAGTTAGAATGTAACAATAAGGGGTCATATGTTATCATCAAGGCCGTTATATTGGATGAACACAAAAGAATTTAGAGTTGCTCCATCTCCAAACAAGATTGGGACATCCTGGAGACTACATATAAGGTTACCTCTGCTGTTAAGAGATCCATTATACTAAAGTTAAACAAAGACTTTGACTACATTATGGAACAAGATGAGACTTTTGACAAGTTTTATGCTCATTTCTTGAACAATGTCAACAATTCTTATAACTTGGGAAGATCGATCAATAAAGAGAATCAAATTGAAAAAATCATTGCTAGTTTTCTCACTATTTTCGTACTAAAGTTATAGTGATCAAATCTATGTATAAGTTGGGTGAACTTACCATGATTGAGTTGGTTGGTGATTTGTAAGTCTTCAAACGCCACCACCTTCTTCCCAGATATAACCAAATCACTATTGAAAAAGGAAAGAATATTGTGTTCAAGACCACCAAATGACAAAGATTTTAACTCAAATGAAGACGAAATTGCGCTTCTTGCCAAAAAGTTTACTAGATTCTTTCTTAAAAAGAAGACCTCTTCTAGTGGAGTTATAAGAGATAATTAGAGTACAAAAGGCTCAAAATCTACGAAGATTGATGAATAATCTAAGAATGAGACAAAGAAATATGGTAGGAGCCATGTTAATAAAATCAAGTGCTTTGAGTGTGAAAAGCCTAGTCATATTGCTACTAATTATTTTTCTAAACAGAAACACATGAATAAGCATACGATGAAGGCTAAGGTTACTATTTTGGATAGTACCATTAGTGGTGATGAAGATGATAATAACTTTTTGTCCTTTGTGGCTTCATTATTATCATAGATCCTTCGACTACTACCTTATATGTTCAAGAGGTAATTGTAGAAGATGATAAAGATGAGCAAGATGAGTTTCTTGACTTTTATGGTGAGCTCTTGTTAGAGCATATTAAATTTAAAAAGTGAAGAAAAAGTTGTTAGAGAGCCTAAAAGAAAAAGAGTATGTGATAAGCGCATTGAAGGTTGTTCTTAAGGAGAGAAAGTCTCCAATTAATGGTAAAATAATGATATCAGTAACAAGTGTGGGGTCATTCAGAAAAAATACTTTGATTTGCAAGAAAGATTCAATGAAAATTATAAAAAGATGAAAATCCTTGAGGAGCAACAAAAGTGTTCTACAATTGGCAAAGATATTCCTCTGTCTGTCAACCCTGATCTCTCGTTTGATCAAAATTCTAAAATTACTCAACTGAAGAAGCATATTATTGTGCTTAGGAGTAGCTGGCATATACTATTATTGAAAAGGAAGCTGAAGTTGAACAGTTGTATAAAAGAGTTAGCATCATCAACAATTCTTCAACTTATTTGGAATTTTTTTCTTAAAAAAAATGAAGATTTGATTAAAACTTTAAAGAATAAGCTCAATGTGAATGAGAAGAAGCTTGCTCAATATTCATTTATAGTTAACAAATTGATGACCTGTTCTCAAATGCTAAATGAGATCAACAGTAGCACCAAGTTGTTTAGTGATAAACGAGGAATTGGGTATGAATAAGGAATGTCTACTTCAACGTGAGCTACACCAAAATTTGTTAAGTCTACTACTTGAGAACCAATGTGTAAATCTGTTGATTCGACTTCTAAAACTAAGTCAGTTGTTACATCCTAACCTCCTTCCTTTAGCAAGGTGAATGGTTCATTTAGGGCTAGTTTTTCTCGACTCTCCAATAGCGGTATGTTGTCCTTACCTACTATTCCTTCTACATGTCACCACTATGGTGAACATGGGCATATGAGATCCCACTATGGGAAATTAACTTCTCATCCTTGTGTGAGAGTAAATATGAGACTTATTCCTCTTTTTTTCCTCTGTGTGCTACTCAAAGAAGCTAGAGACCCAAATTCTATCACTCTTTTGCACGTTTGTGCCATCTATGTGGCATTGCTAGCCACCTTATTAGGCAGTGTCTTAAATCCTTATGGAGTATCTCATAAAGCTATCTATTCTGCTCTCCCCCATATGTTTCGTTAAGATGTGGTTATTGTGACTTATATGAGCATCTCCAAGTTGGATGCATTATACATATTAAGCACAGTACAAAAAGAAACAAATCTTCTTCAAAGAATCCACCTGGCTCTGTTACCCCTCATAAAATTTTTAAATAGAGGGATGCAGTTTGATCACTATTTTAGGTGATTTTTATGAAGTTGAGAAATCTACTTATTTTCTCCTTTTTAACTTGTAGTCTTCATTCATGTAATTTATGTGCTTTAACTTATTTATCTGATATTTATTTGTATTGTTTTTGATGCTTTCTTATTTGAAAAATAAAAAAATATTTGGTTTTGGTGGTTTACCATTCTCATTCTCTCTATTCTTAAAACATATTTTGTGTTTTTTGGCACGCTTTATCACCCTTCGTTTAGGGCTCGTTGAGCACTCTAACGAGTCATAGATGGTCTATAAATTTCACCTCTCCCTTTGCATTTCTTCACACCATAGACTTGTAGCTTTCTCTTCTTTCTATACATATACCTCTTACCCTCAAATTCTTACAAAAAGGCTCCAAAACAATCACGAAGTATGAAGATGTCGAAGAAATTAGAGCTTGTTAGTCCCTCTAGTTAGGCGCCTATCTTTTATGAGCGACTTGTTATCATCCATGACTTTCTAACAATCAAAGAAAAGTTTGCTTATTTCTCTTGGCTTTTTATTTGTCGCCTTTCTTTCTTGTATGATAAATTTTTTATTAAGGAGTTTTATGCTGCCTGACCTCCTTTGGTCACTTCTAACTTTTCTACTACACTCGTCCTTAGAGGATGAAGATTCACTTTTTCTAGAGATGGTGTTGTTGAACTATTATCTCTTCTTGATGTTGAGTAACCTTTTTTCCCATTATTCTTTTTCTAAAAACCCAAAAAATATACTTTATTACACTTTGCTTAAAAATAAAAACTTTTTTCTTATATAAGTACGTTTGTTTCTCTTTCATTAACAATACAATTTTTTTATCTCTTAATTTATAAATTTAAATAACTTTACATTTAAAAATAAAAATCGTAGTGTTTATATAAGTTAAAGATACACAAATATAATAGAATAAGAAAAACAGAAAGGATATAGATAGATTAAGAGGACAAAAAGATCAAAATGAGAGTTAATAAGATAGATTGAGATGAGAGGTTCATTAGGTTTTATGTACACAACGTATGAGTAATTTATAAAAATATTTAAAACGTTTACTTTGTTATAATTATATTTATAATTTATAAGTAATAATAAAAATTTACCTAAATTTAATGTAACTGTATCAATATTCATACTTTATTAACATTTTTAAAAAATACGTAATGTTGATTGTGTTTTTATCATTACTCATACGTTATATAGACATAATTATAAATTTATAATAAAATAAGTTTTTAAACATTTTTACAAATTATTTAATATAAATAAAACATAATTAACCTTAAAACGAGGGAAAATAATTTGTATTATGTAAAAGGAGAAAGTAAATGTTTAGATTTTTAATTTAATTTTTAATACAAATAAAAATTTATCCTTAAATAATTTTTTAAATACTAAAAACTTTTGGAATAAGCTATTTAACTTAAAAATAATAATAAAATAATAATATCATCAAAAGAATACTATTTTAAATAGTAATTTTTTATGTTTATAGTGAAGGTATATCCTTCTTTTTGTATTTATTTTTATTAGTTGTTATATTGGTTCTTTTATTAAATCAGTAAAGACCACAGCAAGATGTTTAGAATTTTCCCTAAACTAAATTGATCGTGTCGCCTGAGGAAGTATATACTGCCGTTTTAAGTTACGATATACTCATCTATTTGTAGCAACCTCTGTTTATCCCACCACATCGAAACGAAGGAAGCCATTTTTATGGTGAGTCATTTCATTGGGTTGGGCTTCACTACTCTGACTCTGAGCTTGGTTAAGAGCCCGCGATACGGTAGTTTACGCAGGTGCGCTTGCGGTCCTATTGCAATTTGATCAAAAAGTTGGGTTCTTCTTGTTAGTCGATATATGGGCAATAAATAGTCCTTTTTAGTTTTTTGATTTCTGTTAGCCGTTTTAAGTAATTTATTTATTTCTTCCTTCCTTGGATGCTGTCTTAGCTTGATTGTCAGATTGTAGGTTTTATATGGGTTCAGTTCAAATAGGTGTTTTGTGGGTTTTGTCCGATTGATGTTTTTCAAATATGTCATGGATTTCGGTTCAGTTCAAGAAACTTTATGTTAGCTAGCTTGGTTGTTTTGAGAAGGCAACAGTTCTTGATGAGGACTCTTGGAGCTGACGACGCCCATCAGAAGAAAATGCAGGAGGTAAAGTTTTCAGGTGGACCCAATTCAGAGGCTGATGCTGACAATATTTTACGAGTAATTACTCCAACCCTTGATAGCAATAGGCACAAGGGTCAGGCTGGTAAGCTCAAATGATCCTATCTTTATTATGTTCATTATAAAACCAGACATGTATGTTGATACAATTAGAGCATGTGTGTGTGTGCGCCTTTAAGTTTGTATGATGTTTTGAGTACTTGGTAAACTTTGCAATGATGGTGTGGGGAGAGCAATTTGATGCAGGGAGATTTAGAAATGGTAGCCACGAAGAACAACAGGTGTTTGGGGGATAAATCAGAGAACTAATAGGTTCTTAGCTCATAATATTCATCATAAAAGTCATTATAATTTCTAGGTCTGCAATATAATTTAAAATTAAACTGTATAAGGCCTATATAGTAACCTAATGGGCATTACACAGCTTAAAGCAACATAACTATATTACGAATAAAACAAACAAAACTCGTAAACAACTCATTCTTCCTACATTAAATGATAACTGATAATTGATATTTCAGCTCGTGTAACTAAAAACTCCTAAAAGCTTCTTTGGTGGCTACTTTAAAATTCAATTTCAAGTCTAATCTTGTTTGATTATCTCAAGTAATTGGTTTGTTCCATATAACTTTATGTGTCATTCAGGGAATGGGAAAAACCTCATGCACTTCCTTCCTTTTTGTGTTTACCAGGAAAGATAGCTGTTATAGGTGGATGTCGTGAATATACTGGTGCTCCATATTTCGCTGCTATCTCAGCTTTAAAAATTGTTGGTGACCTTCTTGGCCTTCCTTTTTTTCTTTTTCTTATCGCCTCCCCCCCCTCTCCCCAAAACAACCAAAAAAAAACCCCTCCAAAAAAAGAAAGAAAGAAAGACAAACATGCAGTTTCTTATGAACTATATATGAAAACAGACTTGCCTTGCTGGTTTTTCTTATCTTGACTTTCTTGCTTGATGGAAATGACTTTGTCTCTTTCTCTTCCAGGGTGCGGATTTGTCCCATGTTTTCTGTACAAAAGATGCTGCTTTGGTGATAAAAGGCTACAGTCCTGAGTTAATTGTGCATCCTATTTTAGAGGAGTCTTATAGTGTCAGGTGATTTTTTTGTTGTGGTTGCTGCTGCTTCTTGTCTGCTTCTTGTCTCTTAAAATATTTGAATTTTGTTGTCCACCATGATGCTGACTTAACTGGTACTTTCAGGGATGAAGAAAAAATAACCATTGCAGGCAAAGTTCTTGCTGAAGTTGACAAGTGGATGGAAAGATTTGATTGTCTTGTTGTTGGTCCTGGCCTAGGGAGAGATTCCTTTCTTTTGGTTAGTTTTTAAAGTTTAATTAATTGAGGTCATGAACTTTATGCTACGTGGTTTTCATTGTGTATTTGCAACTTATATTGCATTTAATGATCTCACCTTAGCACTAAGGATGTAATTTGCCAACCAAAATTCATGGGGAAACCCCGATTTTAACATTATTAGGGAATGTCCTTGTTGGGATGGAATGGGTTTGGGAATTACCCTCTCCACCCTCCAGTTCCTCAATCCCATTTTCTTATATATATTTCAAGTGAAGTTATATGAATTTTGATCAAAAATAATGTTTTCATTAATAAATCAATACTTTAATTTTAAAAATCTAATATTATGTTATATGAGATAACATTTATTGTAATGATTGTTAAACTTCAAAGTAAAGAATTTAATTATAGCTATGATTTGTATTCTAAATTTAAACTATTTAACGAAGGTTGTAGGAGATAGAAATGAGTAGATGCATCAAGACAACCTAACTATGTTGGCACTTCCGTAGCACCCTCACCATGGAGTCCATCCCCTACAAATTTTATTAAAAATAAGAGAAAAATATAGAAACAAACATACAAGACAAGCAATTCAACAAAACCTATATTTAGGAAATTTGTTGAAATTTGAAAAAACAAAAGAATTAGCAAATAATGGAGCATCCCACCACTAAATCGCGTTACAAATGCTGGGAGCCTAAGATGATATAATATCAGCTACAGAGTTATCCTCTCTAAAAATGTCTGAAGAACAAAATTCCATGCAATTAATTCTTTCCAGGCAATCCATCCAAGCTGGGTACCAATGCCAAGGGACCGAAAGAGAGTTGGTTCGAAAAAGTTTAATCATATATGTTGAATTCGATTCCATCCCAAGCCTCCTCCAACCAAATAAATCAACATACCTCACCACATGAATAGTTGTGGCAAACTTTGCCCCAAAAGTATGTGCAATGAAAAGCGGAATACAAAACAATATCGCACAAAAGATCAGGAAGTCTTAAAACCTCTTGTACAACCCGCTAAACTTGGGGCTCCAAAAGCGGCAACATTAGTGTTAATCTTCATCTAGTCCTGAGGGTCTGGTTGTCAGATAACCTTTAAAATTCGAGGGCATGAGGCGGAATACCACGAATCTGAAGTCTATGAAAAATTTGAAGATCAACCATTGTATTCTTCATTGCACCCCTTTGCACCATATTTGCTTCCCTGATAAATTGCCATAATTTAGGAAGAGAAGTTCAAAGTGGGATGGCATTATTATCAACACAATGCTGATTTCAAGCTGACCACATAACTCAAATGATATAGGTAATACCTACCTTCCAAAGATTCCAAACCTATGAACTAAGATCCATGGACATGATATGTTACCAAAGGTCTAAGACTGTAGAATCTGTGCAGGGATGGATGCCAAAAAAGTGGTGAAGAAGATCCTAGAGGGTACATGCAAAAGAGCATTTAAAGAAAAAGTGAGGAATAGTCTCCTTAACAGATGCACATAAATAACATCGTGAAGGAAAAGAATGTTCACGCTTTCGAATATCATAATTTGTGGGTACCTTTCCATGAATCACTCTCCAAAACAAAATGGACCGTGAAAGAGGCGTAAAAAGGGCCCAAATCTCCTTGGTCTAACCTTTGTTTTCCCCCACTAGACGTAACGAGTCATAAGCCTCCATCGTAGAAACACTCCTTCAAACATAGCACGTCTAAATGCATATATCAGTACCAATACCTCCCACCACTGATTAGATTTCTGAAGTCACCTATGAGTGCAACGCCTCAAAAGGAGGAAAATGCCACCCATTTTTCTTTAAATAATCACCAACTACGGCATCGATATATATGTTTGGAGGGTTATCATGAATTCTCTCAACTAAGAGACTACAAAGTCAATTATCATACCAAAAACACAGGAGTTTCTACCTAAAAGCTACCAAAATTCCTTCAAGATTGTGCAGAAATGGGATCGCAAATAGGGCCAAACAGAAAAAAAATATAATAACCTCTCAAGACATTGCTTCTATCTAGATACCTTCTCCGTAAGTAACACAAGGTAGCAGTGTCTCCAGTAATTAAACGCTAGGTAAATTTTCTCAAACATGGCTTTGTTCATAACCCTAAGGTCTTTCAAACCAAATCCTCTCTCAGCTAAGGGGCGATAACAATCATGCCAAGCTACTTGAATTAGTTTAAGTCTTTCAATAGAACCAGTTCAAAAAAAGTTTCTTATGGCTTTCGTAAGATCATCCAGTACAGAAATTGGCCACCTATAGACCTGGAAGGAGTGTAAATACATAGTGTGAATTGCAGAAGAAATCAAGCATTGGCGCCCAGTGAAAGATAAGTAAAGACCTTTCCAACTTTGCAATCTAGTACGGATATGATCTGTCAAACCTTAAAACCAACTCTCTTGATCCCAACCTTCGATGAAGAATCCTGCCCCGATCCTTGCAATATTCAAATGAGAATGGGATAGCTTCCCGGCTCCACCCCATTCCGTTGACATCCCTACTTAACATTGCATGAAAAATACGGTGTTGACTCGTGGTCTTGGTTGTTTCATGTGTGCTCCCCTTTTAGTTACCAACACTGTTGCCACATCATTTTTCTTATGGACAAATATATTTCTCGAAAAACTTTGAAAGGTTAAAAAGCCATAAAAAATATGTACTTAACTAGCTGCATCAATATATGGTCCTTGAGGGTTTTTGAATGTTTTTTTCTAATTTCTGGATCTTTGGCCTCGAAGTTAAAGTTTTATATACCATGTTTAGCGTTGGAATACATGATTACTAAAAGTGTTCTCTTTCATCTTGTTTTGAAAAATACATTATTGTTGTAAAAGGACAGATTTCTCAGTTAATTCTTAATTTTCTTGTGGTTTAATTTATTCTCTTTTAGTCTGATCATAAATGATTCAAAGAATTGAGTGGAATGTCCAGGACTGTGTTCAGGAAATTATGACGCATGCAAGACAGTCCAATGTCCCAATAGTTGTAGATGGGGTATGTTAATGTGATATGTACTTTATGATGCTACTTCTACACAATATCACCTACCTTTTAACTAGTCAACTGAGCATCTGGTCTTTGCAGGATGGCCTCTTTCTTGTTACGAATTCTCTTGATCTTGTTCGTGGCTATCCCTTGGCTGTCCTGACTCCTAATGTAAATGAATACAGGCGTCTTGTTCAGAAAGTGTTAAATTGTGAAGTAAATGATGAGAATGCCCATGACCAATTACGATCTCTTTCCAAGCGGTAGGTTTCTCTTCCAAGTTGTTCCTTAAGGTCTTACAACAGATGCTATAGCTACAGCGTGATTTTAACAAGATGGTATGGCTAAGACTTGAGAAGGCATTAAAGGTGTTCTGATAAGAATTAATCTAGCACCATGTATCAGACTATATGGGCTTCAATATTACTATCTGAGGCTATGTGGTTATCTGATTTTGGGAAATTGAATGAAATGAAATCTGTTACAAGGCTTGCTTTCAAGTGACTTAATTTCTATTAGTACTAAATGCTTTTACTTCAAAGATTACTCCATTGGAAATGACTATGGCTTACTCTCTTAAATCAACGCTCTGCTAAACATGTTCGTGTTACAATTATTGGTGACTAAAACCTAGTCTGGAAATGTGTTATTTTTATTTGCAGTTTGTTTGCTGTGTAGTTCTGAAAATGACACTGGTTTGATGAAATGTGAAACCATATCTTTGTCAGGATTGGTGGCGTTACTATCCTCAGGAAAGGAAAATCTGATCTTATTAGTGACGGTGAAATAGGTACGTAACTAGGTATCTATGTTTTCTGTGCATTGATCATCTCTAAGTTGTATTTTTCAAAAATGTGGATTGGTGACCATATTCTATTAATTTTATGAGTTTTTTTATTTTTATTCTAAAAATGTGAAAACTAGAACTTGTGTTGGTTCTAAGTTTTGATTCTTGCTGCAGTCAAATCAGTCAGTCTCTATGGTTCTCCTCGTCGTTGTGGAGGCCAGGGTGATATACTTTCTGGAAGGTAAGTTAATAACAGTAACATAATTGATGTCTTATCTCCAAATGGTGCACGTGAGAATTTAAGGCTGCTGTCTTTTATTGGTCGAGTGGACATTGTGATATTAAGCTACCTTATTGATTATTGCAGTGTGGCGCTTTTCTTGTCTTGGGCTCGTCAGCTTGGCTTGGCTTCAAACGGGAATGTGAGTATCAGGTATTAATAGTCTGAAACCTGCTTATAGTTTCTTTTACCCGGTACCTGTTCCATATGTTTTACACCAAGCTGTATCAAATGTGTCGTTGTAGTCCAACAAATCCAACAGTATTAGGGTGCATTGCTGGGTCGGCTCTGTTAAGGAAGGCTGCCTCAATTGCTTTCCAGGAGAAGAAAAGATCAACACTCACTAGTGATATCATTGAGTGCTTAGGGAGAAGGTATAAACTCCTTCAGGGTAGATAGTCCAAAAACTGTTTCGTAAGAGATGTGTCTAAAGAACTCACATTTATCTTGCAGTTTGGAGGAAATATGTCCAGCTAGTTGATGTTGTTTGCTCTTAGAGTTCAAAGTTGACCATGCATCACCCTGCAGACTCCAAGGATGCATGGTTCAAAAACTCGATGCTTCTATGATAAGAGATATTGTTTCCCTTCGAATGTATTTTCTTTCCAGCTCCGTTTGTTGGTTTTTTCTCTCCCATTGAAATTACCATTTTAAAAAAGTTGGGAGTAAAAGGTGTGAGAGATTGTTGGACTCTCCCCATGAGTATAAACGCAGTTTGCCATAAAACTTCAAAAATGTTTTGCTTTGAGAATGGGGATTACTGATTAGTGAAGTAGGACTAGTTCACTTGAAATTATTGGTTTTCATATCCATTCATCCATATATAATCCAGCTCTAAGTTTTAATTTTAGAAATCAACTTATTTTTAGAGATCAGAGAACAGGATTGACCATCACACAACAGGGGCTACGTGGGTTATGTTTTGAGCAAATGAGGTGACAACATTTGTGATAGTTGTCATTTTTCATAAACTAAATTTTTTTTGGGGTTTTTAATATACATGGAACCTTATGGTTGATGCGCCGTTTTTTAAGAACAATATTTATAACATTATTTAAAATTTGTTACAATAAAAATAGTATTATTATATTTAGAAATCCACTCCAAAAATTTTATATCGAACGCTTTGTATTTGTACTTGGATGGTATTTAATTTGAATTTCAACTAGTTAGGCAAATTTGGTGTTAAATTTATCATTCAATATTATTGAGTGTTATTTTCATTGTTATAATTGTAGGGATATATTTTATTTAAGACTGATTAAAATCTTGGAAAATTTTGTCTTTGGTCTTTTACTTCCTTTTATGTTTCTATAATTGTTAGGATTTATATATCCATAATTAAGAGTACATAAATCGGTTCGGACTGGACCAAATCGAAAAATCGGATTGAACAATTTTATAAATCAAACGGTCTGGTCCGGTCCGGTTTGTATTAATTAAAATTGTTTTTCAAACGGTTCGATCTAGTTTGTATTAATTTTTAAATCGGTCGAACCGGACCAGATCGGTTTAATAATATATTAAAATTTTCATATTATTTTTCATTAAAGTTGTCCAAAAATTAAATTAAACTGAAAATCGGATCGGACGGTTTTATAAATCAAATGGTTCGGTTTGGTTTGTATTAATTAAAACCGTTTGAAACGGTCCAATTCGAGTAATATAAACGGTTCAGTTTTATTGATTTTTTTTTTCTAAAATCGTACCGGTGTACACCATTATTTAGAACCAACAAGTCCCACTAGTGTGTTTTGTTAAAATGGATATACCAATCTTGAAAGAACGCGATTGGCAAATCGAAACATGAAAAAACACTTGCCTCAAAGGTGGTAAGATAACTACGATAGAGACGTTTGAAAAAAGAACTTGCACGATCAACTTAGCTTAAGACAAACTGTACATCCAGTAAAACATCACAAAAACATCACAGCCACATCGAACTTTGAAGTGCCTTAATAGTAGGATAATTATACTCTTGTAACACTCGGGGATTTATATATTTTAGTTTTGTAAGTTTTTAAATAAATTTTATTAATTTTGTAATTTAAAATTAACAAAAATTAAAAAAATTTCAACTAATAAGCCTTTCTACTATTTCAGTCTTCCTCTTTTCCCTCTCTTTTCTCCTCCCTCATCGTTATTTTATTAATATAAAATAAAAAACAAAATTAAGAGAAGAGAGAGGAGTGGGAGAAAAAAGAAGAAAAAATGGAGGTCTTTTAAAATTTTTTTTATTAATAAAATATAGAATTTTTATTTTATCTTTTAAAAAAAATCTTAATATTTAAACTTTTTAACTTAATTAATTATATTTTTAAATCATTGGATTAATAAAACTAATCTAAAAAATTATAAAATTAAAGTGTATAATTCACATAATTATAAGATCTAAAGGACACAATATCTCGTAATAACATAATATTTGATGTAATAAAAAATTAGATGAGGAATAAACCTTATTACAAATATATTTAAAAATAAGATGTCGAATTAGTCTTATTATTTTGAATTATGTTAAATTGGCTAATATATTTTTTAATAAAGATGCAAACAATTCAAATGATTTTTTGTTGAAATAAAACAAAAGAATGCATGTGAAAGAAATGCAATCATCTTCTTCGTGGATATCAAATAGATTTTAAACAATATAGCATCAAATAAATGATTTGTTATCTTAATGGTACCATAATTTCATTTTATGTATCATTTTTTATATATTTTTTAAGTGATATCTTAATAATGCTTACATTTAATTAAAAGTATTAATTTAATGTAATTTTTTATTTTATTTAAGATTTTAATGTATTTGAAAATAAGAATATTCCAAACAACATATTGAAAGAGAGTATGAACTTTAAAGGGAGCACTTGAATCATTTGAAAAGAACCTACTCTTACAACACATAATTGAAAATAAAGAGATCATGCTTTCAACTAAGAAGATGACTAGATTGCTTACATCAACTCCAACCCAAAACTCTAAAATAGTGCAATATTCACTCTTTTTTTTAATCTACAACCCACTGCACTAAACTAGCATTATATTTAAGGGTGTACAAAAAATCCGATCAATATAATTCAATCGGTTAATTTTTTGACGATTTCGATCCAACCATTAAATCGGATTGGATGTAAATTTTTTTTATCCGTTAATTTTAGCATAGATAACAGATTTCACTAAGATTCATCCGACTCAACCGAAATTAATTATATATATTTATTAAATTAAATATATATATATATATATAATTAATATATATTTATTTGATTTTTTAAGATTTTTTTTAAATCAAATAATTTTATGTTATGATTTATGTGAAAATTTAAAAATTTATTTAAAAATACCAAAAATAAAATTAATTAAATTTATTGATCGAATTAATCGGATTCAATCCGAATAGGTTACAGATCGGATTGCATCAAATTTGAAAAATGATTGGATCGATTGCGGATTAGGATGTTTCAATCCGATTGTATGATCGGATCGGATCAGATGAGTATAAAATCAGTGATTTTCATCCTATCAACACCCCTAGCTATATCTATAATGCACCAAATATGGTGCTGCACTGTTCAAAACTTTAAAATAGTGCCACAATTTAGTGCCTGATTGGAGCAAGCTTCGGTGGAGTTTTTGCACTAAAATAGCGCTTTAGAGCCTCTTTGGAGTTGGCCATAGAACTTTGAGTACAGCCCTTTTAATACCTCTATTACAAGTTGGTATAAACTAATGCTAACAGGGCCAAAACTGGTAGATGATCACGAATCATAACAAATAATTGTACACGATTCTAATTAGAAATACATAGAATGATCCTTCCGTTATGTTATACAAACAAACATAGCTCATAGTAAAGTTTAAGCAAGGAAATTTAACATAAACTTGGCATCCATTTGTTGCCACAATGAAGGGAAACTGAAGCAATTCATGATGAAGAAAAGGGCAATAAGAGAAACCTCCAGGAATACATACATAAGGGAAGATGGAAGCCTATTGATCTGCATATGTATTATTATTAGTTTATAAACAAAAAGCAGTACGTATTTGCAGTAAAGTAAAGGATTTTATTGCTAACCTTTAATTGCAAACTATGACAATGCGATTGCATTGTCCTTCGGGATAACATTCCAGCATTGTTTCCACTCAGGAACCAGGGGGTGGTTGCTGTGGGAATGTTGGCTGAGCCAAATATGGATGAGTCTGCTGGCCATAAAGACCACCAAACTGAGGAGCCTGCTGAGCAGCCATGTAATAGTAGGGTACACCATCAGCTGGAGCTCCAACCGGAGGATTCCCTCTTGGCATTGAAGCAAGAACTTCATCCTTCAAATCCTCCCTTGGGACAATATCAACCAGAAAATCAAATATATCAGTGCTTGTAATTGCTGCTGCAATATCGTTCTTTTGGAGGGTTCGCCTCCTGTTCTCCTCAGTGTGATTCCAAGAGCGCAATGTTAACTCTAGAATAAACATCTCACATGCCCTGGCAAATACGACTGGAGCTTCAGCTGATATCATCTTTACATCCTCATCAGCCTTCATAATCTTCTTAATCCTAGCCAATGGCAAACTGTGGTTCTTGAAATCAGCATTTTGCTGAATCTCTTGGTATTCTTTTTCCCAAAAATTCTGGAGTTGTTGCTGGAGTTGCTGCTGTTGTTGCTGGTGGATGTGTTGATAAGCAAGCTGGTGTTGTGCAAGCTGAGGTGAGGCAGGGGCACCTGATGGTAATCCAACCGTTCCAGTGGGAGTGAGTCCCATCATTTGGTTTGATTGATATGGGTTCAGGCCATATGATGCTTGAGCTCCACTACCAACTACTGTTGTCGCTGTGGGCTGTCCATGCCCTTGCTGATCCATGACAATTAGGATGGGATACGAAGACTTCTTTTTCTATGCCTCACTTACAGCTGCAAAGAGCCAAACAAGCTTTCAAATAGAAGCAAACTTCACAACAGTGATACCAAATAGTAAGTAGAAGCTGATAATTATTATAAATTATTTATGAGTTCCATACAGCAGATACCAATAAATTGCATTTGGTAAAACCAATTTTTCCCTCTTAAGATGGACATGAAGATAACCAAAAGCTTCTTTGTCTATAGAAAATAAGAGATGCTACTTAAGCATATTCCTCATCATGTAATGCAGTTATACTGTTATACTCTTCATGTCGATGTATCCAATCCCAGTTCGCCACAAACAATGTCTTAAATCAATATCTAATCTGAAAATTAATTATCAAGTATTCTCAAAAGGGGAGCAAGGGAGCAAGGGAGCAAGGGAGCAGAACATGTAGTTTTGGACATAAAAAGTTAGTGAAAGGATACAAACCTGCACTTTTACAAAAACCGCAACTATATGGCCCTAAAATTGTGATTCTTGTCCAGTTGTAAAGACGTGGAAATTGCAGTTGCGGTCAAAATGCAGATTTATGTCTAATTATCATTTATTTTTGCTGCAAACTTTTATTTTTCTCTTCCCTGTATAATGCGCTTGACATTCAGAAAATTTGGCAAATATTCAAAGAAAACTAATAGTACCAAGCTAGGAGAACAACATATCACTGTTAAATATTCAGCACAATTTCCATCCACTTAGAAAGAAAAAGCAAACACTTCTAACAGGATAAAGTCAGCAACTGATCCCTTATTCATAAGAGGGCTCAGAGACTAGAAAGGCAACCTTCAAACTCGTCTATATTTTCTACAGTTCCAAGTCTACAGTCATAAGAAAGGCTCCAAGATAAAACCTGCTAAAAACATTGATCATAGAAAAGGCTCTAAAGCAAAAACTGATGGGAATTAGGAAATAAATAGGATATTTGTGGAAGTTTCTTTTAATTATTAGGATTTAATATTTTGGCAAATCTTAGCATTTTAAATAAAGATTTTATGCTATTGGCTTAGTCATCAAGTTCATTTACTTGTAGGCTAAGTGTTCCTAGTGATTAAGTAAAATTTACTTGGAGGCAAGTCTTGAGACTTGTATTTTGCGTTTTATGAGCAAACAGAGCAAGAAGGCATATTACCCATTTAAGCTGAAAATTTGAGAAATAGCACACTGGTCTATTTGAGCCACATCAGGAAGGGAAAAAAACTGTTATCATAGCCTACGTGGCTAGGTATTCCCGTGAAAGCCATATTCGTCTCAGCCATATTGCATACGCTTCCTCTTCAACGTAAACCCATTGATCTCTTGTCGTTTCTCCTCTTTGATTTCTCTTGCCACTGGAAGCTTGAAGTTCCCTTGAAGAAATTTAAACATCGCACAATCCCTATGTGTGCTTTGTTAGTTGTAGAGAACAAATAGAAGTTGAACAATTTTACGAACCAAAAGGTCTAACACATTGATAATTTGTAAGTTTTTATCTAACTTTGCTTTTAAAGTCTTCATTTTTCTTCTAATTTTGAACCCTAATGCGCTTGTTAATATACTATTTGAAGAAGCCATTGCTATTGTTTACCTAGCATAACCATTGTTTTGTGTTCTTTGGATTTTAATTGATAATGTGTTATTACTTCTTAGGACTACCTATAATGTTGTTGTTTGCAGTTTGAAATTCCAAAATGATTTTATTGAAGTTGGAGAAAGAGAATTGAAAAAGTTTTAAGTGTTTATGAAAACATTTAGAGAGTTTTATGAGCAAACAACCCAAGAAAGAGGCTGGTATATTACACATTTAAAGGTGATGTTTAGTTTGTGTAATTATACATACTTACTGAGCCTTTAAATTTAATCCAATTTGTAAATAAGGCCAAAGCTCTTAAAGAAAAGAGCTTTGTATGTTATCTTGTGTAGAGAATGCATTGAACAATCTAATTTAGAGTACACAACCTACTTCACTTACGTTGGGGTTTATTAGACTTACTTCTCAGGTTTCCTACTTTTCTATATTTATTTTTTCCATATAAGCGAAGGTAAAAATCAAACTCATTCGTACCCTATGAGTATATATGATATTTTTTGACAATATACAATAGAAAATGACTTACTAAAATCACATCAATAAGTTGCATGTCAATTTTCTTAATATAAATAGGGAACATTAAAATCCAAGTTACTCGGCATAGGTAGATATAAGTACATATTGATATATAGGATGTAATTTATGTCTTTACAGAATGGGGTTAAATTGCTATGTTTTGTTCATTTAACGCTAATATTGTGTAATAGTTTCTTATATTGTACTTCAGTTGTAAATTATTTGTTAAACCCGTAATCAAATATAGTTGCACTAATAATTTCCAAATTATTCATAATGAGGACGAAAAGTAAGTCCATAGGAATAAAGGGATGAACAAGGGGGAAAGGTAATCGGATCAGTATTTGTTTCATGGAATTGTAATGTTAAGAATTTTTTGGAAACTTTGAGGATGCATTTGAAGGAGAGTCAAATAGAAATGTTCAGAGTTTACCATTTTTCGACCCATAATTGATATGAGTAATATTCAATGGTTTGGTACAATATGTCACAGTTTAATATTAAGGAGAAGATACAATAGATTAGATGTAAACGTTTGGTATTTTTGAGAAAAACATGCGATTCTCAAAAGTTGAATTTGGTCTGATAAGTGGGTTGGATAGGATATGGATAAGAGGATGATAATTCTAACTCAATTGAAGAAATTTTGGAATAAGTGACTTAAGGATTAAATTTTTTAATTTTTCAGATCAAATTTCAAGAGAGATTGTTGAGAAAGTTTTAACAGGAAAAACATCAGCTACAAACCTTGAAAATGTTACTTCTTTCCAAGGAAAAGAGTAATCACATCGACTATAGACGCGTGGATGTGATTGATAATGCTGATAGATTCTACCCTTACGATTTAGTTGTGTACAAATCCTTGATTGATCAAGTTAAAAAGAAAAAGTTGATAACCTATTCTTAATAAGGGTAAGGATTATGATTATGCACCGTATACCATACAAGGATTTTCGTATGTACTTTAGGTATTATATTCATTAACTGTAATTTTTTACTAATATTCACTTTAATTATTTATATCATTGTAAACTAATCCTTTAAATTGTTATTAGATTTGGACGTACGAGTGTATTCTAAAGTTGGAAGAATATGCAAATGCCAGATAGACTTACGCAACAATCCTAAGAATATTAAATTGGGAGTCTTCTAGTACTCCAAAATTTAATGTTATGAACGAACAAGTTTTAGGTCAACTATGATATGTTTCTATCTACTTCAATGTAAACAACATATGAAATTGTTATACTTATTTTATGAATAGTAATTTAAATCAAAATTGATCAATTAATTTATGACAATTTTTATATTATGTATTTTATTTGTAAACATCTATTTTCCAAGCTTCATGACCTACCTTGTTGAAGACCGAAAAACTTTATTTAAATTTATCAAAAAATTACGTGAAAAAGATGGCTCATTGTTATTACCATCGAGTCTTAATCAAATTGAAAAGGAGGAGAATTTCTTTAGAAAGTTTTCACCCCAACAAAAGGATGCAGGTCAACCATCAACCTAGAAAGTAAATTTACTTCAAGTCTTTGTTATTTTTTCAAATAATGTTATGAAAAACAACAATTTACTTATTCAATTTAAAGAATTTATTAGAAAATGCTTATTCATATTTCATTTAAATATAAAGCATTCATCCGGTCCAAGCAGGGATGGATGCAATCAACTTCGTATGTAGCCATTGAAGATTTGAATCAATTCAAGGTTGAAATTCTCAATGGTGTTGAAGTTCTACCTTAAATTTCAATCTTAAATCGATACAACTCTTCAGCGATTACATATAAAGTCCAGTTGCATCCATCCTCGTATTGAAATGAAATATGAATAAGTATTTTCAAATAAATCCTTTAAATTGAGTAAGTAAATTATTATCTTTCATAACATTATTTGAAAAAATGACAGTCTAAAAGTGAATTAAGAAAATATATTGCCAAAGTTGATGATTGACTTACATCATATTGTTGGGATGAAAACTTTTTAAAGAAATTCTCCTCCTTTTCAATTTGAATGAGGCTCGATGGTGATAACAATGAGTCATCTTTTTCACATTATTCTTTGATAGATTTAAAATAAAATTTTTCGATCTTCAATAAGGTAGGCCCTAAAACTTAGAAAACAAACGTCTACAAATAAAATACATAATACAAAAATTATCATAAATAACTGATCAACTTTGATATAAATTACTATTCATAAAGGAAGCGTAAGTATAACAGTTTCAAATGTTGTTAACATTGAAGTGAATGGAAACATACCATAGTCGACCTAAAGACTTGTTCATTCATAACGTTAAATTTTAGAGCACTAAAAGGCTCCCAACTTAACATCTTGGGATCGTTATGCAAGTCTGTTAGACATTTACATATTTTGCCAACCTTATAATACAATCGTACGTCCAAATTTAATATTAGTTTAAAGGATTAATCTACAATGATATAAATAATTAAAATAAATATTAGTATAAAAATTCAGTTAATGAATACATTACTTAAAGTGCGTACGAAAATCCTTGCATAGTATAAGGTGCACAATCATAATCCTTACCCTTATTCACAATAGGTTGATTAACTTTATTTCTTTTTAACTTGATCAACCAGGGACTTGTATACAACTAAACCCCAAGGGATAGAGTCTATCATATAAACATTATCAATCATGTCTATGGTTAATGTGATTACTCTTTTCCTTGGAAAGAAGTAACACTTTTGAGGTGTACAAACAAGCAAGCTTTACTTGCTCTAGGTCTATAGTTGATGTTTTTTCGGTGAAAACTTTCTCAACACTCTCTCTTGAAACTTGATCAGAATAACTAAATTTTTTAATCTTTAAGTCATTTATTCCAACATTTTTCAAAATTTCTTCAATTAAGTTAGAACTATCATTCTCCTTACCCATATCCAACCCGTTAATCAAACCAAATTCAACTTTTAAGAATCGCTCCCATAGATATCAAACCAAACATTTATATCTAATCCATCTTAACTTCTCCTTTAACATCAAAATGTGACATATTGCACCAAACAATTGAATATTATTCATATCAATTATGGGTATAAAAATGCCACCTTTGAATATTTTCATTTGACTCTCCTTCGAGTACGTCCTCAAAAATACCTAGCCACGCAAGCAACATGTAGCCCCCCCCCTGCTTCCTGATGTGGCGCTTAAGTGACTGAAATAGACCAGTTTTGTTATTTCTTAAATGTTTAGTTTAAATGGGTAACATACCAGCATTTTTGCGCTGTTTGCTCATAAAATGCTTGTATTTTTTAGACTTAATTAATCAATGTGTTTTCTTTCTCAAAAAATTTCTCCTTCAATCCTTAATTTTTCAATCGCTAACCCCAATTTTACCTTCTTTTTTGGTACCACAGCCTTCCTAAAAAAATTGTCCAGTAAATTTTCACTATGAATCCCTAATTCTTCAACCTATCACTCTAATTAATCTTCTTTCTTTTCCCTAATGTTGCAATCCATAACTCTAATTTATCTTCTTTCTTTTCCCTAATTCTCCTACCTTTCCGTTCTACATCAAAAACCTACCAAAAGCATTGATCATAATCTATATTATTCTGCATAAATGTCTACCACCCATGACTTTCTTTCAGAGTTCACAAGGCACCAACCCAATTCAAATCTCGGCTAATTCCACTCAACGAGTCGTCACTGAACAGAACAACACTAAACAGTAAACACGTAAAATAAAACCCAATTGAATATAATAACAGTAAACACGTAAAATAAAACCCAATTGAATATAATCACAGTAAATTCATTACCTGTCGATAAAGACTCCGAAATTACTGAAACCCTAAAATTTATTCCAATAACAGCCCAACTTGTGCATGTATAATACAAAATTAAAACCCAACGAAAAACGACACAAATAAATCATAATCAGCACAGTATTTGATAGATATTTACGAGAAACATGTAAATGCAATCTAAACTCGTCTAAGAAAGGAAAAAAGAAAAAGAAAAGAAGTACCTCTTCAACTCTCTTTTGCTCCCAAGCTTGACCACTGATCTTCGGCAACCAAAGTCCGAAAAAGAACAACAAATTCGTAAAATAAATAAAATTAATTTGAGAAACTATAAAGATTGAAGATTGGTAAAGTGAGCATATGATCAAACCTTTTATATCAATTTTTTTTTCTTCCTTAGTTTTTTTTTTGTTTGTTTTGGTTTTAGTCTAAATGGAATACTAAAGCCAATAGGCGGAGGAATGGGAAGATGACAGCAGCCCGAGATCAGAGTTCGGTCAAGCAAGTTAGTAAAGTCTCGCAGAGAAGAAAAAAATTTTGAGAATTATTTTGAAAAGTTTGGTCGTATAAATCTTTAAATCTTATAATTTAATTTTTTTATTTTTAAATTTTAAATGTAAATATTAAAATTTTGATTTATAAATATATATTTTAATAACAATAAAAAATTTGAGTATAAAATTTTAAAAATTTAAAGATTAAACTATCAGATTTAAAATTTTAGAGAATTATGTGTAAAGTTTTAAATATTTTAGAATCAAATTATAAATTTTAAAAATTTGAAGAATTATATATCAATTTACTTAAAATTTAATAACTAATAATACACTTTAACCTTAAAAATAATACATCGAAATAATAGCAAAATAAAAACATGCAATAAGCAAGAAGTTGAATGGACAAACAAATTAAGAGAGTCGCAAACAGAAAACATATCCTTAATGCGATACATAGCACAAAACCTCACGTTTATACATGTTGTGTGAGGGAATAAAGGGCTTCGTAAAATGCATACAACACATCGACAGGACGGACGATAAACCACCAATGACACATAAATGTGTCAACAAATTTGTAAGAAGAATTCAACTATCTTTCAAGTTGACACATTCTTAGTGCCTAATTATCTTACTCTAAACATCAATGCCATATAAATGCATTAGTGAATCTCCGAGAATAAGTGTTAATAAATCATTAAATGGTATATTAGTTGTATGCAACTAATATATTTTTTCTTAAAAACACTTTTAGGAAAAGCAGATTCATTTTATTCTATATTTATACATGTATTGATCTTCATTATTAGGTACCTTGTAAATACATTAAGTGAATTCAATTTGGTATCAAAGCTGATCTTGGGGATCTCGATGTGCCCCGCTTCCTTGGCTATCGGTGGTGGTGAGCGCGGCTCTCCCGTCCGATGTGAGGGGGAGTGTTAGTCCTACATCGCCCAGAGAAGCCAGCAGTGTGTTGGTTATAAGTCTGGGCAACCCCTTTCTTGATAAACGCGTTTTGAGGAAAACATTGGACTGCCCAGCTTTCAATTATAAGTTGATCATGAGTCTAATTATCTAGGTCTTAAAGTTATTGAAAATCCTTTATGGCTTTTTCAGTATGTTTACTTGTTTCATTTGCTATGTAATATTTGTCTTGTAGGCATGTTTTTAGCCTAGATAGGAGTCTATGAGTTATACCGTCATTAGTGTGTTTACCGTAGATTAGTTTGTTTGTCTCACATGTTGTGTGATGTTTTTCATGCTTATGATTGTTGCTAGTTTGGACAGAAAATTGTGAGGCACACTGACATTAGTGTGTTTACCACATTTTGTTCTTTTTTACTACTAGTTATTTTTATTGTGTATTGAATTAAACATGTTATTTCATACTTTTATTGTGTTATTTGCTTAATTTATGTTTGAGAAATTAGCTTGATCGAGTTAGAATAGAACTCGAAAAAGATTTCATTGGTTAGCATTTCTATCCATCCTCTAAGTTCCAATTGCTTATTTAGTTAAAAAAAATGTGCAATTATTTTTACATATGAAATTCTCAATATTTATTATTAATTTTATCTAATTATATATTGTCGTTAAATACTATACATAATAATTATAATTTAATATGATATAATTATATTTATCTTATTAAATATGATATACTAAGTATATACTTTAAGTTCATTTTTAAGTAATTTTCTATCTTTATAATTTACTATTTATTACATATGTTATTAATTATTTTTAGTGTATATTAATAGTCAATTAAATTTATTTTTATTTTTATTAAATATATTTTTAAAAATTATATTAATATCTAATTTTATCTACTTAAAATATTACATGATTGTATATTTTACAAGATCAGAGTAATTTCGACCGATGAAAATAGTGTGCAATTAATGGCAACTCACTAGCTACCTACCAAAGAAAGCTACTTTTTATTTGAGAAAAAATCTTCCACAATTCTCACAAAAAATGGTAATAGTCAATTTCATCTTGAATTTACACCGGTCAATTTTATCTTGAATGTACATTGGGATATAAATGTATACATTTTAATATATCCTAATTATATTATACTCGTAAATTCATATAATAATTTTTTATTATATAAAATTCATAAATTTAGTAATATTTTTTAATAATTAAAAATGGATTATTTTTATATATTACAATTATATCATAATTATAATTAATATAATATTTACAAAATAATACTGTATTTACTTATGATTTATAAAAAAAAATTATTTATCATAATTTTTTAATAAATCATAATTAATGTGATATAATATTATTAATAAATATAATTAAACATAAGTAATTATATCTAAAAACTTTATATTAAATTATAATTATGATATATATAAAACTTCTGATTTAAAATGTGAAGATTGCAGCCTATAAACATATAGAGTGCATAGTGTTCTAAGAAAGTCAGTTGAGTGAATCTTCTTAAATGCTCTCGCGAGAAACAACTCACAAGTCTAATGAGGGAATCTTGCAACTATTGTATTTTATATGTTTGATAGCATATAATATTATATAATTTTATTTAAATAACGTCTCATTTTATTTTATTTTATTTAAATTATAACTTTAAACATATATTGTATTATTTTTCTTATTAAACTTAAATATAAATTATCATATTTTATATTTTTTGTATTATTAATTATCTCATTTAAACTCATTTTAAATAAATAATATATCTTAATTAATATGTTTATTACAATCTCATATATCTTATTTAAATTATAACTTTAAACTATCATTTTTCTTATTAAACTTAAATATAAATTATCATATTTTATATTTTTTGTATTATTAATTATCTCATTTAAACTCATTTTAAATAAATAATATATCTTAATTAATATGTTTATTACAATCTCATATATCTTATTTAAATTATAACTTTAAACTATCATTTTTCTTATTAAACTTAAATATAAATTATCATATTTTATATTTTTTGTATTATTAATTATCTCATTTAAACTCATTTTAAATAAATAATATATCTTAATTAATATGTTTATTACAATCTCATATATCTTATTTAAATTATAACTTTAAACTATCATTTTTCTTATTAAACTTAAATATAAATTATCATATTTTATATTTTTTGTATTATTAATTATCTCATTTAAACTCATTTTAAATAAATAATATATCTTAATTAATATGTTTATTACAATCTCATACAAAATTAATTGAGATGATGATATAAATTTTAAAAATTAATCATTTATCTTATAAATCTCATTAAAATTTCAACTAATTTTACAACTCTAAATCAACCCGTTTTATAAACAAATGAAAAGCCCAATTAATTGTAACCCTCTTATAAAATTTCAACAGAGATCACAGTTAGCCATGCTTAGTTTAGATTGGTAACATACAAATTTCACTTGATTTAAATTTGTTTTTTGTGATAATAGAGTAAAATAAATTTTGTAGAACTAGAAAGCTCAAACTCAAAGGCAGTACTTTTACACAAAAGCTGAAACTCTTAAATTCTTTTGCACAAGTGCTTTCTCAGAAACGCAATGTTTTTGGCAGGAGAAAAGAACAATATCATCACAGTTAGCCATGCTTAGTTTTGATTGGTAACATACAAATTTCACTTGATTTAAATTTGTTTTTGTGATAATAGAGTAAAATAAATTTTGTAGAACTAGAAAGCTCAAACTCAAAGGCAGTACTTTTACACAAAAGCTGAAACTCTTAAATTCTTTTGCACAAGTGCTTTCTCAGAAACGCAATGTTTTTGGCAGGAGAAAAGAACAATATCATCCCCTGTCAAAGAAACAAAACAAAGAAGAGATAAATTAAGAACCTAGATGCAGGACTTCTAAAACCAATGTTTTTTTCCTATAATGACAGATAGTAGTCAGTACTTGACAAGGATTAGCACATTTAAACACTTGATTACCTCAAGTCCATGGATACCTTCTTCTTTTTCTTAGTTTCTTTTGCCAGAAGTATTGAGAACCGAGAAAATCCAAACTTCTTTCTCTTAGCAGAGTTTTTGCCATTATTTTCTTTCTCGATTTTCCGAGTGGTACGAAGGTCACCATTTTGCTTACTTAGCATTTGAGCCAAAGATACCTTTTGTCTTACAGAGTTTTTCCCCCCAACCTCTTGTTCAATTTCTTCTGGCACCAAAAGCTTCCTGCTTAAGATTTGTCCAATAGACAATGTTGGTTTTAAAACAGGTGCTGGCCCATCATTCACTAGGTCTAGTCCCTTCACATCAAGTAAACGCGGATCTCTCCGAGGGTGGGCAATGCTAGGATTCTTAAATTTGGTAGAATTATGCACAGAATGTCTTTTTTTACCCTGATCAGATCTCCATTTACGAAGAGCCTCTTCAACAGCAAGCTTCACCTTGTTAGCAGCCTCCACTCTGTTCAGTGCTTCTTCTAATGCCCTTTTACTGGTTTTGACCTCTTTTGCTGCTTCCTCTACCTTTTGTAAAATTTCCATTTTCGATATATTTGCACTGTCAACTATACACATGGCGTCCACTACTCTTGTGTTAGACAGTTGTTCAGCTTCTCTAGCCTTGCGGGTAAGAGAAGAGTATTCCTCAAATGAAAGTGTGACTCCTTGCACATCTCCAGATGTGCCATCATGGTTTGATAGAGCTTTAATCTCTGCAATAGCAACAGTTTCAGCTGCTCTGGCTGCCGCTTTCATTTTCCTGGCAGCAACCAACCGGACTTCAGCCGTTTTTATCTTGATTTTAGTCTCCTCAATCTCTGATGCTGCTTTTAAAACTTCTAATCTTGCAGCTTCTCCCATTTTTCTGAAATGTTCTGCCTCAGAACTCAAGTGTTGGAGCTCCTTTGAAATCTCTAATGGGATATCAGATCCGCCATTATGTTCAACCTCCTTTGCCAACTGTATCTTCAGTTTGGTTTGGTTGATATCTTCTTCAAGTGATGTTATTCTTGAAGAATTCACAGATAACCTCTCCCGGGTTTTCTCAAGAGCCATTCTCTCCTTCTCCAGTTTCTTGTTAAATACTTCAACAGATGCTCTAACATCAGCAAGATCATTAGTAGTCCTGCCTAGGTTGAACTTAGCCTGCTTCAATTCCATTAAGATCAAACCTGGAGCTGAAGGCAAAGGGTTTGCATTTTCTACTAAAGTGCATTGACCATCCTCATTTCCATGGTTTTCTTTATCTGCATTCTCCACCACAGGAGAAATTTTACCATTGGCCGTGTTTGACTCAAAGGTTAGATTGACTTCGGATGCTTCTTTTTGTAGCTTTTGCTTTAGTTCTTCAATAATAGTCTTGTTTTTTTCCAGCTCCTTTAAAACATCCAGAGTTTCCCTCTCTTTGACAATCAGGTCTTTCTCCAAATCCAGTGCTTGCTCCTCCAGTTTTGCAATATCAACCTCTTCCATATTATGCTGCAAATGAGAGAAACATGTCAGGCTCAGTAAGAGTAATCTGGAGAAACTGCATGCAGTGGTTGTAACCCATAACTTAACCATTCACGATAGTTCATATTCCATTACCAATATTAAAGATTAAAAGACAAGAAAACTAGAGCATAAAGACTTTGATCAAGAGTAAACCATGAGAAGGCCCCACAGGAAATAGATCAGAAAAGGAAAATGTCGTTTATTATGCTGAAAAATTCTAAGATAAATTAAGGTAAACAAATACACAAAACAAAGACAGTGTGTGTATTCATAGATGTATGTATGCATGTATGATATTCCAAAAATAAAAGATCCTTCATTTTTGCATTGTGTACAAAAAAATCCAGTATGGGTTTGTTGAATCAACAAGGGCTTCAGTGTAGAAGAGTTAAAAAAAAAACACGTTCGTCGTACTAGAGTATATTCACCTACAAAAAAAGAGGGATGTGTACATTTTTCAATAAAAAGACACCAATGATATAAATAGATTGTTTGTTTTGTTGGTCTAAATGTATAAGAAATTTATATAAAATTGTAAGAAATTCGAGTTTGGAGATTTAATGGAGCAGAAAGTGTAATTCCCTAACCTACCCCACAAAGGCATTTTTTCCATCCGGTTATTACATAAGTGAAAATTTGAATTTTCTCCGCAACCCACCCTAGGGTGTGAGGGAAATTGACACCACTAATATTTCTTTATTCAAAAAACCCCTACTCTTTAGCTTTATTCGGTGGTTTCAAACTCTTATAATTCAAACTCCCTCCTCTTTCAATAGCTCTCATCTTCTTGAATCTTGTTTCCTCTATAATTTCAGATATGAAAAAGATTTTCTCAACTAATCCATCTAGTTCCAATTATGCCTTTAAAGTTGAGAAAATTCAAAAACTATTCCTCTCAAAGAATATGTTTGAGTATATGTTTCTCATCTTCTTGTATTAACTGAGTGTATGTTTTGTTGAAGCCTAATACTCCACCATGGTTTTCAGATTGCGGCTTTCATTTGCTAGTTGGTATTTTGTGATGAGACTTTCAGATTGCTGGTTTTGGAAAGCAATAGTCATTTTTAAGCATCAATGAGCCTAACACGGGAACGATTGCTGCTAAATGGGCTTCCTTGATTTTCTCGAGTTGATATTTTGATCCTTCAGAACCACTATTTTACAATGAGTTTTACTTTTTATAGTTACTTACTATATGTTTACTAGTAGCTTAAGTGAACAGATATAGTTTATAGCTCTGCTTCCGTGGACGTGAATGTTTTTGTTGCAGGTTCTTGATTAAAACGAAAAAGTCAGTCCTTTTTGGTCACTTTGAACTGGAGAGTTTGCTTGAGGTGGCCAAAGTAGTTTGTAATGAAACTTTGGCCATTTGGCCTAAAAACAAGTTCTATCTTTCTGACCTAAAAAACCTTACAGAGAGAAACAGAAATTGAAGATAATATGAGATACAACAAAACAAAAGATCATTGAGGATCAAAAATCTTGAAAGTTCCTATGTCTCGCGTATAAATATTTTAATCCAACAATTTGATAATCAATCATTTTATAATCTCACACCAGCTGTTTATCTATAATAATTAGGATAACTCCAATTTGACCTACCTCCATTAAAAAAATTAATCAATAATTTTTATTTTTACGAAAACAGAGAGAGAGAGAGAGAGAGAGAGAGAAAACCGACCTCAGTGTTATGGAGCTTAGAAGAATGAGAGGGCTTCCAGTAACCGATACCACCAAAGCGAGTGACAGCCTCCTTCACCGACTCGAATGGAGCAGACGTGTCGATCTCTGCCCTCAAATCAAGTACTCCACCGGTATCGGCTGAATCCAAAACATCTGTTGATGATCCACACTCTAGGTCTAGGGTTTGTGCCATTTCGTTTGGTACAATGAATTCGAGGAAAATTAGTCACAGATTAGTAGACTATATAACAAAATGTTTTTGGTAGGTTTGGAAACAGACAATAATACAAACAAGAACACTAAATCTAATAAAGAGTCGTAAAAAGTAGGTTAGTAATGAGAACAGCGTTCCAACACTGAGGAGTTAGAGAGAAGCAGAAATTGTGAGGGAAAGCAAAAGCCAAAGCCAAAGCCAAAGCCAAGTATACGTTAGACTAGCGGACCCAAAATAAAGCAAATATAATACGTTAGAATGATAAATAGCAACACTCCCTCCCTCACACAACGGTAAACTTTTGGTCCACATATTAAAGTGTATTTTTGCTCGAATTTTGCTTTTATTAATTGTTGGTGGAATCTTGGTAACATCCTCGATCACATTCTTATTTTTATTTACCTAATTTTTCAAATAATATATATTTATAACTTTAATTTCTTTTACAAATATCACTTTAAAAAAATATATCAATAAAATAAAATTTATTCATATTAATCAAAAATAATATAAATATAAATATTATTAACTCTACTTTTATTGTTATTATTGTTAGCATTTGAAGTTTTTGATTACCGATTATTAACATATTTAAAAAATACTTTAATATTCTCATTCTTGAAAAAATTAAAATTTTAATAAATTTATAACAAAAAAAAATTTTGAACTTCAAAGTTAAGATTAGTTGATTTGATATAGATTTTCGGAGATAAAACCAATATACTTTGAAATCTATATCTGTGAACCTTAATGTCAATGACATAAAATACCTCACCTATATTTTTCGTATCGAAATTTTTAGAGACAAATTGTTTTATCTTGTATAACAAACCCTTATCATTGGTTACAAGCAAAATTTCATCCACGTATAAAACCATAAAATATATTTTACTCCCACTAACTTTCTGGTATATACATTGATCCACAGGGGTTTAAACGAATCCAAATGAAAAAATTACTCCATAGAATTTATAATATAATTGATAAGATGCTTGTTTTAATCCGTATATAAATTTATTAAGCTTATAAACCAAATAATCACTGTAACTAAAAAGAAATCATTTAAGTTGTTTCATATAAACCTATTATTCTAGATCTCTGTTGAGAAAAACTATTTTTACGTTCATTTATTACATTTTAAAATCAAAATAGGTTACTAATGTCAATTTAATTCGTAAAGAATCTTTCTTAGATACACGAGAGAAAGTTTCTACTATTAGTTTTGTGAGAAATTCATATGCTTGTAATGTTAATACATTTGGGTTATTATAAGAAAAATGTTGATACCAATTGGGATGTGTAATTGTGTGTATTTGGGTTGGCTCGATACATGAATGGAGAGTTTATGGATGATAAAATGGTGAAATTTGAAAATATTATAGGTGTCGAGGTTGCATAAGTTTTAACATTAAGGAGTGTAAATTTTAATGATGAGAAGGGATTCTAAATTTTTCTTGCTTGAAAGTAATTGTTTAACAATAATGCAAAATTTTCGTAGTTCACAATTAGTTATATCATATATAAGAATTATAATCAAGATATCAAAAAGATACATGGATTTTTGTCAAAGTTAAGAAGTTACAACACTGCCTTATCTTCTAATCAAGTATCACATTTTTTACTGCATTGTCAAAATTTCATTCAAGATATTTCTTTATTGTCTATTTGTCTATATTTTTTTAATTTAAGTAAGTAGCTTGAATATAAAGGCCTATAATGATTTTGATAACTAATAAAATAATAATGGTTTCTTTAAAAAAAATGAAAAAAATATTTATAGTTTATACCTTAAATTACACCTTTGGAAAGTTAGATCGAAAACATATAATTATTTACATTAACATTCATGCCTTATATAGAGTCTTTGTACTTGTTGCGCGCAATTCAATACTCCCTACTAGTAGGGGTACCAATAAGTACATTGAGGGGTTAAAAAGTGTAATTGAATCGATCCCATAAAAAAGTATGTGTTATAATAGAGAAGTGAAGTTGACATCTCAGTTGGCTATGCTTAGTTTGAAGAGTCACATACATAATTTTCACTTATTCTGAACATGTTTTTGTGATACAAGAGAAAACGAACCTTTATAGAACTAGAAAGCTAAAAGACAGTACATATATATATATATATAGATATTCATACAAGTACTTCGACACAAAAGTTGAAACACTTAAAATTGTCAAGATCCTCAAATTCTTGCTACCCATGAATTGATTTCAGCTTTTTCAATAGATAATAAAACAATAATTGAGTTTCTAAATTGATCTTTTTATTTATTTTGGGGACTAATTAGCAGCAAAAGGTAAAGAGGAACCAAGAAGGCTACTATTAGGAGAAGTAGCAGCAGGACTACAAGAGCTCTGTGGAAGCTTTAAAAAATGAGACGTAAGGGCACCAACAACACTTCCAATAATCGGGGCAGTTGTATAAACCCACATGTCTTCAAAATCCCATGAAACTATTGCTGGTCCTAAAGACCTTGCTGGGTTCAAAGAACCTCCCGAGACTGGCCTACAATTTCGTAACAAGAAGATTACTAGTTAAAGGCACGTGCTTGACACGTAAATTTTAATATTTTTGATCTTGTTACAATTTACAAGATGTTTGAAATTTGTTCGATACAATAAATATATATATATATATATATATATATATATATATATATATATATGATAAGCGTTGTTAGTCTTTATATCTAAGGTGTTTAGCTTCAAATTTTTCGAAAATTTAAAATTAAATATAAAAGACAAGATATGTAATTATTATAAAATATAAAATCATTTTTTATTGAATTCTTGAATTATGAAAGAAATATGTATTTTCATTGATATAATTGATAAATGGTTATACCTATTTATACAACTAGTTTTCTAACTAATTGATATATATCTAATTAATATTTTATATTGATATAACAAATTATATAATAATAATTATTCTAGATCGTGTAATATCTTATTCCTCAATACTTCCCCTCAAGATAGAGTGTACGTTGATTACACTTATCTTACTCAAGAGGATAGTGAACTATTTAATACTCAGTGTCTTGGTGAACAAGTCAACTAAATGTTCTTGTGTTTTGATACGAACGGTCCGAACCAATCCTCTTTGCACCCTTTCCTAGACAACGTGACAATCAATTTCAAGGTGTTTCGTCCACTCATGAAAGATTGGATTTGATGCTATATGAATTACAACCTGATTGTTACAAAATAACCTGAATGCACATGTGTGGTTAACATTCAAGTCTTTTAACAAATTTCTAATCCATGTAAATTCGCAACATATTGTTGCCATAGACTTGTACTCTGCCTTTGCACTAGAACAATATATAGTTATTTACTTCTTAGTCTTCCATGAAATGGGTGCATTGACTAAGAAAATACAATACCCGGTAGTAGATCTTCGAGTGTCCTTACAACGCGCCCAACTTGCATCACAGTAAGCTTTTATTTCTACTTGTCTAGTGAAAGGTAGTGGTATCCCTTGACCTGGGGTCTGTTTCAAATATCTCAACACCTTATGAGCTGCATCCAAGTGAGGTTGGCTATGCTTGTTCATGAATTGACTCAAAATATGCACTATATACACAAGTTCTAGTTTGGTGATTGTAAGATAAATAAGTATTCCAACCAATCATCGATATTGAGATGCATCTTTCAATAATATTCATTCACCTTGCCGTAACACCAAGTTATGATCAATGGGAAATCATGATGGGTTAGCTCATAGGAAACAAGCATTCTTAAGAACTTCAAGTGCATACTTATGCTAACTAAAGACAATTCCTTGTTTAGACCATACTACCTCAATTCCAAGAAAATATTTTAACTACCCTATGCCTTTGAGCTTGAACTTACTTGCAAGAAATTGTTTCATTTTCAAGATGTCTTCCAAATCATTTCTTGTCATTATAACATCATCAACATATACTAACAAGGATGTAAATCTTCCTTGGTAATTTTTGACGAAAAATGAATACTTTGATCAAGATTGACTAAAATCACCATTCTTAAAAGCAACAGAAAGTTTCAAAAACCATTGTCGGGATGCATGCTTCAATCCATATAATGATTTGTGAAGTTGACAAACTCTATGCTCCTTCTTTCATCCAAAACCAGGAGGTAGCTTCATGAGAACCTCCTCACATAAGTCACCATTGAGAAAGACATTATTGACATCCAATTGGTGGAGGTGCCAACCCTGTAAAGCTATTAAACTAAGAAGAATTGAATTATGGTGAGCGTGGCTACTGGAGCAAAGTTTTCTTGATAATCAATTCCGACAATTTGACTGTAACCTTTGGCAACTAAACGAGCCTTGTAATGTAACACGGTGCCATCAAGATTATGTTTGATCTTAAAGACCTATTTATTGGGAGTAAGAGGCACTAAAATCTATGCCGTATTTGCTTGTAGGCCCTGAATTTCTTGATTCATAGTTGCCCTGCACTTTGGTTCAATGGTGGCCTAAGAAAAAGATTGTGGTGCTTTTTCTAGGCTAATATTAATAGTAAAAGCTTTGCGTGTGGGAGAAAGTCTATGATAGGATAAGACATGAGTAAAGGAATAAGGAGTACTTGAAGGCTGAACTTCGCTCGTGGAGGATGACAATGTAAGGCGAGATAGAACAACTGCCTAAATATGAAAGTCTTGTAATGTGGTTAGTGTTCTAGTGGTTCTTATAGAGCATTGTGGTAAGGGAGCTACTATTGAGGAAATGGATGAGTCTAAGATGATTGGAAAGTGAGTTTCAGTTTCAAGTGATACAAATGAGGTGGTAGAGTTAGAAATGGAATGTGATTATGACCCTGGAATATGTGGTGAGCTAAGATTGGAATCAAATTGTGATTCTGAAAGATTTAAAGAGTTAGGGGTGGAATCATACTCAGATTCAAAAATATTTAGTGAGAGGTGATGGTTTGTTCAGGACGAAGTAAATGAGGAAGGAAATAAGTGACTTAATGGATGAGAGTTATCGAAAGTTAAAGATGTGGTAGTCCTAACCTGATAAGGAATTCAATTAAAAAAAATTACATCTCAAGACACTAGTGTTTTCTTGTCCTTTAAGTTATAAACCTTGTAACCCTTTTGACCATAAGGATAACCCAAAAAGATACATTCAGTAGAATGATGGTCAAATTTACTAGGTTGTAGTAGATGGGTGGAAATAAAACACTTACAACCAAAGACACGAAGTTGGGAATAAGTTAGTAGTTTGTGAAATATCTCAAAAGGTGTTTTCCCTTGTAAGAGTGGTATTGGTGTTCTATTGATTAGATAAGTAGTCGTCAATATGGCATCCTTCCAAAAAGGTTTAGGCAAGTGTGATTGAAAAAGAAATGCATGAGCAACATTTAACAAGTGTCTATGTTTACGCTCAGTGATGCCATTTTGTTGAGGCATATTAATGCAACTCATTTAGTGTTAAATACCCTTAGAAGAATAGAATTCGATGCACTTAAACTCGAGACCATTATCACTCTTAAAAATCTTAACTCTTTTTCCAATGTCGACTAAAGTAATAAAATGAATGAGTAAATTTCTTGCTTCAGACTTATGATGCATGAGGAAAACTAAGTACTCTTGGAATAATCATCAACAATTGTTAAGAAATATTGAGCTCTAAAAAGAGATGGAACATGATAGCCAACCCCATATGTCCACACGAATTAAATCAAAACAAAAAGTATTGGTAAAAAAACTTAAAAAAATACTATCTAGTTTGCTTAGCTAAAGGACAAACAGAACAATGCCTAAGATCACAAGTTTTATTTTTCATAAAAGGGAACAAAGAAATAGCCTTGCTAGAGGGATAGATGAGTCGCTAATGCCACAAGTCTTGAGTTTTAGTTTGCATCGCATTGCATGTTCCTTTCTTAGGCATATTGAAGTAGTAGAGTCCCTTACTTTAAGCTCCCATCCCAATTATCATCCTTGATTGAAGGTCCTATATAAAACAAACTTGTTTGATGAATATAGTCACATAAAAGGAATCCAACGCAAGCTTGCTAATAGATATGAGGTTCAAGTAGAACAATGGGACGCATAGGACATTATGCGGCATAAATTTTGAGAAAAAGACTATAGTTCTAATATGAGAGACATGTAACACATTATCATCAGGTAGTTTGACTGTATGATTATGAATAGACCAAGATGATGTAAGATGGACATGATCATATACTATATAGTCACAAGCTCTACTATCTAATATTCAAATCATATCTTTATTGTGTTGTGTGAGAGCAAATGGTTTACCCGATATCTCTTCAAAATTAGGAAGATTACCAATAAGATTGGCAGAGGATGGATGCGTTGTATTTAGTATATCTAGTAGTTGGTGGCTATCATTGGTCTTGACAGCTGCTGCCTTAATCTTACTCAAAAAATCCATCATTTGCTTGCATTCATTATGCGATAAAGGAAGGCCAATAAGATCTACATTGCATACATTAGTCATTCCCATAAGGTTTGCTTTCAAGTTTCCTTCTTCTTCTGCTAATGCTTTCTTTCTCTTGCGGTAGTAATCGTATGTATGGCCTTTGATGCCAAAATACGTACACTTGTGGTTTGCATTGTAGTTTTTGGTGTTGTGATTGTCCATTTTGCATTTGTCACACCACTTGGTATCTCCTTCTATGAATTGAATTTCACGAGAGGACTCCGTCATAGCAAATGTTGAAGCCTCTAAGACATGTGGGTTTTTTCCGATGGATACCTCTACCTGTTTCTCTTGTCGAAGAACCATAGCATAAGCCTTGTTAAGAGCTGGCAAAGAGTCCATATCGATAATGTTACTTATGGTTTGCGCATATCCTTCATTCAGCCCCGTCAAAAACTTCATGGTTTTCTATGTCTCAATTTATTCTTTGGCCTCAGAAGCAACCTCGCAACTACAAGGAGGGAAAGCATAGAATGCATCTTTCGCATCCCATAAGCATTTAAGGTTTGTGAAGAATGATGTGATTGTCGTTGTGCCCTATTCACAGCCATATATGGCTCTTTCGATTTGAAAGAGGGCAACTATATTGATCTAAGAAAATCTTTCTTTTAATTCCAACCACATACCTTACGCATCCTTACAGTGGATTACACTGCTTGCAATCTCCTTTGCTTCTAGTAACCTAGTTTTCACAAGGGTATTGCATTGTTCCCACTATAATTGCTAAATTGTTATGGGTTGGATTGATTAGGGTTCCATCAATAAAATTTTTTTATCGATTACTCCCATGTCGTGTAGTTATCTTTCATGAAAGGTTGTGTGATTAGGACGGCTCTTGATTAGTCTGAATAATGGAGAAAGAGAGGGTGATTGGCGTTTTCCTATGATGTCGTGGCCTTGAAGGCTTTTTGTTGTTTAACCTTAGCCTTCCGTGCTTCTTCTCCGCCCATGGTAAGTTACGTTTGGTTCGACTTTTTTTTTAGGTTTTTAAGAGCGTATGTTCTCATACCATATTGAATTCTTGAAATATGAAAATAAGTATGTATTTTTATTGATATGATTGATGAATGATTACACCTATTTATACAACCATTTTTCTAACTAATTGATATATATATCTGAATAATATCTTATATTGATACACCAAATCATATCAATATATATCTAAATAATATATTACATTGATACAACAAATCACATAATAATAACTATTCTAGATCATGTATTTCCTCAATATTTTTTGTCTAAATTCATTTTAGGTATAATTTATATTTTTATATATAATACAGACTAATACATAGTAAATTTATCTAATTTAAAAATAAGATATCAAAATTACAATTTGATGCCCTGTTTTTAAAGTTTAATATACATTTACCATTCCAAAAATTTATCTAATTTGAAAATAAGATATCAAAAGTACAATTTGATGCCCTGTTTTTAAAATTTAATATACATATAGCATTCCAACTTGCAGTACATTTAAAAGTCAAATAAGTTTGAAAAATAAAACAATAGAATTACTTATCTGACTCGCGATGTCTTATTTTCAATCTTAATGGACCTTAGTGTACTATCATGTAGCAACTAGACTAAATTGTCATTTTAGCTAAACTAATGGACCAAGTCACCACTGTACACTAACAAAATTAAAAGTCTACTAAATTTATCTTGATTAAAGGGCAAAAAATAGCAGATTAATTATTTGTATATTGAGCTTGTGCTTACCCTGTAATTAGAACTGCTAATCCAATGGCAATGCCAATAATAAAACCAGACAAATGTCCTAACTGCACAAAGAATTTCAAGCCAAAGAAATTAGTAATTATACGAAGAGAAGTTCAATTAATATGTTAAAAGTAAATGGAAGAAATATTAATTTTCTTACTGATTCAGCTTGATGGGTAATAGAAGCAGCTAAGAACATGATAATAAAAGCTGCTAAAAGCTCAACCCAAAAAGCAGAAGCACAACCAAGTAGTGGTTTGGTGGTCATTAGTTCTGATCTTATACCATAAATTAACTTGCCAATAAATGTTGCCAATACAGAACCCACCATTTGTGCAATTATGTAAATTGGTACCTTTAGAATCACAAGAAACAATATCAATTTTAACTTTTGAGGTCACTGAAGTTTCCACGAAAAATTACAAATAAAAAAAACCCACATATTTTAATAATTATTTGCTAAAAATAATAGAGTTTATATTTAAAATTTTAACTTTAAAGATTTCATAAAGAAAATGAGTTTGAAAATTAAGATGAAAGGGATTACTACATGTTAAATATGATTTTATTTTTATGAAAATTACAAAATTATATTTTTAATCAAAAAAGGGTTTTGGCTCCTGAATTTGAAGCCTAAATATAAAACGAAAATGAAATTTTATAAATAAACACTATCATGTTTTTATCAGTCTTATTCTAGCGGAATGATAAGAGTTTGATGATGATACCTTTGACCAAGGAAAATGACCAAAGATTGCAAAAGCAAGAGTAACAGCAGGGTTAACATGTGCACCAGAAACTGGACCAATTGAGAAAATTATAACAATCACAGTTAAACCAGCAGTGGCTGCATATTCCAACAGACCCACTTGACCTGTCATTAGTTCTGTGCTGGCTGTGATTCCACATACACAAAACATCAACATGAAAGTTCCTACCATCTCTGCTATGACCTGCATTGGGTAAATAAATAGTTGTATTATAATTCTTCAATGTCTTAACAATTCTTAATTTTCACCAAAGAAGAAAGCACTTTTAGAAAAAAGAAGAAAATTTGTGCTTAGTTTTGTTAGAAAACATAAACTATGTTATTTTAATTCTGAAAGAGCTTTTGACATTTTTTTTGTTTTGTTTTAGTTCAAAAGTACTTCTCAACTATCAGAAGCGCTTTCAAAGGCTTTCAAAAGCACAAACAATTAATGAGTAGGAATAATATCTTACCATACGTACACCAATTGGATCAAATATTCCTTTAAGAAAGCAGCTAAAGGAAGACTTATTAATGTTGCACAACACTTGTTCATCATCTCTTGACATTGTAATAGTACTAGATCCTATTTCTTGATCATCTTTGGAATATTGTTCGCTATTTGTTTTATAACTTGAAATACTAGTAGACGATTTCTTTTGAATCAAGCTTTTCATTGTTATATGAAGAGTGAGAAAGACGATCCTTGAATGGAGTTGAGATGTTTGTAATGTTCACTCATTTTGGGATCTTTAAAATATATATATATAATTAATATTATTGATAAATATAATTTAATATATGTATTTTATTAATAATTATCATTTTTATTAGAATTTTTTTTCCCAACGACTCTTATAAACTTATAATATATTATCAAAACCGAAGTTTATATATACAAAATACATTAACATGAATATTTTAATGTCTCGTAAAGGGAGCTATTAGAATAATTGGTGATTAATAATTTCAACGTAATTATATATAATAAAAAAATTATATTTATTTATATATTTGTCATATATATATATATATATATATTTTTTTTTATAACTAGTTTTAATATTTTTGGAAATAAAAGAGGACGTCTTTTCGAAACACAAATCTTGTGTTGTCCTAAAAAGTTTGACTATACTGATTTGTGCTTCTTACCTGTTTCATTTTTAAAGCCAAACAAAATTTTCCAACAATCTTTAAGTTGGTTTCATTACTTTTTATTTTCTTCTTATCTTTCATCCTCTTTTTGATGATTAAGCATACTTGTCTACATTTGCCACAAATCTTTCTTCGTTGAGAAAGTTAAATCTCAACCCACAAAATGTTGTACAGCAAGTGAAAAAAAAAACAAAAAAATTATTTATACCTTGTAAATTATAGTCACACGCAAATATTTATTTTAAGAAAATCGTTCTTTTAGTTTTTTTTAATATACTTACAAATTTTTAATTTTATGTATCATCAAATTATTATATTTATTTCGTTTATAACATCAAATATTTCATTTATATCATCCAATTAATACATTTATATTATTTCGTTGATCTCTATGAAATAGAATCAAAATTAAGATAGTTTGATTGTAGATTTATAATAGCTAAGATAATAAAGTGTTATATTTAAAATAAATGTTGTTTCAAATATATTAATTTATTAATTAAATTATTTCAAAACTAATACTTAATTATCTAAGTTGTTTTAAATATATCGTTTTGAATTATTCTAAATCTAACACTGATGTGTGATGTTGTTAAACGAATATTAATGAAATGATATAAATGTAATAATAATATGGTATAAACGAGACGAAAAATAATTCAATGGTACGAACGAAATACAATGATTTGATAATATTTTTATAAATTTACTTATTTTTAACGAATTCTTTTAATTTTAAATAATATTATTTGAATTCTTTGTTTTTACTAAATATTAGTATTTAAGTTCAATGATATATATATGGATTTATATTTCAATTTGATGAAATTTGTACCATGTCCGGATACATGTTAAAAAAAGTATCATTTTTTGTATCATAAGAAGTTTGTATGGTATAAATTTTATGAAAATATAATGTTAAATAGTCAAGGAAAAAAATAAAATAAAGATCGTCCCTTTTTATAAAGAGCAAATTAATGCATTTCCAGTAAACTATGTGACATCACTCATTCAACCTGAAGGCCTTAAGCATTGGGAGTGGAATTATTTACTAACCTCCAAACTGAATTGGATACACCATCTTCTGGCAAAATATCTCTATATTTTTCATTATTTTTATAAAAAAATTCATAAAATGAAAGTAACTATATAAAAATGCTATTTTTAAAATTTATTTCACAATATTCGAAAATTTCTTGATCTTTTCATAAAAAATTGAAAAAAGTTGAGGTGTTATGTAATTTTCTAAAATACCTATAATTTTTTTTTAAAATATTGAATATATTAATGTGTATATATTGTGAACTATTGGTTTATAAGTTTTCACTTTTGTTAAATTAAAGATTAGATGAAAAATTTGAGATATTTTTCAACATTTTGGAGGTAGTATTAATAAAATCAAAGATCAATAATCAAAATTGAGTTAAAGTTGTTTTCTTCAAAAATATAAAAAAGCTTAGAGATATATTGACGTAAATATTAGTGTTTTCAATTTTTGTTCCTTTTTTAAAAATATCTAACATATTAATAATATAAATGATAAATTTTGATTATAAAATATATGTACCTATTATTTATTATTTGTAATATATTAAAGTTAATATTTGGATAATAATTTTGTAATTTTTATTTTATAAAAAACTTATAAGAAATTGTATTAATTTATTTTTCATCTATAAGCATTAATATTAATAGTTGTGATGATACAGATGCACAATTCTCACATGAGTATAAAATTAAATATATTTACTTTTATCATGGGTAACATTCTTACAATGTGTAACATATTCTTTGAGAACTCAAGATTTTCGAAGAATAATGAATTCGATGATTTTTAATAGTTATTTATAATAATTGCTATGCTAACAAAATCCTATCTAATTCTTGTTAAGAATATTAGACCAATATAGAGACATGTAAGGTTTACCAAAATACACTAACAAATGTACACAAGATAAAACTGTCAAAATATTGTATTTCTCTGATAATTATCAGTATATTTCATTATATTTTCTGTTGTGGTTTCTGTACAATAGTTGAGATATATGTATAAAACGAAAATTAAACAATAACCATAATTCCTGCATATCCATGTTTTGTGGATCCACTACCATTATTTTATGCTCCATGTTTTACTCCACTGAGTTATTGGTGTCTGCCACAACAACACACACCAACACTCTCCTCAAGTTCGGCGATATATGTCTCTTATGCCCAACTTGTCCAAGTTGAGTTGTAGAAGTTCGTAGACACATTTTCGTAAGTATATCACCCAATTGATCTTCGATTTAACAAATGGAAGCTTAATAATCTTTTCTTCAAGATTCCGTTTTGATGAAGTTCCGATCCACTTCAACGTAAGCGTTTGCGGCGATCATGTTGAACTGGATCGAATGCCATGGATACGGCCGCTTTGTTATCACAAAATAAGTTCATTTCGCAGTTGTGAGCAACCCCAATCTCGCCAAGAAGGTTTTTCAACCAAAGCGAGCTCACATATTCCTCGACCATTCCTCGAAATTCACTTTCAAGATCGGATAAGGCAACTACATTTTGCTTCTCGCTTTCCTCCACGTAACAAGATTGCCCCACGAAAGTAAAGTACCCAAAGAAAGAGATTTCCTATCCTTCATATTCCCCGCCTGGACCGAATCAGATATCCAAGGACTTCCAATCGAATTATTCTTTGAAAACATAAGTCCTTTCCCGTGAGGATTTTAAGTAACGAAGCATTCGTACGACCGTATCCATATGGTCTTCACTTGGGCAAAGGTACGAACCGACCACGACACTCACAAAGATAATGCACACGTCGAGTACGAGATAAATATACGAGTTTACCTACCAACCGTTGATATCTCTCGTCCGCCGGCACTTGGTCCACATATTCTCCGAGTTTGGCGATTTTGAACCATGTGAATATCGGCTGTGTTTACAATCTAGTAGTCCCGCCGCTAAGTAGTCCAGGAGTATATTTCCTTCTGGGGAAAGACATATGCCCGTTTTGATCTTGTTACCTCAATACCTAAGAAGTATTCGGTGCCCTCCCAAATTCTTCATTTCAAACTCCTTTGACAGCTTGTTCTCGCTTAGTAGATTTCTTCTTTATCATCCCCCTCGTAATGATCATGTCGTCTACATAGACTATATGGCTGTTATCTTCCCTAATCGATGTTTTAGGAAAAGAGTATGATCGTAGCTGCTTTGTCGTGGAACCCATATTTCTTCATTAACTCAACCTACCAAACCACGCTCGAGGTGATTGTTTTAGTCCATACAATGCTCGTTGTAATCTACATGCGCTTGCTTCGATGTAACAAGATATCCTGGGGGATATCCATGTGAGATCTCTTCTTCAAGGTCACCACGTGAAGGAAGGCATTCTTCACGCTGTTGGTGCAATGGCCAATCTAAATTTGCTGCAAAGAGATAACAAAACTCTCACAGCTTTTAGTTTAGCCACAGTAAGGTTTTCGATAATCTATCCCATGTTTCTCTGTATATCCTTTTGCTACAAGCCTCGCCTCGTAACGATCAACTAACCCATCCGCTTTATACTTAACGGAGAAAATCCACTTGCATCCTACCATCTTCCTCCTCGAGGCAACTCGCTTAACACCCATGTGTTATTCTTCTACAATGCCTCAAATTCCTCTTTATAGCTTTAGCCCATTTTGGATCGTATAAGGCTTCTTCAATGCTACTCGGAATTTGACACGATGAGAGTGTTTGTGCGAATGCCCCGATAGGTTCGATAATCTTCGAAAGTAGATACATAATTTGCTATTGGATACTCTGGGTTGTCGTTTTTCTTTCTCGTGAGTATCGATTCGGGAGGTTTACCTCGATCGTGTCTCGAAAGGTAAAACATAACCAATAGGTGTATCTATAGTATTAGTTTGTAAAGGTGTGATAGGATAGCTTACCTCGTGAGTTGTTCTCAAGCAGGAGGATCATTGGGTACTCAGAGAACGAGTGGTACATCAACCACTTCATCTTCTCGAGATTCAATTACTACTGCTTGGAAGTTCAAGCTCGGGTCTAGATCACTGCTCCTCCATATTATCGCGGTGATCCGAGTATGGCTGACTGTGTCTAATATTTCAACATCAAGCCAATTTTGTTCTTCACCATAACTCTCCTCCCGAAGAGTGTAATTGGATACCTGATGGGAAAAACATTCGATTCTAGGAAAGGACATCCACGTAGTATAGTTTCTTTTAGTAATTGGATCATAACATCAGACTTTTTTGTACACTATACCCCAAGAATACACATCTGGACATCACATGGATCCAACTTAGTTCGTTGATTTTTACGGAGGTGGACAAAAGCAACACATCCAAAAAATTTATGAAGCATTAAAATAGTAGGTAAGGGAAGATGATCGGATAACACCTTAACGGAGTCTCAAATTGTAAGGTCTTTAAGTGGCATTCGATTCAAGAGATACACGTATTGTAGTAACAAGATCACTCCAGGTATTTATTAGGTATACGTGCACCGATTAGTAAGGCCCGAGCCGCTTTCTAAAATATGCCTATTCTTCCTCTCCGCAAATTCCCATTCGCTGGGGGTTCAGCGAATACGAGGTTTCATGGAGAATACCACGGTCATGTCCAAGTATGTCCTAATTGTTGACAACATACTCCCTCCATTATCGACTAAGTATCTTAATTTTTCTTAAAATCGTCCGAATCATGGTGTGAAACAGTGAAATGTAGCAAATACTTCATCTTTATGTTTGAGAAGGTAAAGCCATGTCATTCGTGGTACAATCATCAACAAAAATAACAAACCAACGCATTTAATTCGACGACGTAATAACCGGGAAGGTCCCCTAAACATCGAATGTACCAAAGCAAAAGGAGTCATACTTTTATTCATGTCATAAAGATAAGACGCCCTATGACTTTTTGCTAGGATACAAGTATCACATTTGAAATCCGAATGTGTGATATTTGAAAATAAACTAGGGAGTAGCTTAAATACCCGAACGATGGATTCCCAAATCTATGACATAGCCAAATTTGTCGTTCCTTGTTACCAACAAAGATGTCGTACGTGATCGCTCTTCCCGAATCCGAGGTCATCCACATAATATAGCCCTCCTCTCCTAGTACCACGCCCAACGATCTCTCTGCGAGAATATCCCGTGAAGGCAAAAGTAGAATACATCAATACTACACAATCGGCCGACCCGACTTACGTATTACTAGTTGGTTTGACAGAGATGGTACAAGCAAAGTATTAGATAATGATAATGCAGGAGATAAGGTCACCGTTCCAGCCCCAGAATCGGATAAGCGACCCCATTTGTATTGGCGAGCACGGCTCCGTCTCGTCGGGTTGTATTGGGCCGAGATCGTCAGGGTCAAATGTCACGTGTGATCTAGGCCCAGTCCAGAATCCAATCATCTTTATCACTACGAGGCAGAGATGTGAAATGCTTTACTTGAAATACCTGGATCCCTAAGATTCACTCGAAGTGCGGATAGCGAGGCATTATTGGTAGCCACAGTGCTCGTCCAGCTGGTGTCCCGTTTCTTCCGTGCAAGATCATTCCACCATTCGGATACCCAGCGGAGTTTGAAGCGCTTTTCACGGGTGTGTTCGAGTTTCCGCAATGGCCACATTTCATGTCAAGAGATGGTGGATTTCCGAGGATTTCTCGCTACCCGCAGAGGTTCCTCGCGGTGGCATCCGATTACTGCGTGTCCTCGACCCCTTTAAAAGTCATAATCGCCTCCGGTGTCGTATCTACACCGTGATCATCACGTCCTTCCCGACCTCTTCCCGACCCGACCTAATCCATAGGCTTGTTCCACCGCAGTGAATGGTTTGATTTCAAGCACATCACTGAGTTTTGTCGAGTCTCCGTCATCAAGTCCATCAAGGAAGGTATACACTGATCTTCCTATACGATGGAGTTGTATTTTTGTATGTCATTTCGCACACTCCATTGGATTAGGACGACGAAAAATCAATTTCTCGCCACAACCCTCAAGGTCATTGTAGTATTTTTCAATGGATCCACTACCGCTTTCATACGAGTAACTCGACGGCCAAGATCATACACTCGAGACGTGTCTCCCCATCATGTAGCGTTGCAGGCAGTTATAATCCCAAACTTGTTTCTGCATTGGGAATCGAATAAAATTTGCACCGGCGGTGGGTCCATCGAATTGATCAACCATCCTTTAACAATGGCATTTTCAGCCGCCATCTCCTCGAACGCATGGGCTCGGCTTCAACAGTGCTGAGGAAAATCCCCATTAATATATCCCAGGCTTGTCTTTGCCAGAGATATACATCTCCACCACCGGGACCACAAGGCATAGTTGGATCCTCCCAACTTGATACTAATGGGCCGACGCTTCAGCTTGACATAGTCAGGAAATTGATCAGCTCTAGTGAAAACTTCCACATTTTCTCACAAATCTTCCAACATGAAATTGGTAGTTAAATCTCTAGATTCCGCCATGAAATCTAAAATTTTTTCCCTTCCGTTTTTCCTTTTTTTTTTTTTTTACAAAAGAGCTACTATATAAATGACACAAACAGAAAACACTTATAACCCTAACCCTAATCTCATTGCCGTTTCGCAATGCTCTTTCTTCCCGCGCGATTTCAAGATTGTCATAGCTTTCCTCAAGCGTTTCTCAAGTAGCCTGTCAAGGCGTTCCTCACCATAGCCCGTCTCGGCGTTCCTCACAGTAGCCTGCCCTGCGTCTCGTCGCATCTTCGCGCTGCTTCCAAACCCTAAGAGAAGTTCTAAACTCGCACCATTTCTTCTCACCAAAAATCTCGCAGCCATCTTCTTTCTCCTCTCTTCTCTCGTATTTTTTCAGCGACGCTCTTCTTCACAAATGCCTCTTCTCCTTCATTTCACTGAAATGGTAGTTTCAACCACACAAAGACCACCTATTCTGTTATACCGTAAACCGCATCAACGGTTGGCCGTCATGGAGTACTGCTTCAAGTCTGGTCCGACCTTCTTTCAATGGTTCTTCGTTGCGAATCCTCGACTCAGAAGTCAGATGCCGACATATATTTTTTAAGGTGTAACCCAGTAATCTTCTATTGAATTTCAACAAATAAACGTGAAATAACTATCTTGCTTTCATTTTCGAAAGGGCCGCACATGTTCGATGTTTGAAATGGCTACAAGAGTTGAATATAAACCAGGAGATCTAACTCAAAACAAGTTGAAAAACTCGCATACAATCAAGAGCCACACCGCAGATCTAAACTAGAAATCGAAACCGTAAAATCGAAACTTAAACCGTAAAATCGTAAATTAGAAATCGTAAATCGTAATCGTAAATCAAAGAATCGCAAAATTTAGACGCTAATCAAAAAATGGTAGTTTCGCCATAAATCAAATAGGTAGTTCATTAGCAATATCTCCGTTTCCGATACCATGTCAAAATATTGTATTTCTCGATAATTATCAAAGATATTTCATTATATTTTCTCAAGTTGTTTTCATAATAACAGAGATATACGTATAAAACGAAAATTAAACAATAACCATAATTCCTGCATATCCATGTTTTATGGATCCACTACCATTATTTTATACTCCATGTTTTACTCCACTCAGTTATTGGTGTCTGCCACAACAACACACACCAACAAAAACAACTCTATATCTAACATATCCTCGTCAAACTAATAGTTTGGACATCTAGGAGTTTGAACATAACCCATGTAGCATATGTACAGTTTCATCCAATTTCATAATGAAAAAAAATATATATTCTTGATATATAAAAATACAAACAACTTTAATATACCATATTGTAGAAACATTTGAATTGACAAAATCAACTTAGTGAAACAATGGAATGAATAGTAGCTAAATAGATAATTTGTTGATATAGTGGGCAAGTTATCTCTCTCGTTAATATCTCTTTTGTAACTAAATTTGAAAACACTACTTCAATTTGCTATAATGTGTTATTTCCAACAAATAGCTCTTTTTTTTAAAATATGATTGAGAATATCTTAAGCATCTAGTGCTTTTAAAAGCCTTCCATTTCTAATATAGTAACAAAAAAATCACTCTTATCTCCCAAAAAATAATTATCATTATTACTCAATGAACAATTAATAATTGTTAAACTATTGCCTGATTTGGAGGCCAGGAGAATGAACGGAGAAATTACTTAAAATAAAGCTCTTGCTTGTATTAGTAGATACAGAAGGATACAACCTTTCTAAACCTAGATAAGGAGAGGCATGGGAAGAACCATCACTAGAGACAACATTCATAATAAATGGATTTTTAACATTCTTACCCAACAACACATCAAGAAGAAGGAAACAAAAGTCATCAACATGACCTTGTCACATAATTGGCAAATAGTTTTTTTTTTTAAGATTTCTTAACATTCTTGAAATTGAAAGAACCACTCTTTGGTGGAAACTAAGTTTTGAAAACCCATTGATCACGAGTAGTCAATAACCCCACAAAAATGGCATTCATGCCTTGTGTAACAAAGCTCAATGTAATCTTTGCATTCTTTAGAGGTAAAGCTAACTCCCAAGTATCATTATGAGCAAGAGCATAAAACTCTTTAGGCATCGAGTCATATCATTTTGAAATTTTTAGTGCTTTAGAGACATTTCTTGGTTCAGGAAAGATAACTTATATATTAAGTCCCTTGGTTTGAAAATGCCATTTTTTACCGAGTTTTCATAGGATGTTGATTGATCACGGGTAAGGAAATATCAAATGCATTTGGATTATGAGGATTGAGCTAAACTTGGAAAAAGAACTAAAAACTCTATGCCATTTGGATTAAAAGTAGACAAAGAAGGATAAATAGAAGACAATTTGGGTGACTGAGACAACCGACAACTTAAGATAGATAAGCTGGACATAGAGTTAAAAGAGGATCCAAAGACATTATTATGAAAAATGTGAATGGTTAAGAGATTGTGAATGAGGTTATGAAAAGTCTAGGCTAAAATAGGCCGAGGAAAAGCATTATACACAAATTTTGAGGTAGGTAGATTGATAAAATGAAAACATATGATATTATCAAGTTAGGATTATGTTGTAGGTAAAGGTTAAGGATTTAAAGAAATGAAAAGAAACACTGTCTCATGAAATATAACATATGGACTAGCATAAACTTTCTTAGTCACAATATCCATGTACTAGTAGCCTTTTTGGTTTGTAGGATATCCAAGAAAGACATAATGAACTGATCATAGTTCTAATTTGTTGGAATTATATGATCTAGTATAAGGATAGCACAAGCATCTAAAGGTTCTCATATAGTCATATGTTGGTTTATGTTTACACAATAACTTAAAAGGTGTAAAAAAAGTCACAGTTGTAGAGGATATTCGGTTACTCAAATTAATTACACATCCAAAGGCATACTCCCATTACTCAAAAGATAACTCAATATGAATAAGCAAAAAGAGTCAAGTTTCTACCACATCTACCATTTCAATGAGTATATGGACATGAAACTCTTTTATGATAATTTTCATTAAAAATCACTTGATCTAGCTCTCTAAATTAACCATTACCATCACTTTGTAAATCTTCTAACGTTCTCATCAAACTGTCTTATTATTAAGGAATTAAAATGCTTGAACAAGTCCACAACTTGATTCTTTTGTGTTATTGAATAGAGCCATTAGAATCTGGCTAAATTACCCACAAGTAAAAGAAAATAACAATAACCATTCATAGAATTGACAGAAGATGGGCTCCAACGATCCACATGAATCAAGTTAAAGGCAATTGCTGATCTTTTGTGAACATGTAACAAAGGAAGCCAATGAAGCTTACCCATTTGACATACAACACACACTTGGTAAAGAATCCCCATTTTGCAACTCATATTGTTGGTCTTAAGCACATCGTTAGCCACCTAAACATAAGGATGGCCCAATCTATCATGCCATAATCCTCTATTCGCCACAACTTTGTTATAACATTCCACATTTCTCACAAAACAATCCTTAGTATTTGAAGTAGTAAGACATGAATAATTTAAAATTAGAGAAAAAATTGGTAATTGATAAAGCCCTTGTTTAGTACTACCAATTAACAAGACTTTCCCTCTTCACTACATCCTTAATAATAAAAGAATTTGGCAAGAATTTGATAACAATATTGTTATCTGCACAAAGTTTATTAATTGAAATAAGATTCTTGGCTAGTAAAAGAACATGCAACATATTTCCCAATTTAAGTTTCTAAAATTTTGTAGCTAAGACATTCCTCAAAACTAATAATAGGAATATGCTACCATTTTTTAACATTTTTTTTATGTACCAATATAAGGGTTAAAGCTAACAAAAACTCTAATATTACAGTATAAATAATGACTAGAAACTATGTCTAAGTATCATGAACCATCATATTGCATATTAAGTGTTTTAACAGAAGATAGATTGATGCATGGCAACGTTTGAGCCACAAGGGCTATAGATGAAAAGTTATTATCATATGCCATTGTGCCAAAGTTTAATTGGGATTGAGATTTGGTGGTATATCTTGAAAATTATTAACATTGCTATCATATTGATCATGATTTTGAACTTGTGAAAGATTAGCTTGTGAATTTTTTGAATAATTATTATTATTGCTAGAATTATTAAAAGTGTTAGAATACTTGAAATAGCATCTTGAAAAATTATGACATTGCTTCTTGCATATTTGAGATGTTCCCTTGTATCTACTGTTATTATTTTTTTCCATTTCCACTATTTCCATGGTTTTGGTTTTGATTTGTAAGTACTGGTTTTATGCATTGTTGCCAACATTATTATGAGACTAGTTTTTATTGTTAGAATACTTAGTAGATCTATTCTGATATCCATCAAAAACACTAATTTTGCAATATTTGCTTGAACAAATTATTGCCTTAAGTTATTCTTATGTTTCAATTGTTTCTCATGTATTCTCAATAAACTAAAAACTTCATCAAGAATTGAAACTCTTTTCTTCAATGTGATGGTAATGATGATTGTCGACTATTCATTCCCCAAACCACCAAGAATGTATAACACATGTTCATAATTTGAAATGTCATTACCAACTATGATTATATAATCAATCAAATCTTTGAATATTCCTATGTAACTCTCCTTAACCATATAACCTTTTTGCAAGGTTTGCAATCTCCTTTTGAGTTCCATCCATTGGGCTTACGAAGTATTAGAAAAGACCTTCTTTAGTGTCTTCCAATATGAAATTAAAGAATCTTTATCTTTCCCAATCATATACTTAAGATAGTTTTGGGTAATTGAGTTATAAATACAACTTATAACAATTCTTTCCTTTGTATCCCACATATCAAACTCTAAATAAGCTTCAACAACTTCTTGAATCTGAGTTACTTTTTTAGTTATAAGTTGCACTAATTTCTTGATGAATATTGAAAGTGAAATTGAAGACTTATCGACAAAACCTTATAATCCATAGATTCTTATCACATGCTTTAACTATTGACACAATGTCAAGTAATTATTTTCATCAAGCTTGATAGTAAAATTTAGATTAACAAAAATGCTTTCCATTGGAAAAGATACTCATAAGAAAGAAATAAGATCAGTTAGGATAGATTGAGTCATAGCTCTAATATCACGAAAAAAGTAAAGATTTGAGAGATGATTGTGTATACTTTAGAAAAAAATCGAATCAGAAAACTTAGTTATTGATATGGTTAATACATGCTTATATATAAACTTCATATGGCATATCATAACAAACTCAAACACATGGAGCCATAACAAATTAACAACTTCATATCATCTAACATCCACAATTGCTAACATACAAATGCTAACATATACATTTGTTATATTAAAATTTCCCAATAAACTCATGGCTTATCTGAGAGAGTGAGTTTGATTCTCATATACGAATTGAGATGAAGAGAGGGACTTATTCATAAAATTTGTTATCTATTTTTTAGTTGAAGCATGCTCCATAATTAATTACTTTGCTTGAAATTTTTCTCTAATAAAATGAAAATCATTTTTTTTATGTTTAGTTCTCGAGTGTAGAACTAGATTTTTTGCTAAGTGGCTTGCCTTTATATTGTCATAATGGAGAATGGGTACTTCACTTAACATAATTCTCAATTTTTTAAAAGCTTATATATCCAATCAAATTTAGTTGTTATGTGAATAAGAGATCGAAACTCAACTTATGTAGAAGATCTAAACACCACCCTTATGCTTCCCAAAAGCTCAAAAAACTAGAGCTTTTAAAAGAAAAATACAAAAACCTCCTATGTTTCTTCTATTATTTGGGCATAAAGCCCAATCAACATTACTATAAGCAATGACACTCAATGAATGACTCTTCATCATAACCAATTCATGACCATGTGTGCCACTTAGATAGCTTATAACTCTTTCTACTGAGATTATTAAGATATTGCAAAAAGCTAACAAACCTTATTTATTGAGAATGATATCTCGGGCCTAATCAAGGTGTAATATTAAAGAACACCAACTATTGTTTTATATTGATTGAGATTAAACAAAAGTTACCCTAATGATTTTGAGAATGTTTTATCCAAGGATAAATGTGTAAGCATTGGTTTCACTAATGTGAGTTGCTTTGTCTAAGAATTAAAGAATGCATTTTTGTTAACAAGGATGAAACATATGACTTGGTGATGTGTACTTCATCTATTAATATATTTTTTTATATAATATAATATAATTATCTATGTGTTAAATTTTACTTATTTATTTGATATTCTTTAGAATTTTCGTTCTTTCTAATATCTCCCACCTAAATTTTCAGAGTTACATTGGTTAGATATTATGAGAACATTCTTTATATAAATATAAATAATGTCAAAATTTATGAAGAGTAATCACAAATAACTCTTCGTTAGTTCTCATAGTATATATATATATATATATATATATATATATATATATATATATATATATATATATATATATATATATATATATATAATTTTCTTAATTCTCTTTTACATTAAATTTTACAATTTTTTTATTAATTTATTATATTTATAAATTCCTAATGAAATAATAGAAAATTTAAGTGGGTGGTCCAAATGCCATCACAACTTTTCCCCCCTCTCTTATATTCTAAATCAATTTTTTTTTCCTGTAAGCTATTTTTATTTTTATATTTAATTTTTCTATATTACATGAAAAGTATTTACAAATCTTACATCTTAATTATTTTCAACTCGTATTGAAAATATTTTTATTTCAAGTGCAAATAATTATTTTCCATCTTAATAACTAGTATTTAAAAAAATACAACAAACCTACTTCTTCAATATTCCAATTTATTCAAATAACATATTTTTAATAACTTTTAAAATAATTTTGCCTTCTTTTAAAATATTCCAATTTTTCATTTTCTTTGAAGACCGAAATATTTCAAGTTTTTCATTATCATCACACTTAATAATTCACAAAAATATCTTCTTCAATTTCATTAATTGAAGGTACGTAAATTACTCAAATAGAAAATAAAGTATATTTGATAGATGTAGCATAAACATTATTTTATATTCTTCTAATATTAGTAATGATAATATTTGTTTGTATTAATGATTTTTTATTTGTAAGATAAATATAATCATATCAATAAGTTTCATTAATTTCGTATATTTTATCACCATAATAATTTTCAATAAGTAAATTAATATATCTATATCTAATATTAGATATATGAAAAAAAATTGTCATAACAAAAACAAAACAAAAAAAATCCTAAATTGCATTAAAATAAATCAATGTGAGAATATGTTATTATAGACGTGAGATCTAGATAAAAACATTATAATTATATTTGATTTTATTAAACTAGGGAGAAAATAAAAATAAAAATTAAAGAGAGTCAATTTTTAGAGAGTAAGACCCAGAAGAAATTAAAAGGAAAAAAACCAAAGAAAGCCATCACAAAGTTACGAAGAAAGTCGAATTTATTTGTCAAATGGTAAATTATCTTACATAATATAATTTATTTTATCAATAAAATTTTATTTTTAAATTCTTTTAGAAAAAAAAATAAATGTTTTATGGTGTAAATAAATATATTTTTTAATGAATAGATTTAAAGTAAAAATAATTGAATTATTAGATTATTTATTAATATAAATAACCCAATTTTTTTTAAGCCCAAACACAATATATATATATATATATATGGTAACTTGTTTTCGGATTACAAGAAATATAGTCTTAGTTGTACAACTATAAATTTTTTTTTATTTTTAAAAGAAAACTAGTTATAAGTTTTTTTAATAGAAAAAATAGATATAAGGTTAGCATGATAAAAGAATATTCTTCGTTTATTTAAAAAAAAAAAGCATACATTTAAGTCAAAAACTCTTATTATTTTATTCAACCATAACATGTCATCTTAGGAACCGTTTTTTTCATTATTCTTCGTATTTAGATCTCCTTCGTGGGATAGAGAGCTACCTCCATAATAATTTACTTTCTCCCTAAATAATTATTTATTTTATCTCATTATCATTTAAAATTAATTATAATTGTAATATTTTTCATCTAAATTTTAAAACTATTATAATACAATTTAAATTTATTTTATTTTAAAATATTTTTAATTAATCTGATGATATCACGAAAAAATATATAAAATTAATAAAATTTATTCATTAAATTATACATTAATCAAAGAATTCAAATAAAATAAACATGGTTAGTGTTAACATTAAAATATCAAAAAATGATAATTATATCATATTATGTATATATATTATATTTAGTTATTTATGTTGTTTCTCTATATATTTTTAATTTTAATTAATTAATAAAAATTATTTTTTTCAACAAAATGTGAAGTAATGATTCATACAACAAAATGTGAAGTAATGATTTTGATTTCATACATTAAGTCGTAGAATGTTATTTATAAAAAAAAAAATAATAATAATAATATCATTTCTTGAACAAAGCAAGTATAATTGATACAAGAAACACAGTAATATGTAATGTACCCATTAAAGTTATCATAAAGATATTATATAATTCTATGAACCAAAACCAACTATTTTCATAATCGTACCTCCATTTATTGTCATAGTGGGCACATATCGCTATCGCATTTGACAGTATTATAATTTTTTTTTATTTTGTATATCTCAACTCTTATTTAAAACTGATGAGATGGTTAAAATTTCATTTAATCTATTTTAACTTCCTAATTGTACTAAAAAACTTAATTAACAAATTTTTTTTTATCAATTTTTGATAAAAAAAAATTAAATTTTTGGTGTTACAATTCAAAAAACCGAACATATTTTTTTTTCCTCTTCCTTCTCTAAGAAAAATATGAGATCTGTGAACATAATTATATATAATTAATTTATTAATCTAAAAGTCTTATGAATTTAATTTTTTACACACAATAATATAATATTTTATTCTAATTATGATTTTAATTTAATTATATTATTTAATATAATTTTTATGTTATTAATTAAATATGTTTAAAAGAATTATTTAATTGTTTGTCTTGATTAAATAACATGCATAGATGTAAAATTTTTATTTATGTGATCCATAATTATTGAACTTAATGAATAATATGTAATTTAAGTGACATGATAGTGTGATTAGATTAATACTTGAGAGAAGAATATATATTAGGTTAGATTCAATTGATCATGTAATTAATCGATAATTATATCGAGTAATTATTAATGATTTATATGTTTAAAAAATTGAAGAATTAAATACTCATAGATATTTTATATATCTTTTTAGCTACCAATTCTGAGTTAATTAATTATTATATAACTTCTTAATTATCAATTCACATGTTTAATTTTTTTAATTTTATTTTTTTAAAATAAAATAAAATTTGATTTTTACTTTTTGGTTTTAAAAATTAATTTTTAATAATATAATCTACGTTAAAACGATTTTTTTTCATTGTTGTATAACTTATTAGAATACGTATACTTACATATTCATTGCATACAATTCATATTGTTATGATTGATATTGGATTAAAAAATACAGAAAATTCACTACCATTAAAGTTATCCTAAAGATATTATATAACTACATGTCCCGCAACCAACCATTTTCATAATCTTATCTCTACTCTTTGTCACACAGACCTGAGCGAGCTGAGAGAAATCAAAAAATGTTCTCGACAATAACAACCATTAGCCTTTTCCTAATTTCCCTATTATCCCTGTTTTTCATATTTGAAATAATAAATAAGAAAAACACTATCACTAAAAATGGCTGCAAAACCCCCCCAGGTCCTAGACCACTACCTATAATCGGAAATTTACATCAATTAAGAACCTCACCGCACCGAACCCTCCATCAATTGGCCCAAAAATATGGTCCCATTATGTTCATGTGGCTAGGTCAAGTCCCAACCATTATAGTCTCATCACCACATGCTGCTGAGCTATTCCTTAAGACTCATGATACTAATTTTGCTAACAGAGTCCAAACTCAAGCTTCTGATTATATATCATATGGTAGTAAAGGAGTTCTTTTTAGTGAATATGGATCTTATTGGCGTAGTATGAGGAAATTATGTACTTTACACCTATTAAGTTCATCAAAAGTTGAATCTTTCGCACCATTAAGGAAAGAGGGGATTGAAAAGTTAGTGATTTGGCTTAAGAAAGCTAGTGAGATTAAGCAAGTTGTGAATATTAGTGATAAGGTTTATGAACTTATTGAAGGTATGGCTTATAAGATGGTATTTGGAAGTAATCATGTATATGATGATGATGATGATGATGATATGGAGGGTGATTTGAGAGGACTTATCAAGCAGGTCATGACCTTGGCTGGTACTTTCAATTTGGCTGATTTTGTGCCTTTTCTTGGTGCTTTAGACCTTCAGGTTTGCTTCTTTCTTTACCAATAATAAATGTTTTAATTTTGAATTTTAGTTCAGGAATGTTATTTTGTAATTTCATATTGTCTGTAATTTAATTTTTTGTTAAACAATGTAGTTTTATTCACGTTTAAATTAATTAATAAAAAATTATTAAATAATATTAATTAATCTATTTTTTTTAATTAAGCTTTAAAAAACACTCTTTTTCAATCTCAAAACAGAGATTAGAAAACACATTTTTACTAAAGATTTTAATTTTGCTGTTTAGTTCAGGATTGTTACTTTCTAATTTTGGATTTTTGGGTGTCACTGTTGATGAAAATTATCTCAATATTTACTTTTGAATTTTTTGTAAAATATAGCTACCCGAATGAGGTTTTAAAATATCTGTAAATGTATGGATATTTTTATGAAAATATAAAATTTTTGTTGTACAAAATTTTGTAAAATTTCAATAAAATTTTAAAAATTATTTTAAAAATATTGATGTGAATGTATTTTGAAATATCAATTTTATGATTTTTTTAAAAAGAAGCCTCTAAAGATCTCTTATATTAAATTAATGGTATCTTTTTATCTATTAAAATTATTTCTACCTAATTACATTGTTTAAATAAAGATAAAATATATTATTTTAATATTAAAATATTAAATATTAAAATAATATAATTTATATTTAATTAAATCATTTTTTTAAAATTAAAAAAATAAATAATACTACTTGCAATCTAAAATAAAATAACATATATAATTTAATCTAATCTCCTACATTTTTTTAACAAAAAAAAAATACATGACTTGTGAGTTCCACCTTTCCGAAGCTAGTTTATCTTTTTAATTATATATTTTATTTATTAAATAATTTTATACTTGTATTACTAAAATTTCTTCGTTCAACTCAAACATAAATAATATCGTTATCATAAAATTTCAAGTCATACTTTTTTTATTAAGCAAAAAATAATTGTTACTCGTATTATTCTAGTATTATACATACGTTGGCTCAGTCAAATTATAATGTAATGAAGAAAAAAACGTTAATTTAATTAGCTTATTATTTTTCATTTTAATTAGCATATCCAAAGATTATATATATATATACGAGAAGCTATAATTTTGTGAAATGTCTATCAATCTTATAATATTCCTGATATTTATGTAAATTTAATATATATATATTATCAACATAAATTGGTTATTATTGCATGTATTATATTCATTTTAAAACTAACTTTTATTAATGAAAAATTTTATTTACCATAAATTTGTGATAAATCATGTACCAATATTATTAATAAGTATAATTAGATTCACAAAACTATATTCAATAAAAAAATTGATACGTTAATTATAATTAGGATATATAAAAGTATTCTTAATTAACTCTTTCAATTGATAGGGAATATCAAAGCGTTTGAAGAAAGTGCAGAAGACACTTGACCAAGTCTTAGAAAAAATAATCTTAAAGCATGAACAAGAAGCTAGTAGTAAACAAGCACATGAAGTAGACTTTGTTGATGTGTTAATTTCTTCAATGAACAAACCAATAAATCTTCAAGACGATCACGTGTACACAATAGATCGTATAAACATCAAAGCCATCTTAGTAGACATGTTTATTGGTGCATTTGATACTTCGGCAATTATAATCGAATGGACACTCTCTGAACTTGTAAGAAACCCTAGAGTTATGAATCTTCTTCAAACAGAACTCCAAAATGTCATGGGCACTAACCAATTGGTAGAAGAAAAGTATTTGGAAAAACTACCCTATTTGAATATGGTGTTGAAAGAGAGTTTTAGGTTACATCCAGTTGCACAAATTCTAATCCACAAATCAATAAAGGACATAACTATTGAAGGATATTACATACCTAAGAAATCAATGATTATAATAAACCCTTGGTCTTTAGGACATGATCCTAATGTATGGTCAGAGAATGTGGAAGAATTTTATCCTGAAAGGTTTATTAACAGTAAAATTGATCTAAATGGTCAAGATTTTGAGCTTATACCATTTGGGTCAGGAAGAAGAGGATGTCCAGGATTGACATTGGGTTTAACAACTGTTAGATTTGTTGTGGCTCAATTGGTTCATTGCTTTAATTGGGAGCTTCCTATAGGTGTGAAGCCTAGTGATGTTGATATGATTGAAAGTTCTGGTTTAACATTGCCCAAAGCTAAATCATTGTTTGTGAGACCAATCCTTCGTTTTCATAAGGGTTTGTAGGATTAAATTGATCTCATGTTATTGATTATGGCCAATAGTTGTTGAAAAATTCTACATATTATAAGTTATGATATTATCACAATTGATGTGTTAGTTAATTATATGTTGTAAAAAAATAAGTCATATTATTTTAATAAATAAATATTTGTCACGTTAATTATGATTGTATTATAAATTTTAGTATAAAAAATGTTCATAATTATTGGTTATTTTAATTTTTAATTTATTCTACTTATTATAAGTTATGATATTATAACAATTGATGTGTTAGTTAATTATATGTTGTAAAAAAATAAGTCATATTATTTTAATAAATAAATGTTTGTCACATTAATTATAATTGTATTATAAATTTTAGTATAAAAAATGCTCATAATTATTGATTATTTTAATTTTTAATTTATTCTACTTATTATAAGTTATAATATTATCACAATTGATGTGTTAGTTAATTATATGTTGTAAAAAAATAGGTCATATTATTTTAATAAATAAATGTTTGTCACATTAATTATGATTGTATTATAAATTTTGGTATAAAAAATACTCATAATTATTGGTTATTTTAATTTTTAATTTGTTCTACTTATTATAAGTTATGATATTATCACAATTGATGTGTTAGTTAATTATATGTTGTAAAAAAATAGATCATATTGTTTTAATAAATAAATGTTTATTATATTAATTATGATGGTATCATAAATTTTGGTATAAAAAATGCTCATAATTATTGGTTATTTTAATTTTTAATTTATTTTAGATTGAGTCTTATTATCTTCTACTTTGTATAGATATATGTAATTTTATACACAGGGTGAAAGGAGCTATTAAGGTCTTGTAACTATATAACTATAAGTTTTGAAGCTATTTAATGGATCATATAAATTATATTATTTTCATAAAATTTACACTAAAGTCTTAATTTTATTTGTTGTTTGACAAATTAAGTCTGATTCTATAATGTGATCAAATTTGTAAGGTTATTTTTAATCATTTAACTTCTACGTTTATATCTATATAATTTATAATAACTTTAATATCTTCAATAAAATTGTTATTTCATAAATACCATTAAAAATTTGATCATATGATAAAAAAATAATACAATTTTCTCATCAATGATTAAAATAAGAGTTTAACTTTATTTTTACGAAAATAACATAAAAATTACGTTATAAAACTAAAAAAATTATGAAATTTATGTTGTACATTATTAGACCAGTGGCACCCTTAATCATTTATGTATCATATTCGGTTATACTATTAACGTGATATAGGATGTATATTCTTCTTCTTTCATTTTAAAATAAAAGATTTAAAAAATATCAAATATTGTTATATAAAAAATATTAAATTTAAGTAAAATGAAAAAAAAAAGAATTGGAAACTATGTTCAATATATGGAGGTTGAACTAGTGGGCTCAGTGTCTAGTTTCCTTTTTCATTCTTTTTTAGCATGCATTCAGTTATCCAAAATCAATGTTAAATTTTCACGTTTCTTTGAAGCCGACTCATCTCATTTTTTCTTGTTACAAAGTGTTATATATTGCTCCTTAGTGAGAAAATTAGAAAAGTCCCGCATTGATTAGGAATGAAGATGGGTGTTGGATTTGCGGCTATAAATAAAGCCCTCCTTCACCATTTGTAAACATCCCAAAAATTTGTAAATCTTCCTCTCTTTTGGAAGGGTAGTTGATTAGCTCAATTTTGCCCAATTAGTTGTAATTTTGAAGTTCATTCATTTGGAGATAGTGGAAGTAATCAACGACACCCGAGGACCTAGGTAACATTTATACCGAACCTCGTTAAATTTCTGGTGTTATTATTTTTCTGCTTTAATATTTCTATTTCAATATCTGTTTTAGTTTATTTTAGCATTATATTTCCAATAGCATTATTTTTTCGGGTTAGTTTGAGTTCTATTCATTTAAATCAAAAGTGAATAGTAACTACTTAGAATAGAAAAAATATACCCGATTTTTCCAACACAAACAATACATAACTAGAAAATAGTTGAGATGGTAATGTAATTATTAAAAAATAACTAAATAATTGAATGATTTAACTTATATTAAACTTTTAAATGAGTAAATAAATTCTAAAAATGATATAATTTGTGTATAAATGTTTATAAGAAATTATTATTCATTAACAATCAGTAGATAATTTTAATAAAACATAAAAGTCAAAAACATTTTTAACTATTTTAACTTATTTAAAGCTTTTATTAAATAGTTATTCTTATGTCACTTAATCGAAAAGTCACATCATTATCCATATTTGTATTGCTAAATTGCTTGTTTTAAATACAAATGTTTTCAATCAAAATAAATATAAAGCATGTTGAATTGAGTTATATATAGTTAAGTTACAAGTTTGTTGATAAATTAAGAAATTATATTTTGTAAATAATTTAAGATGCTTGAATGAAAAACTAAGTGTATTGGATATAAAATAAAAAATTGAGATAAAAAATCAAGAAAAACTAAGAGTATATTAGATTAAATGCTAGTATTCATCTCATAATCTTATCTAACTTACGTTGAATTTGATTGTTCCTAATATTTTAAGATTTTTTTTTAAATTAAAGTATTAGATAAAAGAATATCTTTAAATTAATCACATTTTATAATTGGTATAACATTTGTTTAAAGATAGAGTTAGATTTGTCATATTTATATTTACTAGAGTAATTGTCTATATAATAGTTTTATGTGTTTATTTCATAACACAAATACGAATTATCTCTTTCTTATTTTCTAATACTTTTGTATCGTTGATGTGTTGGTGCTTACGTCGTGTGTCATAATACTATTTGTATGTCTACAAGCTTTTAAAGAATGTTATTTTTGTTGTCATAATACTATTTGTATGTATACAAGCTTTTAAAGAATATTATTTTTGTTTTCTTTAAAAAAAACAATACAACTTGGTTTATACTTTTAATTATAAATGAAACTAGTACGATATCTTTTATTATTTCTGATGTATCATTATAACCAATATCAAAAAAGTGACTAAAAAGTAAAACTTTATTTTATTGCATAAAAAGTTAACATGATACACGAAAAGTGTAACATTTGATTTGCTTCCAAATGAAACTGCCTCAAACAAAGATATATTACATTCTACAATCTACAACAATATCTTCCTTGCTTCAAGCAATAGAAGTGAAATTAAAGTTAGAGCAAGTAGTTTGTCTAAACAAAAGAGAAGAGCTAAATCCAAGCCTAGAACTAGCCAAATCAATTTGCACAAGATTATTCTCCAATTGATATCCACCAATCACAATTGAAGTCCTTGGATTTACACCACCATCCACAAACCCAACACACAAAACATCATCTTTAACTCTAACCATAGAATTTGCCCCAAAAATTCTCCAAAACACCTTCTCATTTTGCAACACAAGATCAATTGAAGGCACAGCAGGACCAACCCTAGTACTTCCAATCTTACTAGAATTAAAACATGCCCCAAATGGTGATATAGCTTCAACTCTAGAAATCCCAGAAAGCACTTTCACAAAAGCATTTACTACTGCATTGTAAATTGAAGCTTCCAAAACTGTATAAGGATTAACAGTACTTATCTTTGTTCCACCATTACCTTCCTTATCAATAGAGAGCAATGAAGTATTAAATTTGACAAATTTGTTATTGATCTTAATACCCTTTACTCCAATAAAGTAATCTGAAGAAGGTTCACCTTCAAATCCTGCAGTACTACTAACAGGGTTAAAAATCAGGGGAGTATAAACAAGTGATTTTGAGACATCAATTCCAGGAAGCAAAACATAAGGCTCATTCCCAAAGAAAATAACACCCTTTGATGTTGTCGAAGAGCTTAAGCAAATTGCAAACTTTCTATTGAAACTAAAAGCTGAAGCAAATTGTAAAGGAATCCCAATTTTGTCCCTTCCAAGACCTACTATGCCCTTAACTCCACTTGCTAAGCCTTCTAAGAGAAAAGTTGACCCACAATTGAAAATCACTTTAGGGACAGAAACAACCTTGCTTGGATTGAACCCATTTGTGGATTGGATGGATATAACATCTTGTGCTAATTCACCAATAGTGCTGGTCCTTATGAAGGGATTGTAAGGGAAGAGACTACAAGTGTTGTTATTGCATCCTGGCTTAGGAGAAGAAGAGCATTCCCCACAAGCCTTGGATCGAGCGAGGTTGCATTGACCCGAGTGGCAATGACTTGGTTTGTAAGAGGAGGAGACATAACCTTGATCACAATCTACCCAAAGGAATTTACCACCAATATCAATTGTGAGCTTGATAGGAACAAGCGGAGTTCTTTGTTGGAGTTGGGTAGTGTATTGGAGGGTAGAAGTGTCTTTTGTTACAGGGAGAACTACAGCTTTAGGTCTAAAGGAAGTAGTAGCTATAGAGGGGGAGATTATGGTAAAGAGCAGAGAGCAAAAGATAAGGCTAACGAATGTGGAAGCCATTAATGGTTAGACAAGATATGGTTCAAGTTTTGATGGTACACAATTAGTAAGAAGATATTGGCTATTTATAGGATCGTGGGGTATCTAAATAGCTAGGAGATAGTGATTTAATATATTAAGGGACATGGGATTAAGGATGGCAAAAAAAAAAAAACCGCTTGTTAGATTATCCGAACCGACGGTTAAAACCGATAAAATTCAAGGATGGGGATGATTTTAGGTAAAAATCAAATATGAAACAACAAGGACGGTTCGATTACAGTTATACTAAAAACCGTATCCACTCATATCCGAAATTAATTATATTTAATTAATTATTTTATATATTTAATAAATTAAATTATATATCAAAAATTAATTATATATATTTAATAAATTAAATTATATATCAAAAATTAATTATATATATTTAATAAATTAAATTATATTTTTTCGGTTTTTTTTCATAACTATCCCGAACCGTTACTTGGGGGTAAAAAACCGTCCTGAACCGTAACGGTTTTCGGACGGTTTCGAGTACAAGTTTTTTAATTGTGTTCGGGGATGGTTATATCAAAAACCGTCCTATGCCCATTTCTACGCAGGATTAGAATAAGGGATTCTTGTAAAGAAATATTTAGTGTTTATCAACTGTATTAGAAAGTAGATAAAAATATATTCTTTTTTTGTTCAATAAAAGAAATTACAAGCACCTTGAGTATTTGGCATACTAATCACTCAAAATAGTTTCAGTTATATAATATTTCAAAATTCAATTTATATGTTCAGAATTTTGTAATAAAGATTTAATAAAATTATAACAAGTAGGTGTGACGTGTTAGAAAAAAATGTAAGAAATGGTTTTATTAATATGAATAAATGAATGTTTACAATCTATTTATACAAAAGAAAAACAAAATTGCAATAATTACAAATAAATATAATTATGATAGGCATATTCTTGACAACCTATCATTTCCCACCAAGTTGTTGGTGGCTGCTTCCAACTGGTGTGTTGGTTGTCATTAGCTGCATCTCAAGTTCTTTAACATTCTCCCTCAAGTTGGAATATATGTTAATTATTCCTAACTTGTTAAGTAAGCTTGAGAACTGTGGAAAACTCAGGGATTTGGTAAATATATCTACTGGTTGCTCTAATGTAGAAATATGATAAGTTTTGATCATTCCATTTTGAATCTTTTCTCTTACTAGATGGCAATCAATCTCTATGTGTTTGGTTTGCTCATGAAACACTGGATTTGATGCAATGTGAAGGGTTGTTTGATTGTCACAATATAACTTGGTTGATTGGGAGTGTTTGATACCCAAATCATCGAAAATGTATCGTAACCAGGTTACTTTGCAACATGTTGCTGCCATAGAGCGATATTCTGCTTCTGCACTTGATCGTGAGACCGTATTTTTTTTCTTAGTCTTCCAAGAAATTAGCGAGTTTCCAAGAAATATACAATATCATGTGGTTGATCATCATGTATCTGTGCATTTTGCCCAATCTGCATCACATAAAGCATTTAGTTGTAATGAACTAGTTGCTGAGAAAAAGAGACCTTGCCCTGGTGTGTTCTTGACATATCGTAGCTCGTTGAGCTGCTTCCAAGTATGGTTGACTTGGTTTATCCATATATTGATTGAGAATGTGCACGACATACACTAAGTCGAGTCTTGTGATGGTCAAGTATATTAATCTTCCAACAAGTCTTCGATAGGATGTGGGATTACTGATGGAAGGGACATATAGACATCTTCATGAAGATCACCATAGAGAAAAGCATTGTTGACATCGAGATATCGAAGATGCCAATTTTGAATAGCAGCAACGGTAAGAAGAAGCCGAAATGTGACAAGTTTGGCTACTGGTGCAAAAGTTTCTTGGTAGTCAAAACCTTCAATCTAACTATATCCTTTGGCCACGAACTGAGCCTTGTATCATTCCACAGAACCATCAGAATTATACTTGATTTTGTAGACCCATTTACAACCAACTGGTTTCTTGTTTGGAGGAAGTTATTGAAATGTCCAAGTGCCATTAGTTTCAAGAGCATCCAATTCTTGTTTCATGGAAAGCCGTCATTTTAGATCGTTGAAAGCTTCAACAAAGGTGGTTGGTTCCCTGAGAATGGAAATAGAAGTAGCAAAGGCACGATGTGCAGGTGATAATTGGTCATAGGTAAGTACATGAGATAGAGAATGAGAAATACCTTTGTTATTGGACGATGTTGAGTTAGACGAAGGGAAGGACCGAGAAGGCAAGAAAGCTTCTACATGATAATTTTGAAGGTAGTTAGGAACATTGGTGGATCGACGAAGCCTATGTGTGACTGGTGTTGGAGGAGTCATGTGTGGTGGAGAAGTTGATGATGATATTTCTGGAGATGAATTTTGAAGATAAAGAATGTCTGAGTCGATTGTTGGAAGGACAAATGGTGTATGAGGAAGTGATATATTTGGATTGGTTGATTGACGAATGTTAGGTATGTCATCATAAATAGTATTTTCTGATGGAATGAATAGAGTTGGGGTGTTGACAACGGAAATGAGATAAGGAAATACATGTTCATGAAAGATAACATCACGAGACACTAAAGTCTTGCTTGTTTTCAGATTGTAGACACGATAACATTTTATCCCAGATGGATACCCAATTAATATGCATCTATGTGATCTAGCATCAAACTTGGTGGGTCGATCATGATGTGCAGACACAAAACAAAGGGAACCAAAAACACGAATATGTTCATATTTAGGAACTTTGTGAAAAATGATTTCAAATAGTGTTTTTTCCCTTGAGAACAAGTGTTAGAGTACGATTTATGAGGTATGTGGCTGTAAGAATAGCATCTCCTCAAAATTGTTTAGAAATGTTGGCTTGGAAGAGTAATGCACAAGCCACATTGAGAAGGTGACAATGTTTGCGTTCAACAACAACATTTTATTGAGGGGTAGAGACACAACTGGTGTGATGCAGGATTCCTTTGTTAGAATGTAATAAATGGTTTTATTGATATGAATAAACGAATGTTTACAACCTATTTATACAAAAGAATAGCAAAATTGCAATAATTACAAATAAACATAATTATGATAGACATGTTCTTAATAAACTATCATTTCCCACCAAGTTGTTGGTGGCTACTTACAAGTGGTGTGTTGTTTGTCACCAACTGCATCTCAAGCTCTTTAACAAAAAATGAATTTAAACCGTCGTGTAAAATATTTACACGAATACGTATAAAAAAATTGACAATTATATAAGTACGTAAAAAGTTTAAATGAGTGTAAAAGTAGAGATAAATATGAACAATATACCTAAACTTATTATGAAAATAATTATTTTAAATTAGATTATAAAAATTAATATAATTTGAATTTACACGGAGAGTTTTCTCTTTTTGATATAACTATGTGCTAGACTATGGTTTAATATATACTGTGGGATTTGGGATTCAAACTAGGGTTTTTTTTTTTTTAAAGAAAAATTATAAGTTTTTAGATAGAATATATGAAGTGGGGTAATTACAAGGAGGGGAAGGAGGTGAGGGTGGTAGATAGAAAGAGTCAAGGATGGCGACTTATGAAACAGCTCGTGTATGATTTATAACATGTAGTGTTTGTATTTAAATTTTATATTATAAGTTGATTGTCACGTTGTATATTTTAATGGATAATGCTGACAATTTCGCATCTTTGTGTTAATTGTCATGGCCCTTGGCTTTTCCAAGTATCCCTCACCGGAGTTTTTTATTTTTATTTTTTAATAATAAAAAGTTATTTACGTTACACATATTTTATATATAAAAAAATACATCTATGATCCTAAAAATAATATTTAGATTTTGTAATTATTTTTTTTTTGTAAAAGTTTAATCCTGTTATTATTAAAAAATGAATCACAAGAAAAATGTAATTTTTATTTATTTGATTTTTTAATTTTTTAAATTATTCTAGATAGATATTATTATAATTAAAATAAATAATAACTTATATAATTTTAAAAAAATAATTATTTATGCTTATACAGTTACCTTATATAATAATAATATAAAAAAATTATTATAAAAAAAATAAAAAATTTAAGTATTATTTTTAAAATAAATATAAAACCTTTACGATAATTTTTTCTATTTTAAGAGATATTTTTTATTTTAATGATTTTACTTTTCACTCAGAGTACGTGGCTTTAAAAGAGTGTTGATATTAAATATATCATTTTATTTTGGATCTTGAAAAACAACAAAGTAAATGGCATGATCTGAAATCTGAATATCCATGTGAAGTTTGGATGCTGTTGCTTGCTTTGATGGGAAACAAATTACGTATTGCTGTTTGTTGATTATTATTAATTTAAATAATAGGATTGTTTGCAAGTTATAATTAAGTCTAGTTATGGATGAGATCTCTTTTTAAGTCGTGTTTTGTTGTATTTGAAATTAATTTTTAGTTTTTTAATTCACTTTTTATAGAAAAAAGAATTTAGTTTTATTACAAGTTTTATTTTTGTTGTATAAAATATAAAAATTTAACTCATAAAACTTTGTTCTATGTTCAATTTTTTTATTTAACACTCATTTTTAATTTTTTTTCTTTTTTTATTCTCAATTTTAATAATATTTTATTATAAACAATGATAAAAATAGAAAACAAATTTTAAAATTTGACCTTTTTTTAATTTCGAAAATTTGGATAAAAAAATGTAACTCACTTTGCTCTTTGTCTACAAAACCGTACGAACATTAATTAAAACTTTATGGGCAATTCTTTTTTTTCCCCTCTATTTATTACAAAATTAACTTAAGTATGCATTTTCTAATCACCTTGTAGGTAACTATACCTTCATTTTCTTTCCTACTCTTCTCTGTTTTTCTTCTTAGTCACCATTTATACCTTAAACACCAAAAAATTGAACAAAAACCTTTATCTTACGGTTGGAAAGAGAAAATTATTGAAAATAATAAGACACAAATATAACATATAAGAAAATAAGTAACACAACTTCTAACAATTTAAACTTTTAAGATAATTATTTATTGACTCTTTTCCAATAAACTTGAACTCCTCTTAAAAGACAGAACTTATACAAAAAGACTATTTTTCTACCTCATATCGTGTCATTCCTTTGGGTACAAAGAAGTCTAAAATCAATTGACATTGGGTTCAATATACAAAAGATGAAGTTTATAAAAAAATGATTGTTGGAAAAGATGAAGTTTATAAAAAATTATAAAGCCTTGTCACACATTGTTTTTTTACATTATTTTAAAGATGTATAAATAGTGAAGGGTTGTCTATTAGGATTGGGCCCCAAGGGTACCCATTTTTGTGGAAGGAGAGAGGACCTAGGCAAATGTGATACCATATACGCACGCGCATCGCCGTTGCTGCCGCCGTCCGTCCGACTGACCGTGCCGAGTCCGTGTGTGTGAGGTGGTATATATTCTTTTTAAGGAAAACTTTTCCACTTACAAATATGACCGTTAAATGGCAATTTGTCTTGTTTATTCAGGAAAAGATTCGTTGCTCGAATTTACTCACAAAAATGTCTATTACTTGTTTTTAATCTGAAAATGACCGTTACTCTTCATTACTCAGGATGACCGTTACGTTCTTAATTCCCTAACATTACCGTTTTATCATAATTGCCACACGGTTTCTAAAACCTATAAAAAGAGGGTTTCAGCTCTCAGTTTTAACACAACAATCTGCAATCTCATCTCCCTACGAAAAACAATTCTCTCTACAATTTCTAAGTTCTTTTTTTTTAGTTTTCCGAGCAACAAATTTTTCAGGTGTAGTATTCCGGTCTTCATCAGTGCAGTGAAGTTCCGAGACAGAGAAAAAAAAATTCTGGGTTGTTTTATCCTGTGGACGACGGGAATGTGTTTGCTTGCACAAATTGGACAGAGTCGCGAAACGTCTTAAAGAGAACGACCTAGTCCGCGACCTTACCCAAGTAGTTCACATCAAGTTATTGGTAATATTGTTTCAGTACTGTTATTAACAAATTTGTTTCAACAATATATTACAATAGTCTTAAAAGTTTAGGTCGTGCAAATGAAACTCATGTTCTATATTAAGATAAAAATTTGACTTAATAGATACCCATACCCATTTCTTTAGTGATAAATCAATTCAAATATCAAATAGTTGATTATAAACCTCTCTTATTATAATATTAGTTCGGATTGGGTTAGGTTTTATCGTTTTGTTCTTTTTTTAAGTATTTTTACAATTTTTTGAAAAATTAAAATAGTTTTCAAAACAGGTCAAGGTTTGGACCATTGATCCATAGGTAATACCCGAACTGGACCCAAATCCAATTAAAATTGTTTAGTTCAATACACAATGCGGTCTGGTTCTGGTCCAACCCGAACAAACCCCATTCTCATCCTTAGCTGTGCATGCAAACAACCCCTTCATTACCATGAACCTGCGAGTCTAAGTGAGGATCTACTCATTGTTGAATAATGAGATGGTTTGCGCTCTTGGGAATCTATTGTAATTCCCATCTTTTGGTTGTGTAAGTTCAAACTTCTTTCAAATCCTTTCAAGAAATAGAATTTCAGTTGATACCCAATTGGCATTGAGACACAAGGTTTATAATAAGTTTTCTTTATGCATACATTCTTCTACCAAAATACATATTGGGCATTATTTATAGGTAAATGGGTCTTACATTTTTGCCTTCTAATCCCAAATTAGATGTTTCCAAATTTCTTGTAACTACCCAACTTTTTAGTAACCCTCTTGTCATAGCAAAAGACCAAATTTTTATTGGTGTTAAGGGTATTAAAATTGATGGGCAGGTTCTGAAGTTTAATAGTCCCTTATTTGGTTTTAACAAAAGGGGATTTGGAAGAACTAAAATCAGTAATGTAGATCCATACACCAAACTGCAAAAACATCAAATTACAAGGTGGTTGCTAATAACCAATTTGTAATAAAGGCTGCAGCTAGGAAAATAACTAGAGTGGCATCGTTTGAACCATTAGGAGCGTGTTTTCGTTCTAAATACATTCATTATAATGGGAATGTGTGAATAAAATCCCAGGTTACTTAGACCTGAGGTAATTCATAGGGTTAATAAAAATTTGTACTATTCTATCTAAAGATTAACATTTTGGGATTAAATCTAATTCTTTAAAAATAGTATCAAAATCAATCCCAAACTTAATAGATGTGGGTATCTAGGTGAATCTCCCAATAAATGCCTAAGTGCCATCTACGTGAATCCAAGGCTAGTTGAACCATGTGATACTTCATTCGAGAGATAGATTATTACAAATGTGCAAACAAAGTCATACATTGACTCGAGTGATTCATGGTTTAATAAATAGGGCTAATCCAACTAATAAGTTGACATTTTGAATGAATATAATTTCCTTACGCACCGAACTAAGGGAAAACCAAGAGTACCTGCCATTGATCTAGTGCGAAAAAATAGGATAAATTGGAGGATTTATGGAGAACCATTGAATGGTGAAGGTTAAAAATGATGTTTTGTGTTTGGAATTCGTTGTAAACTGGCATCTACTATATTTGGATGACATCAAGTTAAGAAAAAACTTTTGGAGATTGATTTTGTGATAATTGATGGCCTTGCTTAGTGGTAAAACCCCTTATTTGGTTTAATGTTATATTTTTTTAATGGATGAAGTAAGAAACATGAAAGACATTCAATTAAGGATGTTATTGGAGTACTAATTTCTTGTGTATTCAACGTGGAGCACTAATTTCTTGTGCATTCAATGTGGAGCACTAATTTCTTGTGCATTCAATGTGGAGCACTAATTTCTTGTGCATTCAATATAGAGCACTAATTTTTTGTGGATTCAATATGAAGCACTAATTTCTTGTCCATTCAATGTGAAGCACTAATTTCTTGTTCATTCAAAGTGGAGATGAACATAAAGTCTTTGCTACTACAAGTTTTTCAAGGATGTTGTCTATAAATAGCTTGTTTCATTTGTGCAAAATATAAGAGCAAATGAATTAGAGAGCATCCATAAGAAAGATAGTAAAAGTCTTTGTGAGAGTTATCTTGTGAGTTACTACTTAGAAAGTAAAATTTTGTTCCTTCTTTGTAAGTAATATTTTCCCTATATAGGGAGAGAGTTATTTCTCCTATTACAATAGAGATTAGAATTATTATCTCATTATAACTAGAGAGAAGGTGTTGTAATCCCTATTTTACAATAATGAAATCCTCTTACACTTACTTGTGGTTTTTTACCCCAATTTATTCGGGGGTTTTTCCACGTAAAATATTTGTTTTCATTTTATTTTCATTATTCTCAATTTTAATTTAGTTGTGTTTTAGCTTCAATCTAGTAATTTTTTCTAACAAATTTAATTCTTAATTTAAGATGATTGTGCTTATACTTTCTTATTCATAATTTGCTTCATATGAAAAGCAGTTAAGAGTTTATTAAAGAGATATATGAGTCGTGAACAGCTTGTGCCAACAAGACCAAGGGAAGAAGAAAAACCAAGCTCTGAGGAACCTAAATCAAACTCTAAAAGATTAAAGTCCTTATATTTGATCCTCCATCTACAAATCCCAAGGACCAAACATATTTATTAACTTTCATCACAAATCCTCCACATCATCACATGGTTTCTCTATAACATTTAGATCAATCACATGCACTTCTAACCCTGCCTTATAGATAGAAGTATGCAAAATTGTGTATGGAGTTATGGTGCAGAGTTTTGTCCCACCAAATGGCAATCCATCTTTGTCACTAATTGAAAGTAAAGAAGCATTTAGAGGAAAACCTCTTTCATCTATTTTGATGGACTTTATACTTATAAAGTATTCATCAAAAGGCTCGTCGTCTGCCCCAGCTCGTCCTATGACTCCAACTTGCTTGATAATTAGTGGAATTTTGATAAACAAATTTGACATGTCTTCACTACTACAAAAATGGGTATTTAAGTCGATATGTAAAGTCAGTTTTTGGAAAAAAATGACTTATAATAAATTTAAAATCGGTTTGGTGTAGAATCGATGCTATCCACGTAGGATGTAGCTTCGGTTGACGTGTCGAATCGACGCTATGCGTGGACATAGCGTCGGTTCCAGGTGCCAACTGACGCTACGTGGATAGCGTCGATTTACCACGTCAACCGACGCTACGTCCATGTGTAGCATCGGTTGACACCTGGAACCGATGCTATTCACGTAGCGTAGCATTGGTTGACACCTGGAACCAACGCTATCCACGTAGCATAGCATCGGTTGACACCTGGAACCGACGCTATCCACGTAGATAAATTCTTTTCTCTTCTTTCTTCCCCAGACAGAAACTATTCACAGCGTTGCATAACTCTCAAAAACCCAAAACCTCATCCAATTTTACTCCACTATTTCTCATTTTTTGGCCACCTACGACTACCAATTCCAGCGCTGGTTAGTGGGTTTTTTTACTCTCTAACTAATTTTTAGATCACCTATTTTTTTGAGCAAAATACTCAAATTTTGTATACCCATTTCTCACTTATAAAATACTATTTTTCTTTCTTTCCTTCATTTTATCACTTCATTTAATCTTATAAATATTTCTATTAATTTTACGCACTTATTATTCATATTTTTTTCTGTTATTATGTGTTATTATTTATGTGTATAAATTTTTGTATTATATATGTAGGTTTGTATTATAACATCAGGAGAAGAATATGATGATCTTTAATAAAATAGAACAAAATCATGGTAATTTTTCTACTATTAATTAATATTTTATTTTTCAAATATTTATATTATTTGAATTATTTGCTAAATTGATTTTGATTTTTTTTTCTGCTTGAATACAGGTTTTTATTTGAATATAATAGAAAATGAGTAAATTTTAAAATAAAAAAAAATTAAAATCGGTTTATCACGAAAACTGATTTTAAATTTTTAATCATTTCATTTAAAGTTGATTTTTAACCGATTTTAATAACTCTTTTTCTAATAGTGCTTTGTCATGTGCGAGCATATACTAAGGAAATCAAAAAATGCAACTAAACAACATTTAAGTGATTTTTTTATTTTTTAAAATCAATGAGTATAAATTGTTATAAAATACAAGGGTGATTAATTGCTTTTATGAGAACTAAAATATTATAAAATTAATTTTTATCAAAAATATTTTTTTTTAATTTATAAATATAGCTTAATATGTCCAGCATATTTCAATGCCAAACACATGTAAGGGGAAACTAATAGTAGTATCCGTATTGTATTATGTTAAATAAGAAACTAATAAATTCAAGATATGTAGCCAAACATTAGCTATTATATTCAATGTTACTAGTAGTACACTGTGGAATAAAGGAAGGCATACATTTTCTTTTAAACTTTTTGTTTGGTTAATTTTTATAATATATTTAAAATAAAAAAATGTAAAATTAAATCTTTTAAACTTTTACGAAAAATAAATTCATTAAAAAAACACGAATTTTTAGATATCTATTATCTTAAAACTCTTTAACCCAAAGTGCATAAAGAAAATAAATAGGAAAGCATTGTTAAATAAAGTTTTGAACTTTGAAATTATATTTTAGTGTGTGCATAATTATTATTTTTTTATCTAATAAGTTAGGAAAGCATTTTTATCTAAAAAAAAGTAATAAATAAATAAATAAATAAAGATGATATATATATATTAGAAAGCTACACTTAAAAAATCTTTTTATTTACTATGTTTGGCTTGATATTTTTCATGAGTTTTAAAATAAAATATATAATAAGTTCAAGATATGTTTTATTTTAAATTAAAATAATATTTTTATTTATTTAATGTGATTTAAATTTTTATATATAGTATTGAAAATTTCAAGATCTAATATGCCTGCATCGAACCCGCTCTGATCAATTCGGGGTATACATTGCAAACAGTTAATTACACGTGTTATTATATGAAATACTTATTCAAGTCATTGACTTGTGGGTAAAACCTAACCTAACCAAATCGATCCAAAAAATCTCTAAAAGTCAAATACAGTTTGGTTAGGATAACCCATTGACATTACTAGTCATGAACTATGTCATGATTTTGACCAAGAAAAAGAAAGATGGAAACAATGGGTAAATATCATTAACATCTCCAAAGTTAACCCAAATATCAAAAAAATCTTAATAATTTTAATCACATTTAACTAAATACTACAATATCTTGGGAAAAATAATAATAATAATAATTATAAAAAAAATGAAAAATAATGAGAACAAAGTATCTTATTTGTCTTTCAACCAAGCAAAAACAATCAAATATAGACAGTGAAAGGTTTTTGACTTCTTAGATCTATTTTGAAGATACTGATTTCATTTACTTTTATTTTATTTTATAAATTTAATCAATTTTTTTTATGTAAATTTGTAATTTGTAATTTTTTTCTTTTAATGATTGATTTTTATGAATTTTTTAATTTAAATAATAATATCATATTTTAGTATTATGTTTAATATTTTTTAAACTAACGTAAAATTATAAGTATTTTCTTTCTTTGAATTTATTTATAATCTCTTTGATTTTTTTTTATTTTTAACTTATTCTTGAATGTAATAACTCTTTTTTATTTATAGATGAACTAAGATTCTCTTTTTTTAAATTGTGTCATAATTTAAACCTTAAATTATACCATTAATTTTTTCAAATCATGTCATAAATTAGACGACTTTTAGAACCAATATTGAACAAAAATTAATACATCTAAAGTTTTATATAGCATTTGTTACATATTTTCATAGTTGGTAAGCATATTTTCTCGAACACTCGTATGAGACAAAAAAAAATTTTAAGGATACCGTATAACACTTACCTCGAACTACAGCAGAGCAATATAACCAAAATAAACAGTTCTCATTCCTTAAACTCTGCCTCCCAAACTTATATCGAACCTCAAGTCTAAAAAGGGTCCAGTATAAAATAACAAAACACAAACAAAATTACACTCAGGATGCGTTTGTAGGCATAGTCTCCAAATGAAAATCAGAACAACTTCTGCCACTCTTTAACAGAGACTGACTAAACCCAAGCATAGAGGAACCCACATCAAACTGAAGAAGAACATCTTCCAACTGATGACCCCCTAACACAATTTTAGTATTAGTGTTCAAACCACCATCCAAGAACCCCAAACAAATTACATCTTTGTCCGCTTTCACCATTGAATCCCTACCATCTATTCTCCATCTCACTAGCTTACTTTGCAGAACCAATTCAATAACTGGCACATCTAGACCAAGCATAGTTCTGTTGGTATTTTTTGAGCTATAACATAACCCAAAAGGTGCAAAAGATTTCACCTTTTTCATATTCATAGACATAGCAGCCATCTCATAAGCTTTAACAAATATTTCATATATTGAGCTTTCCATAGTAGTATAAGGAACTACAGTGCTTAACTTTATCCCTCTTAGACCTTCTTTATGTATGGAAGAAGATGTTGACATATTAACTGATAATCTCTTACCATTGATCATGATTGACTGTAAATTGATGAAGTAACCATGTTTTGAATCATCTGGGCTAGTAATGAATGGCGTGTAGATTAGGGACCTTGAAATTTCAGTACCAAAATAAGAATCAAAATGCCCCTTTTCAAACAACACAACCCCATTTGTTGATGATAGGCAGAGAGAGAATTGCAATTTAGAACTGAAAACTGAAGAAATTTGAGAAGGCAGAGCAATGCGAGTCCTTCCAAACGCTAACATTCCTGAAGCACCACTTGCTAGACCATTCGATAGGGAAACGGGTGTACAAGAAAACAAGAAATTTTCATAAACTGACCTGAGTTTTGATCCTTTTGCGAATTCAAAGGCTACAGAGTCTTCCACAAGCTCCCCTTGCTTACCCATTTTTGTAATTCTGTTTTCTGATAAAATTTTGCTCCTTTTTTCATGTTCAGTCTTAGAAGTAGAAAAATGAAAGTTGTTGGTTCCAAGTTCAAGTGGGTTTGGCTTTGCCGTTAAGCATTGAATTGACCCACTTGTAATTACAGACCTAGACGACGAGATGTGATCTGAACCACAATTCATCCAGATCAATGGACCTCCAAGATCAACAACAAGTTTGATGGGTGCATGGGAAGAGCCAAAATAGAGGTTTGTCACATATTGGAGAGTTGAATAATCTTTTGTGACTGGAATAATAAGCAAAGCATCTTCTGGGTTAGATCTATGACCATGTAATGAAGTGAAAAGGTAGAAAAAAAGCAAAAATGAAAAAAAATGTTAAAGAACTTGAGATGCAACTGGTGACAACCAACGCACCAGTTGGAAGCAGCCATCAACAACTTGGTGGGAAAGGATATGTTATCAAAAATATACCTCTCATAATTATGTTTATTTGTAATTATTACAATTTTGCTTTTCTTTTGTATAAATAGATTATAAAAATTTGTTTATAAATCATCAATAAAATCATTTAACTTACGTGAGTATCGAGCTTAGGAAATAATTCTCGAGAAAATTATTTCCATAGAAATTTTTTATTTTTTTTTTCTCAATCATTTTTTTTCCAAAATCAATTTCGATTCACAAAATAATATCAATTTCATCCCATCATATTATTCGATTCATCCAGAGCAATGTAATTAAAATCAAGCCAAAATACCTGAATCACGCGCCTCGCGCCTTTCCTGTGTTCACCGGTCGCGCCAGGGGCAATTCTTGACGGCTCGCGACACGTCGTTCGCGCGCCGAAACAACGACACGTCGTTCACGGTCGATCCCCGTCAGGTCGATCCGGTTCGGTCTTCGTCCCGATTCGGCGCTCACTGCGATCGCCGTTCAACCACTCGAGGTTCACCTTTTCCGGCCGTGAGTTCTGCCGGTAAAATTTCCAGATTTTGTAATCCTTGACTCATTTTCTATAAGATAAATCATGTTTCAGTTCATTATTTATTTCATAAATAGTCATTATTATCTAAAACACATTAAATCATGTTTCAGTTCGAATTTTTCACTCAAAAATCATGTCTAAAACTACCAATGAAATTCATACACAATATTCTTACAAAAATTACCTGAAATGAACTCCGTCTCGAGTACAATCGATACTGATAATATCGGTCACAATTTTAAAAATTATCGAAGTCACCTTAAATGTGATTTATGTGGTCTCGATAGACACGATTATGAAAAGCTGAAAATGCCTCAAATGTGATTTATGTGGTTTGAATGGACATTACATCAACATGTGTGGGAAGAAAAGATCAATTCAAGATAAGAAAGATGCAACTTATGGTTTCCCCTCCAAAGCTCACCATACTAATCTTCAGGAAAGCAACTCGACACAAGGACACCATCACGACCTTACAGCGCTCGATATCATGAGCTTAGCACCTTCTCGATCAAGCCAAATCGGAGTGGCGTGGTAAGACAAATGACTACTTAACTTTAGGTAATATATCGTGCGAATGTTTTCCATTGACTTCGTTGGATTCTTGATATAGGAGTAACTTCAAATCACGTAGTGCATTCTCGAAAATCTTATGAGCTCTACAGCATTCCAATCACTAATCGGCATGTACATTTACCTGACCATTCACTTGCCCATGTCACACATATTGGTACTATACATTTTCCAATAATTTCATACTTCATAATGTCTTATGTGTTCCCTCCTTCAAATTAAATTTGGTTTCAATATTAAATTTGGTTTCAATAGCCAAACTAACTCAAACTACACTTTGTCATGTCACCTTCACTAATAATATGTATCTTGTTCAGGACAAATGCTCAGGGAAGACGATTGGGATCTGGCCGAGAAGCGGGGACTATACTACTTTACGACTATTTCGAAGAAGCTGAATGTTTCTTTATTTCAAATACTACTCCAACTGACCCTCATCTATGGCATCAATGACTTGGTAAATCTATCTAATAACGGTTTACGTGAGATTTCTATTTCCATTAACATACCTTTTTGTTACATTAGTGATTGTTCCATTTGCCAGTAGCTAAACAAACTCGTAATCCATTTCCTTTAAGTTCTATCAAAACAAAAGCACCTTTTGAACTAATTCATGTTGAAATTTGGGGTGGTTATCACATTCAGAGCCCTTAATGGAGCACGTTATTTCCTCATTTATTGTTGATGACTACTCGAGATGCACGTGGGTCTATCTCTTAAACACGAATCCGTCTGCGCACATTTCTCACGCTTCATTAATCTTGTTGAAACCTGAATTTGCATCCGAGTTAAAATCATTCGTAGTGATAATAGACCATAATTCTTTATGGCCAGAGTTGTTTTCTAGAAAAGGAAACACTGCATCCCGCGATTGTGTCTCTACCCTCGACAAAATGGTGTTCTTTGACGAAACATCGTCACCTTCTCAATGTGGCTCGTGCATTACTTTTCCAAGCCAACCTCCACTAAACAATTAGGGGAGATGCCATTCTTACTACGTACCTCATCATCGTACTCGACCACGTATTCTCGAGGAAAAACACCATTTTGAAATCCTTTTTCACAAAACTCCTAGGTATGAACATCTTCGTGTTTTTGGTTCCCTTTGTTTTGTGTCTGCACATCATGATCGACTCACCAAGTTTGATGCTAGGTCACATAAATTCATATTCATTTGGTATCCATTTGGGATCAAAGGTTATCGTGTCTACAATCTGAAGACAAGCAAGACTTTAGTGTCTCTTGATGTTATCTTTCATGAACATGTATTTCCTTATTTCACTTCCGCTGTCAACACTCCAACTCTATTTCCTCCATCAGAAGATACTATTTATGATGACATACCTAACATTTGTCAATCAACCAATCCAAATATATCACTTGCTCATACAATCACATCCTTTGACAATCGCTCAGAACTTCTTCATCTTCAAAATTCATCTCCCGAGAAACATCATGTGACTTTTCCTACACATAACTCCCCGACACAGTTACGCACGTAGGCTTCGATCCTAGCTACCTTGAAAAATATCATGTAGAAGCTTCCTTACCTTCTCGGTCCTTCCCTCTGCGCTCGTCATCATCGTCCAAAAACAAAGGTACTTCATTCTTTATCTTATGTAATAACTTTATGACGATTATCACACTTTTTCGCATCGTGCCTTTGCTACTTCTATTTCCATTCTTAGGGAACCAACCACCTTTCTTTGAAGCTTTCAATGATCCAAAATGGTGGCTTGCCATAAAATAAGAACTAGATGCTCTTGAAACTAATAGCACTTGGACTCTTGTGACTTCCTCGAAGCAAGAAACCAGGTTGGTTGTAAATGGGTCTACAAAATCAAGTATAATCACGATGGTTACGTGGAATGATACAAGGCTCGGTTCGTGGCCAAAAGGATATAGTCGGATTGAAGGTTTTGACTACCGAGAAACTTTTGCACCGGTAGCCAAACTTGTCAGGCTTCTCTGCCGTTCTTGCTATTCAAAATTGGCATCTTGACTTGACTTGATGTCGACAATGCTTTTCTCTATGGTGATCTTCGTGAAGATGTCTACATGTCCCTTCCACATGGATTCGGACGAAAGGGGGAAACACGAGTATGTAAGCTACAGTAAATCTTTGTATGGACTCGAGCAAGCCTTCCAATGAGTGGTTCGTGGCTTTATCAATGACACGTTTTAACCAATCCAGTATGATATCGCTCAGCATTCGAACTGCGAGAGTGGTAATTCCTTCTCTGCTCTTCTTGTCTATGTAGATGATATAATCATAACAGAAAACAATATACAAGACATTGAAGAAACTAAGAATCATCTCATGAGACAATTCAAGCTTAAAGATCTCGGTGAATTAAAGTATCTTTTGGGCATAGAAGTTTCACGTTCCAGTAAGGGAATTGTTCTGTCACAATGCAAGTACGCACTTGAAATATTGGAGGACATGGGTTATCTTGGTGCCAAATCTACCAATTCACCTATGGAACAAAATCTATCCCTCAGCAAGCTTGAAGGGGAATTCATCATTAATCCCACATCCTATCGAAGACTTGTTGGGAGATTAATATACTTAACCATCAAGGCGGAGCTTAGTGTATGCCACACATTCTCAGTCAATATATGGATAAACCACAACAACCACATTTGGAAGCAGTTCAACGAGTGCTAAGATATGTCAAGAACACACCAGGGCAAGGTCTCTTTTTCTCATCAATTAGTTCATTACAACTAAATGCTTTCTATGATACAGATTGGGAAAAATACACAGATACACGACGATCAACCACATGATATTGTATGTTTCTTGGAAACTCGCTAATTTCTTGGAAGACTAAGAAACAAAATACAGTCTCACGATCAAGTGCGAAAGCGAATACCGGCTACATGTAAGCGTGACATGTTGCGAAGTAACCTGGTTACGATATATTTTGGATGATTTGGGTATCAAACACTCTCAACTAACCAAGTTATATTGTGACAATCAAGCAGCTCTTCACATTGCATTAAATCCAGTGTTTCATGAGCGAACCAAACATATAGAGATCGATTGCCATCTAGTAAGAGAAAAGATTCAAACTGGAATGATCAAAACTTATTATATTTCTACATTAGAGCAACCAAGAGATATATTTACCAAATTCCTGAGTTTTACACAGTTCTCAAACTTACTTAACAAGTTAGGAATAATTAACATATATTCTAACTTGAGAGAGAATATTAAAGAAATTGAGATGCATTTGGTGACAACCAATACACCAGTTGGAATCAACCACAAGTTATAAATAACATCTATCTCGTAATTATGTTTATTTATAATTATTATAATTTTATTTTTCTTTTCTATAAATAAATTGTAAACATTTGTTTATAAATTATCAATAAAATCATTTCTTATAGAAAATAAAGATTTGAAGCAGTCATATAAGGATTAAAGAGAAATAAAGAGGAGGATCGGATTAGAACTTAGTTGGATGAAAATAAGAAAAAAACTGAAAATGGTTGTTGAAATAAGTTGAGTGAAGCGACGCTGTTATTACTCGTTTATTCTTACTTATTGGGAAAGTACAAGGTATTCTTACATAAGCTTTAATAAAATTTAAAATTAATATAATATTTAAAATTAAAATATTTTAAAAAAAATGTGTAAATTTAAAAGATAAACCAACTCAATTGTAAAATTAAGTATAATAAAATTTCAAGATGATCATTAATATTAAAAGTATTAAATCTTCTTCAATAATCATTAAAATAGTAAATTATACCATTTTGTGCTATAATACATATCACATACACCTCACATGAGATTATGGAATAATAATTTAGTTCTCATTTATATACATAAATATCAAGATTGAAGCATTAAATACAAAAAATACAACTTGCTCTCATTTTTTCCTTTCTGTTGCAAATGAAGTTTCTTTTGCATATGAGTTTTCACTTAAGTATTAATAATTTATATATTTTATCACTTTAAGTAACTATTACAACAATTACTTCGTAATTTATTTTATCCTATATAGATTAGATTAACAATTTCTTCATCAAAATTTGATTTACAGTTATGTTAGACTTTTTCAAACTGTATTTGCAAGTTTATTTTCACATATTTAAATATAAATATGATATCTTTTTCAAAATTTGGCTGTAGTTTAAAAATTTAAGAACTCAAGTAATTAAATATTAAAATTTATGTAAAATTTTAATTAATATATTCAAATTTAGACGGATACTAGAAAGAACTGAAAAGGTTGCTCAAAAAAATTTACCTATTATTATAATTCTTATGATAATTTGATATATATTTTAATTTTTTAAGTTAGATGTTATTAGTATATATTTATTTGAATCAATAAAACTCAAATTTTTCTGTATAATTTGGGCATCTTTGTATTTGTTGGTTTTTTGAACTTTAAGTGCTAGCTCTTCCATACACAGTTTACATTCTACTTCTATATCCAATACTAAAAGAAGTGTAAGAAAACTTCGAACTATATATAATAAGATCGATGATGTGATTTAAAATATACGTTTATAATTAAATTAATCTTAAAATAATATATCAATTATTATATATAATGTACATATATATAACATATATACATACTATACATAATATATATATATATATATAAACATAGTATACATACATATGTACCTAAATATATGTTATATATAAACTAACTTATTATTTTAATTTGTGTATATATTTTAAATAAATCTATGATGACTTTTACACAGGGATGACAATTTGTATCGTAATTTAATTGATTGAATCAAACTTAAATTGTAGAACACAAATTGAATATAAATCAAATTAAATTCGGATTAAATTTAGATCAACTCAAATAAAGAAAAAATCAAATTAGATTGGGATGAGTTAAAGCTAGCTTGTTAACCCAAAAATATTTTTTAAATATATATATATATATATATATATATATATATATATAAATGTAAACGTTACAATTTACACGCTAAGTTAAAAATTTAAAATAAGATAACCACATTTCTTCTTAAACTCTCAACCGACTTAACTCTCTATTTCTCTAGCAACCAAAAGCAAACCTACATCTAGCATTGTTTCACTCTACTTTATTAACAACCCTATGTCCATTGAATCATGCTAAAGCATTTTTGTGTTGCTCTCAAAACATGGTTTTATGTATATATATGATAATGTATGATTTACTTAAATACACTAAGAAAGCTTTATATGTATAGTAAATTTTGGAAGAAATTATTTATTTAACTTTACTTATATATTTCTTTTGGTACCTAGAAGAAATTCTATAGAGATTTGAAGTTGTTTATGATTTTTACTTGAGAGAGGTTTGATGCCATTTATATTTGTTGAATTTATTTAGAAATAAACTTTTTACTTTAAGAATTAGCTTTCAATGGTTTGTGTTTCCTAGTGTTCTTTTTTTGTAATTAATTAGTTATTGTAACATAACATGTGTGTGTGAAAATTTGCATTATCTTTGTGTACTTTGTTGTATGAATGAGTTATTCATTCAATATTAATTTATTATTTGCTCTAAAAACTAGTTGTTGTAATATTATTTCCCTCATTTTTTTATGCTTCGTATAATGTTGTTTGAGTTAAATAAACTTTAGTCATTAAATATTTTTATTATTAATGAAAAAATACTCAATTAACTAAAAAGCATGCAATTAACAATTCGAGCTAATAAGCCTGATAATTTAATTCAATAACAAGACATAAGATGCGGAATTCACTCTACCTATTTGGGAATGTTAGATATAAGTTTTCTAAAAATATTATCATTAATATCCTTAAGGTTTAACATATCTTCATTTATGTTCTTGAGGTTTGTAAAAAGCGCTCTAATATTCATGAGACCTATAATTAATATCACTAATGCATTCAATTGGTTAAGGATGTTAACTTTCTATCCAATGATGTATTTTTTTTTTTTTTTTTTTGCTATGACTCTAATACTAAATTATGAGTAGTTGTTTTACAATACTAATTGTTACTTCTTGCATATTATTATTTAGCATAGAAATATAGTTGATATTGATAGTAATATTAACATGATTATTTATAGTTGAATCCAAAAAACAATAAACAAACAAAACAAGCTCACATAAGTCTCAAAAGAAAATTAATAAATTCAAACAAAAGATAAATCTCATCTCAAGATATCGAACATTCCATTAATATTTTGTATTTGAGTAAGAGATATTAACTTGTAATTGATATCTTGGTATAACAATCAAACATTGATAATAAGAGCATATCAAACAATAAATCTTTATTTGAATCAAATTATTGTTCTCACACAAAAAATTGAATAATCATTATCCTATATTATAACAAACGTACATATAATTCTGTTAAAATATTAATATTCTTTTGTACCTAATAATATTCACATAAGTTACATGCATACAACTGTTTATATTTCAAAATAGATTAATTTTCGTAAGAATTTATTTTAACGACATGTCTTTTCAAATAATTTATTTCAAAATACATATAAAAAATATTAATATTTAAATTTTAAGTTATATAAATATTTTTTATCAAAGTCAACGATGACACTGTAAATATTATAATGCCTATCAATTCTTATTAAATCAAAACTTATTTGATTATAAAACTTAATAATACTAAAATCAAATCATCAAATTTGAAAGTATCAAAAATATCATAGATCGAAAATAAATTTGATTGTTTATGATTCAATGTGAAAATACTACGATATCATTTATTAAAACAAAAATAACATTTAATGAAAACAATAATTTGAAAATAACCTAGAAACATTCATGTTGTATCACTAAGAATTAAAGATAAAATATATAGAGGTATACCTGAATTTATAACCATTAATTAATTTTGTAATTCTTTATACTCTCTTTGATGATAAGATATCAAACAAGAAGAATAATGTACACGTAATCTGAGGACCATAACCATTATATATATAGTTAATAACAATATATCTATTTTAACATATCATTAAAATAGACATTATCCTTAGGTCTCTACATATTAAAAATTAACACCTTATTAGATACATTAACGTCCAAATTACATAAACCTTAACATATCACTTTTAAAAGGGTTTAACCTTATGTAACAGTCTATAATATATAATTATTTATATATGAATATAACGTTGGATTAAGAATCCAACCTAACTCTCAACCTAGCATTGATATTGTAAAACAATAAACTAATACAATAATCATGCGCAAAAAACAAAAGTTTAAGAATTTTGAATACAGGTATTGGAAAACAAAATAAAAAAATTATTAGAGTTTATCTATGTATCTAATTTGTTTCATATCAATTCAAGGGCAAAGGGTTGTAAGGCATCATGGGTTGAACTCAATATTGTTTAAACTAATTAAAAAATTAAACATTTTCTCTTAGAAGAAAAGGTTCTCTATTGATTCAAATATTATACCTATAGGATAAGGATAGAGAAAGAGGAAAAAATCAAAGATTTCACATAATACTTACTTTTGATTGAAAAATCAATTTGATTTATTTTATATCTTTTGCTCAATGAAAAAATAAATCAGATTCTATAGAATCAACCCTATGGCACTTAAAGAATGATAGAAATAAATAAAATTAAAAAAAATAAATTGTAAAGTATAAGAGTCTAGATTCCAAATGAATGAAAACATGACTAAAATCATCCTAGTTACTCTTCGGAATGGAGTGGAAGAAGGGAAGATATTCTCGAACGAGAAAAAGAATCTAATAACTTCAAAAGAATTGAATGAGGAGTTGTATGGGATAAAAATCTCATATACGATTCTATAGAATGGTTGTAATGGTGACTTATTTATCAACTTTTCCACTATCACTCTCTAAAAAACCAAACTCTAGCTCATGTAAAGTTGACAAAGTACGCTTAATCTCTAGATTTGAAATCACTACCTATATACTTAATATTGGCCATAATTTCCAAGAACATTCTGTAGTCTTAGTTAGAGAGAGAATGGTTAAGGATTTACCCAGTATGAAATATCTCATCGTTCGAGCAATCTTAGATGTTGTCGAAGTAAAGGATTGTCAACAAGGGATTTCTATTGCATTGTAGATTTTTTTTTTCAAGACTTGTATCATTTGATAATGCCATGTGAATTGCTAGAAACATTTGTAGTGTATTGCTAACCCAATAACAAAAGTTTCTTAAGGGAATCAGAGAAGGCTACCACGAGACAAAATATTTTCTTTCTAAAGAAATTCTATTTGGAACTATTATATGTCTAAGGTCAAATATTAAAATAATTTCAAATATTTTCTTTGACTTTGTCTATGTCAACAAACAATTTGAAATGTCTTGACTTTTTTAGAATATGTTCGAGTCAAATAGTAATGATTCGAAACACTTCTTTTTACACTATTTCAAAAACACAAGGATTCAATCATATGGATATGTTAAATACATGATTTCCAATCCTAGTAGGAAAATGAGGAAAATTAGTACTCAATTTAAAGTGAGTAAACAAAATTTCATACTCGATCCCATTTAAGTTGGACTCATCTCTTTTTAGGGTTACATACTTTGGGATTTTATGTTCATAATAATGTAATCTTCAAAAAATTATATAAAATTAAAACCTTAAAACTTACTACAATAAAAATAAACATAACAATATTTAATGGTATTAAATTATATAAACTTTAATATTAAATGGATCTAAATACTATAGTTTGACATTTAATTTGATGAATTTCAATTTAAGATTATAACGTGAACTTTTTATTTAATTGTAAAAGTATATTAGTTGGACAATATAAGTGATATTTTTGTGATTATAAATTTAAATGTAAACTATTTTTATTATTTTTTTATATATATTTTTTTCCATTATTGAGATACATATTACTCACTAATAATTCTAAACTAACGAAAACAAAACTCAAAATTACATTCAAAAGGATACAGAATATCATTTTTACGGCAAAGTTATTAAGCTGATAAGGAAACCTATCCTTATGTAAAGAATGAAAAGGAAGATTTGAAAGATTTAAATCAAAATATTAAAATAAATTATAGAAAAAATAAATTTATTTGTCCTAAATGAACATCAAATATTAAACAATATTTTATTTTATATCTTTTTTGTCTAGTTCCTCTTTTACGTTTTTTTCGGTTCTTTTCTTTTTCTTCTTTATTTAATTAATTTTTATTTATTTTGTAGTCTATATAATAAAAAATCCTACTCATTTTATTACTACTTTTTCCTTTGTATTTTGAGTTCTTACTATTAGGTATACCTTCATATTTGTTATTGATTGATACATAATTTTAATAGTAATCTTTTTATTATAAATGAATTTTATGCTTTGAATCATATATATAAGGTATTTTTGTAATACTTTATCTCACATTATTTTTATAATTTTAATATATATTTTAAAGTAAATATTATGATATTCATGAATTATTTTTAGTGTAATTTTTAATTTTACTACAAAAACAATTTCTTACACAATTTCACTTTTTTTATAAAATGTTATGTAAATCATATTATGGATTTGCCACTATACAATTTTACAAGTTTGCTTCTCGTTGGTTTTGTACCTTTTAATACATTGTCTTTGTTTCAATTTTGGTTCAAAAGAAAGTAACTTGAACAAGCCTTAACCATCAAACATCAATCTTGGTAATGTTTAATACCACACGATAATAAAAAAATATCGATTAAAAATTTAGTATGAATTAATAAAAAGAAATCACGTGATATATTTATTTTTTACTATTATAAATAGATAACAAAAAAATATGATAATTTTTTAAGTGTTAATTAATACATAAATATAATACAATTTATATCAAAATATGATACAAATACGATACAAGCAACACCATAGACTCCCTACTACTAAAAAAAAAGGAATTATCCATTAATCTAGTTAGTGTCCTAAGCTTGAGGCATAATAACAGCTAATGGTGTAGGGGTGAAGTCGCTTGCATTATGTGACAACCCAGTATGCATGAAATTAAAAGCTTTGGGGCCATAAAACTATGGGCCTTAACCTCAGGAACTTTGGTTCGTAATTATCAATCAATGGGTGGTCACCAAACGTCTTGTTTTCCTTCTTCACAGGGCTTAGTTATCGTTCTTCATCACTTCATCAAAATTCTATTTACACATTTTAATTTACCAGTCAACACCACAACCTTTATATATATATATATATATATATATATATATATATATATATATTATTTAATTAATAAAAATAAAAATTTAAAATAATTAATGATGATTATTACTTTAAATTATATAGATAATTTTTTTACAAATTTGTAAAACATAATTTAAATTTTTATATAATATAAACATAGATAAATAATTTGATAGAAATTTTTTTAAAATAATATTATTCAACTTCTTCACTTATTGAACTCTCAGATTTACGCATCACGCTAAAATCGTTGGGGCCACTGCCATGCATTTGATGGACATCAAAAAACAATTATATATAGGGATATTATTTCTTGTTTATAAATTATATTATTTTATTTTTATTAAATAGTTATTTTAATAAAAAAATTATATTAATTTAAAATAATATATTATTATATATATTAAAATAATAAATAATTTCCCTTGAATACGTGGATGAGATGGTGATGTTAGGTTCAATTATTGAAAGAAAATAGCAGATGTCATGAGGTGAACAGATATTTCACATTGAGTCCCACAAAATTCAAACCTACTTTTCTTCTTTCAATGCATATTATCTTAATGTGTCTCTCTTCTATTTATTAAAAGAAACTTTAAACATTTTAATTTAGGATAATTTTGATTTAAATATTCAAATTTTTATTGACCTTGCATTATCATGTTCTACATGTTAAGAGCTACTACGGCTATGTTTACTTATCGAAAATGAAAATTAGATGGAATCGATTCAGGAGGAATCAAAATAGGAATGTATTGAAATTACAGATGTTATTTATCAACTTTTTTATTTAATGGAAAAATTAAGAATCATTTTTATCTCGTATTAAAAATAAAATTACTGAATCGTTATGAATGTAATTTGTTAAACTGTCATTTTATTATAAATATTTCTTTGTATCAAATAATATTTTTTTATAAAAATAAAATATTTATATAACAAAAATATACCACTAACATAATAAAGATAATTAATTGATAAAATAAATAATAAATAAATAAGATTACAATATAATAATAATACTTATTGTTTACGTAAAATGTTAGTATTTGTTCGATTTAAAAAAAACTAGAGAAAAGTTAGAATAATTAATTAAATATATAGATCTCTTAAAGAGTTTATATATTTATAGAGTTTTATATGTATAGATGTAAATTACATAAGATAATCACACATAATAAGGACAAAAATGTAAAAAATAGGCACATTTATAAACTATGGTCAACCACCCCAATGCTCGGATTGGTAGTTGATCCTATAGATACAAAATTGAATTGGACTGTCTTCTTAACAAAAGGGTACAAAACAAGCACATACATAAACCGGGGTCAACCACCCCACATTCATAAACCGCGGTCGACCACCTTACGTCTCGAACTGATGGTTGACCTCATAGATACAAAATTGACTCGAGTTGTCTCTTGGGCTTGCGCTTGGGCTCGAGCTCGGAGCTAAGGTGGAAGAGTAAAACTTAGGTATGGAATATGAATCGTTCAACTCTCCTAATAAATACACATCAATTGATTGGATAAAGAAAAATGTGTGTCTCTATATAAGGAGGTGTTTGGGTTAAGCATTTTAATCATTTCATGCACATCAGACAAAAAGTAAGAGAGAAAATGCTCTATCGCGTCAACTCGAGCGATTTAAAGGTTTTTCAATTCAATAATAAGAATCAACTCGACACAAAGCTTGTTTGCTCGAGTTTTTAAAGTACAAGCCTCATAAGTCTAACATTTTTATGCTTTCTTCTTAGGTCGATTTTAAAGAATTATTTTCCCTTATTTTCAAAATTGATCCTAAATAATCCATTCTTCTCGTACCTTACCCATTTTTTATGTTTTGTGGTTTTTTGTGGAGATAATGCACAAACAAGAGAATTCTAGCTTAGGCTCCTACCAGAGCCCTTAATACCTCAGCGCCAGTAATAACTTGGGATCTTTCATGACAAACTCTTCTAGTTAAGAGAGTCAATCTCTACCCTAACCTTCTACCTGCACCACTCATCCTCAGGCTATTCCAAGCATTAAGTTGAACATGTCCCAGACTCAAATATCAATGGCTGGGACGTAAAGGAATAGAAAGAGAGACATAGGGTATGGGGAACCTACAAGCCATACTAATGGTTGGTCTACCAAAATCAAGACCAGTGCCAAGATGAGGAGAGGTTGAAGAAAACATCCAACTTCCATCCTCGATTCAAATAATGATTCCATTGGAAGAGGCCTGTGACATCGACCAACCTCTATCTAGGTGGATGGATTTTCACAATAAGGCTCTGTGGTTATGGGTAAGGTTTCCCTTGTACCCTCTCATAAGGTGATTTTTAGTTAGGACTCAACCTACGCCGGGTCAACTGATGCCTAATGGGTAGAGGTATCTACTTTGCCTTGCAGTGATATGCCAAGAGCTTAGGGTGGATTTAGAGATGCTCAAGTTTAATGAGGCCTATGTTTTAAAGTAGAAACCAATAAACTCGATGATGGTATACATGTCTGTAAAACAAGACTGCGGTATAAATGTGGCATTCCCTAAGAATAAGAAGAATTGGAAGGAATATTTCTTCTACGTTTCAGACCGATAGGAATCTCCTACTAGTGATACAAGGTTGATGAGAAGAATCTGGAATGACACTAAGGTTGTGACAAGGAATACGGACTCCTTCACCATGACCTTGAGTTTGGATGTGAAGCAACAACTTGCTCATATCCAAAACTATCACCCTGTGAAAACCCCGTGGAAGCATCTGTTAAATACCTCATATTTTGTTGTAAGTGGGTTGATGAGGCATGGTTCGATGGAGCCCCATCAAAGGATTATTTGTAAACCTTGAGCTTTTCCTAAGCATCAGACCTCTCCCACGGACTATGGGGGAAGGTTTGAGATGATTGCTAATGATGGTAAACTAGCCCTAAGACTTAAATTTTTTTAGGTTTTTTTTTACTTAACGCGGCCTTATGATAATAACACCTCTTCGTTCTTGTTTTACAAATACAATAGAGTTCACTTTCATCTAGCTCTTGTCTCAACTATAGGGCAAAGTCGCTTCCTCAGGGGTGAGCTCCTAAAAGGGTACACCTCTCGTTTCTAGGAGGGATTCCTCTAAAGGTAAGAAAAGGAACAAATATTCAGAGCAGGAAGACCTCTATGTCCCTTCTAAAAGAAAAAAAGTGACTATTGATGAGCCTATGCTCTGCCCAGAGCCATTGAATGTCTTCAAGCCTTTATCCACGTCACAGAAGCAACATAATTCTCCACCTCCTAGCTCGGGTCCTAAAGGATCTGACCTTCCCATATGGGATTTGAGGAAGGGGAAGAGTATCGTTAATAACCTTACCACTGATGTGGATGAGGTGGCTCTATATCGGGGCTTGGCACCATAGTAGTTCGATCATTACGCGAATCATCTTCCTATCAAAGTTCACGAGAAACAGCTCGAGGCCATTATTGAGGATACGTACTCTGAGGTTGTCGTCTATCGCCATATGTACCAACTATGTTAACCCTACCTCGCCTCTTATATTCATAATAATTTGTACCAAGTTTGACCTCGTGACATATTTTTTAACCTTGCACCGTCTCTTCTTTTTTTCAAAAATAGCTACTTTACGATTTTGACAAGGTTCGATGTATATAGCATTTAAAGCATAAATTGGCACAAGAAAAATAGGGTCATGCTTTCTCTCGGTCCAAGCACACAATGTTTCTGACGAGGGCTAATAAATAGAAGGGCAAGGCTATAGATAAAACGAAAAAATGACTAAGGCCACCGCTAAGCTGAATGAATACTCCAGGCGTCTTACTGAGCTTGAAGAGGCTCAAAGAAAAGCCAAGGGTGAGATTAGGGAGGCCTAAAAAAGATTCGAGGCTCCAATTGAAGAGGCTTAAAAAAGAGCCAAGTTTAAAGATAAGGCAAAGGCCTATTTTGATGTCATTGCCAAGCAACTTACCTCAAGGATTGAGATTAGGTACAAGTTAACCATGGAATCCTTTAAAATAGAGGCCAAGAAGGACCTCGGGGAGTACTATTATCATATTCTAAATATCCTGATCATTCCTCAATATATAGCTACATAGTCTCAAAAGGGGGGTGAGAAGGATGGCTCAGACTCTAATGAAAGTGATGATGGAACATAGGCAATAGGTGTAGAGATTTTTATGGCTCGAGCATACCCTTTAGTATATTATATGGGCCTATATGCTTTTTAACTTTTCGAGCTCGACGCTACTTCTACATGTGTGGTCATGAGCTCAATCTTTTCTAATCCAAATTTTATTAATGAAGAATCAATTTTCTTAACAAAAAATCAATTTGTCTCCATAATTGTACATTTATATGATTATCTTGCATATTTATTATGTTGGACCTACCCATCTGTTTTTGGGACATGTGTCACCAGTCTTTTCTTATCATCATCTCTTATAAAAGGAGTTTGGGAACACTTGTTGAATCTAGTCAATGAAAATAGTGGCCAACACCTTCTCCATCTTTTTTGGTCAAACTTTATGGATTCTTATTGGTCCAGTACACATTCAATGCGAGCTTTGAAAGTGGAAAATGGTAGACTTAAGAGCGAGGTTAGAGGGATAAAAATTGAGGTGTTCAAACTTTAAAGCAAGCTGAGGCCTTTTGAGAAAACCAAGTGTGAGCTCATTTAGATGTGTCTCTTAATGGAGACTTCATTTTCAGGGGCCATTCGACATTTGGCTCCTCCTCCATCTTTAATACGACCTGAGCCAAATTCATTCTCAAGGGAGGCCCTCTAAAAGGATAGAGAGACCTCCTCCAAGGTTCGCTATTTCTTGACCATTGTCCACTCGCCTTATTGTTTGGTATGAAATGCTTATTTTTATTGACTCTGATATTCTGATTTGCCTTGCCAGGACTTATCCTTCTTTTTTCCTTCTCTAGTACAACTTCCATATCAACTCGATAACCCTTGATCAGACTTAACTCTCTTTCGATATTGACACATTTTCTCACCTCCTCATATGCCTCTTCTAAAATATGGGGGACTGTCTTGGTTAGCTCTATGAACAATTCAAAATTATTTAGAAGACCCAGCCTAAAGGCTTCTATAGGGATTGAACTAGGAGATTCGGAGATTTCCAAAATTTCCTTCCTAAATCATTTCATATACTCCTTCATAGACTCATCCCTCTCTTGAACAATTGAGAAAGATGGTGTGACTCCTTCCTTAAGGATTTGTTACAAGAGTAGTTGGGGATGAACAACCAGGCAAATTATGAGAAGGAAGTTATAGTACAAGGTGTCAGGTTGTTGAACCACTTTTGGGTGCCATTATAAAAGGTAATAGTGAACAACTTATACATAATGACATCTTTTTTCCCTATGTAAGACTCATCGGAGCCATGGCCATCTTTAAGTGTTGTATATGTGTTACAAGGTCTTTAGTTCTCAAATAATTCGGGCATTTAGGAGCATTGAACTTGGTTGGTAATTCGTCATTCTTTATCTCATCGGAGAATGTGGAGACACATAGTTGTTTGTAGTCCATATCCACATCATAAGGAGCTTTTCCTTTTTCATGTCATTCATTGGCTATTTTAAAGGCCTAAGCCTGCTTCTTGTTAACTTCTTCCAACACTTAAAATCAGGCCTTCTATTTTATCCTTTCCTGTATCCATTACTCGTCGCTAGGTCTTACCAAGCTGGAAAGGGCGTTGTCTTCAACTTCTTGTTCCCTCACCCTATTAGGCTCGGGCATAATGTGTTTAACCTATTTATGTCAATTAGATTAGTGGCTCAATCATCAAAGATTCCCTTATTTGATTGGGAATGTAGTGACCTATTCTCCCGCCATATGTCCTCAAGCTCTCTTCTTAACTTGAGGAGTTGACGAACTAACTCTTGGTAAAGGTTAGCCTTCATCCCAGCTTCATTGTGGGTCTACAAGGAGTTATCTAATGCTGTCATTGCTCGGCATTATTATGATTGAAAGTAGTGTATTATTGGGAATGTGATAGAATGATAGGGGAATGGTACCTAAAGGTGTCCAATTTATGTCTAATTTTTTTGTATCATGTTTTTAGAACTTTCACTTTAATTTAATAATTTAAATATTAGTATGTTTTTTATTATTTTTGAATAACAATTAATTTTTTTTTATAATTTTAATGAAAATTAATTCTTTTTAAAAATTAATTGACGTTGAAAAATGATTTTTTTTGTTGGTGTTTGGGTTTTTCACTTTTTATTAAAAGTAAAAATCATTAACTTTTCTAACAATTTCTTGCTAGCATGATGAAAATATTTAATGACTAACTAGCATATAAATTAAAAAGATACTGAAATATTATAATTTATTCCGAGGATGCTTCCTGGGATTGTTGCCATCTGCCTACAGACAACATATAACAACACACAATTGTCATCGAACGTGCTTCGTACATCTTCCAAGTTAAAGCATCATCCACATTCAAAGCTTAAGCATAGGGAGACATTCAAGTCGTGGGAGATCATACGAATGCCTCCATAAAATAGATATGCATCTAAAATACCATGTTTCATGTTTGCTATGACATACACACAACACTCTTGATATCGCGCCAATGCAACTGTATCATCATTCACAATAATGGGCCATTTTAAACAAAACTTGGTTCATTGAACGTTCTGCTTGAAGATTACCAATCAAATTACCCAATGTACACTTGTTGGTGAACCGATAACTTCCAACATAAAAAAAAATTAACTTTCATTTTATAAAGCAACGTTCATTTTTATATGGAGGTCTATGCCCGATCCACCTTCACATATGCCTGAGCATGACTTGAGGGCCATGAAAATGGTATCTTATTTATACTGTAACTCATTTAGCAATCTTCAAGGTTATTTGATTTTAAATGAATATATATTTATACTGTAACTCATTTAGCAATCTTCAAGGTTATTTGATTTTAAATGAATATAGATCGAATTAGTGATTACTTTAATTGTTTTTTATTAAATATTTAGTTTTCTTCGCTTAAACTTATTCCTAATATAAAATTATTAGATACAAATAATAATAAAAAATTAATATTTATATACGTTCAAATAATAAAACATACTCTTAATTTAATTTTCGTAATATAAAAACAAACATAATTGTATTTTAGTGATTTTATCCTAACTTGTAATTGCTTCAGCCACGAATCACTAAACTATATCCAACCAAAAACAAAATAATTAAACAATGAATTACTCTTTGACATATGAAAATAGATTAAATGAGTTTCACATCTTGTGAAATAACCCATGGATAAACTACAATTATATAATTCAAAAATATAAGATATTTAGTCTAACAACCGAAGAAGATCGTTGAGTAACATAAAAGCCACGATGCTATAGAAAGGGGTTGGTTAGTTCACTCATTATAAGAACATTTTTCATATAATTATCGAGTGACAAAATTAAAACTATTATTCTTGTAAGTAAATATTACATAGAGTGACTATCATTTAAAGATTCCAAATTTCATTATTCATTAAAGACAAATTTTAATTAAACTTAATCCTCTCACATGTATACTCTTAGGATATGCAACTAAAGAGGTCCAATTTCTTTTTAAAATGAATCACATATGTCCAATAGCTAATACCTACTTAAAACAATATAACCCTTTTAGACATTTTTTAGTTATTTTTATTAATCTTAGTGCATGTTTTCAATTAGAGAAGTTCTTAAAACATTCTTAATCGCTCGAGCTATTTATTGATCAAGCAAAAGTCTAGTGTGATCAAGCTTCGAGCGAAATCATCTAACTATTTTAAGTGAATTTTGAAAAAGTGTGCATAACATGTTCACTCAATCGTCCAAACATATCAATCAAGCAAACTTAAATCTCAATAAAAAGACACTCTTTCAAGTCAATTTACTTCCCAAATAGCTACATATATTTGCTCTAATAAGATATATCAAAAAGCTTAAAATTATGTTATTTTAATATTAGTATTTGGTTTGATACATCACATAAATATGATTAACGAACGATGTTATTATAGAAAATACAACTTATAAGGAAATGGTCTAAACTATGTGCATTACAAGGCATTAGTGTATGGCCTCAAGGGAGTCAACTAATTAAGTTAGACAACACTTTTTGAGAGATCGCATTTTGTCATATTGGAATCTCTTCTTTGTAGCCCAACTAAATTTTCATAAACCTATAAAAATGAGATTACAATGTTAGTATTTTTTACATGATTGCATTCTGTAATATAACCAATCAAGATTAAGATTCTCTCTCTTCACCTTCTTTTCTCTTTCCCTATATACTTTTGAATATAAAATAGATTATGTCCTAATTACATTATTTTCGTTACCACCTATATGTTAAAATCTTAACAATTATATATTCTTATTGTATTAAACTTACTTCACATCTTGATGGTACAACTAACTATGGAGCATCCCACTAGTATTATATTACAATGCTACTATTGGATTATGTGCTATTAAGTTTTTTAGGTATGTTTTATATTGATGTTATTTATACTATTTATTTATATAACTTTTTTTCAAGTAAGTTATATTTTTTATAATTTAAAAGTATAATTAATTAAGTTAAATTTTTAAAAAAATTATAATTTTTTAAGGAATAAAATAAAAATGATATATTTATTAATAAAAAACATATAAAAGCATCTTTTTTTTCTTGCCTCTCTTAGTATCCCTCTTTCCCTCTTTCCCTCTTTACCATTCACTATCTTTCTCTCTCTACTTTTTTTTCTCTCCCTTATTATATCTCTCTTATTATCTAATTTTTTAATTTTAGTTTTTAGTTTTTACTAAGAAAATAATGATAAAAAATGAGAGAGAGTAATAGGGAGTGAGAGAGTGGAAGAGATTTATATATATATATATATATATATATATATATATATATATATATATTATTAATAAAATATATAATTTATTTTATTTTTCAAAAATCTTAATTTTTATAAATTTTAACTTAATTAATAATATTTTTAAATTAAAATAGATTTTATAAAAAATTAAAAGAATGATGTATTATTAGTTGTATGGTTTTGAGATGTGTTTGTGGTAATGAAGTGCGATGAATGATTGAAAGGTATGCCCTAATTTAAAAATTAAAACCAACACACAATAACGTTGAAAATAATGTTGAAGTGCAATGATCATGAAAAAAAGCAAATTTCTTTAAAGAAAACAAGAAATGGAGTACAATCCAAGAATTTGACTTAACGAAAAAGTTAGGACACCTACATCATCGAATATGAAACCAATTCTTGCCCTTTCTAGCTTTCTGTATCAAAAATCTTTTTACTACTCTCTACAGTGAAAAACTGAAAGGTGTAGATAATATATGTAATAGATTTTTTATCAATTTAATTATTATTTTTTATAATAAATTGGTTATTTTATTATGAAAATTTGATAATATAATAATAAATAATCAAATTTTAAATTTTTATTTAATTTTTTTTATAATTTCATAATTATATTTTTTTATTATTAATGATAATTTATTGAAAAGATATTAGGAAAACAAATCAAATAAAATTGATTATTTATTATTGTATTTTTATCTTTTAAAATAAAATGATTAAATTATTACAAAATATCAAAGATAAAATTTTTATTCTTGACAAAATTAAATAACTTGTAGTTTTAATTATCTAAAAAATATTTGATTAAATACTTAATTATTTGATTGATTTTTAAAAACTTTTTAAAAGGTTTGATTTAAAATTTTGAAATTTTATATATAGATCTCTAAACTTAAAAAAATTTATAATTTAATCTTTAAAATTTTAAAATAATATACATATATTCTATCTTAAAAAAATTTAAAATTTTAAGATAACTTTAGGATTTTAAAATCACATTAATAATAAATAGAATATTATAATCATAATCTTTTTTTTTTTTTTTTTTGAAAATCCAAAGAGCACGTGAATTAACCCAACACATAATAATCTCTACAATGCACTCGCCCCCACTCTTAAAATAATATACACGGTAGTCTCTTAACGTTAATTTCATACCCTAATTTTTTAAATTTAATAAATTTAGATAAAAAAAGTTAAAATTAATGCGTAATAATCTTATTTTTAATTTATTAAAATTACCTTTTTTCTTTTATAATACTTAATTGGATCAAATTTATAAAAATTAAAACCAAAAAATATCATAGAATTTTTTAAAAATACAATGAAATATCATAGCATTTATTTATTAAAGTTATATCTCACCGATGTGATTCCGCATTCTTAAATTAAATGAGATATACAACAATATCTAATGAAGCATTTTGTTTATTTTTTTTTTTTTAAGTGGAGGATGAATTTTACATGAGATTTCCCAACATAATATTTATAATGTAATAATATCTAAAAAAAATTTAAAACTTCTAAGAAAAAACAAAGGGCAAATGTTGTTTTTAGAGAGAGAGAGATAGAGAGAGAGAGAAAAAAACAAAAGAAGAAAGTAAATTACTTACATATAGGCTATAGGCTATAGGCTATAGGCTATGGTCATATAAATCCAAAACACTCACATGTGAATCTTCCTTCACCTTGCAACCTGCAATTCAAAGCCATTCCTCATAATTCAAATCCTATCTATCTATTTATTTATTCATACAAATTGCATGCTCGCCAATTTGCCCAATTCATGTTCTAGTATCTACAGGCCAGGCTGTTTGTATTTGTTTTGTTTAGGGCCTAATGCCCATTCGATATTAAGATGGGTTAAACCGGGTCAGAACGAAGGTGTTCTTGATCCGAATAGACTAGTGTTTGGTGCCAAACAGGGTAAGACAGTATTTAACTTCATTAGGTCAGGTCTCTTCAGCAATGAGCACCCGTGCAATCGGTGGAGACTCAAAAAAAAACGTATAGCTAGCTGTTGGCTTAAAGTCAGACATATTCTGAAATCCTTTCTACCTTTTTCGCCAAATAAAAATCCTCTTAAATCTTTCTTTTGCAGTCTAGTCCCTTTCTCTTATCAGATTCATATGCGACATTTCTTTTCCCAAAACATACATGGCTCTTTCTTTTTTTCTTTTAATAAAATAAAATTATTATTTTATAAATATATATAGTTGTGATGTGGTTTTTTTTTTAATGATTTTTGGGTTAATCCATCTTTTTTTATAAAAAAAATTTATCATAGAAAAACAGTACTTATAAATATTTTTATCGTTTTAATAAATTTTTTGATTTATTAAAAAAATATATTTGATTATTTTACGTCACAACTAACTAAATCTTCTCTATATTAGTTGCTAAATTTTTATTTTTAATCCTTAAAAATACATATTTTTTCTTAACCTTAAATTCAAATTTAATAATAAAATATTTAAATTTATCCTTCATCACCACCATTTTAATAAAAAAAAATTAAATGATATTTTTTAACAATTAATAAAACCAAATAACATTATTTAAAAATAAATACACTAAAAAACTTAATCAAATGAATTATTTTTACCATTTTTATATATATATATATATTTAGCAGATATTTTCATGACATAAACTATTATAATAATTTATATAATAATAATAGTGATAATTAAAATTAATTATAGTTTAATTACTTTATTTTTTTCAAATATTTATTAAATTCATATATAAATCCCCAAAATTTTAAAACATAGTATTAGAACTTTAAAAATAATTTTTAAACTTTTAAATTTTATAATTTATTCTCCAAGTTTTTAAAAAAATTTAACTTATGTTTTATAAAATACATATTTATGAATCAAAATTTTAAGATCTATTTATAAAGTTTTAAAATTTTAGAAAATAAATAATATGATTTGAAATTTAAAGATTTAAGTGTAAAGCTTTAGAAATCTTAAATTTTAAAAATTTAAAAACTTATTAATAAATTTAATTAAATTTTAAAGCTAACGATATAAGGGGTACGTTTACACCCTCGTTGCTCAAGGAACGAAGACAGAATGGTACACGTTCAATGTGTAATTTTTAATTTTTAATTTTTTAAAAAACAATAATAAGAATAAAACTTATTATTTATTTTATTCTCATTCTATTATTAAAGTATAGGGGTGATAATCTTAAATAAAATATGCATAATTATTATATGATCAAAAATGAACCTAACATGAATATGACATCACAAAATAAAGTATAACTTGGTAAATAACAAAAAAAAACTACTCCCTTAATCCATGACGTTTTAGATGTGAAAACGTTTTTTTTTTATCTTTATCTTATTTTATAAGAATATGGCCTATATTATCAGTTGGTGTTGTTCAGGTATTTAGATTTTAAAAGATATTTTTTAATCCAATAATTTTAAGAAAAAATATCAATTAAAAATATTTTAATAATTTTTTTTTCCTATCGATTGATGAAATACAATAAAATATGATTCGTTTACAATAATAATAAATTAATATTTTAATAATAAATTATTTAAATATATATTTTTTATATAAAATTAAATATAATATTATAATAAATAGGAAGATAAATATTAAATTAATATTATAATAAATAGTAAGAAAAAAAAAGGACGTATTCATCCTTAAAAAAAAATCAGGAGTTAATTAAGTTATATGCCTAAATAATTTTTAAAAATAACCAAAATATTTAATTCACTGTCACTGTACCAAAACGTACGAGTCACGTGAAAAAAAAAATTCAAAATCTAACTGGCATTAATTTATTTAACATTAAGTATAGTAGTCTTTCATTGAAGACATAATTGTATAAAAAAATAAAAAATAAAAAAATCGCTATTCCATTTGTTGAATCTTCAGATACTTCATGCCTTTTGTGCAAATGCTGAAAACCTAATTAAAACATCTAGGATGCTAACATTTTCAATGCAACCTTTTTGCTCTTGTTCTTATCCACCAAATTGAAAATCTGATCGATACTCTTGCATCTCTTATAAGCTTCCGATAATGTGAACGATGCATCAGAATTCGAAAACAACTAAAACCCACCTCTTGAAATCCTCTGTTTTATATTGAAAAAGGCTTAAATTTGCATGAAAATATGAATTTGATTAGTAATTTCAAACCTATTAAAAATAAAGCACGAGAATTTGGCACCATTCCCTCAACATATATAAAATTGGAGTGTCTATATAAGTGGTTCGAAAATAGCAACAACAGTGCGTTCGATATGACAAACCTGTTGCGTCCTTGTATTGAGGACTTTAATGACGTTAGAATTGTAAGGGTTTAGGGGTTTGCATACTAGACCCACCATTTCTCTGCCACTAATAATGACAAAGTAGTATTGAATACCAACAATGTTGGCAATTACAAAGCCAGGCATGTAAAATCAAAACCATACGACCATTAGAACAACTGCGATAAATGACTTTGTCGAGTGAGTCGTAGCACTCAAGCGAGTCGAAAACGGCGTTAAAAGGAGCATACTTGGTAGAAAAATCGTTGGTAGCTGAAGAGTTGCTCTCAACTTTGATATTCTCATCCGTAACGCGTCAGAGTTTTGGCACTGAAGGAGAAAATGTGATGTTGTTAGCTTTTGTTTTAGGGGAGGATGGAGTAGCCGCGGCAGCGACTATGTTGTATTTTTTTTTCCATGACTTGATTTTACAATTTTGTTCTTGATAAATACACGCTCCTTCCTTCCTTCCTTCCTTCCTTCCGTAAACATATATGTTTAGTCCAAATCATACGGATCCGTTTTTCTAACACGAATGAGTTTCAAATTCTTGAAAAGTTTATTTTATGTGTCCATATAATATATTTTATTTCGTTTAAAATTTATTAGTTTTTACAACTAATTATTAGTAATAAATTTTTGTTGTAACTGGTATAATGTATGAAATGTTATTTTTTTACAAAATAATAGTTAAAATAATCCGAATTAAAATATTACATTTTATTTAATAATATTTACATTTTTAATTATTAAATATAATATATTTAAAATAAATAATTTATATACTATATTATTATTATTATTATTATTATTATTATTATTATTATGACAATTATTATAGCAACATTATTACCTTTTAAGCATATTTAGTGGATATTATCAAGATTTAAATTATTATTAAATTGAATATATACGTATATGATTTTTCATACAAGCAATTTAATTAAATATTTTTATCAAATAATTTTTACTTTTGAATACTACAAACTTACAATACATGTATGTATAGTTAAAAATAAATATTTTTCTTTATTTTAAAAATTACTCACTATTTTAAGCTTCTATATTTATTAACATCTATACTTATGATTTTTCGATATTATTTGTTTAAATTATTTATCATCGGAATGGGCACGTATGTAAAATAACATATAAAATACCTTTTAAGTTTTGAGATATCTTTGAAAATACTTAAATTAATTAAAAAAAATTCAAAAATAACCCTCAAATATAACGAAAGTTCAATCTAATGTAATTGACTATTAACATTTCATAAATAAAAATAGAAGAAAAAATAATAGAAAACCAAGAAATAATAAAAAATCAACGAATAATAAAATTTGAAATAACATATCATTATGTTTTTAACAAGAAATGTTAATAAGTAGAAAGAAATTTAAAAGGTAAAATTAAATTTTAAAAAAAGAGATAGATTTAAAGATCCATCATTTTCGTCATTAAGAAAATTATTCTCATAAAAAAATATAATTTATCGTGTAATAAATAATAAATAAATGAGTATTATTAATTAACAAATAAACTTTAATGAATAAAATTTCAAAAATCCTCTAAAAGGAAAAAGAAAAAATTGAATACACTCATTTAAGAGAAATCCAAATATTAATACAAGCTCATTTCGAGAGAAGAAATAGATATACCAATAAAACAAGCATTTGTAGATAATAGAATAATAACTATGAAAGATGCTTTATTATGAATGATCCATGTTAATTTAAGATATCATAAACTAAAAATTCAAAACATATCATAGGTTTTTTATTAATATTTATGATAAAAACTTAAACCAAATATTAAATTTATAATGATTCTATAAAAGTAGAGTTATTAATACATTTTTTTACTTAATATTTACTTGTTTTATTCAATAAATAATATTTTTAGAGCGAAAAATATTAAAATATAATTTTTTTAGTGAAAATGGGTAAAAATATAATTTGTAGAATTTTTTGTGATTTTTTTAATTTTTATAAATTTTGAATACAGAACCACTTAGAAGCTACCATGTGACCTACCATGCAAACAGATGTGCTCATTAGGCAAGTCATACGAACGCCACGCAAGTAAGGACAACGAATCATAAAATTGTCACTTCTCATAATAGCAAGACTCTCACCAAAGAGGATAATGAAAAAATCACTAAATTTGAGACAAATTTTAACAACAATGATTTAAAAATTGATTAAGAAATAAAGAAGATATTATTTTTCTATGTCAAAAAAGTAACCAAATATTACAATTGCATTTAATGCATCAAGGATCAAGAATATAAAAGATGCATCATCATTAATATCATAAAAAAGACACTTGGCAAAAAAATGACAAGGAATGATAAAAAGTAAGAATTATCGTTAGAGAATGACAAAAAAAAATGTAGTATCGACATCTTAAATCGTCAACATATGCCAAGAAAAAAACAATGGTTGAAATTAATAAACCAAAAAAATAATTTGAATTATTAAAGTAAGGATAGAATAATAATTCTCATCTTGTAAATCGTGATTTTCTTATGCTATAAAATAAATCTTTATTTTCATTTGAGAACATACAAAAAAAAATGGAACACACCGTTAATAAACTACACAACTTTTAGCATAACAACCCCTTCTATAATTCCAACCAATAATTATATATCTAATCATTACGAATGGTTAATAATCTCTTCAAGGTTCTTAGTTCATCTTAAAATTATAATAATTATTATAGAAGGCTCACCATTATTAGGAGAGTATTAAGTTTTGTGAAAAATTGAGTCATAAGTAATGTAACGAGAGGATACAAATAAAAGAAAAGATTGTGGTAGACTCATTAAATTCAGATATAATAATGATAACTTTGAAGTCAATTAATGATCTTAAATATTTAAATATTTGCTTATATTAATTTATAATATTGATAAATAAAAAGATGAAAATAAAGATAACACAATGTTATGATAAGAAATTAATTAATCATCTTTAATCATTAATATACAAAAATTACATGAATTAATAACTAACACTAATTTAATATCAGAGCTATAAGAATATTAAAGTTTATATCATTAAAGTTAAAAATATAAATGTTATTAACGAAGATATCTAATAGCATTATAATGGTTTTTACTAACCTTAAGAATATAAATCAATATATGTTAAACCAAAAAGATATTTTAGATAAATTTTGCCCTCTGTATATAATATCCATGGCTAAGATATATTTCCTAATTTCTTATTGTCGTATATCTAAAATTAAAATTTATAAGAGATAGATAGATAAAAAAAAAAAGCTTATACAAAAATGTCATCACTTATTAGTCAAATTGGAATAGAAAATACTATTTTTAGTCACTAAAATACAAAAATGATTTTATTGTCACTTTCACAATAAAAATTGATTGACGGTATGTATTTGGATTTTGTGTTAAAGTTTCACTAATTATAACTTTACACACTTTACATGAAAATAATAATATATATCATTATTATTTTTAAATAGTATTTATTATCTAGCCCTTTTTTCAATTAGAATTGGATCCACATGATATGAATTCAACGCGTATGAGATCTATTTCAATGAAAAGTTGTTATTGTGCATCCGTGAGTTAAAGTATGTTTGTTGTTGCCATGCCATGCCATGACAGTCAAAAGACTTCGAGCGCCTTTTGATAACATAATTAACTTTCATTTTTAAAGTACTTTTATGGATAAAATTGCATTAATTTGTATTCGATAATAAAATTAAAAGTATTTTTAAGTATATTGGACCCTCACATTTAAAAAAATATATATAAACAATCAAGTACATTTTTATAGAAATAAGCCTCACATTTAAAATTCGATGCTTAATATTCTAATTCATATAATTTAGTTTTTAATATTTATAAATTTAATAAATTTAATCAAAAATTTAAATTTATGTAAAATTATTTTAATGTTATTATATTTAATAATTCTATAATTAAAAAATTGAAGATTAAATTATAAATTTTATATATATTTTAAAATAATTTGAATATCCAAAGGAATTAAAAAACCAAATATTATTGTATTTTATTATAATATCGTTAAATTAATTTAACAAAAATTAAAATTTTAAATTAAATTTATCAAATTTAATGTTAGGTATTAAATTATATGAATATTAAAAAAATTAAAGATTAAATTATAATATTTTAAATAAATGAAGGTTATTTTTTTTATTTAAAGAAATTTTAGTCCATCTACTTTTATAATATTGTTATTTATTTTTAATTTTATTTTCCAAACACTTGACTAATTCTTAAAAAGAAAAAAAGAACGTCGTTTCGGATGAAAAATGTTGGCTGTTAAAATGAAGACAATTTAAATTATGATCGTTAGAACAATATCCAGTTTGGAGGTCTTGATATACAGATATTGATACACATTATTATTAGTAATAATGTCTATAAAATATCATTAAAATATAATTTAATATTATAGATATTATCTTTAACATTATCAATAAAATGTATTATGATATTAATATAATACTAATTATTTTTTTAACAATTTTTAACATTTTGTTATATAATTTTTTAATTTATTTGTTAAATTAAATATTTCATAAAATATTAGTTTAATATTTTTGTGATTTTTTTCTCCTAAAATTTACATCCATAATAATAAAAACATTTTTGATGTATTTTATAAAATTTAAATGTTGATATAATTTAACTAATATTAATATTTTAATCCTTAATTGTCACAACAACAATTCAATAATTATAATATTATTTAAATATAATAATACTTAAAATACAATTAATAATTACTAATAATAATAATAAATATTATTCAAAATATATATTTTTACATAATTACAATCCTTACTTACTAATTAAAATTGGATTTCAAATATCATTCTTTGTTTTTATGCCTAGTAGTCGCTCCTTGGCTAAAATAATATTTCTTATAAACTACTTTAATTAAAAGTATTTTTTTTTTTAAAATAGTGCATCAAAAGTGGCCCTATGTTCAGGTGAGATTGACTTTGTGCTTGTGAGTTTTGGATTATTGGAATCACTTGAAAACGAAAAGGCAAAGTGTCAGAGGGAGACCCTATCTTCTTCAACAGCGAATTTCCCTCCTCACGGATTCTAGCTTCTTTCTTCTTCTTCTCCTTCTTCTAATGAGATGTGATTTGTGAGTTTTATTATATCCATGCTCTGCTCTGCTTTGATTGTGCTTTTGATTTGTTAAAACTGTTCATACTGCTTGCACATACAAGGTGTTTGATAAAATGCTCAAGTAAGATTCGGTCCAAGTTGTTCCTTATTTTTACATATGATTTTTTACTGCTCTTTCTTCTTCATAGTAAAAACTCAAATTTACAACTTTCTGTGTTTAAAAAATATATATAAATATTGAGGAGAGGGAGGATTATAATTAATAATCAATAACACCTCTCCTCTTCAACAGTACAACAGTTTGCTTGACTTGTGAGAATCGTATACACACACAAGGTGCAGAAACAGAGAAGTACTTTTAGGGGATAATACAGAGAGAGAGAGAGAGACTGTCTGATTAGACTGACGGATTGGAGCTTTACATTATGGTTCATCTTTTGACATTTTAATCATACATTATACATCTGTGTTTGGAGTGGTCCCACCTCTCCTCCATTCACTTCTTCTTCTTCTTCTTCTTCTTCTTTAATTTCTCTCTCTCTCTCTCTCACACACAGTTTTGATAAGACTACTATGTACCCTACCAATAATTCCTGTCAACATGTGTCAACGCCGTTTGATTTTTGTTAATATTTAAATTTAGATTTTATAGATATATCAAAAAATATTATTATTATTATTATTATTATTAATAAAAAATTCAATACTTTTACGAATATAAAAACAATAAATTACTTATTTTATTTAATATATATAAACATAAATATATTTTATATTTATTTTGATAAATAAATTAAAAAATAGATTGTTAAAATAATTATTCAAATTTATAAATTTTATGATTAATAAAGTTAAATAAAGATATTTAAAAATAAATAAACTTAATTATAAACATTTTTTTTATATCGATATTATTACGTATAATTTATATCCATATAAAAAACTCTAAAAATGTCAAAAGATATTTCACCCTTGATTTTGGTTAATTTTAGCTTTTGGCCTCCAGTGTGTGACCGAGTTTAAGATGATTCCCAACTCAATCTGAGTCGCTAGTTAATTGAACTTCATTCAACCTTAAGGTTATATGAGGGTAGATATAAATAACAACCTCAATTTTTTATCAATTGACAAAGACGTCCCAAGTTCAAAATAATATCAGTTAGGTTCATTCCGACACATTTGTTAAGAAAAATAATAAATGGATATAATAAAAACATAATTTAAGCTTTTTTTTATTAAAATAACATGAACATTAAAAATAATTAATTTAATAAAAGAGTGAGGTATTACATAATTCCCTTAAATTAGATTATTTGTATAATTTAATCCATTAAATTAAAAACAATTTCATTTAATCACTTAACTTTATAAAAATGTTCGATTAAGAATAAATTATATTATTTTAATAGATTTTTATTTAAAATATTATTATTTTCAATCAAGTAATTAAAACGCATTTTAAAATAATGATCTTTAATTTAAGTAAAAGTAAAATTTAATATAAATAGTTTAAAAAATGAAAAATAATAAAATTTAAACAAAAATTATTTAAATATATATTTTAATTTTTAATAAAAATTAAAAATAAATAAAACCTTAAAATAAAATGTGTGGTGATAAACAATATTACAAATGAATATTTTATAAAAAAATTATATTAATTGTAACTTTATCATTATTAAATAATCGTGTTTTAATAGTGTTTAGTCATTTAACAAAAAAACAATATTTTAATAAAAAATTCATCAAAATTAAAAGTATACATAACTCATTACATTAACAGGATAAAGAGGCGCAGACACCAGAAACACAAATAATATAATATCGAAAAACAAATAACTTATAACCATAAATATTATATATCAAACTAAAAACAAGTAAACAATAAATATTTTCTAATAAAAATTTATGTTTCAATATGTTGAAATATACATATCAAACTCAGATCATACTAGTTCAATAATTGATCATACATAACACGTGATATAACAAGTTAAACCCACATACAGATCATATTCATATGGTAACATACTCGAGTTGTTTAAGGAAAACACTTAACACCAAAATAATTTACTAAACAATAAAATAGTTACAACTTTGATAGACAATAAAATCAATATTATCTCTATCAGTGAGGATAGTTGTTCGAATTGCATACTGTTGCTTTTACTTAATGCTTTTGCAATGACTTAATTCGACACATGAACCTTAGTTATACTACACAGCTAATATCACCCAATATGGTGTGATTGGTAACCAAAGATCAGTATCACGAAGTGTAATAACTAAATATTTTGAGGGACACAAAGTCCTACATAGATCTCAAATTATGTACAAGAGACACAGTCAAATCATGTGGCATACCGACAACGATTTGATGACTTAACTCACTAAATGACACACACTCAAATATAAATCTCAACATGAAATTCATTAGAGTTTCAATACTAAAAACTTGGGTGAAAAGTAATAGAAGTATGAGGTATTTATAGAGTCTCGAATAGCTACCTTGCCAACCATCTCATCGAATTTGGTGGCGAAGGTAATGGAAAAGATCCATTGGTTTTATTTGAAATAGTTACGTGGTTAATGACTTGAAAGAGGGTTAGGATTTAAAGATTTATAAGCTTTTAATTTGACATGCTAGCTAAACAATGTTGGAGGTCGATAAAAATTTCCAAACTCTTTATTTGCTTTTGTGTTAAAAAAAAATTCGTCTTGGCTCATTTTTAGGTGCAAAGGCAAGAGCTTTTCCTTCCTGAGCTTAGCGGGGATTCTTAGAGACTTTGGCTATTTTGTTACGAGAGCACATCAGAAGAATGGGTTTGGTACAATTTAGTATATTTGAGATGATTCCTATACCCACTCTCTCCCAAGTTTTTGTGTTACTTTTCTAAGATTTGTTATGCTTTTTTTGTTAATGACTTTATCAACTTTGATACTACGACTTGAAATGTTGACCTTATGGACGATATGTTGACGTTAGTAACCACCCTAATTTGCATGGATTATTTGGTTTGACATCATTTCTCTCGTAGGAACTATAATGTTTATTCTGGTTATCAGGTTAATCTTAAGGTGATAATGCCTTTTGAAGAGTTCAAGCAAGTCGTACTTGACATCTTTGGAGGCATTTATGAAAACTTAAAATCCATCCTAAAGTTAAATATTTTCTTTAGAGTTATGCATGACATCTTGTCAATTTGAGATGCATTAGATCGGAAACAATACATGGTTCTTATTCAGTGTCCAATGTCTTTTATGAAACGAGAGATTATTAGTCATTTTTTGTTGGTTAGTCAGAACGCTGGTTTGATATAGGATATTATTTTACCTTATGTTTGTTAACATTTATAATTTTGCTACAAATTTTTTTGCTTTGAATTTACACGTTATTTTTAACTAGGCGAGAAACAATTGAGACAGACTATCTCCTTATTGGTGTGGCTAACTATCTATGGAGAATTTAAAAAACACTTAATGTTTTATTATTCAATAATGTATTTTTTTTATTATAGGGTTGTTTCTTTACTTATCAAATTAGGGTGGTTACTTTGTTTTTATGGGTAATATTTTTGTCTCCCTATACTTGTACTATTTTACATTATGTGAATTTTTAACTTATCCATTGATTAAAAAAAAAATCTTCAAGAATTTTATGGTAAAAAAATGAGAAAAAACTTCCAAGAAAATGATCATTTTTCTTATAGTTTGATTATTATTATTATTATTATTATTTTGAGAAGGAGAGAATAAATATTAAATTACATTCTTACAAATTTTTATTTTTTTTCTTTATACTTTTATATTCATTTATAAATTATTTTATTTTTACTAAAAATTGGGCTTTAGGCGTAACTATGGAGTCCTTTTCTACCATCTAATTATTTTACTTCTATTTTATTATTTTGATATTTTAAAGGAAGTTAAGTGATAAAAAGACAAATTATTAGAGGACCTCTTTGATATTTGTACATGGCTTATCCCCAAAACTCAGTCTGTCGCTTGTTAACCTATCCTCCTCTAAAAAATATATTTAATAAACAATAATGAATTACCAAACATACTGATAAGGATAATTGGGTCCAGTTCACTCCATTATCCTCCCTCTATTCATTGTATTTTGTTGTGACCCCACCACACAAAACATCCATGATTTGCAGGAAACAAAGCCAGAGGGATTTCAATAAAAATAAAGATGAAGAAAGATGCAACAAAAGCACGAGCAATTATGATATTAAGATATTTCGGGGTGTCAAATAAGGAACATAATGGACATAAAAGCACCACTTAGGGAAGGGAGAGAGAAATGGGCTCTTTTTGTTACTTTCCCATTCTCCTCTATCATTTTACTTCAAAATCTTATTTTTGTTTGCAATATATACTAAACACATATAAACATATCATATCCACCCACTAAAAACTTATAAATATATAAAAATCTAATCTATAATACTTCCCACCTATTGAAAATTAAGCCTCCCCCTAATACAGCTTATTAGGATTAAAAGTTGAGATAGATAAAAAGGAAATATCCAAAGAGAAAGACTCAAGAAACTAAATAAAATATGGAAGAAAAAAAACACATTTCCATGTATAATTATGGCATCATCACTCCTCTTTCTAGTTGTTGAAACAATTTCAGAACCACTCACAAAGCCAGCAAATTTAACTCACTCCCATCATCATCATCATCAAAGCAGCAGTAATAGTAGTAGGCAGTAAAAGTTGTTTTTTGCAAGATTATCACATGACAGTGCAGCTAGAAGTGTTTTCATCACTGAAGACATCAGAGTAATCAGTTGGTGGAGGAGGTGGTGGGTAACCATATGGATATGGCTGTGCATGTGGAGGTGGATATGGATATGGATATGGAGGAGGCATGTAATTGACTGGTGTTGGAGGCCTAGCATACATCATAGGCTGGAACCTCTCATTACCTCCCATTGCTCTTTGCTGGTTCATCATGGCTGCCATGTATTGTTGCTGTTGCTGTTGCTGTTGCTGCTGCTGCTGCTGCTGGTGATATGGATGTCCAGCCATAACCTCTGGCCCTGCCCCTTGAAAGTATCCTCCTCTTCCACCACCGTTTATGGCAGCCGATGCTGGAAGTCCTTGAACTGCCGGTATATTGCCCATTTGACCCATGGGAAAGTTACCCATCTGACCCATTGCCATGTTACCCATTTGACCATTGCCACCACCCCCACCACCCATGTTGCCTCCACCAGGCATACCTTGAGGAGGAAGGCTCATTTTGTGGAGCCCATTGCTCATAGCTTGAACCCCATCATTTCCACCACTACCACCACCCTTTTTACCTCCTCCATTGGCATTATTTTGGTTCCCATTTCCACCACCATTCTTGTTTGCTCCTCCATTGTTACCATTTTTACCATCACCACTTTTATCACTTCCACCACTTTGGTTTTGATTATTACCTCCACCGCCGCCGCCGCCGCCTTTCTTTCCTCCGTTACCGTTTATCTGAACAGGCACAGGTCCATTACCATTACCACCACCTCCACCTCCACCACCTTTCTTACCATTACCACCATTGTTTCCATCATTTCCTCCACCATTCCCACCCTTAAGAGCGTTCATGAGATGTGGATTATTTCCATTCAACATAGCATTCATCATCATCATATTAGGAGGTCCCTGACCATTTCCCATTGCTGGTTTCATCTTATTAAGAGGTTGATGGGGAGCTTCATCTAGTTCATCATCAAACTCATCATCCTCATAATCATCATCATCATCATCATCATAATCATCATCACTCAAATCATCATCTTCTTGTGGTGCAAATTTCACAGTTTTCTGATTTGGGTTTTGGCCTTTTAGGCCAGGTGGAGGCATTTGCATGCCTTTCAATTGAGGCAGCTTTAGATCTCCAAACCCTTTCATGTTCTGAAGCTGCTGAAGTTGTTGCAATTGCTGAAGCTGATGCTGATGCTGATGCTGTTGCTGTTGTTGTTGTTGTTGTTGCTGCTGCTGATTAGGTTGACCACCTTTGGGCTGATTGTTTCCACCCTTTTGACCATTATTGTTTCCACCTCCACCGACGATGCCTTTGTCATTCTTGACTTGATTGGGAAAATGGTTTTGGTTATTGTTGTTGTGCTTTGAAGCACCCCATATCTCTGCATGTTTACCTGATTTCGCTAGCTTCTTGATGAGAACAGCTGGGTCTACATTTCCTGAAACTGTCACCTTCCCTTGTTCTGCATCTATTTCAGTGGTGAAAACACCTACCCATATATATGCAAAAGAAATCAAACCTTAATTTCATAAAGCAACAGAATCTAGATGGGTTTTCAAAAAGATCAAAACTTGAAACTAAAATCACAATAAAAGTATCAAAATTTTATGTAAATAGACAAACCAAAAATGGGGATAATTAGAAAGATTATAATACCTTCAATTTTCTGCAGGATTTTCTTGACTTTAGACTTACATCCATCACAATGTATATTCACTTTAAGGACACATTTCTGTAGGAACCAAGTAATTCAAGGAACCAAAATCAGAGTTAACATAAACATCATTCGTTAACACTGAAGAAAAGTTTTAAAAATAAATAAATAAATAAGTTAAGCTATGTAAAACGAAATAGAGTAGTCATGTAAAATAATGGAAAAACAAGGCAAAGTAAGAAATAAAAATAACATAAACTGGGAAAAAGAAAAAGGAGAACAAAGTCTAAGTTGAGTTTAAAGGAAGCAAAGAACAAGTTGGTAAGAGAAATTATACCTGGATCTTCAAAAACTCTTCTTTACTCATATTTCCAACTTAAATACAATAATGGAGGGAAAAAAGGATTTGCTTATAGATCTAAAGAACAGTAGTGAGCTGAAAACAGAGGTGTGAATGAATAGCAGGAGCTTCCTCACCAAAATGCCAGTTCTATGTTCTCTTCTTTTGTGGATTTCACTAGTAAACAGAAACTAAAATGAGGTAAAACAAATGGGTCTGTCTTTCTGAGCAGAGAAAGATGATGAGAACCCAAAAAAACAAACAAACAAACAAACAAATAAACAAAAAAAAAAGGTTCACTCTTCAAGAGAAAATAAAGACAGATATGAGACAGGCGGTGTGTGTATGGACATCTCTTCTGAGCTTCTCTGCTTCCTCTATTTCAGGGTAAGAGAGAGAGAGAGTAATGTGAAATAAAGAGATGGACAAGAGAGAGAGAGAGAGAGAGAGAGAGCAATTTGACAGTAGCAGAGAGAGAGAGAGACACACAGAGAGTAGAGAAGTTCAAGGTCTTTACTTGTTTATTTAATAGTATTTTGGGATACATATTTTAGAATAATGTAACCTACACAATTTTGTTACAGCCATGTGAACTTTTGAAGCCTTAACGGCTTGGCTCAAACTTAGAGGTTTTGAGTTTAAACATATGCTTTTCTTGATTGGCTTTGGTTTCGGCTTCTTCAATGTTCACCATTGATAAATATATAGGGGTGGTGGTAGCGGTGAAACTTGTCGATCTAACCTTAATATTGGTGAAAATATGTTTACTTTGAAGAAAATTACAAAAGATGTAATAGTTATTATTTCTTTTTTTTTAATTTTGTATAAATGTTTCATAACGATATTATCATAAATATTTTAAAATAACGATAATTTTATTCATAATATAATTAATTAAAAATATATATAATTTTCTTATTAGAATAACAAAAATAATTATGATATTTTTATTACTTAATAAATAATATTAATAAACTAATTAAAGGAATTTTTCATTTCAACATTATATTTATTCTCACGTACATTTACAACTAACATATTATAATTAAAAATTATTTTTGTGGAGAAAACAATGAATTCTTCATTTAATTATATTTATGTGAATTATCTGGAGATTAAATAAAACAAGTAAACAGTATAAAATTATTTTTAAAAAAAAATTACATAGATCATAAACCAAAATAGTATGAGAGAGAAGATGAAAAAGATAATTAATAGAATTATGTAAGTATCAAAAGTCGTTAACATAATTAATTATCACAAATCTAATAACTTGCATTATGAGTTTTAAACTTTCTTTATTAAAATAATGTATTATAGTTTAATAAATTATAATTAAATATTTACTCTTAAAGTAAATGTAAAATTGTCGGAAAAAACTAAAACTTAAGCTAATTTTACGTATTATTGACTTTATATATAAGAAACGATAAGTTACGTAATTGTGTATTTAATTTGAATTTATTTTATAAATTTTAAAATCAATGTTTAGCATGTTTATATTTCCAAAATTTTAATCAAAACTTTTAGAAATTAAAAAATAAATTGCTTAATTATCAAAAAGTTTAGAATTCTTTCTAAATTATTTTCATGGATATATATTAAAAATATTCATTTATTTTACTATCATTTCCATGAAAACATCGACAAATATTAAAATATTTTCATCTATGTTATTACGTAACATTTATTTTGAATAATAAAAATGTAATAAGAATGATAATAATAATAAATTTTGAATTCAATTAAAAATAATACATTTATATTTTATTTGATTAGTACAATCAATGATAAAATTAAAAATAATAATTTTAAAAAATATAAATAAAGTAAAATTATAGAAATATTATTTTTTTAATTATGAATGAGAAAAATATTAAACATAATATAAAAATACGAAAAAATAAAACAAATGTTACTTATAAAAAAAAGCTATCTTACTTATTAATAAAACTTTGGTTATTGGGTTTATTTAGTTTCTTAAAATTAGCATAATTAGTGTGGTATCATAATCTTTTAAATTTGAACATTGCTAAAATATACTTTTCTAGTTTATCTAATTCAAAATCTATAATTCAATTTAAAAAATCTACAAATATTTATTTATATAAATAATTAAGTTAATTAATTGATATTATTTTTAATCTCTTAATAAAAATATATATATTTATTTTCTTATAGTATAAAATCTCAAAAATTTATAATATATCATCAAGTAACTTAAATAAAATTTTATGATTTAGGGACATATCATAATTTTTTTCTATATCATAAAGTAATTTAAATGAAATTTTTTTTTTCTATTACTAGCCCTCGATGAGAGCAATCAACAAAGGTTGACAAGAAATTACACAATGTTTAAGCCTTGTTGAGCAACCCAATGAGCCATCAACGAGATCAAAAAGGTGTAATTTTTTCTATAAAATGATGCATGAAATTAGCATTAAAAATATCACACATGTCATATAAGACTTTTATACATGCTTCATGATATTAATTTTTCATGAAAAGTATATTTATATATGAGTAATGTGAAATATATTATCCATGGGTTATTGGTTACAGCGGATTATTTTTGATAAACTAATAATACACATTTTCATTGCATGTATTATCAGAGTTTTTTCATCTATGATACCTTAGATTGTTAATCGTACATGGTAGGATGGGCGTAGGTTGTTTACGTTGGTTTTTAAGCCATTTTATAAGTCGACATTATCTTGATGATTTTAAAAAATTCAAAACTTTAATTGACTTATAATTCTTAAAAAATCAATTTTCAAGCAAATTTATAAGGTCGGTTTAAGGGAGGTTTTCTTGGCGATTTTAGACCTATAAACATAATATGATATAAAAGTCTCATCTAATTAAAATAGAAAAAATATATCATATAATTTAACTTGAAAGCTATTACCATTATATATATTATTTATTTAATCTCTTATCGTTAAGAATATATAAGATGGTTTTAGTAAGTATTATTAAACAATTATAAAATTATGATTTTTTTTAAATTAATCATTAAAAACTTCACACAGAATAATTATAAAAATTTAAAAAATTAAAGTGTGTTTAATAGCTTGACGAACATCAAATAGAGTTATAGATCTAGGTAAAATCTCGCGTTGTTAATAAAAAAACATGTAGTCTATATAGGATTGAATATAATGCATTTAAATTTATATTTACATAACATAATTTATATTGTATAAACATGCATTGAGATACATTGAATATACATTTTTTCACATTTGAAAGCAATGAATTACAATTATATCTAATTTTTGTAAATATAATTTTTCCACGTTTATATACTGATAACGATGATTATTTCAATTCATTAAATTTAATACAAATATAATGCATTACGAATATTTATTTGTTATATAATATTTTAGAGTATATTCTTAAAACATTTGAGATAATTATAATAAGTATATGAATTCAAATATTAAAAGATTTGAATTAAAAATTAATTTAAATATATTTTTTAAATTTTATTAATCAATTCAATCAAATTCAAATTTTAATTTAATAAAATTATTTATTCACTCCTATGCAAACATATTTATTAATGAATTTACCCATTATGATTTATTTATGCAATGGCATGGCTTGACCGATTGATTATATTTATAAGGTGATACACATTATTTTTTTAAAATATTTAATATTTTAAACAAATAAAAAACCGACGAGATTTTTTTTTCTAAATTTGTGATAATTATAATAGGCAGATGTGAAAGAAACGTGACAGATTTGTTTAGCTATGATTTTATTTTAAAAATTTTAAATCTAAATTAATTCAATCATTAAAAAAACTGTTATTTCAAGTTATTTGGATTGAATTTAAGAGATTTATTTTTAAATATTTTTGATAAATAAATTAATAAAAATTATTTTTTAATTTATAATAACCATATCAATTATAATAATATCATAATTTATAATAAATATTTTTATATATAATTTACTGGGCCAATTATTGATTGCTTTCTCATTCCAAATAAGTAATTTAACTTTTCTTTTTATTATTTACGTTACATTTACCACATTTACACATACTTTCTATATTACCCATTTAACCCCTTCTTGCAAATATTTGGAACGTGAGGACACAGTTTTTTCATTTATTTAATTTTTATTTCCCTCTTTTCCTCTGCCGTAAACAGAAAGCGTTAGACATAAACGTGTTGCCATAATTAAACTTTGTTTAGCACATAGTTAATTTTTATTTTCTTAATAAACATACTATCCATGTACTTATAATTAAAATTTATACTTCGAATATTTTATATATTTAAAAAAAAAACCTTGACTAAATTAATCAAAGGCAAACAACTCATATATAATTAAAAAATTGCTCTTTATTCAATCTTAACATATAAAATAATTTACTTATAATTAATCCTTAATCTTATAATTATTTTATAATCACTTATTTTTAATTTTTATATTTAATTAATAATTATTATATCACTTTATGCATAAATATACTGATCTACATGTTAGAATCTAATTAATAAATAATAATAATTAATTTGTAATTTAATGAATACAATAATTTAATATATATATATATATATAATATTATTTTATATAATTATATACCCATTCTATTTCATACAATCTACAACCTGACACGTACCAATGATTTTTTTTTAAATATATTTCTTATTTTAAAAATTATAATTTTAAAAAATAACACATCATAATAAGAAATAGAATTAAACCTGAATAAGTTCATAAAAAGTGTCCTTAGCATTTTGGCTAAGTTTAAGTCGGTTATTAAGAAAAGAAAAAAAAAAGAGTCGGTTATAATCTCAGTTCAGACTTAGAGAAATCATTACTCCCACTAATCTTATTAAAAGAAGACATCGTATTTTATTAGTGAAATAGCACATCTATTATGATCTAGTATCAATAAAATAAGTTGTTATCATGCTAATCTGTATAAAAGTAACTATTTTTTTTAAAGACAAATTAATATTATAAAATTTAACATATTTTTAAAATAATGATTACACTTAATCACCCAAAATTTAACATGTTAAAATACTTTCCATTTCAATAAATTTTTTATTGATTATGTTAATATTTAATAAAAATCTATACTAAATTATATTTGAAAAAAATTAAAAAAAAAACAATAAAAATAAAGTTCTAAAATCTCAAGTTTAATTACATCTCATAACTTTTTTTATACATGAAGTTTTATTTTTAATTTCTTTAAAAAAAACATTTATTTTTTTTATAATATAAATAAACATATGTTTTTTTATGTTATATGAAAATAAATATATATTTTTTATTAGAAAGATTAAAAGTGAAATCATATTGAATATGTAGTCATTTATATATAAGAGGGTAAAATTAACACTATTTATGTTTATTTCATATATTTTTTCTATTAAAAAAAATTTAACACATCATTTTATATTAAATATTATTATTTAACATCATATTATTAAATCTCATTCAATATTATTAGAATTTTTTTTATTATAAGTTTTAAAGGTATTGTTTTTTATAATTTTTTAAAATAATTTTGTAATTCTTATTCTTAAAATAATAATATATGTATCTATTATCTTTTATTTTAAATCTTGGAAGAATCTTAAAAAACAAGACTTTTATAATATTGATAAAAATTATGAATAGAAAATAAATTTAAGACATGTTTAATTATATTTTAAATTTTTATATTTATAATTAAATTATTAGATAAGTTATTTAACATTTATCACGTAAGTCATTTTTGTCTAATAAATAAGACTTGGGGTTTATAATTAATTATCAAATTTAAATTATTAATCAAATATCAATCCCTCTTTTCATTTCTCTCTCCTACCTCCTCCCGATCTGTATCATATATTAATGATTTTGTTTTGCTAATAGATATCTAATTGTTGTGTTTATTTTTACTTATTAGTAAAAAAGAAACTGTATGTGCACGTTAAAAACAATTTTAGAGGTAAAAGAATTTAATTAACAATATTTATTATATTTATTTTTAATTGCATGTATATTTGAGTTAAAGAATTTTTACAATATTTCATTAAAAAATTAAATTATATATGTTTCTTATAATGAATAAGTCACTTTTATTTAATTATTTTATCACTGCAATGTCTTTCGCAAGAATATCCTTAAGGCATACCGACTAAGTTTTAATTCAAGTGATATATAATCTTGATAATTAAGATCGTACTTAATTAAATGATGGACAGTAACGAACGACAAGTAACATAATTAATAGAAGTAATTAAACTATTGTACCCTTCGCAATATGAGACTAGCTACTAGTGTTGACCATTTGATTCTCTTGAAAGTAATCAAATTCCAAAATAACTCTTCCAAAGACAAAGCCCAAGCTAAAACGGAGATGCCCATACCTCAACCTCATGTGGTGACATTAAGGACAATATTCTAGTTGGGATATCTCCTATAACTTCACCCAAATGGTTCTGAATTGTGCACCAAACCCAACAAAATCCAGTCATTCCTGTTGTCGTAGCATCCACATTGATCTTTATACAGTATGTAGGTGGTGGCAACTATTTTTGGTGAGGAACATAGCACTAACTTTCTAGTTTGCACACAATTTTCCAGAAATAATTCCATTTGCTGCATAGCCCATCCAAGTGTTTGTGCCACTGCCCCTCGACACCCGTCAAAGATAGTAGCACAATGAGACCTTTACAACTAGTAAGAAATATAAGCCACTAACTCCATTTACCATCGGTTGAAATTCTAAGTAGCTTTTACGTGACAATCAACGATCACTTGAGCTTTGAAAAGATACGATAAGAAAAAAAAAACAAAATAAATCACAGTCTTGTATTACTCGAAAAAAAAGAATTATAATAGTTAATAAATACGAGTTATATTCGAATTTGATATAAGGTCATTTATGTGATAACCTAAGAGTAAAAACACATAGGTTTAAAGTTGACAATATCATACTATGTATTCGAGTGGGGTATTATAGATGTTATCAGAGCACGCTCGACTAGAAATATGATTGACGAGAATCTTGGGCCTTTTTTGGGGGATGATTGTAACAATTAATCATTTGTCAATCCCTTGATCTTGGGAAAGATAGAGCAATGCAAAGACAAGGTAAGGTGTACAATTCCACATTGTTTGAGAAAAGAGAATTGTAATGGTTCATAAGTATGAGTTCTACTCTAAATAGTATGAAGTTTTTAGATGAAAGCACAAACCATGAAGTTCTAGGTCCAAAGTAGATAACATCACACCATGTGTTAGTGTAGGGTATTACACTTCCAAAACTACACCATCTGAAACTTTCTATACAAATTAGCCAACCTCAATAGTTTCTAGACCTCTCGAGCCACTTTACAGAACCACAAAACATGATTAATTGTTTCAACACCATCCCCACAAGTTGGGAAGATCATCTCTACTTGAACCTACCTTGAGCCAAAGCTACATTAGAAGGAAGTGTGCCCCTTAATACTTGCCATAAAAAGAGTTTTATCTTGCTTAATACCTTTAACACCTGTAGTCGATACCATAATTTTTCAATAAACATAGGCAACAAAGAAGACATGCCTCTATTTGTAAGGTGTCGAAGCTTGCTTGCTAATCTATAACCATTTTTCATCATGTTCTCATCTTAAGAGGTATAATGCCATATCAAACAATTTGTTGCTGTAAAATTGGTAAGGAAAAACTCAACATAGCTTTCTTCTATGCATAAGTTAGCATATTATGTACCATATTATCTGGTAATTTGCTTAATTTAATATAATTTATCACTTTTAAATTTTAAACTTTAGTTTAATTTTATTAATTTTTATTGATTTTAAATTTTATTATTATTATTTAAATTTTATCAAATTTAAAGATAATGAATATAAATTTTTTTAGAAGCATATTAACTCTCAAATTTTCTCATAAAATTATGGTGAATTTATTTATATTAAAATTAATTTTTAATATAAACTAATTTTTCTTTATTCTAGAAAAAATATGTAATTTAATTATAAATTATGCTTGATTTTTTATATTAATTTGAATTATTTATCTTCATGTTTGTCTGATTTATTCTGAGTTTATTGCATCTAATTAATTGATCATTAATTAGATGATTTTATCCTTATGATTTACTATCAAAAAAAAATTATAGGATAGATCTGCAATATTTTGACATAGGTAAATATAGAGATCAAAAGACTTGTATGAACCTATCTAATTTTAAAATCATTGGTCTTAGTGCTTTCTTGATTTATTAAATTGCATACTCTTATGTAAATTAATGAATAAGAATATTTCTAATTAATTATCAAAATAGAATTTTGAATATTTTTTTGGAGATCACTAACAAACAGATAGAATTAAATTCAATTAGCTATATAAGTAAAACATGGCGAGAAATTAGCTGAAATCAATTTTCTATAAGTTTTCTTTCCAATAATTTGATCTTTGAACAACATATTTATTTTCTTTTGCATATTTTTTTTTAAATTAATTTTTTTTTAAATTCCAATTACAACAACTTTAATTACTTCTCTAGATAAAATTGACATTAGTCTAATTTTAGTATTTGTCAAAAATAAATTAACAATCCTTAAGGACAATACTCTTCTTATCATTTTATTATAAAACTATGATATTGTACAATATTGTAGTTTTGCACTAATCACTAGCTTTTCAAACACCATCCATACTAATCAAATGAAAGCCCATAGCTTCCTTACCCAACGAACACCTGGATCGCACCTTATATCCATACCCACCGATAGGACACCAAGGCTAATGATATATGCTTGTAGTCTTTCCATCCCTATAAGATCTCTAACTTTATTAAATTTTTTCAAAGGTATTCTTTTCTTTTAACTTGGATTAAATATTGAAATTTACAAACTTTTAGACAAATTAAATATTTTGTATTTTTGAAGAAAATTGTTTCGTGGCCTACTCACCAAAATGCTTGCTAGACGCTTGTCAACCACTGCTAACAAGGTCTCCGTAAGGCCATGATGCGAAATAGAAAAAAATTGTAAAAGGGTCACAAATGAATCATTTTATTCACTCAATTCCAAATCTTTTTCCTTTCTTCACTTAAATAATAAATATATACAAATTAATAGTATATAGATAGGTTCTATTAAGTGTCAATTTATAAATTTATAACAAAAATTAACTCGACACAAGTCAATTTTAATATTTTTTAAAATTAAAATCAACCTATTTAAACTTATAAAATATTAAACTTATTTAGTCTTACTCTATTTGAATTGAGTTTATTGTATACGAGTTATATAACACTATCAATAGCTACTTGTCATCACCTTCACTACCCATTAAATAATTTCTCCTTTCCCACAAAAATAAATACACTTCACTAGAAATTTTTAAACATCTCCCAATATTTATTAACAAATATCCTAAAATATGATATTTTTTTATTAATTATGATATTTTATATAGTATTTATATATATCATAATTGCTTCAAGAGTTTTTTGTATGTTAGAACTTTTAGAGATTCTAGAGAAAAGTATCAAATGTTAATAATGGGTAGATCCATTATTCTTCTCACTAAAGATATATATATATATATATATAGCACTTATTAGACAAGTGTCGAGATTACATAGGCAGGATCTTTCATTTGACGTGCTCAGATATATACAAAAAGTAATACTATATATGATCAAATCATTATCCTCGAGTTTCCATATAAGTGTTACCTGAGGTCTTGTGTGCAAAGAAGTGCTCCAAGTTGTTAGGGTGTTATACCAAGCTGTTTACTTAGGCCAGGCCTTGATCATCACGTCTTGGTCGACTACTTCCAAGTATTAGGTCGTTATTAGGGGTGTTCATCGGATCGAAACCGTTGATTTTACTGTCATTCGATCCGATCCGACCATCCGCACGGATTGAAACATCCTAATCCGCAACCGATCCGATCACTTCTTACATCCGCTCAATCCGATCCATAAACTATTCGGATGACATCCGATCAATCCGATCAATCCGACAAATAAATTTAATTAACTCTATTTTTTGTATTTTTAAATAATTTTTTTAAATTTTTACATAAATCATAACATAAAATTATTTGATTTAAAAAAAACATTAAAAAATTAAATAAATATATATTAATTATTTTTATATATTTAATTTAATAAATATATATAATTAATTTCGGTCGGATCGGATCGGATGAATCGTAATGAAATCCGCCATCCGATCCGACCATCGGATTGGATCGGATCGGATGAAAAATCAACGGATCGGATCGGATTGATCGGATGATCGGATTTTTTGCACACTCCTAGTCGTTATATACGAGCTACTAAACTAGTGCGGTTTTCACCATACAAACAATTTACCTCAGAACACTAGGGTCGAGTACTTACTACTTAGATAATAGAAAATATTAACTCTCATATTCCCTTGATTTTGAGAAGTTAAAGGAATACGTTGTTGCCTGATCCTTGTCTAGTTAGGTCACTATGAACAAGAAGTTTAATTTATTCTTCTAGAGTGAGCCCCACATCTTTCCTTATGCAATTCACTCAAAACTATATGAGCTTATAGGGTAGGTAAGATTTTCATCCATGGTTTGCCATAATTCTTTCGATACAATGCTCCTTGGACAATAATGTAATTTCTTACTTTTGTCATGATTTTATGTGGCTCGTCTTTATTCTCAAGTAGTGTATCGTGAATGAGATATTCCAAGTATGGAGTTAGCTAGGAGGTGTGCGCTCATGAGTTGGTGTTCATCTGAATTTTGTTCTTTTTTTATCCCCCATTATGCCTGGCCTTAATAAACACGATATATGGATCACCTTTTTTAATTCCAAACTTACTGTGGATGCTAGAATAGCTAGGGAGTCTGCGCGTGCATTCCCCTTCATGATATTTGCTTGAGTTTGAATTTTCCAAAAGATACCCTTTCTTTTTTCACCTCATGTACATAAAGCTTCATCCTCTCTTCCTTGGCTTCAAATTTGTCATTAACTTGGTTTACCACAAGTTGTGAATCACTATGGACTAACACCCTTTAGCTCCCAAAGATGTCAATTGGTGTAAATCCATAAGCAATGCCTCGTAATCAATGACATTGTTAATGGCCTGAAAAGTGATATGGAGATATTGCTCTATTAAGCCTTTTGTTAGAGTGAAGGTCACTATTCCAATCCTTGCCTCCCTTGAATTGCTTGCCCCATCAACATATGCCTTCCAAATATATGGAATTGGAGTTGTCATCATAGACATTGGCCCCATAGTATCCTCTTAGGTGTAAACTCCGGAGTCCATTTGGAAATCAAATCTCTGATAGCCTGCCCCTTGGTCACTAACAAGGGCTTATAACATATCTCGAATTCACTCATCTCAATGGCTATTTGAGAAAGGAGATCTAATTAATCTGGATTGCCCATGATATTCTTCAAAGGATGCGATGTAAAGACGACTACCTTATGTGCTCCAAAGTAGTGTCTAAGCTTTAGTTTTGCAATTCTTACGATAAATGTTGCCTTATCCAACAGAGGATACAATTGTTGTGCTCATATCAAGGAGTTCCTCACATAATATACCGGGTGCTATCTTCCCTCCCTATTGACTATTAGTATAGCACTAGCAACTTTATTTGTGAAAGACTTGTACATGTGTATCACCTTGCCTACAAGAGGATTGGTTAGAAGATATGCCTTCCTCAAATAGTCTTTGATGGATTGGAAAGCTCATTCACATTCTCCATCACATACTTATTCCTTATTTTTCTTCAACAACTAAAAAAATGGTAGGCACTTCTCTATACACTTGAAAATGAAGCAATTGTATGCGACTACATGACCATTTAGTTGTGGACTTTCTTAATGAAGGCTGAAGATCTCATGTTTATCAGGGTTGAAATTTTGCCAAGATTGGTTTCTATCCTCCTTGACTATACCAAATACCTTATAAACTTTCTCGAGGTTACCCCAAAGACACACTTTTTTAGGGTTGAACCATATCTTATAGTCCCTTATTATAGCAAAAACATCATTCAGATCAGAAACGTGGTTCTTGAGACACTTTGTTTTTACCATCATATCGTCCACATAGACTTCTATATTTCGACCTATTTGACCCTCGAACATTTTATTAACCAACTTTTGGTAAGTAGCACCTACATTTTTTAGGTTAGAGGGCATCTTTGTATAACAATATGTTCCTTCTTCCGTGATGAAAACTATTCTTTCTTCATCTCTATTATGTATTTGGAAATGATGATAACTTGAATATGCATCCATAAAGCTCATTATTTCATTACCAGTTGTAGCATCAACCAATTGTTCAATATTTAGCAACATGAAACAATTCTTTGGTGTTGGCGTATTAGAATTCGTAAAATGGACACACATTTTATACTCTCCCCAACCTCGTTTTATTTTCCAACACCATGTTTGATAGCCAAGTTAGGTAATCGACCTCGCGAATCTAACCTACACTCTTTAAAGAGTTGACATCCTTCTTGATGATATTGCTTTTATCTTGAGCAAACCTTTGTTTTTGTTGTTGAATTGATTTTTTGGTGTGATCGACACACAATTCATAGGAAATTATTTCAGGATTGATATTAATCATGTCTTCAATTTGGCGTGTTAGAAACAATAAAAAATTGATTGGTTGCTAATATTTTATAACTTAGGAGATTCTTTCTTTATAAATTAAATGGTTATTTTTTTATTCTTAATCATTTTTTACCGTCATTATGAAGAAAATCATCTTCAAATTAGATTAAGTTAAATGTTGATGCAACATGTGATCTTAATTCTTGTGTTTGAAATTATTATTAATGTAATTTGAAAAGTTATACAATTCTTTTTTAAAAAGTAAAAATAAAAAAATTAGCAATTACTGTTCATTTTGTTGAAAAGGTAAATTTTTGAGAGAATGGGCGGAGATTCTATTATTTATTTTAAAAATTAAATTTAAATTATATATATATATATATATTGATATTGATATTGTAATTTTATTATTAAATATAGTCATTTTTTCGTAACAATATAATTAAATTATTATAAAAAATAAATTAAAAAAAAAACAAAAAACAAACCTAAACAATCATTAAAACTCATAATAACAAAAATAATATGTATTCTTAAAATTAACTCATACTTCTCTACATTCTACATTCCAAAGGAGGAGGAGTGTATTGTCTCCTTTATTATGAATTTAAAGCATGTAATTCACAATTTGAGTAAGAGTTGAGTGAAATGATGTTGAATAATTTAAAGCTATCCTGGAATGTTTTTCACAAAATAAGAGAGAATCCAACAATTTACAAACTAGGTACCAAAAACACGTTTTTGTTGTTGCCATAAGCAGTTTCTTGTGAAAAAAAAAATGTCTGAAAATTAGTTGGCTTCTGTATAGAGTTTGGAAAATAAATTAGCTAAAGAGTTGCAATGAAACTGATAAAGTACTTTTGATATGATCTTGCCCAACTTTAACAGCAATTAGGTAAAAATAAAGCTACCATTAAACTAGTACTACTCCTTTTCCTTTGGTTCAAAAGCATGGATGTGACCCTTCTTTTCTAAGCAAATTATTATTATTCTTCTTAAAAGCCTAAAAAAAATCTTTTATCAAAACCATATATTCTCTATTAACAACAAATTACCATCTTGTTTGTTTTGTTTTGATTTAATTTAATTTATTTTTTTAATTATGGTTACAATTTATATCTAATACAATTTAAAAATAAATAAAAAATTAATTTTATAATATGACTAAATTATATACTTAAAAATTATCTAAGTTGTATTTTTGAAAAGATACATACAACATGATGTTTTTTTCTCACTCCTAAAAACGATAAGTTTGAATATTAGTGACCAACACCTAAATAAAATTACTTTTGTTAGATATCTTACGCAAACAAACAAACAAACAAACAAACAAACAAGGTTTCATGCAAAATTGCAAATACTTACACTGACTTCATCATGTTTTTTATTTGTGATTTAGTGAATAAGATTCTCTTGGCTCTACTTTAGAATGCAGTCTTGAACTTCATGGAGCAAATCTTAAAAAAATATGGTAAATAAATTACAAACAAATGAATTAAAATGATACTACTAATCTATTTATTTATAATTAGACGGTAAATAATTAATTTACTTCTAAAACCATGATTATATATGTAGTTTATGTTTTTTTTCCTCCCATCTTAAGATCAGAAATTTTACCATATTCTAGTTAATTTAGCCTGAAAAAGTTACCATAATAGTTTGTTTTTTTTTTTAAATAAATAAATAAATAAATAAATTAAGACTAGAATTGATAAATTAATATAAAAACTTTATATTATTAAATTGCATCCAGCAAAATCATAGTTTTCGTAGTAATTTATATTTTCACCTAAAATTAAAACCGATTGATTAATCAAGAGATTAGTTGTAACATACTGAAATCAAAGCAGGTTGAGTACTCAAAAAGTTTGCTCGCATCGCATTGTTGTAGCATACTAATACGAAACTTTCATTATTTGGTGCCCAAATTCATGATTAGATGTACATATTTAATTGCTTAATGTTATTTTAAAAAAAAAATAAAAAGTAATAATTTTAATTTCATCAGTTTTTGGCTTAATATTATTTTTTATGTTTCTTTTTTTTTTTTTTGGTTGAAATGAGTGAGTGGGTCAATTATACAACTTAGTTAACAACGGGATAAAAATGCTACGTACGTTTTGAATTGTTTTATAAAGGACTAGCTATTTAATTTTTTTTTTTTTTTGAGAAAAGTGTAAGTTAAGTCACTTAAATTAATTATTAGTATGTATTTATTTTTTTATATTTAAAAATGTCTTTTTTTTATTCCTAAATCTTTTGATAAAATAATTGATTCATAATAAATTATATTATTTTTTAATAAGTGATATAAAATTTAATTTTTTTAACAATAATAAAATAAAAGATAATTTATAAAATATTTATTTTAATATTTTATTAATTATTGTTCTTTAAAAACTAAAAAAATTTATTTATATAGTTTTATATTATAATATTATTATTACTATTATTGGTTTTTTCTTTAAATATCTTCCTATTAAATTTTATTTTATCTTATATCTTAAGATTCATTTAAAATTAAAAAATATTTTAATATAAAAATCATTAAAATAATATTATTATCTTTAATCGATTAATTTTTTCAAAACTTATTTACTAAAATACATTTTTTAAAATCTAAGTTCACTTTACTTTAATAAATTATTGATATTTTTCACTTTATTTTTGATAAATTGAAACATTTTCATTTAAATATTTAGTATCTCTTTGTTAGTAAGTTTTGATTCGATCATTCATAAATCAATTTTTTTAAATAAATTAATTTTTATAAAATTATTTAAAAAATGTAACAATAATAAAATATAAATATATATATATATATATATATATAAATTTAATACTACCTTTTTACGTGAGCACCGGTGGTCACTTCAAGTCAAAAGCAAAAATATCTCTTATAAGTGTTAGAATTGTTTGGTTATGATTTAATTTTCACATGTCAAAGTTTTTAGACCATCATGAATAGTAGGTTTTATTTTTCATTTTAGTTATTTCTATGTTTATTATTTAAAGAAACATAATTTTTAAGCTATTTTATTTCAAAATATTGAGATTTAAAATAATAATTATTTATTTTTGTCATATAATTTATAAACATCAAAGCGTTGAATATGAATGTAAAAATTTAGAGACATTATTCATAATAAATATATGGGTTAGGGTAGCTAAGCAAAAAGACATTGCTATTTAGGTGTATTATGTCAGATGAGCTCCCAATGGTTTTTGGGAAAGTGATGGATAATAAAAATAGGTGAAAGATGGAAGACTACATTTATTAGATATCATATATATATATATATATATATATGTCACAAAGTTAGCTTTGCATACTCACAATCACATGGTCTCTGCATTATTTCTTTGTATTCAACTCTAGATTTTACTCTGTTAATGGAAAACCAATAATGGAGATATGAAATTGTAGTTGTTTAGTTTACTAGAAACCCATTACACACTCTCTCTCTCTCTAAACTAGGGAAAGCCTATACTTAATTCAGTACAAACTTTTCTCTCTATTCATCTTTTGTGCATATACCCATCTTTTTCTTTTTTTTTTTCCTTTTCTTTTTTAAGGAAGTGATGCAAGAGTTCTATAATTTTTATTAAATTAGTATTTTAATCATATTATTTTCAATTTGAATTATTTTAGTTATATAATGTTAAAAAAAATATTATCTTTAATTTTAAAAATTCAAAACTACAACATTTATATATATATATATATATATATATCATTGTTAGAAACAAAAATACACCTTTTTAAGATTAAAATATTTTTTTTAAAATAAAATAAAATAAAATATGCAACTAAAACTTTTTAAATAAAAGCTAAAAAGATTTAATCGTTAATTTAATTAAAATTACGAGACCACTTGTGTACTTTACTATGATATTTAAGTAATTATAAATTTTGATTTTATACAGTACACTTTGTTTTCTATATGATATTTGAGTTTGTGAAGCAAGATATTTTGTGGCTTAGGATTCCTTTTTAATCTCATCTTCGACATACAATTTCTTTAAAACTTGTACTTCGCCTTCTCGTATGGCCAAAAACGAGTCCTCACTCTTCTATTATAAATTATAAATTATAAATTATAAATTACAAATTAAAATAAAATAATATTTAATTTTTCTTTTTAAAAATAAAATTCGTACAAATCATTTTTTTAATCCTTATTTAATTCATTTTATTTATAATAAAAAAAAATTAACCATAGGTCTAACTAACTTTTGTTAAGAATAAAGAATAACATCATATACTAAGAAATTGAAATTAGCAATTATGTAAACTATGTAAACTATGTAAAAAGTACAAATAGTTCATGGTAGGCAAACAAAAATTATGGATACAGTAGTAGGTAGTAGGATAGATGAATGAATGAATTAAACAAAAGTGTACAAAAAGTCTTGTCAAATCAAAAAATGTTTTGCCAATATTTATGATTCAATAACCAAATCATCTCACTATTTTCCTTACTTAGACTTGTGCCGTTTCTCAAGGAATATAATTTGCTCAAATTGAGGGTTTCTTTTTAACTATAAAACTCAAGTGATTTTTTTTTTATTTTTTTATTTTAAAAATAATATTTAAATTATTATTATTTTTTAACTATATTAAATAAAGATTATTTTAAATGGTATAAACAATAACTTAAAAAATTAAATAAAAACATAAAAAAAAACATTCAATTTTTTTAATAATAATATAATTAAATTTAAACTATAATAAAAAAAAATACATAAAGATCACCCTACAGACAAGCTTGAGTGGTGGAATTACTATTACTATTACTATCAACTAACACTTCAAAAAAAAAAAAAACCTTTTTTTTTTCTTTTCTATATTTTAAAACAAGTCAACACAAGCACGAACTACCCCTACACGAACTACCCTACACTCTACAAAATTCCATTCCTTCAATTAAATTAAAGTAAAGTAAAATATAATATATATATTTTTTATATTATAATTAATCTAACAGATAATTATCAATTATAATAATATAAATTATAATAATAAGAAAGCAATTTAAATTTAATTTACTATAAATAAATTTTTGAAAAGAAAAAAAAAATGACAAAACAATGATTAAATTAACATTGTGAATTACATGTTCTTTACTGGGAACTTGAACATTATTATAAATGATATTATTATTATTATTATTATAAATGATATTATTATTATTAATGCTTACCAGACTGGAATGAACTAGTTGTACAAAAGATGACAAACATTGAATAGTACTACTACTAGTCTACATTGCTTCTGTCAAAACATTTATCATTTTCTTAAAACTTGTCAATTTTTGAATTCAAAATGGTAAAGTTACAAATTAGTCTTCAAAACAATTATTGCTTCACATGCTTCTTCTAGATATTCACACTTTTTTTTTTTTTTTGCACTTTCCATTCCAATGTACAAATATTGTATGTAACTCCCAAGTAAAAATTATTGTTGATTCTTGGGATTAAGTGTGCTTATGAATATAATAATAAACACTTCACAGTTTAGAAATCTAATAAGGAGGGGGTAAAAAGCTAAATACATAATAATAAAGATTGTTGAATAAAATGTAGAAATGATTTTTTTGTGGTTATTCAACAAGCTTTGTTGTATCTTTCATCTGTTTTTAAACTGACCATACTCATACTACTCTTTATTTGGGGCCTACCAAAGCAACGTCGATTCTTTATTTGTCCCACAACATGCTAACTTCTAAGGCAAAAAAAAATATACTTTTTCTTTTTTGGCATTTAGTCTTGGGGAAAATAATTCACTCCTTCCTTACATGAAATGAAAGTAAGTTACTCTTAATCTATCGAAAATATCTTTTAACGGTAAAGGTAGATAAATGATATTTATCATAAACTTACTTGTGATGATTGTAGTAAATAAGGTGTTTGGTATTTAATTGGCCACCACATGGACCCTCCTCCATGTTAAGTAGGGCAGTAAATTTCATTATGCTATCACATGAAATGATATATATATATATAAAACAATTTTCTTTTTTAAAATCATCACTCAAAGAAGGTACCTCAATAAGTGGTGGGTAGCATCCCCTGTTCCAAATATAATGATTTTGTGATATCTCAAATAACACTACTCTTTTTTCCAAAATCACCACTCAATGAATGAGAATGAGAATGATTTTGTGATATCTCAAATAACACTACTCTTTTTTCCAAAATCACCACTCAATGAATGAGAATGAGAATGAGAATGAGAATGAGAATGAGAATGATTTTGTGATATCTCAAATAACACTACTCTTTTTCAAAATCACCACTCAATGAATGAGAGTGAGAGTGAGAGTGAGAGTGAGAGTGAGAGTGAGAGTGAGAGTGAGAATGAGAGTGATAGAAATAATAGAACCCATAATAAGCTGCTACTTCAATGGAGGGTAGCCCCTCTTCCAAATACAAGAGTTGTGGTTCGAAGCTTGATAGTATAAGTTGTGTATGTCTTTCCCCTGTTCTCTTGCTCGACTAATAATTATAAAAGAAAGAAGGAGAAAAAAAAAAGAAACAAGAGCAAGACAAATAATAAAATATGCCTTAAACAAGATTCGAACCCACGACCCTTCGTTGGCGTGGGCACTCTCTTTTGCCTTTTGTCAGCTTCTTAACCTTCCTTTTCTTGCTATAAGAACTTCATATAGCCTGCCTGAAACACATTTTTACAAGGATGTACAAATAGAAACTACACAAGTGAAGACAGGGAAGGTAAAAAAAAAGGAAGTTATTTCTAATCCTTTGGTGAAGAGAGTAAAGAAAAAGTAATAAAGTTATAAACAATAATTGATATTCTGTATGCCTTGCGATCTTCACACAATGGTAAGCTGAATAAGAAAAGGTCCCAGAGACTATACGTTTGAAAATGCAATCAAATTTTGAGAAAAATGACGCCAAACAGTACTTAGATTGTGTATTTGTTTTGTGACAATTTATTACTATTATTATTAATAAAAAATAACCGTAAAATGATAAAATTAATTTTTATTTATTTTTTAAACTCTATTAAATAAAGACTATTGTTTTAATTTCAATAAACTATAATTAAAATAATTAAAAAAAATTAAATTAACATATAAAAACATAAAAATTATTATTTTTCTTTATTCAGTCATTTTTTAATAATAATAATAATAATAATAAAACTAAACTGTAACTAAGTGTCACTTTTGACTTTTGAGAATAAGTAACATAAAAACATAAAAAATTATCATTTTTTAATAATAATAATAAAACTAAATCGTAAAAAAAGAGAGAGAGAGAGAGTACTAAGTGTCACTTTTGAGACTAAGTATATTACTTGTGAACTTAAATTTTAAACAAATAAACAAAATGCAATTTCCGCATAAAGGTATATTATCCCAAAGAGACGTTTGAAAATACTGACTGACACAAACAAAGAATAATTAAGTTTCAAGTTCTATTGAAGATTTGGATTCACATTATCTATATGAAGAAATAAATAAAATTATAACAGAGAAAAACTACAAAATACAAGAAATTTTCATTTTTCAAAAGTCATAAATAGATTTATAAACCAGCAAAGTAATTTTATTTAGTAAAAAACAAAATCAACTAGTATGGAACAAAACCTCACTGTTCAACATTATTTATCTTGATCTCCATAAGTTCTTCAATGGGTTGGCGACATATGGGGCATTTATTTGTTTGTAGCCTCAACTCCTTTGCACATTCACTACACATACACTGAAAAATACAAAACATCACTTAATAAAAATCCATCACTGTCTTAAAAGCAAGACCTTTATGTGAATTATGTGCCACACTAAACCAAGAAGCTTCTATAAACTCAACCAATAGAGAAAATTCATGTAATAGTATGCAGCCGGGCACAAAAACCACCGGAGAAGAAACGCGCACTTGAATGATCCATGCAGAGTCGCACTACACTTCTGATTAATGCAGATAGAAATGCGAAACTGAAGGAAAGTAAAAGTCATTATGTAATATAATTCCATCATTGCGACAACTATCCAATTCCATCTCTTTTGCATATTAACTATATTTATAACGAATTTGAAAGCAAAGGAACTTGAAACTTAAGCATCAATCTATAGCTGGATTCAATTAACAATATCGCAGTGGCTGAATCCAACTAAAGAGCACAATTCAAGCCATTTACGGTTGATTATATGTGCTAAAACTCAATAGACTAGTGACTTGCTAACCATCTTTATCAATTGAATATCATACAATAAAAGTGCAGAGTTTCTAGCATGCAATTATGTTTAAAAATTGTATCTTAATGTTAGTTGTACTCACCATATGTCGGCAAGGTAATACTGCTGTATCCTTAGGTTCTGTCATGCATATAACACAATCTGCTCCAGGATCATTATCCTCAAAGTCTGCAGCAGCAGAGCTTCCTATTCCATATATCTCACGTAGCTCGTATCGAACTCCATCAATCCACAAGATCTGTCTAATCACTCTCACTAAGAAAGGATCAGAATTGTTCTTGTCTAGCACAGCTTGAGTGATCTGCATATTTGGAGATGTTTCCGACATGGTATCAACAGAATGTGTCTCAGTTGATTGAGCTTGTAAACATGTCTCGGCTGATATTACAAGAGGAAAGACGTCTTCTTCTGGTGATGGTTTTGAAAGATCATCCAACGCAAAGAAGCCTAAATCAATGCCAGTCCCTGAGGGCTGAAGAAATTTTTGACCAAATCCTTTCTGGAAGGGGATTTTCACTGGCTTAAAAGCTTCGGGAAATATTGGAACAAAAGTGCAATTTGATTCTTCCTTTGCAAAGTAGTAAATAGTAATACTGTCAATTAGAAAGCAAAATCAGTTAACAGAATAAAACATTAACAGAAATGGAACTGAATTTGTGATACAACATCAGATAATATTCTCTCGAAACAATCATCAAATCGATAAGATAGATTCCTTTTAAAAAAGTACACCTAAACTAGAAATTCTGTATCAAAGGGGGTTTCTCAACAAGTCTATTGTAAACTTAAAATTTGAAGCCTACTAAATAGTCAAGTAGTCTATCATAAATGCATCAAGACAAGAATGTTCATAAGAATAACTTTACCTCTACGGGACTCCAAAATCACCTCTTAGAAATCTTGAAAACCTGGGGGGGTGAATTTTACGGGACTAATATATTATGTTTACAAGAACATTTAAAACTTTGAGCTTTAACTCTTATGAAGGTTTTACAAGAAGATTGGTCCCATTTGAAGAAGACACTACAAAGTATAATAAATTGGTTTAAAATTTAGTCATCCATCAGAAAAGACTAAAGAGTAACAGGAATACCTATCCGGTACTAGAAAATTATTTTTATAGAATAAAGATATAATACATGGTATGGTGCATTACTCTCTAATCTAGAAAAGCTGATCACAAACTTACAAGGAAAAGTTGGTTTCCAGTACTAGCTATGCCAAACATAGACCTAAAGAGTGATACGTGTTCATCTACCTTGACATACCTCCATCTTTACCTATAGTAGGATTCAAGAAATTGACATAAAAATAAACAAAAGCCTTTTTTCTGAACAAATAAATGAGACAAAATATATATTACTAATATCTCTCCATATCAAGTTTCCGATGGAAGGAAACAGCCCTGTGAAAGGCTTTTTGCAATTTACTTGATACGATACAATCGCCATAATGTTTACCCTAAAGCTAGTGATGTGCAACAAGACCAGAAAAATTGACAAACTGAAACAATGACTTACTCTAGTTTAGTAGTCTAATTATGGGGAAAGAGCTCCATGAATCGCTTAACTTTCAAAAAGGTATGCACTATAAGCTCCTCACACACATAAGTACAGTTTGAACTAATTACTTTAACAAATAAATCAACAATCCTCCCATTTTCCCTCCTTTTTCACCTATTTCACGCCTTTTTCCCTATTGAATATTTTTGCTTTCTTCATAATTATCGTTTGTTTCCATCAGCGGAGTCTTATTTGGTTCTCTGACTTGCAGATTTGTTTGCTTCTTCTTTTCTTGGAGATCCTTTTGTTTCTAGCACATATTCTATCTCTCTTTCTTCCATATGTATCATGTTTGTTAGATTTTTTTATTTGGTTAAACGAATGGGAGTTGTTGATTTCTGTAGGCAAATTTATCCCTCATTTATGGTAGCATATGATTTTTACATGTCTAAATAATAACCAAATAGAAATAATTAGCTCAAATTGAACTTACTTAGTGCACATTTTTTAAATCTATGGGACCCACAAAGGTCTGTTCAAACTTATCACTCAAATTGGTGCAATAACTTTTAATTACCATCAAATACATGAACATGCAATTGCACACGCACATCCATAAAAACATGTACAGAAGGCAAATTGAAGAACTCAGAATCAGATTGTAACAACCCACGCCAAATTTACACATAAAACAATCACACTTTAAATTTATAAATAGGTCAGAAGTCATGAGAATTATGGTTAAGACGTTACGACATAAAATAACCATGAAATATTTCTTTATATAGTGTCATGTTTCTTTGGGAAAAGAAGAAGAATATATGGTCGAGATAATTTGTCAACACTAGACATGGATAAGAATATCATTTTCAAATAGCGGTTGTTGGGAACAAGATTCCAAGTCCTTGACACCTCTTAAGTTTCAACATAAATTGAAATGCTGCTCCTTTGGTTTTTCTAGAGTCTCTAAATACTTTAAGGGTACTGACACGGTACTCATTGAAGAACGGTTGGATAAGCGATAAAAACTCGGTGACAAAGCTCAGAAATGTTCTAAGATGTTTTCCATAGGAAGTGCAGGTCAGATAACTCGTTAAGCTCTAGGACGTATTATGTAAAATGGACTGTTCGGCAAAGTTTATAAATAGGCATAACTATGTAAGGGACCTAGCAAAGAAAGAGTTGGTAGCTGCAAAGTTACTCTGACCTATGACTAGCAAGTCAACAAATTTATGATTCAATACAGGAAAGAGATCATTTGATAGCTCTGCTAGAAGATGGTGAGCTAAGATAGCATGTGCTACAGCTAGAGAAGCAATCTTGGTAGAGTGAAATATAGAAACTGTTTATCAATTGTATTTACAGAATTCAAAAAACTTAGAATATGTCATTGTGGTGTGGACTGCATCGGAGCAAGAGATATGGATCGATACCCTGAACAATAGTACAGCACAAAAACTCCAATGCTCACTTGCTCCTTGAGAAACTAGAATGGAAGCAAAATGGTGTATTTCTACATTGAGTTTTAGATTAGTGATTACTATGACGAATCATAATACTAACATGAGTGAAACAAGGGGTTTAACCTCTTTCAACATGGATTCGGGAGAGTAAGGAGAAAGGGAAAGACAAAATTACTCTAGATGCCCTCATTTTTAGGCTTTCTATGCATTTTCATTTTTGTCATGTTTTGGCCTGTACTGCTGAGTTTTTCCGTAAGGCCTTATTCAATAATTGGTCCAGAAGTGAATAAACAGGGAACATGTGGAATTTTTGTCTTAAGGATTCAAATGGGAGTAAGGGTGTAAATCATATTACAACCGTTGAATTTGAGCTCATCCAATCCAATTCATTCAATTGATCGGATTGCAAAATTTCCATCCGATCTGATATGATAAATTGTTTTCATTAGATTGTTACTTATCAATCCGATCTATAATATCTTTTATGCTCTTTTGTGCTTTTTGACTATCTACTCTAATTTTTTCATCAACAATTAATTATAAGTATTTGATACATAAAGTCACAAATATCACAATAACAATACAAAAACTACAATTTAATAATATCACAATCTTAAACTCATCATGAGTAAAAAAATTAAGTCATAAATGTGAAGGGAGATAACACAATAACGTTAAAATCTTTCATCCATTTTAAAAATGAAGTAAATAAAGTGTATGATAAAAAGTGATAAAGATCTTAAAAGAGTAACATATATACAAAATATAAACGTTATTTAATTTTGATCGGTTCGGATCAGATTGTAATGGATGGTAGGCAATGCAATCCACCAATGGATCCGATTCTAACGGATTGAGAATTTTTCCATACAATTCAATCCAATCATCAGTTCAAAACCACTCAAAATTTAACGAATGGGTTCGGATTTATCGGTTTCATTGGATGATCGAATTTTTTGAACACTCCTAAATGAAAGCATATATGTCCGACTGGAGAGAGCAAATTCCAACATAGTTAAGCCAAATTTCATAGACCAAACCAAATCAAACCAAGGTATCGAAACCCAGTTCAGAAATCAGAAAAAGCTACTTAATCAATCATTAGCACGACACTCAATCTCACATCCTAAAATTAAACTTAAAGAAGACCAATTCAAAAACTAATAAATACTAAAGCAATAAATCAAATTGCATGTATACCTCCCATCAAATAACGCATCAAACACGAAAGAAAGCAAGTGGTAATCAGGGTTCTGCTCATCCAACTCAACCTTCAAAGTATCCTTGTGAATATTCACATCATTTCTAACCTTCTTCGCATTCTGGTGCTCAACATAAGGAGGAGGTGGCACAGTCAAAGGCTGAACCTGACCCACGGGAGGCCGAATCGGAGTCCACCCATTTGACTGACTAGCATAATAAGGATGATAATTGAACCGACCCACCATAGAATTGGTATAGTGGCATGAACCATACCCACCAGAGTAGTAATGGGTATGAGGCGGCGGAGGAGGAGGATAAGGGGTCGAAGTATTCGTGTAGACATAGTTATGGGAAGGAGGAGGAGGAGGAGGAGGATGAGACGGTGGAGGCAGAGAAGAAGGTTCCGTTGAGTAAAAGTGAGAAGAAGAAAGGTACTGATGAGGTGGTGGTGGTGGATGAGGATGATGATGATGAGGAGGAGGAGGAGGTGGTGGAAATGGAGGTGGGTTATGGTAATAGTTGCTGTTTCTTCTTCTGCTACTCCATGAAATTCCCATTTCAGAGAAAGAGATGAAGATTGAAAAGAAAGGGAAAGTCGGAGAGGAACAGTACAATCGTATGAATTTACAAGCAACTTCTTTTCTTTCTTTTTGGTGAATTCAATAAGGAAAAGTAATTTCTTTGACGCTAAGATGTTGCTAAAGAAACAGAGAATTGACTTGTGGATCCTAGCGAAATTACAAATCTATTTATTATTTTTATAATAATTTAATTTATTTTTTAAAATTAAATTTGTTTTCTTATATAATTTTAATTGTTATTAAAATATTAACTTTATAAATTATTTTTAATAAGAAATAATAATAGCTATAAAATTAAAATTTAATTAATTATACAAGTATTTTTTCATAAAAAATAATTAAATTAACAAATAAACTAACAATTTTAATTAATATAACTAAAACAATGTAGAATCATATGTTTCTAATTTATTTTAAAAGAAGTATAATATTTACACATTCTTGATTTTTAAATACATAAATAAATCATGTCACACTAATTGCAAATTTGAATTTGAGTTTGAGATCGATTTCAATTTTCAAGGACGATTTTCTCACACCTTAAGGAAATACAAATTCATTATTATTTAATAAGTAACTAACTAGTTAATTAAATGTTAGATTAGTATATTGACTATCTTCAAAATATAAATACTAATTAAAAAACAATTAGTATAATCGATGATGAGTAATGCATTATACATCATTTTAAAAACACCACTAATATTTAAAAAATTATTTTATATGCTCAACATTTTGTAAAAGAATTTAAAAGTGGATGCTCAAGGATTAAAAATAAGATTGCACAAAAATTGATGTTTTTGACAATTTTAGTAACAAAATTTAAAAACAAGTGTACTGAGATTGAATTTTTTGATATATGTATACTTTCAACTAATCAGATTAATTTAATAGTTTAATTTTTGATTTTAAAAACGTAAAGTAAAAACTTTCAAAGATAATATATACACTAATTAAATATTTCATTTGCATAGTATACTATATACAAGTAATATTTCAAGAATAAAAAAAAATTATATATTTTTTTAAAAATAAAAATAATGATCAAAGTTAGTTCTATCATAACTGCTATCTCTCTCTCTCATGTGGTGGCGTTCTTTTATGGATTTCAATCTAGCCTTTTTACCTTGGGATTAAGGAGGATTTGGACTAATAGTAATGACCTTGGTATTTAAGGAGAGTTTTATTCCAGTATTGTCCCTAATAAGATTACCTTGGTATGTAAAAGGAGAGTTCTTTTTCAAGTATTGTGGCTGATGGTTTCTAGCTAACGTGAGTTTATGGCTATTATGTAGCCTTGGGTTGATTTTGTCATTGTTGTCTTGTGCTATTTGTATTGTTTATCACGAATTTGATTAAATAAAAACAGCACAGTATCATTTAGACTATTTTTTTTTTTGTAGAAAGTATGCAAATAAATGTACCAAGAGGATACTTCCAATTTCCAATTATATGTTCGTCCATATATTCCAGCATTACATTTTTGTAGTAACAACTAACAGGTGTGTACGAATCGTCAATACTGAATTTTCATTTTCTTTATCTGGATTAAAGAGAAGTTAGGAAAGAATTTACAGAGGAAATATTTTCATCTTTCATGATTGTCTTGAGAAGGGTCGTCTATCTTGATTATTAGAGGCTGGTTGAGATCAGCAGCACTAGGTTCAGCTACAATGGGCAACTCAGGTTGGCCTATCACACCATCTATATCCTCGTTTTCAGCCAAGGCTTTTTCCAAAGCAGATTTTGCAACTTTAGTAACACACAACATCAAAACAACTGCACACAAATCGCCAAACAAGAGACAAAAACACTTTTGAGAGAATTCAAGATGCTGATAAGCTACTCGTTTTTAACATTTTTGAGCGGGCAAACGTTAATTTATATAGGTACTAATATTGTGTTAAAAAATTTAATTTCTTACTTTTTAATGTTTTTTATTTCATTTACCACTTATAATTTTGAAATTTCTTATTTAATCAAAAAAATTAAATTACGTGCACAACACATGAAGTTATAACTTCATTATTTTATTCTTTTTGGTCGAAATAGTTTATTAAAAAACATTTTACAACAAAAATAATCAATTGAAACAAAAAATATTAAAAATATGCCTAATTGAATGTTTGCCTTTTTCATGCATAAACCTTGAAATCTGTACTTTCAAACATTCCTGATTGAATTTTCAAATGAGGAAATAACGTATATTCCATTAAAATTCAAATTTTCAATCCAAAAACTTTTAGAATTTCAATTTTGAGTATTATCTTTAACTTTCAATAATCACTATAGTTATTCATGTGTTAATCCGTAAACTTTTCTGTTTGGATTTTAAGGTGGGGTTCAAAGTGGAGCAATCTATGTCTTCTTTTTTCCATTCTTAATTACTTAATGTAATACTTTTTTTTTTATTCTTTCAATCTGGAACGACGAAGTCGACATATAATCCTGTATGAAGCAGTCAAAATGATAAACTCCACAGCATTTCATACTTTGTAATACCAGAAACTTACCAGACACAGCGAGACCCAAAAATATGAACGCCTGCAATAAGTAAACATTTATCAAAATGCGAAATGAGGGGGAAACAAACCCGTACTTATATAGTGTCACTAGATTCAAGCGTATGGACCTTTACCACTAATCAATTTAAATATCTCATTACACAACAAAGAGTGGAGTTACATGTCACTTACCCAACGGGTCTTAGAGAATTCATGCCACCCATGTGTCACATCGGATAGATCCTTGAGAGTCGTTCCAACATATACCAGAGCAAGAGTTATTGGCTGTAAGAAAAACCACATTACATGCATTAATTAATGAAGCTTGATTACAAGTTTCTCCTATCTCAAATCCTAGATCTTTATGTGTATTTCTTCTAAGAAAAGATCATGCAAAAATTTATAAAACATCAATGTCTGTTCACTTTGACTTGACAACAGAGAAAATGTAGCAATTCAGTAGAAGATGGCTCTTCTAAACCTATAGGGAGAAAAAAACTAAGGGTTGAACAAGAGATTTTCATTACTTGCATTGTAGCAAGACTAAGAAGTATCAAAAAGAACACAAGAAAACTGCAATAGAATTCTACCATGGAAGTTTCCTCAACTAAAATTTCACTCCAGAATCTTCATTGTCATACAAATACATGTTTATCCATGAATTCCTAACATCCTATGAAAAATGAAGCTAGCATGTCCATATCATTAGGGGTGTGCAGTGGTTCAAAACCATGGGTTTCAGACCAAACTGACCGTCCACTTGAACTTGAAAGTTTCAATCCACAATCTATCAATTCTATACTTCAATTCAATTTGATCTGATCCGATCTGGTCTGCTAGAAATTCTGATTGGTTCAGTTCAATCCAAACAAAATAGTCTATAATACCATTTTTTTAGTTTTTTATAGGGAAATTTATCCTAAATATCACTAAAAATGTGTTATTTGGACACTTTGGTCAGTAGTTTTTCCATAGAACACATAGATCACTAAAAATTTTAAATTATGACACTTTAGTCAAACTTCATAGTTATGTAACTAAAGTGTCAATTTTTTTCATATTATGGACTAAGGTGCCCCTTTACTGTAGAAAATGGACAGTTTAGTCACATAACTATGAAGTTATGTGACAAAAATGTCATAATTTAAAATTTCTAATGACTTATGTATTCTATATAAAAACTATGTGATCAAAGTGTCTTAATGACATAAAATAAATGACCTTAGTCACCTTTTTTTATAATTGTATTTTCACTTTTTTCAATGCTCTATTTATATTTAGCATAAAATAAATATAACTTATTTTTGAGTTTATATACCATAACAATGTAAATTTTAGAACAAAAAGTTTAAGACACTAATAACTAATAAAAATGTGATACATATACATCAAAAATATAGATTTGTTATGGTGGGATCGGATTGGGTTATAGCAGATGGTACATAACTCCATCCACCATTCACCCGTACCTAGCGAATTGTAAAGTTTTCAATCCAATCCAATCATTAGTTTGAAGCTGAAAATTCGATGGATTTGATTGGATTTATTGGATGATTATATTTTTTGGACACCTCATGTGTCATAGTTAAATAGTCATTTGCATGCCTATGGGGTTGCCTCTACAAGTGATAAGCTATCATCATAAGTGACAAACAAGGACTGATTCAAAAATGTTTTGTCCATTTAGCCAAATAAAGAGATACTTATGTGCACAAAGTCTATGAATATTATGGAGACAATATATGTAAAGCACACTCAATGGAAGGCACAATAATAAATGCTTGAATGTAAAAATAAAATAAAAAATAAAAATGATTAGGCATATGGTATCCGCAATCCTGCCACTAGAATAGTAGAATCTACAAGAAAAAGATAGCAAACTGAACATCCATATTTGTTTTTATTATTATATTGTCTTTGTTATGTTTTTATCTCAGACTGGGATTGTTTGGATTCAATTTTGTGATCAAAATACATCATGGTTATCTAACGAAAGCATCAGGATATGATCACTTTGAAATAATAGGTAAAGGATGAAGATGATACCATCATTCCTAACCATGAAGCGAGCATGTATTCTCCAACTGGAACAGGAGTCACAGACAGGAGGTAATTTAACATGTTAAATGGAAGTAGGGGAACAAGTCGAAGCAGGAAAACAATCTGCAAGATAAGAAAAGAAATGTCAAAAGATCCACGTTAAGATGTAGAATCAAATATGGCAACTCCAGTAATGACCAATAATAGTTCAGACTCTTGATAGATCCTTCACCATATAGTTGAACTCTAGCACTATGCTACTACACAATTATAGCCTGTTTAATGCATTACATAATGAACAACCATTGTCGATGAAATAGATAAACTTAAGGTAGGGATGTAGATTTGTGCACATTGAAGAAATTTTTTGCAGCATTGGAGGTCACACATCAATACACAAACCTTAAATCCAGATTTACGAATTGCAATTGCAACTGAACGGAAATGTGGATAATCCTTCAACCTTGATACGACAAATGGTCTACCAATCTGTATGACAATTCAATAATGAGAAAAAGCACAGAATGAATCTCTGGCTAACAACAAGAGAACAAATACAGAAAGATTGTATATAGGTAAGTGTGGTGTGTGAAAGTATATGTTGATGGCACAATCTAAAACAATGGATATATGCAGTAAAGCACACACACAACTAAACAATGAAAACTGAATACAAAAGTCAAAGTTCTAATCACAAGCACAAGAGTTTAGGCACTTACAGTTCTACCAAGAAGAAATGCAGCCACTGCACCAAGAGTTGCACCAATGGAGTCTGCAAAAAATCCCACAGGCAACCCGAAAAGATAACCACCACCCAGCTGAAAAAGAACCAAGTACTCCATAAGGTCCCAGATAGATTCAAAATTTCTGTTCATTTTCAAAAATGACTTCAAAGAATAGAACAAGCACAAAAGGCAGGGATAACAAGAAAATACTAGCAAGAAGATGAAAAGATGACTTACTAGCAACATTCATAAATAGTGAAAATCAGAGAAGAAAAGTGCTAAGGGATCATTTGATATCATTTTAATTCCTAATTTCCAATTTCAATTTTCAAATTTTGCAAATTTTGAAATTAGGTACGTTTGATAATCATTTCCAACTTCTATTTTCTAAATTTTTAAATTTCACTAAAAATTAATAACCAAACCATACTCAACTTTACTCAAAATAAAGAAAAAACAAAAATTTAATGAAAATTTACCAAAAATAAATTTGGAATCGAATTTAAGAGCTTAAAAAGTTAAAAATTAAAAATTAGAAATTGGTTATCAAACAGCTTTTATTTATTTTTTCAGAAAAATTTGAAATTGAAAATTAAATTCTAAAGCTAAAGAATTAGAAATTAGAAATTAAAATGGCCATCAAACATTACCTAAATTCAAAGAAAATCATCATAAAAACATTATGCAAGTACAGCTAAAGCCACAGAAGGTTTCTTACAGTGAGTACTGAAGCTGGAACTGCCAGAACTGTAAGAGGAATGTAAGCAACCGCCCTGTCACCACCAAAAAAAAATTTAGCTTAACAGGTTAAAAAATTCAAACTTCAGAAGCATATCAACATGGCATAGCAAAAGGGAATACCAAAGCGACCTGCTACGAGCCCAACTATTGGTTGGCCATGTGTGTATCTTAAGATAGCCAATTATTCTATATAAGTAAATATGAGATAAAGCTTTACAAAGTGAACACTTTAAGTGCAGATTTTGACATTCTGAACTCAGAAGGATGTGGAAATTTCACCATACTTTAGTAATCGGTCATGTTTGGTTAAGAACAAAAAATTTCAGTGTTAATGATCTCTATAGAGTTTGAGGTTTTTTGTCGTTTTAGAGGATTCTATCCATGCCACACTACAAGACCCAAACTAATCAAAATATGACCAAAATAAACATGACATGTGCATCAGATTGGGAGTGCAAAAGAATAGTCTTAAAGGAGTAGAATAACAAAACTACATATTATTAGAAAGCTTAAATCTACTTACAGCACCAGGGGGCCCCAGGGGCCAAGATCATGCTCTACCCATAATAAGAAGTCCTTCAAAATCTGTCAAAGTAGATATTCTCATAAGTGAATGAAATGTTATGGGTGCAAAAAAACAGTTCCATCAACAAAATGTCTCAATGATTACAAACACACATAATTTTCACACACTTCCCCTCCTCCGCAACTTGCAGCCCCCATGATAATACGAGTGGTATTTTTTTATTTTTTGATATAAAATATGAGCGGTATTAAGAAATATATATCATGCTACATTGTCTTTAGCACTCGTCAAGTAGACCTGTAATTATAACTTGCATATACAGAAAAGGTATCGCAACAGGCACGCCATAATATATATCTTAAACAAAACCAATGCTGGTATGGAAATGTGAGGCGAACTAATCCAAATTTATATCTTTCTTTGAATGGTAGAATATATATATATACACACAATCCGCCACAAGTTATGATCAACCTTCTAGACCTACAACCAAATAGGTATCATAATATATTAGAATATTCAATTGCGTTTTCTCTCTTATCATGACAATCTCGCCTATGATAACTCTGGAAATAAAAAGATCCAATATAAATAAATTTTAGGTAAAAAAAAATGCAAAATACCTAGTTGCAAGACGTTATCAAAAGGCCAGCAGCAAATCAACAAATTATTTTATAATCCCAATATCACCAACACGAAAAATCTATGTAGATGTGTAGATATGATATATATATAAGCTACCCGAAGAGCCTAGGAAATGCTATACTCAATAAATTGAACACAAGCCAAGGCAATTAAATTAGTAATTGATCATCAAACAAAACAGAAACACACAAAACACATCGAACACAATCGTAAAACACCACCTAAAGGCAAGGCAGCCAAACTGAGCGATCAAAATAAATAAGACAGACCCAGAAGAGAAAAACAAACCTTTTCAATGGGGAGAGTGAAACAAGCGGTGGCAACGGCGACTACAAGGAGAATAAGGAGGGTGATCCTCAGAGCAGAACCCCAGGAAAAAGCCATGGAAAGCCGGCGACGCCAAGGCCTACACTCCTCCTCCTCGTCGGCCAATTCAGGTGAAACTTGCTTCAACGACAAGCGAGGCCTCAATCCCTCGAAATTAGCCAGATTTGGATTTGGTAAAAAATGTAAATTTCTCTTCGAATCAGTTATCAGCCCAAAGAAGTAATCATGAGCTCCTTTCCCACTTTTGGCTCTTGCTGTCTTCGCGTTTCTTTCTCTTCTGTCTATCTTTTACCCAGTGAGAATCGATTTATGTGGGAAATTTCGGGTTTTTTTAAAGAACTTGGGGTTTTTCTTTAGAACTCGTGTTTAGACGTAATACGACGGATTTACCTTTAATTTTGGTCGATATCCAGTTTTTAAACGACGATATTTTTGATATTTTTAGCGATTTTTATCCCTGCAAGTTTTTCAATAATTTTAGAGTTATTACTCGATGATTTTAATACTTTTACACTAATTTTACATCTTCCTTGGTATATTCTCTTCTTACTCACACAAACTATTACTTATTTATTGAGAAGAAATTAAATTCTAATTTTAAAATTTTTTACAAGAGATTATATAATTTAATATAAAAAAATAATAATTATTATTATTATATATATAATATTCGAGACACAATTAATGTAAAAAATGAATGAATCACAAAACTTATAAAAGATGATAGTACAAAAGAAAAACCGGTTTATCTTTAATCTTAAAGTAGGGAGAGACCAAAAAAAAAATACACTATGTTTAATAAATAATTTAATTTTTTAATTTTTTTACTTTAACTCCTACTAAAAGAAATATTTATTTATTTTCTTATAATATTAAAAAAAATATGTTAATTTATATTACATATATTTGTTTGTTTATATTATAAGAAAAATAAACATATATTTTTTTATAAGAAAGTTAAAAATCAATTTTCATGTATAAAAATGTTATATTATATAATTAATTATAAGAAATAACACAAAATAAAAGAGAGAAAAAGAGGAGAAAGAAGAGATATATACATAAAAAGAATTTAAGAAATTGAGATAGAAAATGGAAAAAAAAATATTAAAAATAAAAATATTACATGTAATTTATGTTAATATTCTTTATTTGGATTTTTATTATGTAATATATTTTTATTTTTAAAAAAACATCACTAAAGTACCAACTAATAATAAGGTAAAAAAATATCAAAAAAAATAAAATATTATTACTAAGATAGCAAATCCGGCTACATCAATTTTCCTTTTTGTCACAAAAAAAAATTATTCATCTCAAGTTTAAGATAAATTTTAAATGACATTTCTTAATTTTATTGGTATACATTTAGATTTACATAGTTATATCTAATCAAAAACTATCACATTGATTGTGATTGTAATATATTTATAATATATATTAGTGTTTAACAAAAAAAATTTGTTGTTATTGTCGTTTTTTTAAAAAAATTACATCAAATAATACCATAAAATTTATATATAATAACACTCAATAATATTGAACTAATTTTAATTAATTAAAATTTAATCTTAAATGAATTGAATCGATGAAAGTTAAACTTAAAAGACGTTTAATTGAATAACGTTAAATATGCAATTTTGTTACTAAATTTGTCTCTATAATTAAAATATATAAATTTAACATAACATATAAATTTAACATAACGTATAATACTTTTATAGTTAAAATTTTAATAATATTATAATAAATTTTTAAGATATAACTTATTTATTATCTTCATTTTATAAGAATATTAATCTATGTTAATTTCATATTTTACTATTTAAGCATTAAAATTTAAATACCGATGAACCTAACGAAAAAAATACATGTTAAGTATTTTTAAAAAATAAATTTAAAAAATTATATTTAATTGTTAAATTAGTCAAATTTTATAGTAAATATTTATTTGATTTTTTCTAATTTTAGAAGTTAATAACTACTTATAAATTTTAAATTATGATATTATTTAATTAATTTAAATTATTTTATAATTAAGATGATTTATTATATTTATTAATTAATATTATTAATCTATAACAAAAATTCATTTTAATACATTAATTATATAGATAATTATAATTAAATAAAAAAATATTATGTTAATTAAATATTTGTACAATTGATACAAAAATTATAGTCATGGACAAACAGAAACTCAAACGAGTTTCTATTTGATTGCTCAATCTCAAAGGTAGCATAATATATTATTATCTTTATTTTTGTATAAAAAGATAATATTATATAATTAAATCTAAGACATAACATAAAATAAAAGATAGGAAAAGAAGAGAGATAAATAAGAGATGTATAGAGAAAAGGTTTTTATAAATGGAGAGAGAATATTGAAAAAGTATTAAAAGATAAAAATATTATATATTATTTATGTTAATATTCTTTATTTATATTTATATTTTGCATTATATTCATATTTTTTTAAATATTAATATCATTAAAATACCAACTAATAATAAGGTAAAAAGTAATAAAAAAGTTAAAGGTATTAGTACTAATCAAATCCCAATATGGCTGCATCAAGTTTCCTTTTTTTTATTTTGACAAAAAAATTATTCATCTCAAGTTTAAAATAAATTTTAAATTACATTTCATAGTTTTATTTTGAAATATATTGAGATTTACTTAATTTTATCTAATGAAAAATTATCACATTAATTATGATTGTAATATACTTATAATTATACAAGTGTTCAAAAAAATAAATTTAATTGTTAAATTAGTCAAATTTTATAGTAAATATTTATTTAATTTTTTCTTAATTTTAGAAGTTAATAACTAATTATAAATTTTAAATTATGATATTATTTAATTAATTTAAATTATTATATAATTAAGATGATTTATTAGATTTATTAATTAATATTATTGATCTCTAAAAAAAATTATTTTAATACATTAATTATATAGATAATTATAATTAAATAAAAAAATATTATGCTAATTAAATATTTGTACAATTGATACAAAAATTATAGTAATGGACAAACAGAAACTCAAACGAGTTTTTATTTGATTGCTCAATCTCAAAGGTAGCATAATATATTATTATCTTTATTTTTGTATAAAAAGGTAATATTATATAATTAAATCTAAGACATAACATAAAATAAAAGATAGGAAAAGAAGAGAGATAAATAAGAGATGTATAGAGAAAAGGTTTTTATAAATGGAGAGAGAATATTGAAAAAGTATTAAAAGATAAAAATATTATATATTATTTATGTTAATATTCTTTATTTATATTTATATTTTGCATTATATTCATATTTTTTTAAATATTAATATCATTAAAATACCAACTAATAATAAGGTAAAAAGTAATAAAAAAGTTAAAGGTATTATTACTAATCAAATCCCAATATGGCTGCATCAAGTTTCCTTTTTTTTTATTTTGACAAAAAAATTATTCATCTCAAGTTTAAAATAAATTTTAAATTACATTTCATAGTTTTATTTTGAAATATATTGAGATTTACTTAATTTTATCTAATGAAAAATTATCACATTAATTATGATTGTAATATACTTATAATTATACAAGTGTTCAAAAAAATAAATTTAATTGTTAAATTAGTCAAATTTTATAGTAAATATTTATTTAATTTTTTCTTAATTTTAGAAGTTAATAACTAATTATAAATTTTAAATTATGATATTATTTAATTAATTTAAATTATTATATAATTAAGATGATTTATTAGATTTATTAATTAATATTATTGATCTCTAAAAAAATTATTTTAATACATTAATTATATAGATAATTATAATTAAATAAAAAAATATTATGCTAATTAAATATTTGTACAATTGATACAAAAATTATAGTAATGGACAAACAGAAACTCAAACGAGTTTTTATTTGATTGCTCAATCTCAAAGGTAGCATAATATATTATTATCTTTATTTTTGTATAAAAAGGTAATATTATATAATTAAATCTAAGACATAACATAAAATAAAAGATAGGAAAAGAAGAGAGATAAATAAGAGATGTATAGAGAAAAGGTTTTTATAAATGGAGAGAGAATATTGAAAAAAGTATTAAAAGATAAAAATATTATATATTATTTATGTTAATATTCTTTATTTATATTTATATTTTGCATTATATTCATATTTTTTTAAATATTAATATCATTAAAATACCAACTAATAATAAGGTAAAAAGTAATAAAAAAGTTAAAGGTATTATTACTAAGCAAATCCCAATATGGCTGCATCAAGTTTCCTTTTTTTTATTTTGCCAAAAAAATTATTCATCTCGAGTTTAAAATAAATTTTAAATTACATTTCATAGTTTTATTTTGAAATATATTGAGATTTACGTAATTTTATCTAATGAAAAATTATCACATTAATTATGATTGTAATATATTTATAATTATATTTCCTTGTTGTTATATTCTATGTATATCTCCATTTTCGTACACATTAGATTTCATATTATACACATATGAATATTGTATATTTAGGTTACTCAATTGATCGAGCCATGTCTAAATCGCTTGAACTTAATTACACGATTGAATCAATTTTTACATGATAAGATCGATCAATGAATTAATACTCGATAAACCGAGTATTAGATCGATCAAGATTAATAAGCAAAACGATTCAATTATTTCCAAATGAATTAATTATATTAGATCAATCGAGCTTGATTAATTAATCAATCGGACAATCATGTTCGATCGATTGAGCTACTTCTAGATCGATTAAGTAGCGAGGTTTTCAAGTTTAATATAATTTTTACTCGAATCAATTTGTTTTATTATTATATTGTGCTTAAGTTTTTTTAAAAAATAAAATATTATCAAATACACATTTGCTATAGATATTTAATCAAAAGTTTTTATTCATGCAATTTAATCATACTATTGGCTCACAATTGTGTTAATCACACAAAAGTATTATTAAGTATTATTATCTTCGCCTTATTCTCTCTTATTTTCCTAAAACTATTCAAGTGACTTTTTCATTGAGTTAATTTGTTATACATTTGTGGTTATGTTTGATAAATTAACAAGTCTACGATATTTATGATATATTATGCTTTAAACTAGTTGTTCTATGTTTGTTAATTGATTTGTCTGATATAATTATTATAATATTTATTTATGATTATTTATTATTGAATATCATATATGACATACATTTGCACCTGTATGACTCAAAAACGTGTTATTGTGTTAATTTTTTATTTGCTAGTTGTATGAGTTCGATTGGTTATATGACATAAGTTGTTGGAACATTGGTTCATATCAAAATATTTTTTTTGTAGAGATTATGACGAAAACAATGACTTGTAAGTAAATTACTTGGGGTATTATTTTGGTGGATAATTTGAGTCATAGTATTATAATTTGATCTTATTTTTTATAATAAATAATTATGTGATATGGTGAATCGATGATTTTCCTCTTGAATTATTAGTATGATCCATATTATTTTCGTCTAAAAATCTCGTGTGTTAATCTTTATATTTTCATATTATTTTATTTACATGCGATTACATGTCTTATTATTTTGTAAAATTTTAATTTATCATATTTTTTTAATATTCTATTCACTTGCTTTTTAACTAATATATCCATGACTAAAAATAATTACACCTAAATTCTAATATTTTCATTTCTCTTAACCAAACAAAAGAAAACGTCGTAACATATTTGTTAGAGTTTTCCACTCCTATGATAATGCATGTAAATTTTAAATGGAATATATTACTATCTAATCAAAGCTATTCATAGGTCAATTACGGCCAAACTCATGGGATGTCTTCCTCGTATATCTTTCAAGACAATTGGAGAAATTTTTAATATTTTAGTTTTTTACTTCATGGTTCTTCAAATTTTTGGAGTCAAATTATCGTAGTGAAAGAGGATGATACGGAATAATAAGTGAAGAAAAAAATATTTATTATTTAGTAAAGCAAAATATATAATATGTAATAAAAGTATTATATTATTAGTTTTATTTTGTATATATACTAAATCACACCTTTTATTTTATATATATTGTTTTAAGGAGTTTGATCTATAAAAGAAGATGACCATGACTTGAAATATTTTATATATATTACTCTTATTTATCATCCTAAATTGTGGTTTTTTTTATTTATTTATCCTAGCTACCTTGTTGATCCAAGGAGCTTGTTTATTTCGTACATATTTTGAAGGAGATTATTCTTATATATATAGTGATAACGAGAGTATAACCAGTTTTGTCACCCTCTAGATTTATTAGAGTGTTCATTTAATTAACTAACTTTCATGTGTTTGTATTACTACGTATGATGACCTCTTGTTAATTTGTTATAAAGACGAGTTTAGTTCCTGCTTAGTTATGTGTCAGTATGATTTAAAAAAATTATTAAAAATTTGAATAGTTTTTTAATTAAATATATATTTATAAAAAAATATAAATTTAAACGTGTAATATATATTATTATATTATGTTATGTTTAATAAAAAAATAGATAAGAAATTAAATTTATATTTACGTGATTTATTCTCCAAAAATAAATTAACATAAAAATTCATTTCTTAACTAATGAATCGTGGAACCTTATAAAACAATAAAATTTTTTGCCATGTCTTACTATAATTAAAAATAAATATTTTAATTATAGATAACTTAAAAACTAAGATTAGTTACTTAAATTCGATAATTTTTTCGAAAATAACTATAAACGATAATAAGACGTGAAATCAGGATGATTATTACAATATCGAAATTATAATTAATTAAAAAAACATATTTAATATTATTTTTTATATACATATAATTATATAAAAATTATACTTTTAATAATAAAACACGAGATTATTATATATCATTTTTTATTTAAAATATGTGTTAAATTATTTAAAAATTAAAAATTAATGTTAATAGTTTAAATAATATAATAGGATAATAATTACGTTAAGATTTAATTTTTAAAAATAATTATTAAGAAATAAAAAATATAATTAGATTATAAGAAAACTATAAATCATTTTTAATTAATAATTATTAAATATATCAAAATTTAATATAAAATAAATATAATTATTAATATAATCGTAATCAATAGTTATACTCTCATTCTTTAACCGTGAGTTATATTATTGTATAAAATAAATATCTTTTTGTAACAATAACTTAAGCTTCGATAAAATTACTTGGTCGACACTTCCTTTCTAATTTGAAAACTTTTGCGAATCTTTCTGACATTTATTTCTTTAAATATTTATAAAAAATGAATTAAGAAAAAGTAAAGACAATACTTATGGATCTGTTCCATGAGGTAAAGATTCCGTCATTTTAGATTTTTCATAGTCTTTGCATCTGTATAGAAAAAAAATTATTATTTATTATTTTTAATATATTGTTCAAATATTTATATTTTTAAAAATAACACATATATTAACCTCCCTCCGCTAATGCACAAACCTTTAAGTATCAAAATTTCAGTTATCTAGATGACACATCACCACCGTCCATCTCTGGGCCCACACATTACACTAATAATTGCATTTAAATTATATTATTTGTCAAATCAAATTATTTTATTATTTTATTTAGATATTTAAATTGATTTTAAATTTTATTTAACTAAACTACGACAGAATAACAAGGAGCAACAAACAAAATCCATCACGCTAACCACTAGACCTCCCTGATCCCGACACCTGTCCTCCAATATTCAGGAGTACGGAATATCTAATTATCAGCCAAAAAAAAAACAGAGTACAAAGATAAAGAAACCAAAAGAAGAAGACGAACAACATTGAATTACAGAGATGGATCTGATAAATGCGATAATGGTGACTCGGAATTCGGAAGTGGAACCGATGCTTGGAAGCGCTATACCGTTTGGATCGGTGTGGTGGTTCGTTGACGCGGGTATCTCAGCGGCTCTGGTCCTATTTGCCGGTATAATGTCTGGTCTAACACTAGGCCTCATGTCTCTCGGTCTCGTCGAACTCGAGATTCTTCAGCGTAGTGGAACTCCCGCCGAGAAAAAACAAGCAGGTTCGATTTTGTTTTCCTGCTATTTCTTTCTGATTTCGGTATTATTACATGGAATCGCTCGAAGTTTTGTTGAAATTCTGCTCCCTTTTTTTGCTTGTTATATGTGTTTAGCTGCTATATTTCCTGTGGTTCAGAAGCAACACCAGTTACTCGTGACTTTGCTGCTATGTAACGCTGCTGCTATGGAGGTAAGCATTTGATCTATACTCAAATGCGCTTTTTATAAAATTGAATGATAATTTTTACAACAGTGGAGAGATATGCTATTATAATCAAGCATTAGGTAGTTTCTTTTATTAGTTAAGTACTAAAGCCTAATTATATCTGTCTACTGTACATTTAAATTCTTTAACTTGTTTGAAGTCTGGGCCTTCTTTGAAAAGTGATACTTTGGGACTGGGAGTGATCGAGATGTTGAATTCCTTAGAATAATAGATCTTTTTTTTTTCAGGATTAAGCATTTCATAGTGTGGACCAAATTTAAAAAATGATATTGAAATAAATAAATAATAATAATAATAAAAATAATACTTATGCACCCTTGGATGGATTAACTCAATTGTTACTATAATCTGTTATAGAAGTTAAAACTTGTCTAATGTAGTTGTCTCCAAGAATGTTGAACCCCCACCACCCTTACCCCAAAAATAAACTCCTTAAGATTGGATAACTTTTCAAACTTTGGATCGATATTTGAAGTTATGTCTGATTGGATTTTGGAAAATGTTATTTTCAGGCTCTTCCACTATATTTGGACAAAATGTTCAATCAATATGTAGCCATAATTCTTTCGGTGACATTTGTTCTATTCTTTGGAGAGGTACAATCTAGCTACTTGCCTTTGGACATGCAAATCTCATATCCTATGTTGAAACTTCAATTTTTACTGTGATATTTTAGGTTATTCCACAAGCCATATGCACTAGATATGGACTTGCAGTAGGGGCCAATTTTGTGCCGCTTGTACGAGTTTTAATGATAATATGTTACCCCATTGCTTATCCACTTGGCAAGGTATGACCTCTGTATACTTTAGGTAATTGATCAAGTGAATTTGCTAAATTACACGACATTGCAACTTTTGTGAAATGCGTAACTGAAAAGACAAGAAAATCGATTAGCTTCAAACGTGGTTCCCTTGTTACAACTTATAAGTTGTTGCCATTGTTATTTATTTTATTCCTTGATATTGAGATATTGCATTTCAGATATTGGATTGTGCATTGGGACACAATGAAGCCTTATTTAGGCGAGCTCAATTGAAAGCCCTTGTCTCCATTCACGGCCAAGAGGTAAAGTGAAGCTAATAAACACACACATCATGGCTAGAGGTGTGGGTTTTTTTTTTTTTTTTGGGGGGGGGGAGGAGGGGGGGATGAAAGCCATCTCAAGGCCTAGGCAATCGAGGTGGTCGCCTAGGGCCTCGGCTTATGGAAGGCCCTTATATAATGAAAGTTTGTTTTTAAGGGAAAATTACTAGAGAACCCCCTTAGGTTTTTAATAATAGCAAAAACACCCTTCAATTTTAGAAAATAGACAATCATATCTCTTCAGTTATTGTTTTATTTCAAAATCCTTCATCAAATTTCTTGATTTTTATTGATTTTGTTTTTGGGAAAATACCTCCATTTAAAAAATTTAAAATAGTGACAAGAAGGGTGTGATTGTTATTTTCAAAACATGTAGGTTTTTTTTTGTTTTATGAAACCTAGAAAGTATTTGTATTTAACACTTATTCTTAAATATAATAATAAAAATAAAATTATTTATTCTTTTTATTCCCTTTCCATCAAAATTAAGTCTAATCTAATTTACTTGAACAAGGAAATGAGAATTTCTAAATAACATGCTCATACCACCTCATATGAAGTATATCTTGATAAATAACAAAATTTCATATATCCATAGGCCTGAATCTACTAGGCCCTCTCTTTAGCTATGTAAATTGTGAATAAAACTATGCTTCTATGGTATGCATAAAATAAAATAAATTTTATTCATTATCCTAAATTTATAAATATTTACCACTAACTGAGTTAATAAGATTTTTTTCTCATAGTTAATTAAAAATTATGATACATTTATTCTTGTAATTATATTAATATATATTAGTAATAGTTAAAATATTTGAATAAAATTATTATGCATGTGTGCTTCTATTTTTTTATTTAATGTTCTTCTTCTATATTTTGAATTATGAAATAAAATAGTTAAATCTTAAAATTTAATGAAAAATTAAATTTAATACATAAAAAGACCTTGTAACGACTCTGCCTGGGGCCTGTAATTGCTCGAACTGGCCCTGATGATGGGAGATGGATTATCAATTCTTTTCCCTCTTATTTTGTTGTGTTTGTAATTTCTATCAGGCTCCCCTAAGAGTGGCAGTCTACAATTTTTCTTAGACCCATCAGTATAATTTCTTTTATTATAGAGGTTGTAGAATTTGAATTGATGCCCTCATGCTATGATATCATGATACATTTATGTTGGTCACAAATCCTTTGAATCGTTTGGTTTATAGTTCAAAAACAAATTTTTGAGAATAAGGATATGATCTAAAAATTATTTAAAATTTTGAATTGTATTTGAAACATTTTAAATTTGAATTTGTGTTTGTTATTAAATTCAAAACTATTTTTCAGATATTAACTAGTTTATCTTTGTATATTAAGAAATGGAAAACAACATTTAGTCATTTTCTAAAACCAAAGGTATTTTTAACGTACTATTCAAAACTTGTATTCAAAGACACTTTTATCTAACACATATGTTTTCTATCCCTTCTGTTTTCAACAATAAAAAATTGTTTTCAAATCTTATACCAAACAGAACCTAAAGTGATTAGAGATTATCCAACATTTGTATCCCTTATTTTTGTATTTTCTAATAGAATTAAAGCTACCATATTCTTGGTTTTTCTTATCACAAATAGGCTGGCAAGGGTGGTGAACTTACACACGATGAAACAACAATTATCAGTGGAGCACTAGATTTAACGGAAAAGGTAAGGACTTCAATGGAAGTTGTATATATGCCTTTTATTAGGGTTTGTTGCATCAGTTTAAAATCTTAGGTGGTATTACCGTGTAAAGCACTCATAAATGAAAACAGTGAACTCTTTCAAAGGTTTACTTAGTTTCTTTAACTAGATTTTTTATCGTGTTCCCATTATTTGTGTTGGAAGTTGTTACTGTTTTTTTCCCCTTATTAAATAGTTGTGAGTAGTCTTAATCCACATGTTTTCTAAATACTTCAGTTATTTGTATTTTCTTGTTTTGATTTATGTTTATAAATTGTTATTATTTAAGTATAGGGTAGTTATTTGTCAGCATATAATTATTTTACTATTTTCAAATGTATTAATAGTGGGTTATATAGTTGGGTACTGTTTTCCTAAACTTTAGAGAGTTGGAAGTTTATTCTGCATAAAACTCTTGTTGTAAATATGACTATATGGTAGTGGAAGTATATTTAGATCATTGAGCCAAATCATTTTGGCATTTCCATGTCAATTGAAGGCTTGGTTTCTGTCGAAGCAAACCAGTTTCTTTTTTTGGATTATCTTAAATTCTGTGAAAATGGATAAGGCTAAGCAGCGTCCACTTAATTGGAGGACCCCATTCTTGTTAACAGGCCTATGACATTATCAGTTTTGAGAGACCTTAACAACTTGGTTTTAAGATTAGATTATATTTGAATTTACAAATTAGGACCCTAATAGGAACCAAGGAGCTGTTTTATATATTTTTATTTTGGTTGCAATTTTTCAGTAGAGCTGAATCTATCTCTAATATTTTATTATGCTACTTAATTGTTTACATGCCTTGATTCTAGGTATTCACAAAATTCATGTATATTTTTGAAGCCATTATCCATTCTTCTCTGGAATATTTGTGGAGCATTTTTTAGTCCAAAAGGCATTACATTCCATTCAAAATATCCTTGTGGTGTGCTAAATGTTGTATATTGTTTTACTAGCTTCTTCTAGTTTTATTTGCCAAAAACCTGACTTACAGCCAAATTTTGAATATATCTCTTTCCCTTGGATTCTTGTTATTAGGGTATCTTTGTGGGGTAGGAAATATCCATCAAATTTTGTTTTTTCATTTAATTGTTTGTAATTGATAACCATTCTAGGTTTTCCTCTTACAATTTCTCCTCTTCATAACCATGAAGGCTGGACTGCTATGTGGACTTTCAGAATTTCTTATTAATTTTTGTTCTAAAAGTTCCTTGATTTGTTTATCAAATTCCAGCCTGTCTTCTTGGCTATATCTCATCGGTTTTATCCTTATGATTGCTGATTCATCTATGAGTTCAATTTTAGCATAGATTTTGTCTTTTTCCCATAAGGCTAAAGGATATTCACTGAAATTATCTGAGAACATATCAGTTATTTGGTCAATTTCTAAAGAAATATCCTGGATTGTTGCTTTTAAGCTCTTTACTTGTGGTAAATCACCACGTTGGCTGTGTTGGAAATGAAATGGTTTCCTAAGAATAGGATGTAACAAGCGTGAAACTTGTTTAATTGTTGGCAAGGTGTGATAAAGCCAATATGTGTAGAAAGATTGGATATAAACATTTTGAAATAAAAAGTTATTTCCTAATAATATATCAACTCCCATTTCATCAGTTTTCCAAATCTGAGGTATCTTGAAGATAGTATCACCAATCTGGATATGTGCATTCTTGACAGACCAGTCATAAATATGTACTGTTCCACCAATATCATAAGCTTTTAGGGATTCATCATTTTGGTAATATTCTGGAGGGAGTACTTTTGTATGGCACAAACGTTTACTAGCACCTGTGTCTATTATTGCACAACCATTCTGGACTATATTCATCATAATGAATAAGAGTTCTTATAAAGATACTTGAATTATTCACGATGAAAATATATATCCGTCCATTTTGTATAACGTCTAATCCATGGGGATTTATACTGTAATGGTTATATTTTTCTAGAAAGCTCATTCCTAGCAAAATATCATTGTCTAGGTTATAGTCTTCATCAATTAAGAATTGATGTTCTTGTGATCCTTGGTTATCTTGATTTGAAACAAAGATATTAATAAATTTGTTTATACTAATAATATCTCCTGAGAAGTTTTATACTGATACGATTCCATTAGTTCTTGTGGTTCCATATTCTTCCCAAGTGATTTTTTAATATAAGATTTTTGTGCGCCTGTGTCTAGCAAAGCTTTGCTGGGAATCCATTGTCCTTGGTTACAGTAATGGATATTAATCTTGTACTCCATTTGTTCTAGGTTGTTCAGGATTCAGAATAATAGGTGAGTCTCCAAATCTTGGTAAACTTATTTCTGAGGGTATGCTTTCTAAATCATACTCTTTGTGGCGTGTTTCTCCCTGGGTGATTGGTTTGGGTTTTTGTTTTCTTACTATTCCATCTTCTAGTAAGAGTTTTTCTTTTTTCTTTTGTCCTGGCAAGGTTTGTCTATTTAAGTTGATCATCCATTCTATTGATGGAATTTCTTTTGCTATTGCCATTGTAAGTGGTGTTACTTTGCATCCTACATTTTTAAACAAATTGTCTAACTCTATAAAGTCTTTGTTGGCAAAGACGTCAGAATTACAACTGTTTGTTACTGCATATGTGACAGCTATGTAATGTTATAAGGTCTAGTTCCTTCTTACATTAAATCTGTTCGTTTGAAATCATGCGCTTAGCTTAACGTATAATCAAACCATTTGTCTTTTAATGATACTGTGAATTTCGGAAATATTTTAAATAACATTTTGCTATAATTAAGATTTCCTTCTATTATTCCCAATAATGCATCTCTTCTGTTATTGATTCTATTGTCTAATACTCCTGAGATTTTAGGTGTATTAATTCCTTCTCTAAAATTTGCTTTTATCATGATATGTACACTTCCTATGAAGACATATCCATATTTTTATTTTTCTTCTTCTTTTTGTATTTTTGACAAGATCTCTTTTTTAGTTAATAGGACAAGATTCGTATTTCCTCTGGTTATAATCCCATATTTTACCAATTTTTTTTCTCTTTACTCTTCCCAAGAGTGTTTGGTATAAATTGTTGTGAAATCCTTCACCATTTGTTGCTATTAATTGCTTTTCTGCAATTTTTCTGAGTAGCTTGTTATCTAAGACTTCGCTTGCTTCAAAGTCTCCTTTGAGTTCCTCTATTTCTAGGTTTTCGTGGTCTATCTCCTCTGTATCACTCTTCTGAATTTTCTCCTGAAGATTCATCCGAAGAGATTTCTATTTCACAGAATGATTCTTCTGTTTCTATGTCTGAATATGTTACTGGATCATATTCATTTTCTATTTGCTCTATTAAAGCTTTTGTTTGTCTTGAGACTTTCTTTCCATGACATTCATTTGCATAATGACCTTCCTTATTACATAACCAGCACTTGCACTTAATTGGTATCAAAGCCAAGGTTCTTTCCAAAACCAATTGGAAAAAATTCCAATGGTAGAGTATACAACTCAACATATTGAAGCCTCTGGCTTACTAGTAGGAAGCTATAGAAATTATACATGGAATACATATGGAAGATTCCAACCTTTTGACCTTAGAAATGACAATGATGTTTGGGGAACAAATAAAATAAATTGGACTAATTTATTTTTAATAAATAAGCTAGCCAATAAAAACTGTCACTTTGGAAGATCATAAGATCATCAACCAAATAATCACTAGTGCAAAACTAGATGAAAAATTAATCAATCTGATAGGTAAACTATCAAATGAATTTAAGGAATTAAAAGACTTTATTTCAGATCAGAAGAATCTAGAAATAAAAAATTCAAAACAAGATTGAACAAATCTTTGATAAATATGATAGAATTTCTTTACAACAAGAAAAACTAATTGACCTAGAACACAGGTTAGAAAAAATAGAAAATATTCTAAAAGAAATTGGAGAAAGTTTTGGAATACAATCTCAAGGAACAGGAAGATCCACCACTCTTTGAGATAATAATTCCAAAGAACATATCTAATATAAATGAAGCTCTTTATGAACTTCAAAACCAAGACAAAATTATACAAGATACAGTAATAAGTATCCACAAAACATCAGGATTAGGCGATATCCTAGAACAAGAAAGGCCCAAAAGGTATAATGAACCACTAAATAGAGCCAAATCTAGAAGTCTAGCCATGCTCAGAAATACAGAAAAAGAATTCGAATACACTCCTAATCCGTCCAGATTAACAGAAATATTTCAAGAAATAACGGCATTAGAAACAGCTGAACAAAGGGAAGAGGTAAAAATGAATGCTGAAACCTCTAGATCAAAACCAGAAGAAACTACCCCAGAAGGTCTACGATCAAACAGATCCTCACATAGGGAACAGCAAAGAAAAGAAAAGGAATCTTCATGGCAAAAGATATTTTGCAGACGGATACAAAACACCAATGGAATGTCCTTCAGATATCTCCATAAATGGAAAATGGTTAAGCCTCTTAAACTGTGACCATGAGTATAGAGAAATGGAAATAACAGATTGGACAAAAGCTGCATTAATAGCAGTAAACCATAGAACATGGGACAGTAACAAGATAATTGAATTCTTAATTACTACCCTAAAAGACAAAGCCTATGATTGGTATTTTTATCTGCCAGAAAATATGAAAAGAATATTTAAATATGGTTTAGATAATGAACAAAATCCAAGAAATAGTGCTGAACCAAATGAAAATGCTATAGATATAGTAATCAGAACGGAACACTATATCAGAGGAGAATTCCAAGGAGAATTCTGGATGACTGATCACCAAAACACAAAAGATAGATTACATGAAGAAAAGAAAATGTTCTTGTACGACATAAGGCTATGTAGTATGAGTGAATTTGAGGAATATTCATGTGCATATGAAAATGCCTGCTATGAAGCAGGATTAAATTCTGTGACTAATAATGATTTTAAAGAGCAATACTTTGCTAAACTACCTTACCCTTGGAATGAAAGAATCCAAAGGAAATATCAAGATTTCTTAGAAGCAAATAATGTAAACCCAGAAACCCGCTATAAAGATAGCCTGGGAGGAAGAATAGCATTTGCAAGACGGGAAATATCAAGACTCTGTGTAGACTTAAAAAATAAGCATGCAATGAGAAAATATAGTAAAAATCTCTTTTGGAAGAAAAATGCACCTAAGACAGACTTTGGATGTTATGTCTATAGTAAAACAAAGAACAAGAAATTCAAGAAAAAATATAAAAAATATGATAAAAGCCAGGAAAGACCAAGAAGAAAGTTTTATAAAGAAAACAAAACTTAGGAAAGTAAAATTTGAATCATTATCCTCAAATGTTAAAAGGAAAGAATTTAAATTCCACCTAAGATTTCTTGCGATCAAACCAAAGATAAAGTTGATATTGGAGCATATAAAAGAAGCAAGGAACTCTCACTCCTGTAAAGTAGGAAGGGAGGCTCTCTGACTTACTTCATGAATCGTGCCCAAGGCAGAACCTTGACGACTGCATGTGCTATTTGATAGGTGCCATAAAGTCTTTGTTGGCAAAGACATCAGAATTACAACAGTAGATTACTGCATATGTGACAGCATATGTAATGTTATAAGGTCTCGTTCCTTCTAACATTAAATCTGTTCGTTTGAAATCATGCACTAAGCTTAGCGTATAATCAAACCTTTTGTCTTTTAATGGTACTAGGAATTTCAGAAATATTTTAAATAACATTTTGCTACAATTAAGATTTCCTTCTATTGTTCCCAATAATGCTTCTCTTCTGTTATTGATTCTATTGTCTAATAGTCCTAAGATTATAGGTGTATTAATTCCTTCTTTAAAATTTGCTTTTAGCATGATATGTACGCTTCCTATTTGATGTTGGACAAGTCTTAGAAAATTATTTTAGTCAAAACCTTCTTAGGTTAACTCATGAAGAATTTGATAATTTGCTATTTGGATTCTATTTGTTTAAACATCAAATAGGAAAGTAAAATTTGAGTCATTATCCTCAAATATTAAAAGTCAAGAATTTGAATTTAAATTCTGCCTAAAATTAAGTGTTTACATGCCTTGATTCTAGGTATCAACTTCTTAATTGCCTTTTCTTTTCTTCTTTATTTTGAATTAACAGACAGCTGAGGAGGCAATGACACCTATTGAGTCAACCTTCTCATTAGATGTCAACTCGAAGTTGGACTGGTAAATTTTAGTTCTGGATCCCCCTCGTCTAAGCCATTGATAATTTTGTTTATTTTGTAAATAATGAGGTTTCCCCATTCATGATCTTGGCTTATTAGCTACAAAATGTATGTACATCTACTTATAACATTTCACACATATATGCTAAAAGAAGAATGTTAAGGATACACAAATTTGCATTCATACCATTTATGATGTGATATGTGTCAAAATAACTTTGGAAATATAAAAACTATATATTTTTCATGAAAATTTTGACACGTATCACACCATAATTGGTTTGAGTACAAATTTGTGTATTCAACATTTCTCCTGCTAAAATTATGGGAGACTATTGGAATTCTTTTTCTTTGTGGTAAATTATATGTGATGACCTTTGTTGACAGCAATGAGATCACCTTTGATCCCCTTATATAAAGAAGTAAATATATGAATTTTCAAAACAAAAAAAATTCCACATCTTTCCTTTTCTTGTATGTGTTTGTATGGCCTGTTCTTGATGAACACGTGCACATCTTTCCTTTTCTTTTATTCCTTAATGTTTGTACCCAAGGTCATCACAATTGTTTCAAATGTACATGTTTACATGTTTCAACATTTTTATGCCACTTAGAATGGACACACGTACTACTGGAACAAACTTTATGAACATGTGTTTGGCAA